>NC_069399.1:111116779-111179466 GCF_026875155.1 Cherax quadricarinatus
TTATTTTTAAATTTTTTTTTTTCGTGTTACGTTCCCCTATTCTGAAATTTTACGTGAATCTGGCGCAAAGATTGCCTTTGCTTTTAATTTCACCTTTGTATATATATATATAATATAATATATAATATATAATTATTATATATATTATTATATTATATATAATTTATTCTTCCTCAAAACCTAGAGTGCATGAATCAGATCGATCGATCAATTCCACCTATTTAACCATGATTTGTTCGTATAATTTGTAATTCTTTATTTAAAACTTTTTACTAACACCCATTAAAAAGAAACCTTTACGTTAATGATTGCGTTAACCCCAATTTATTAAAACTCTTTAGATGCCACCATTAGTTCTAATTATATAAGATTTTTTAACTGTATAGAATCAGCCCAGAACCCCCGCCTGTTTCAGCCTATGTATGTATGTATGTCGAACGACATACGTAACATACAGAGCTGTCAGCATAGTTGCTGACCCCCCTTTACATGTTGAAGCATAATTATTTGATATTATATACCCATCCATTGCTTTATTGAAGCCCCCCTAGGCCTGTACTGTTTGAAACACGGATACACATGAGCCAGTGAACGATTTCCCTCGCTCTCACTCGACGGATAGACATAAAAACGACAAACACGGCAGGCCGGGCTCTCTACCTCTACACAGTCTGAAATACATAGTGTTACCCCAAAAAGTGTTCTACCTTAAACCCCTCTTATCTTTTACCGAACCCCACACGACAAGTGACTGGTTAAAAATGTAGGGAATCGTACACTGCCTTTCAGAGAATCTTTTAAAACATCAAAACTGATTTTTTCCTGTGGGGGGGAAAGAGAGAGAGTACATGAAAATATTAAAAAGGATTTACCCGGGCAATTTAAGAATAGTTTTTCAATAAATTCATTGAACAGCAGGGGAAAGAATACAATTACTAAACCTGTCTTTTCCTTTGATCCCAAACCCTCAGCAATTACCAGAAAATTAACAAAATACTTTTTGATCAAAAAGAAAAATTTTTAAGAATTTGGGAAAGTTCTCCCCAGTGCTCGATCACCGGGTTGTAAACGTTAAGGGGCCATGCGCCCCTAAAAAACCTTCCAGGAGATTTGGGCTGAAAAAAGGGTAACCGGGGTTTTTTCAGCGGGAGGCGGAAAGTCCTTGAAACAGATAAAAAAATTCTTTTAAAGGCTCTGTTTGTTTTATTTCTAAGCATAACTTTTTCTTCTAATTTTGGCTGTCAGTATATGGAAAAGGCAGAATCTCTATGGTTTTACTTTAAAAACAGAATTGATATTTGGAAACGCACATTAGTAGTAACTTAAATGGCAAAGCATATCAATAGAGAGTAGACAGGCCTAAAACCGGTTAGTAAGGTTATATATACACATATATATATAAATATATATAATATATAATATATATATATATAATATATATATATATTAAAAAATGGGGAATACCACCTCTATAGTGGAATGGGGACCCTACCCAAGAAGAAAATAAACGAAACCTCAAGAAAACTCGGGGTTCCCCCCCGGACTGTTTGAATATTTTTTCTCCTACCCCCCCCCCTATTCTTTTTATTCTATTGCATTTTAAAAACAAAATACATTTAAGAAAAAAACAAAAACAAAATACAATGGCAAAATGTTTCAAAGTGATGAATTTCCCCAGCTCCCCGAGCTGGATTTTCCAAGTACGCAGCAAGCATTTCCCCTCTGGATGGCGACGCTGAGGCGTGGAAACATGAAAGTGGCTCCCCTTTTGGGTCCCGGTGGGTCGAGAGTCGGGAACCCCAAAATTCTTTAAGGAAACTTTGGGCATTTTTTCCCCTGACCAAGGTCCTATCCACGGGGACAAATTGTACTTTTGGGGCAAATGTCCCTGTACTTCTGATTTTGTACTCCTCCCTGTGGCCCAGCCTCCCCCCCTTCGCCCCACCTGTGATGGAATAGGGTCACCATGGGGCACCCAGGTATAGTCCCAGCAAAACCTTGCCTTTTTTCCAAGGATAAGGGTGACCCACGGGGGGGTTTGCGGGGTTGGGGGATTTTTTTGCTGCGGGTACGTGGCCCCTCTCGGCAGGGCATCCCGTAGCAAGGTTCTTTTAAAAGGTCGTTGACCTCATTGTGCTTGCATGCCACCCTTGGGTTTTTGGGGGCATTAAAACCCATGTAACCGTATTGGGCTCTTGCACAGCCGCAAATAACAATATTCTGTTTTGAATTGGGCAGAAAGGGCCGAAGCCACGCATTACGGAGGGTCGGGGGTCGGTCGCTTCCCATTGCCGATAGGGGGAACTTTTTGGAGGAAAGCCCCAGGATGGGGTGACTCACACCTGGAGAGGGGGAAATTCCCTATCGTTTTTTTGCAGCCCTGAAGTTGGCAAGCACCTTTTTCGCAATTGGATATATAAAAAATATATTATATATAATATATATATATAATAAAAATATTATAATAATTTTATAAATTATTATATGTATGCAAGTGTGTGTGATTGTGTGTGTTTTTATGGTGTGTGTGTAGTGTGTGTGTGATGTTGGTGGTGTGTTTGGGGTGTGTGTTTTTGGGTGTGTGTGTGTTTGTGTGTTTTGTGTGTTGTTTTTTTTACGCCAGATGCGGTTTCTCTATATAGCTTTTTTGTTCATCTAATATTACAGTGGATTATCTTCGTTTTTAGCTAAAACGATTTAATCAGCTTTAAAATATTACATACTCATTTTATTTTCTATGTTATCATTACATATAATATATATAATATATTTTAATATATATATAAATATATATTATATAATATTATATATATATATATAAATTATAATAATATTATTTCGTGCCGAATTTTAAAAAACGGGTCAATTAAAAGAACCATTTAAAATAAAGCCTTTTTAAAATTTTCTCTTATCTTTGAAAGATATTTTTTTTTCATTAATTTTAAAGAAAAAATTTTTTAAATTTTGCACCAAAAGAATCTTAAAAAAACTTACCTAACCTTATTATAACGACAATTTATTTTACCCAAACCCCAACTAAATATATTTTAGATTTGTTTACAATATTTAATTAAAACCAGTTGCAATATTTTTTTTTTCATTAGTTTCAAAATGATTTTGGCAAATTATTGCATACAAAATTTTCGTTTGTCCTATATGGTAAGTGAGCGTTCTTTTTAAAGCCAAGATCGCAAGTTCTCCCTTTTCGCACGACAAAAAATATATATTTTAATATATATTTTTATATAATATATTATATATTAAATTATATAAATATTTATAAAATATATATATATATAATTATATATATATATATATATATATGTTTTTTTTCTAATAAAATAATACTTTTAAGGGGGCTTAAACCAAAAAAAAATTCTTCGAAATTGGGTTCCCATAAACTGAATTATACAATTTCATGTACCTCTGGTGATTTTATGGAGGTTAAAATACCGACATGATAATAAAACACGTGCAACATTTGGTATCTTCTTTCCGAAAGTCTCCCCTACCAGCGGGTTTTTTATTCGACTAAAAAATGTAATGCCACAAGATATGGAAAATTCATTATGTACATTTGGGGACTTTTTATTAAGGAAAAAATTCGCACATGACTTCCTCATCTAAGGGTGAAAAAGCCACCATGGCAAAGTTTCCTCTAATAAATTTCCTAAAAGAAATAAGTTTTTTTTTTCCCCCTTCTTCGTTTTAAACAAGACAACAGAAAAAATAAAGATGTGAAAGCTATTTCACAGGGTAGGGAAATGACCCCTCAAACCTTCGTCTTCCACGGTTAAGGGCGATTACATTGTCTTACCATCTCTAATTTTCTGTTTTCCCCCGATTCGACTGAAAAAACCCGCTTGTAGGTTTAAAACGTTTCAGAATAATGACACCTAACTGACAAGTGTCCAAATTTTCCTTGGACTGGGGAAATTTCACAGCACTTAAAAAACGATATAGCCCCACTCCATAAAGGTGGCAGCAAACATTACTAAGAAATTTAAAAACAATACTCTGCTCCCCATCAAAAAATCTTTGAAAAATCCTAAGAAGCAGGATTGCAAATCCTTGGATTTCCTAAAATCTGCACAATCCAGGGGACATGGGGTTTAGGGTAGGTCCTCCTGCCTCTCCAAATAAGGGTCACTAGACTGGCCTTGGGTGCACTGGAAGAAAATCAGAAGCAGATGAATATACAAGCTTTGCAAAAAAATTTGAAAATCGATCATGGCGTAATAGCCCATAAAATCTGCTAAAGGGTAATGGGAAAATGGGGAGAGGATCTTCAACTTCCTAAAAAATCGAACACAAAGAGTGTGGGCAACAGAAAAAATCGGAGCTGCCATATGAAGAGCTCTGTTTCCCCAAGGCACAGTACTCGCCCCCCCCTTATTCCTTATCCCATATCAACTAGACAAAGATTACACCACAGCACCGTTCATCCTTTGCGGGTGATACTAGGGTCTGCATAGGTGTCATCTGCTGAGGCGCGGTTAACCCCAAGAAGTATAAACAAATTTTTCATAGGGAACGGGAAACAACAGAGTTCAAGAAAAATTCCAACTACTCCGTTTGGAAAAGGAGGAGATAATAACAAAAACGATTACTACGACTCCGGCCCTACATAGAGCGGAAAAAAAAAATTTTAAGGGGCCTGGGAAATAGTAATGTCTAGGGTCTCACTTTCAAAGGGTCACCATGCCAGATCGCAGTCAAAGAAAAGATGGTGGTAAAAGAACTTTAAAACAGAGATGCCCAAACCAAAGATGATCTTTTCAAATCACTTGTTCTCTCAGCTGGAAAATGCTGAAATTTAAATCTCCTTAAAACGTAAAAAACGCGATCAGAGAGTGTGCAGAGATCCTTTATGCACTATAAGTTTTTGTCAAGCCCTTAACTACGGGAAAAGTTTGGGAAACTTGACTTGTACTCGGTAAGCAGAAGGGGGAGATATATCATAATTTCACTTTAAATCTTGGAAGGGTGGTCCCAAACTGCACACAGAAATCCTCCCTACGAAAATAAAAATCTGCAGGCGATGCAAATCCGCCAATAAAAAGAGGGGCGCCATTTTGGTTTCACTAAAAAAAACACCATAAGTGTCCGGGGCCCCCAAGACTGTTTTAACACCTCCCATCAAGCATTAGGGGAATTGCCAATAAACCCCTGGGTGCCCTTTAAGAGAGCGTGGGGCAATACCTAAAGTCATTCCCATAGCCGGGGTGTGGGGTCGACGTTGGGTGCGTGCGGGCCAGCATAACACCTAGTTGATCAGGCCTGATCCATCGGGGGGCCTGGGATGGACCGGGCCGCGGGGCGTTGTCCCCGGGAAAAACCCCCCAGGTAACCTCCGGTAACCAGGGGATATGCTTATGCAAATATCTACACCCAAATTTTCTCCCCTCATGTTTGCAACGTCTTTCCTCGTACCCGAGAAATGTTTCTTTATTTCCAGTCAAAGTTTTTTCCAGCACAAAGTATTAGTTTTTATAGCAGTTTCTAGAGAGTAACTTTGTGAAAGGGGTGATAACCTCGGGTTCTACTGTCCCCCGTTTTAACATCTTTGCGTCCTGAGACAGACGTACGGGCTTCCGTCTTCAATTAACATTTTTTCCAAATAATATAGTTTTTAGTTGTCTCTTAAATGAAAAAGAAAATAATTATCAATTAACAATACAAATTACGTGGAAGTACGGTTATAAACATTCCCCTTTTCGTGTTGTGGTGTGTGTGGTGTCTACTTACCTACTTAACTTACCCATTTAGGGTTTTTCGGGGCGTTCATGCTCAAAGGCCCCCCCTCTTCTCTGGTAGCTACTTGGCCACTCTCTCCCCTGCTCCTTGAGCTTTTTCGTATATCTTCTTTAAAATTTTGAATGGATCCTGCCTCCACTACATCTTCTCCCCTGTTCCCCACCCGACAACTCTATGACTGAAGAAATACTTCCTAACATCCCTGTCGCTCACTAATTTTTTAACTTTCCCGTTGGGGTCCCCTTTTTGTTGTGTTCCATCCTGAAACACCGCCCTTATCCCCCTTGCAATTTCTTCCCGATTTTATGCTTATGTGTCTCCTTCCCCCCTGTTTTTCCAGTGGTCATCAATTTTCTTTACCTCTCCTCGTAGACATACCCCTTAGGTCCGGGGCTATTTGGTTTTAAAACCTTTTCACTTTCTCTATCTCTTGAAGTGCTTACAGGGGTGGTTCCTATGGGACTGCATACGCAGTAGGGGCCCGACGTACCGGGGGGCAGATTCTTGTAAATTTATTACTAGGGGTCGAAAAAATTCATAGGTTTCCAGGGCCCATATCGCATCAGTATTTGGGTTTTGTTGGGGCCCCAGATGTGCTCGTATTTCCACCCCAAAAAAACCTTTTCTTTGAGGGGTTATTTTTTGGCCCCCTAGCCCGATTTCTGTCTGCGGTCTTCTTGACTTTTCCCAGTTTTCATGACTTTTTCACTTTGGGGGGGTTAAATCCAGGAGCGTTCTGCACCAGGGTTGCAGCCTTCCAAACCCTTTGAGTCCTACCTGTTCCTCATCCCTTGAATTTCCTCATTAATTTACTCATCTGAAAAAGGGCACTTCTGGGTCATTTCCCCCCGTCACGCATTCACTATACAAAAAACAGCATGACCCAGGACTGACCCCCGTGGGCACCCCGCTCGTCCCCATGCACCCACTCTTACACTTCTACGTACCATCACTCTGTTTTCCCTTTCCCGTTAGATATTCTCTATCCATTGCAGTGCCTTTTTTTATTCCCGCCGCTCTTCCACTTTTGCATTTAAATTTTTTTTAAGAACTATATCGGACCTTCTTACAGTCCAAGAAAATGCAATCTACCCCCCCTCTCTCTTCTCTTACTTCTGTCACTTTGTGTGTGTGTGTGTGTGTGTGTGTGTGTGTGTGTGTGTGTTCATCAGGTGAATTATTGCTGGACATTTTAAGATCAAAATTATACAGGATATGTTATGGTCTTATCCACAACCTTCTTCACTTTCAAGCAGTTTGCAACTACCCGAGTTAATGCAGCAGCACCAGCCTTTGATATTATTTCATTAGGCGTCTAACCTGTGAGGGCTCATTCAAAATACTTAGTGCTTGCTGTTCGATCCTCTCTCCGTTAATCTCGGTTCGGTCTCTGATCAGTCAGGCTCTTGGCGACAGCCTAACACACAGCTACAAAGATACTGATAGTTTTCCTGGCTGTTGTTGATGTCTTCACTTCTTAACCACGTGTGTGTGTATGTGTGTCTTATCCTGTTGTATTTTCTCTTGTGTGTTCTTTTATGTGTGTTCTTGTGTGTTTTCTTGCATGTGCTGTTGTGTCTTCTGTTGATTGTCCTGTGTTCTGTTTTGTATTTTCTTGTTAAAAAGGTATAAGGTATGTTGTGTGTTCCATTTTCGTGTGTTTAGTTGTGTGTTCTCTTGATACATGCTCTGTTGTGTGTTAGTTGCTTCTATTAAATGTTCTCTTACTGTGTGTTCGTATGTTGTGTTTTCCTGTGTTCTCTTCCTGTGTTGCGTGTTTCTATGCTGTGTTCCTATGATGTGTTCTTATGTTGTGTTTTTATGTTGTGTGCCTCTGTTGTTCGTTCCTGTGATGTGTTATTATGGTTTGTGTTATGCTGTGTGTTGTTGTGTGTTCCAATGTTGTGTCTTATTATCATGTGTGCTCCTAAGGGTTGTGCTATGTTGTGTGTTCATTTGTTACGTGGTTCTATATTGTGCATTTGTATATTGGGGTTACTATGTTGTGTGTTCCTTTGTTGGTTGTTAGTTTTTGTTACCGTGTTGTGTGTTTCTTTATGTTGTGTGTTGCTATGTTGTTTGTTGTTATGTTGTGTTTGTTGCTATGTTGTGTGTAGCTATTTTGTGTGTAGGTAGCTATTTTGTGTGTGTTGCTATGTTGTGTGTGGTGTATGTTGCGTACTGCCATGTTGTTTGTTGATATATGTTGCTATGTTGTGAGTTTAGGTTCTTCATCACACCGTGACAACCCAGAATACAGACTCAAACCATGGCATAATTCATCACCTGAATTTTATATCTCAAAAATTACATATTGGAGGTCATATTTATACTTTTCTCACACGCTAAATTTTCACTTTGAGTGAAGTATTACTTTCATGAGGTATTATCTGTAAATATTTGTAAATATTTATGTACGCAGGTAAACGGGATGGTTGCGTCTTGAGACATTTGTAAGGTGTGTGGGTAGCACGAGAATCATCAAGCTTGCACTTCACTTGTACAGAGACAGCCAAAAATTCTTCATTCTGAATATATATTTACTGATATATATATATATATATATTTATATATATAATATATATATATAATATATATATATATATATATATATATATATATTATATATATATATATATATTATATATATTTATTATATATATATATATATATTATATGTGTGTATTATATATGGCACAGTAACTGTTGAAGTCTGGTGACTACCAGCATCATACCTAGATTCAGTAACTACATAATAGGTTTCATGATACTGTCACACAAGCTTGTGCACCCAAACATGGAATGACAATGGAGATGGGAACAGGCAGGTAGTTTGATTGACAGGTTATTTGATAATTGCTGATTCTATATCATGGTTCTCACGTTCCCATACGTAGTGTGGGTTTCACAAGCTGATCCACCTCATACCACTACTACTTCCCTTCTCTGAGTCGAGAAGGATGGTATTCGGCTGCTACTACTTTTCCTCTGTAAAGCATAATTAACTGATCGAACGTGATGCATTAGAAAATAATCTTATAATCAGGATTCTTTTTAAACGTTAAACAACAAACGCAAGAGGACAGTATTTAGTGTTTCTAGTAATGTAAAGACTTTAGTTAAAAGATGTGACAATAGAATAACATGATGGTCACTGTAATTATACCACTACACGCACAACCACACACACACACACACACTACACAACACGCACATACACACACACACACACACACACACACACACACACAACACACACACACACACACACACACATACACCATACACATACACACACATAACACACACACACACACACAAACACCACACACACGCTACACACACAAACACACACACACACAACAACACACAACAACACAAAACATACACACAACACATACACTACAACACACACCACACACACCACACACACGCACTACACACACACAACACACACACCCACACACACACATACACACTACACATACACACAACTACAACCACACCAAAACCCACACAACACACAAACACCCAACCACAAGACAACTACACACACACACAAACAACAACAAACAACAAATACACATCATATCACACATACACAACACACCACTACACACAACTACACACACAACACACACACCACACAACACCCACATACACACATACACATACACACACACATACACACACACACACAACAACACACACACACACACACACACTCACACACACACACCACACACACACACCACAACACACAACACCCAACCCCACACACACACACACACACACACACACACATCAGCCAGATAACTGCTGCAGCATATGGCGCGAGTGGGCCTGAGAACGCGTTCCGATATCTCTATACTCTGTACACCGTGTAAAAACGTCATACTGGAGTACACAGCACATGTTTGGAACACAACCCTTGTCAAGCAAGTCAAGAAATTAGAGAAAGTGCAAAGGTTTGCAACAAGTCTAGTTCCAACGAAGAAAGCTTACGGGAAATCAGCCTGACGACACTGGAAGACATGATAACGACATTCAAATACTAAGAGAAATAGATAAGGTGGACATAGACATTATGTTCCAAAGATGGGGCACAGAAACTAGGGGTCACACTTGGAAACTGAAGACTCAGAAGAACCTTTTTTTAAAGAGATTTTAGAAGTATTTCTTCAGTCACAGAGTTGTCAGGAAGTGGAATAGTCTGGGAAGTGATGTAATGAAGGCAGGATCCATACATAGTTTTAAGAAGAAGTATGATAAAGCTCATGGAGCAGAATGAGTGACCTAGTAGCGACCAGTGAAGAGGCGGGGCCAGGAGCTGTCACTAGACCCCTGCAACCACAACTATTTGAGTACGCACACACACACACACACGTGTTATATATATATATATATATATATTATATATATATATATATATATATATATATTATATATATATATATATATATATAATATATATATATATATATATATATATATATTATATATATATATATATATATATATATATATATAAAATTTATATATATAATATATATATATTATATATATATATATATATATATAATATATATATATATTTTAAATTATATTAATATATATTTATTTATTTATATAAACACACACACACACACACACACGTATGAGTGTGTGTGTGTGTACTAACCTATATGTACTCACCTATATGTGGTTGCAGGGGTCGATTCATAGCTCCTGGCCCCGCCTCTTCGCTGGTCGATACAAATTCACTTTTCTCCCTGCTCCATGAGCTTTATCATGCCTCTTCTTAAAGCTATGTATGGAACTGACTTCTACTACTTCACTCTCCAGATTATTCCACTTCCTGACAACTCTAAGGCCAAAGAAATACTTCCTAACATCCTTATGACTCTTCTGGGTTCTCAGCTTCCAGTTGTGTCACCTTGTTTCTGTATCCCATCTTGTTATCCTGTCCCCCCTCTCCCTCCTATCCTTTAGTGTCATCAGGTTGAGTTCCCTCAACCTCTCCTCATAAGATATACCCTTCAGTTCCGGAACTAATCGTGTTGCAAATTTTTGCACTTTCTCCAATTTCGTGACATGTTTGACTAGGTGAATGTTCCATACTGGTGCTGCATACTCCAGTATAGGCCTTACGTACACTGTGTACAATGTCGTGAATGACTCCTTACTCAGATGTCTAAACGCTAATCTCAGGTTTGCTAATCGCCCATATGCTGCAGTAGTTATTTGATTGATGTGTGCCTCAGGGGACACATTTTTGTTATGATGCTTACCCCAAGATCCTTTTCTTCAAGTGAAGTTTGCAGCTTTTGATTTCCTAACCTGTACGTCGTCTGCGGTCTTCTGTGTCCTTCCCCAATCTTCATGACCTTCCACTTACTGGGGTTAAACTCCAGGAGCCATTTGTCAGATCAGACTTGTAGTCTGTCGTCTAGATCCCTATGTAATCTTAACTTATCCTCGCCCGCTTATATTCTCCTTATCAGTTTTACATCATCAGCGAACAGTGACACTTCTGAATCTATTCCTTCCACCATGTCATTCACGTATACAAGAAACAGCTCCGGACCTAGGACTGACCCTTGTGGAACCCCACTCGACACATGCTCCCACTCTGATACATCATCACGTACCAACACTCGTTGCAATGGATCAGGGAATACCCTGATCCATTGCAGTACTTTCCCAATTATTCCTGCCTGCTCTAATTTTTACACCAGTCTCTTGTGTGGTACTGTGTCAAAAGCCTTCTTGCAGCCCAAAAGGATGCATTCTACCCATTTCTCTCTCTCCTGTCTTACTTCTGTTACCTTATTGTAGAACTCAAGTAGATTTGTGACACAGGATTACCCATCTCAAGCTGTGCTGATTGTCACGTATGAGCCCAATCTTTTCAATATGTTCCACCGCTCTTCTCCTGATAATCTTATCCATGACTTTACATACTATACAAGTCAGTAACACTGTTCTGTAGTTTAACGCTGCCTGGAAATAAGTCACTCTGCCTGACTTTTTTGGGTTGTCCAAGGTTCTCTACACATATGCTGCTGTGTATGATAATCTATGTAACTGTATTTGTGTATACCTGAATAAACTTACTGAAAATTGAAACTACATTTGCTGTCTTCCACGCCTCAGGCAACTGCCCAGTTTCGATAGATTTAGTGAAGATTGCTGTTAGCGGCACACAGTTCCTCTGCTCCCTCTCTCGGTATCCATGGAGATATATTACCTGGGCCCACCGCCTTTGAGGTATCTAGTTCATCTAGCAGTTTCTTCATCTCTATCTTGGTCATGTGTACTGTGTCCCGCACCTGCTGGTGCACCCTACCTCCACTGTTTGCTGGAAGCATTCCTGTCTCTATTGTCAGTACTTCTCTTAATCTTGTGTTTAGTTCATCACATACTTCTTGGTCACTCTTTGTGAGCTTTCCTCCTTTCCTCAGCCTGATTACCTGGTTCAGATTTGGCTTTTGATGCTATGTCGTTCTCGTATTACCTCTGGGCCTCTCTCCTCATCCCTGCATATTCGTTTCTGGTTCTTCTGCTCAGCTCCTTGTTTTCTTGAATCCTTTGCCTTTTATATCTTTTCCATGCTCTAGTGCACTTGACTTTGACCTCTTTACATCTCCAGTTAAACCATGGACTCACTCTGGTCTTACCATTTTCTCTGATACTCTTTGGTATGAACTTCTCCTCTGCTTCCCTGCAATTAGTGGTCACTCGTTCCATCATTTCATTTACTGTCTTTCCTTCTAGTTCTCTTTCCCACTGCACTTCATGCTGGAAACTTCTCATTCCTATGTAGTCCCCTTTTTTGAAGTTCGGCTTCTCTCGCTGTTCTCGTGCTGCTGCATTCTCCACTGTTAACTCGACAAGATACTCAAAACTCAGGACATCATGATCACTAGCGCCAAGAGTCTTTCGTATTTGATAGCCCCTATGTCTGAACTATTCAGTTGAATGTGAGATCCAGCTTTGATGCAACATCCTCTCCTCTCTCTCTGGTTGTATCCCTAACATGTTGGTGCATGAAGTTCTCCAATACAGTCTCCAACATCTTAGTCCTACCATGTTTCTGGTCCCCATGGGTCTAGGTTTCCAGTCAATCTCTTTATGATTGAAATCCCCCATTATAAGTAATTTTGTCGTACCAATATGAGCCCTCCTGGCCACTTCAGCTAGTGTATCCACCATTGCCCTATTGCACACATCATACTCTTGTCTTGTTCTCCTGCTGTTCAGTGGTGGGTTATACATCACTGTCATACATCACCTTTGGACCCCCAGTCTGAAGTGTTCCTACAATTAAGTCATCTGTTTCCCTTCTGTCCATTCCTCCCATTTCCTTAAAACTTCACTTGTTTTTGATGAGCACTGCTACTCCTCCTCCTCCTCTGTTCTCTCTGTCTTTCCTCATAATCTGATATCCAGGTGGAAAGATTGCATCTGTTATAATCCCTGAAAGTTTTGTCTCTGTTAGTGCTATGATGTCAGTTGATGCATCAGTGATTTGTTCTTGCCACTCTTCACTATTTGTTATTCCATCTGCATTGGTGTACCATAGCTTTAGCATCCTTTGCATTACTGTATTTTGCTAGATGAAAGAGGAAGGTGCAAGCTCAGAGGGTTGGAGGCAGGGTGGAATATCATGGGAGGCTGCTGTGATTGTGAAATTAGTGCTTAGGGGGGTGGGGGCTATGGAGTGTGGTTTGTTACTGGTTATTGTGTTTGGTTGATATGTGGTGACAGGGGTTGTCGGGTTTCTGTAAGCATTTGTGTTTGATGTTCCCCCAAAGGCTGAGCTTTCCTGTCAATCGTTGTCTATCTTGGCTCTCTTTCCTTCCACTGGTTTCGTCTTGCTCTCACTTTCAGTTGTTCCCTTTCCTTTCGTGTTCTGTCACGATTAAGGTACACTTATTGATAATCTGGAGAGCCCTTTAACAGTGGTTTCTGTTGTAGTATCCTGTTCCGTACCACTTCTGTCTTGAATGTCAATTTGACTGGTCGATATTTTTTCCCTTCGAATACCCAAGTCTGTGAAAATTTTCTGCCTGAGACATGTCCTTCTCTCCTGTTATTGCAATGATGTTCTTAATCTCTCTTAGCTCTCAGTGGTTTCTTTCATCATATTTCTTTTCCCTCCATATCTCTGGATCTGATTTAAGTGTCTCCTTTGTTGTTTCCCTTATCATCTCCCAGACACTCTGATGGCCTGATATTACTGCTACAAAAGATTTCATAGCTCCATCCCCTCCTTCAATCCCCTCACTGTCTGATGATGTTTCCATTTCAGTCACCTTGCTCCTTTCGAACCTCATCTGTATATCATGCTGCAGTACATCCATTTCTTCCTCCAGTCTCTGCATCTTTGCCTCAGCTATTACAGCTCATGATACCCAGTTCTTGCTCTGTGCAGATATCTTCTCTAACATGTTATTCCCAAGCTCATTTAACCTTTTTACCAATTCTTGTTCCATTTTGTTCCTTTTCAGACCAGCCATCCTCGGTTCCCTTGCCTTTACGTCCTCCCTTTTGAGATCCTATTTTCTTTTATCCTGTTAGGGTGCTCTAGCTCCATCATCTTTGTGTAAAAATGTGTGTGTACTCACCTAATTGCACTCCCCTAATTGTAGTTGCAGGGGTCGAGACACAGCTCCTGGGCCTGCCTCTTCACTGATCGCTACTAGGTCTTCTCTCTCCCTTCTTCCAGAGCTTTGTCATACCTCGTCTTAAAGCTATCTATGGTTCCTGCCTCCACTACATCACTTGTTAGGTTATTCCACTTCCTGACGACTCTATGACTGAAGAAATACTTCCTAACATCCCTCTGACTCGTCTGAGTCTTCATCTTCCAATTGGGACCCCTTGTTTCTGTGTACCCTTTATGGAATAATATGTCTCTGTCTACCTTATCTATTCCATGCAGTATTTTGTATGTCGTTATCATGTCTTCCCTGACCTGCTTGTCCTCCAATGTCGTCAGTCCGATTTCCCTCAACCTTTCTTCATAGGACATACCCCTTAGCTCTGGAACTAGCCTTGTTGTAAACCTTTGAACTTTCTCTAATTTCTTGACGTGTTTGACCAGGTGTGGGTTCCAAACTGGAGCTGCATACTCCAGTATGGGCCTGATGTACACAGTGTACAGTGTCTTGAACGATTCCTTACTAAGGTATCGGAACGCTATTCTCAGGTTTGCCAGGCGCCCATATGCTGCAGCAGTTATCTGGTTGATGTGTGGCTCCGGAGACATGTTCGGTGTTATGGTCACCCCAAGATCTTTCTCCTTGAGCAAGGTTTGCAGTCGTTGGCCACCTGGTCTATACTGTCTGCGGTCTTCTTTGCCCTTCTCCGATCTTCATGAATTTGCACTTGGCAGGGTTGAACTCAAGAATACAGTTGCTGGACGACGTGTCCAGCCTGTCCAGCCCGTCCAGGTCTCCTTGAAGTCCTGCCTGGTCCTCATCTGATTTAATTCTCCTCATTAACTTCACATCATCTGCGAACAGGGACACCTCTGGGTCTATCCCTTCCATCATGTCATTCACATATACCAGAAATAGCACTGGTCCTAGGACCGACCCCTGTGGGACCCAGCTCGTCACAGGTGCCCACTCTGATACCTCGTCCCGTACCACTCGTTGTTGCCTCCCTGCCAGGAATTCTCTGATCCATTGCAGTGCCTTTAGTGTTATACTCGCCTTATCCTCTAGTTTCTGCACTAGTCTATTGTGAGGAACTGTGTCAAAGGCCTTCTTGCAGTTCAAGAAAATGCAATCAACCCACCCCTCCCTCTCGTGTCGTAGTTCTGTCTTTGTCATAGAACTCCAGAAGGTTTGTGACACAGGATTTGCCTTTCATAAATCCGTGCTGGTTATCGTTTATAATCTTGTTCCGTTCCAGGTGCTCCACCACTCTCCTCCTGATAATCTTCTTCATGACTTTGCATACTATACAGGTCAATGACACTGGTCTGTAATTTAGTGCCTCTTTTCTGTCTCCTTTTTTAAAAATGGGAACTACATTTGCCGTTTTCCCCATACCTCAGGTAGTTGCCCAGTTTCAAGGGATGTGTTGAAGATTGTGGTTAATGACACACAGTATATCTGCTCCCTCCCTGAGGACCCACGGTGAGGTGTTGTCCTGTCCCATTGCCTTTGAGGTATCAAGGTCACTTAGCAGCTTCTTCACCTCCTCCTAAGTTGTGTGCATATCGTCCAGCACCTGTTGGTCTATTCCCTGTTGGTGTCCCCCTCTGTCCTGTCTTCCCAGAGTCTTTCCTGTCTCCACTGTGAATACATCCTTAAATCTCCTGTTGAGCTCCTCGCATACCTCTTGATCGTTTCTTGTGAGTTCCCCACCTTCTTACCTCAGCCTGATCACCTGGTCTTTGACTGTCGTCTTTCTCCCAATGTGGATAAACAGCAGTTTCAACTCAGACTTGGCTTTCGTTGCAATGTCATTTTCGCACTGTCGCTGGGCCTCCCTCCTTATCTGTGCATATTCGTTTCTGGCTCTTCGACTGATCTCCTTTTTCCCGGGTCCTTTGCCTTCTATACCTCTTCCATTCCCTAATGCACTTAATTTTTGCCTCCTTACACCTTTGGGTAAACCAAGGACTCGGTTTGGTCTTTCCATTGTTCTGTTGCCCTTGGGAACAAACCTTTCCTCCTTGCATTTTATTGTTACATACTCCATCATTTCATTTACTATCTTTCTTACCATTTCTTTTGTCCCACTGCACCTCCCGCAGGAAGTTCCTCATACCCGTGTAGTCCCTTCTTTTATAGTTTGGCTTTTCCCATTCGACTCCTGTTACCCTCTCCACCTGTAACTCTAACTATGTACTCAAAACTCAGAATTACATAGTCATTAGCTCCGAGGGGCCTCTCATATGTGATGTCATCAATGTCTGAGCTACTCAGGGTGAACACAAGGTCCAGTCTTGCTGGTTCATCCTCCCCTCGCTCTTTTGGTTGTGTCCCTGATGTGTTGATGCATGAGGTTTTCCAGTACCGCATCCATCATCTTGGCTCTCCATGTTTCTTTCCCCCATGAGGGCTCCAGATTTTCCCAATCGACCCCCTGTGGTCGAAATCCCCCAAAAAACAGTAATTTTGGGCTCTGAAACTTTTGAGCTCTTTTTTTCCACCTCAGCCAGGGGTGTCCCCCCAACGTTTCTGTTTTTCTCCATATTCCTCTTTTTGGCCTCCTGCAGTTCTGTGGGGGGTTTTAAAACTTTCCACAGAAATTTGACTTCTTTATGTTCCCCAGATTAAATTGTGCTTGCTATGAATTTTCGCTTCCCAATCCCCGCCCAAAGCCCTCCCATTCCCTCGAAACTCCATGGGTTTTTTTTATGGGGCAGTGCAACCCCTCCCCCCCTTTTTCTGCCCCTTTCCCTATCTTTCCTCAGGACTGATACCCCGAGGGAAAAAGATTTTTTTCCCCATTGAATCTTTCATGCCCTTTCCCCCTCGTATTTTTTGAAATTTTCCAAATCTGCTTTTTGTGTACCACCCCTTTAAGCTTCTTGCATCAGGGGTTGGTTTTTGGGAAAAAATTTTGGGGGTTTGGGGGGTGGTGGGACCCGGGGGGGGTTTTTAGGGGGGTTTGGGGTTTGGGGTTTGGGTTTTTGGGGGTGGGGGTGAGGGGAGTGCCCATAAGGACTGCTGTGGAAGTGGGGTTTTTTTGATGTGGGGGTTTAGGCAAAGGGGGAACGGGTGGGGGGTTTTGGGTTTTGAGATATTTTCCCATTTGCTTTTGGGGTTTTTCCCAAAAGGTGTGGGGGGGGTTTTTGTGGGGGGGGGGGGGCAAGGGGGCCCAAAAAGGGGGCCCTGCTGTAGAGGGGGGTTTTTTTTTTTGGGGGGGTTTTGGGGGCATGGGGAACCCAATTGTGGGGGTTTTTTGGTTGAGGTTTTTTTTCGTTGCTTCATGGGCTGTTTGGGGGGAAACCCCTTCGGGGGTCTCTGTAGGGTGTATTTGTCCTGAGTTTTGGGTTCTCCCGGGGCCCTCATCGACCCCCTCCCTTTTTCCTCCTTTCGTTTTTTGTACCCCCCTCTCTCATTCTCGTCCTTTCCTCCTTTTTTCCTTTTGCGATCGAGGAACACACTCCAGTACTCTGAATTGTCCCCCAGAGGCTTTTTTCCCTTTGCAAAACTCGGGTTCAAGCGTTTCTGGCCTTGAAGACAAATTTTGCCCGGGCCGCTTCTTCTGTTTGCAACCACCCCAATTCCCAAAAATTTTGCCACCTGGTCTATCTCCCTCCCCTTTTTATTTTCAAGATCCTTTCCCAATCACTTTTTTCTTCCCCCGGTTTCTTTCATCATAATTTTTTCCCCTTAAATCTTTTTTGGACCCCCCGAGAAAAATTGACCTCTCCCCCCCTATTCCCCCCACTGTGTCTTCTTTCCTCCTCTGAGGTTTTTTTATCCCCTTTCCCAATCGGGGAACGTTCCCCCTTTGAAACCCCCTGCCCTTGCGGGCCCCGCCCCTATGCCAGGGGACTGCCTTCCTTGCTCAGCTTTTTCCCTGCAACTGTATTGGGACGTTAGAGTCTCTGCAAAAAAGCCTTGTCTCCTGCATTGACGCAGGCTTCACGATTGGTCTTCCTGTACTCATCTTTTCCCTAATTTTCCTACTGCCCCCCCCCCCGCCCTGTGCCCGGGCGTAAAGTCCTTGATGTCTTTTCCTTTGGGGCTTTCTTTTTGCCCTCTAATTTTCCCTTTTCCCAGTTTTTTTAGCCCTCTTCAAAAAGAAACTTTATCTTACTTCTGCTGAAAAGACTTGTAGCCCCCCATTTCCCGCCCTCTTCACTATCCCTCCTCCATTACCTTCCCGATTTCGGCTATTTTTCCTTCCCCACTTTTCCTTTAAATTTTTGTGTGTGTATGTGTGGTTTGTGTTGATTTGTGTGGGGGTGTGTGTTTTTGTTGTGTGGTGTGTTTTTGTGTGTGTGTGTTTGTATGTGAAAGGGTATGAATATGTGTGTCCCTCACCTAGTTGTACCACCTATTTGAGGTTGCAGGGGTCGGGGTCGAAGCTCCGGGGCCCCCCCCCCTCTTCACTGGTCGCTACTTGGCCACTCCCCCGGGAAGTGGAGCTTTTATCATACCCTGCTTAAAGCTATGAAAGGGACCCTTGCCCCACAAACATCTCCCCCCAAAACTTTTCCACTTCCTGACTACCGTGGCTAAAAAAAAATACCCCTTAACATCCCTTGATTCATCGTGCCCCTAAACTTCCAACTGTGCCCCCCTTCTGCTGTTCCCATCTCTGGAAAAAACCTTTTCCCTTTGTTCACCTTGAAAAATTTCCCTCTCAGTATTTTGAAAAGGGAGTCGTTATAAAGGCCCCCCCCCTATCTCCCTTCCTCCGGGTGTCTAAAGGTTGTTTTTCCCTTTAAACCCCTTTTCCTCGTAGGACATACCTTTTAAAGCCGGGGAAACTAGTTTTGTTGAAAACCCTTTTGCACTTTGTGTGTTGTTTTACTCACCTAGTTGTACTCACCTAGTTGGGGTTTTGCGGGGGGTCGATTCCAAGCTCCGGGCCCCGGGCCTCTTCACTGGTCGCCATGTCACTTCTCTGAAACCATGAGTTTTTTTTAAAAATCGAAACCTCTGCTTAAAGCTATGTATTGATCCTGCCTCCACTACATCTATTCCCAAACTTTTCCCCACTTCCTAAATACTTGTGGCGAAGAAATATTTCCCAAAACATCCCTGTGATTCATCTGTGCCCTTTCACTTCCAACTGTGCCCCCTTTTGCTTTGCCCAAACTCTGGAACATCCTGCCCTTTGTCCCCCCCCCTTTTGTCCACCTTTTTAAATTTCCCTTTCTAGATTTTGTAAGTCGAAAATAAAGGGTCCCCCCCTATCCTCCTGTCCTCCAGTTCGCCCGGGTTAAATTTCCCCAAAAAACCCCACCTCTTTAGGACATAACCTCTTAGCTCTGGGACTGTGGGGGTGGAAAACCCTTTGCATTTTTCTCTAGTTTCTTTACATGCTTGGCTAGGTGGGGGTTCCAAACGGTGCCCCCAACCCCCAAATTTTGGGCCCTAACGAAACACGGGAAACCGGGCCCCCAAAAACAAACTGGGGTGTTGTGTGTGTGTGTGTGTGTGTGTGGTGTGTTTTGTTGTGTGTGTGGTGGGGTGTGTGGGTGTGTGTGTTGGGTGTGTGTGTGCGTGTGTGTTTTGGGGTGTGTGTGTGTGTTTTGTGTGTGTGTGCGTGTGTGTGCGGTGTGTGGGTGTGTGTTGTGGGGTTGTGTGGGGTGTTTTGGTGTTTTGTTTTTATGGGTACCACCTTTTTGTACTCACCTATTTGTGGTTGCGGGGGTCCGAGTCCTACTCCTGGCCCCGCCTTTTTAAACCTTTTTGCTACTAGGCCCTCTCTCTCCCCGCTCCATGACCCTTTTATCAAACCTGGGTCTTAAAACTTTGTAGGGTTTTCCTGCCTAAAATACGTCTTTTTCTAGGTTATTCCACTCCCTTTACAACTCTTTAAACTGAAAAAAAATATTTCCCTACAAACTCCTGACTTTTTTGGGGTGTCTTCAACCCCAAATTGTGGCCTCTTTTTTTCTGTGGGGGGGTTGTGGTGTGTGTGTGTGTGTGTGGTGTGGGTGGTGTGTGGTGTGGGGGGTTTTGTGTGTTTTACCACCTTTTTTGGGGGTTTCAGGGGTCAAACTTAGCTCCTGGCCCCCCCCTCTTAAACCGGGTTGTGTGTTGTTTGTGGGTGTGTGTGTTGTGTGCCAGTCCGGAACTTTCCTGTCTTTGCCCACCTTGCCCAAATTCCCCCTTCAGTATTTTGTAATCGTTTTAAAAATTTCCCCCCAAACTCTAACCTGTCCCCATTGTCGTCGGGTTTTAAATTTTCCCTTAACCCCCTCCTCGTAGGACATACCTCTTGCTCTGGGACAAAGTCAGGGGGGAAAAAACCTTTGCACTTTTTTCTATTTTCCCTTTTCTGTTTGGGCAGGTTGGGTTCCAAACGGGTCCCCGCATACTCCAATAGGGGCCTAATTTACAGGGTTTCACAGGGTCCAAAAACGACTGGTGTGGGGTTGGTGTGTTGTGTTGTTGTGTGGGGTGGTGTGTTTTGTGTGTGGGGTGTTTTTGTGTGTGTGTTGTGTGGTGTTTTCTTTGGGGTTTTGTGGGTGTGTGGTTTTGTGTGTGTGGGGAGCTTTGTGTGGGGCGTGTTGTGTGTTTTTGTGGTTTTTGGGTGTGTGTGGTATGTGTATCCCGTGTCCCAAACCTATTTGAACTCACCATTTGTGGTTGGGGGGCCCGAGCCCTAGCCCCGGGGGCCCCCCCCTCTTCACCTTTGCTACTGGGGCCCTCCTCTCCCCGCCCAAATGAGTTTTAAAATTCAAACCTCGTCTTAAAACTGTGTTTTGGTTCCTGCCTCCACAAACGTAAATTTTTCTAGGCTTTTCCACTCCTTACCTCTAGACGGAAGAAATTTTTTCCTTATATCTCTCTGACCCTTTGTGTCTTCAATTTCCCAAATTTGGGTGGCCTCTTGTTTCTGTTTGTTTTTTGGGTGTGTGTGGTGTTTGTGTGTGTGGTGGTGTGTGGTGTGTGTTTGTGTTTTGGGGTGTGGTGTACCCACCTATTTGGGGGTTGCGGGGGTTCGAGTTTTAGCTCCTGGCCCCGCCCTTTCCCCGGGTTTGTGTGTGTTGTGGGGGTGGGGGGTGTTTTGTGTTGTGTTTTGTGTCCAGTCCTGGAACATCCTGCCTTTTGTCCCCCTTTGGTAAATTTTCCCCTCCCCAGTTTTTTTGTAAGTCGTTATAAATTCCCCCCTATCTCCCCTGTCCTCCAGTGTCGTCGGGTTTGTTTTCCCCCTTAAAACCTCCCCTCGGGGACATACCTCTTACCCTTTTGGGACTATTTCTTGGGGCAAACCTTTGCACTTTCTTTTATTTTTCTTTACAGTTTTGGCTGGGTGGGGTTTCCAAACTGGTGCCGCATCCCTCCAAAAAGGGGCCTACGAAACACGGTGAAACAGGGTCCTGAAAGACTGTGGGGTGTGTGTGTGGGTGTTTTGTGGTGTGTGTTGTGTGGTGTGTGTGGGGTTGGGTGTGTTTTGGTGTGTGTGGTGAAACTCACCTAGTTGAGGTTCCCGGGGGGTCGATTTCCCGACTCCGGGCCCCGCCTCTTCCCTAAATCGCTATTTGGTCCCCTCTCCCTGAGCCGTGACTTTATCGTACCTCGCTTAAAGCTATGTATGGACCCTTTCCTCCATTACATCGTTTCCCAAAACCCTATTCCACTTACTGACTACTCTGTGGCTAAGAAATATTTTCCCAACACCCCTGGATTCACCCTGGGGTTTTTAGTTTTCCAAAAACGTGTCCCTTGTTACGGGGGCCCCAATCTCGGAACATCCTTTTTTTTTTGTCCACCTTGTAAATTTCCCTCTCAGTATTTTGTATTCGTTATCATGCCCCCCCCTTTTCCCTCCGTCCCCCAAATTTGTCGTCAGTTGTTTTCCCCTTTAAACCTCTCCTCGTAGGACATCCCTTTTAAGCCCGGGCTAGTCTTGTTTGCAAACCTTTGAAACTTTCTCTATTTTTCCCTTTACGTGTTTGGGCTGGGTGGGGTTCCAAACGGGTTTGCCGCATACCCCCAAAAATGGGCAACTATACGGTGTACGGGGTCCGAACGTTCCCTTATTTAAATGGGGAAAATCCTGTTCGGAGGTTTGCTGGGGCGCCCATATCTGCAGCAGTTTTTTTGGTTGATGTGGGGCTTCGGGAAATGGCCGGGTTTTTATACTCCCCCCCAAAAACTTTTTCCTTGAGTGAGGTTTGTAGCCCTTGCCCCCTAAAACTGAAATTTCCGTTTGCGGCCTTTTTTCCCCTTTTCCCCAATCTTCTGATTTTTGCACTTGGGGGGTTTTGAACCCAGGGGGCCCCAATTGCGGACCAGTTTCGGGCACCTTTTCCAGACCCCTTTTTTTGTTTTTCTCCCCGGGCCCTTTCGATCGGGGTTTTTCCCTTTTAAATAAAACTTAAACGTCATCTGCAAACAGGGACACCCAGAGCCAAATTCCTTTCCCGTCATGTGGGTTCAAAAAATACCAGAAACAGCACTGGTCCTAGGACTGACCCCGCGGGCCCCCCCCGGGTCACAGGCCCACTCGACACCCTTCCGCCACGTCCATGACTCGCGCTGTCTTCCGACAAGAAATTCCCTGATCCATTGTAGTGCCTTCCCTTTTTACCCCTGCTTTTTCCTCCTTTTTTTTTTGAAACCAAATCTCTTGTTTTTGGAACTTTTCCAAACCCCTTTTCTTGAGTCCAAGAAAATGGGAATCCACCCCCCCCTCTCTCTCTTTGTCTTAAACCCCCCCTTCCCCCCTGTCATAGAAACCCCCCGTAGGGTTTTTGACACAGGGTTCCCGTTCCCCCCAAACCATGCTGGGTGCTGTTGATGAGATCATTCCTTTTTAGGTGTTTTCCCCCACTCTTCTCCTGAAAAATCTTCTCCATGATTTTGGGAAAACTATAAAATGTCAGTGGGCAAATGGTCGTAGTTTAAAAGCATCATGTCTTTTTCCCCTTTTTTTAAAAAAGGGACTACATTTGCTGGTTTTCCCTGCCCCAGGCAATCTCCCTGTTTCGATAGATGTATTAATATTGTTGTTAGGGTACACATCGCCCCCCTGCTCCCCTCTCTCAATAAAACCCCTGGGGGGAAATTTTTCGGCCCCATTTTCCTTTGAGGAAACATCAAATCAAAGGGCCCCTTCAAATTCTTCCCGGTTGTGTGCACTGTGTCCAGCACTTGTTTGGGGTGCCCCCCCTCCGTCTTTCTGGAGTCCCTTTTTTGCTCCCCTCTGTGAACACCCTTTTTTGAATCTCTTGTTGAGTTCTTCACATACTTCCCGGTCATTTCCTGTTGTCTCCCTCCTTCCCCTTTCCCTTTGCCTGATTTAAACCCGGGTCCTTGACTGTTGTTTTCCCCTGATGGGCTGTAAAAAAAACAAATTTCGGGTTTAGATTTGGGGTTTTTGCTTTCTTTTCATTTTCATATTGTCCCTTTGGGCCCCCCCCTTTTTATCTGTGCATATTCATTTTCTGGCTCTAAAGACTGTTTTCTCCTTATTTTTCCCCGGGGCCCCTTTTTCCTTCTAAATTTCTTCCCCTTCCCCAGCACACTTGGTTTTTTTTCCCTTTCCCCCCACCTTTGGTTTAAAACCCTGGGCTCAAACCTGGGGCCTTTTTTATTACTCCTGTTACCCTTGGGGGACAAAAACCCCTCCCCAGCCCCCTCCTTGCAATTTTTTTGCTACATATTCCATCATCTTTATTAACTGGTTTCCCCGCCCGTTTTTTCTGTCCCACTGAACCCCGTTTTAGGTAGTTTTCCCCCATTTCCCGGTGTGTGGTGTGTGGATGTGTTTTGTGTTTTGTGTTTGTGTGTGTGTGGGGTGTGTGTGTTTTGTGTGTGTAAATCACCTATTTGGGTTGCAGGGCGAGTCTTAAACTTTTGGGCCCCCCCTCTTCAACCGGTTTTTGGGTGGTGTGTGGTGTTGTGTGTGTGTTGGGGCAGTACCCCACCTAATTGTACGTGTTGGGGGGGGGGATTTATAAACAAATGTGCTAGGGTTTGCCCGAAAAATTTTATAGTGTGTGTGTGTTTTTACGTGTGTGTATGGTTCTGTGTGTGTACTCACCTATTTGTACTCACCTATTTGGGGATTACAAGGGGCGATTCTTAGCTCCTGGCCCCCCCCTCCCTTTAAAATGGTTGCTTTCTGGGTCCCCCTCTCCCCCACCCATTATCTTTTTAAACATACCCGTCTTAAAAACTATGTATGGTTCCCGCCTCCCCTACTTTTTATTTTTTTGGGTAATTTCCCCTGCCCGACAACTCTAAGACGAAGAAATCCTTCCTAACCTCCCTTGACCATCAGAGTCTTCAAACTTCCAAATTTTGAAACCCCTTTTTTCTGTCTCAAAACCCTGGGAAAATCCGTCTTTGTCCACTTTGTCTTTTGGCGCAGGATTTTTTTTATGTCGTTAAACATGTCTCCCCGACCCTTCTGTCCTCCAGTGTCGTCCCCGGGGCCCATTTTTCCCCCCCTTTCCCCTTTCTTCATAAAAATCCCCCCCCTTTGGGTCTGGAAAAATAACCTTGTCGCAAACCTTTTCACTTTCCCCCCTAATTTCTTGACGTGCTTGATCAAGTGCGGGGTTCCCAAACAGGTGCTGCAGGGGGTTTGTGTGTTCGTGTGTGTGTGGGTGGTGTGTGTGGGGGGTTGTGTGTTTTGGTGTGTGTACCCACCTAATTTACTCACCTAAAGTGGGGTTTCAAAAGGGGGCGAGACCACCCTGCCCCCCCCTCTTTACTGATCCTTTCTTTGGGTCCTCTCCTCTCCCGCTTCCTACTTTGTCATACCTTTCTTTAAAACTAAGTATGTGTGTTGGGGTGGTGGGGTGTGGGGGGGGGGTGGGGTTTTTTTTGGGGTACACACCTAATTGTACTAAAACCCAATTGTATTGCAGGGTTTGAGACTCAGCTCCTTTGGGCCCCCCCTCTTCCCGAACGCTAAGAGGGTTTTCTCTCCCCCTGCTCCTGACTCTCCCTACCCCCTCAAAAAATATGTATTGGGTTTCCCGCCTCCCACTACCCTCACTTGGGTATGACTGAAAAAAATAAATTTCCTAACATCCCTTTTTTATTCATCTGATCCCTTTTAAATTCCAAGAGTGACCCCCTTTTTTTCGTGTCCCCTCCTGGAACAACCCGTTTCTTTCCACCTTGTTTTAAAACCCCGCATTTCTTTTTATGCGTTATCATTTCCCCCCCCTAACCCCCCTGTTTCCCCGTGCCCTCAGGGGCCCAATTCCCCCAACCTTTCTTTAAAGGAAAATTCCCCTTTTGCTCTGGAAATTTAATTTGTCGGGAAAAACCCTTTTCACATTCTCCCAATTTCTTTGATGACTTGATCAAATTGGTTATTCCCGACTGGTTTCTCATACTCCCATGGACCTGCGTACACGGTTTCCTTCTCTTTAAACGATTTCCCTTTCTAAGGTATTCCCAACGCCCATTTTCCCCGGTTTTCCCGGCCCCTTTTGCTGGGAGTAGTTATCTGGTTGAAAGTTTTGCTTCCGGGACATGCCTGGTGTTATACTCATCTCAAGATCTTTCTTTTTTTCCCTTTAGAGAGGTTTGGGAGTCTTTTGCCACAAAAAGCCAAAATTTTGTCTGGGCCCTTTCTTTGCCCCTTTTTTTTGATCTTCATGACTTTCATTTGGCGGGTTTAAAATTTTTAGAACCAGTTGCTGGACCATGTCCAGTCTGTCCCGGTCTTTTGAAGTCCTACCTTATCCTCATTTTGATTTTAAATTTTCCTCATTAAACTTCACATCATCTGCGAACAAAGGGGCACTTCTTTATTTTATCCTTTTCCCTCATGGGAATTCACTTAAAAAAAACAGCACTGGTCCCCAGGACCGACCCCGTGGGACCCCCCCCTTCTTTACAGGTGGGCCCACTGTGATACCTTTATCATGTACCAAGACTCCTTTTTGCCTCCCCTGTCATGTTTTTCTCTATCCCCTTGCAGTGCCCTTCCTGTTAAACTGTCTCACAAAACTTTTGGGGAAAAATGTGTCGAAGGCCTTCCCTTTCGCCAAGAAGATGCCAAACAACCCACCCCTCTCTCTCGGTCTTTTTTCTGTTACTTTTTTTTCATAGAACTCCAGAAAATTTTGTGAACAAGAAGTGCCTTCCATAACCCGTGCTGATTGGCGTTTATTCTATTGTTTTGTTCCAGGTGCTCCACCACTCTCCTCCTGATAATCTTCTCCATAACTTTGCATACTATACACGTCAGTGACACAAGTCTATAGTTTAGTGCATCTTTTCTGTCTCCCTTTTTAAAAGCGAGAACTACACATGCCGTCTTCCATACCTCCGGTAGTTGCTCAGTGTGTACTCACCTAATTGTACTCACTAATTGTGGTTGCAGGGGTCGAGACTCAGCTCCTGTGTGTGTGTGTGTGTGTGTGTGTGTGTGTGTGTGTGTGTGTGTGTGTGTGTGTGTGTACTCACCTAGTTGAGGTTGCGGGGGTCGAGTCCGAGCTCCTGGCCCCGCCTCTTCACTGATCGCTACTAGGTCACTCTCAGTGAGCCGTGAGCTTTATCATACCTCTGCTTAAAACTATGTATGGATCCTGCCTCCACTACATCGCTTCCCAAACTATTCCACTTACTGACTACTCTGTGGCTGAAGAAATACTTCCTAACATCCCTGTGATTCATCTGTGTCTTCAGCTTCCAACTGTGTCCCTTGTTACTGTGTCCAATCTCTGGAACATCCTGTCTTTGTCCACCTTGTCAGTTCCTCTCATATTATTTGTATGTCGTTATCTCATGTCCCCCCCTATCTCTCCTGTCCTCCAGTGTCGTCAGGGTGATTTCCCTTAACCTCTCCTCGTAGGACATACCTCTTAGCTCTTGGACTAATCTTGTTCCAAACCTTTGCACTTTCCCCTATTTTTCTTCACGTGCTTGGCTAGGTGTGGGTTCCAAACTGGTGCCGCATACTCCAATATGGGCCTAACGTACACGGTGTACAGGGTCCTGAATGATTCCTTATTAAGATGTCGGAATGCTGTTCTGAGGTTTGCTAGCGCCCATATGCTGCACAGTTATTTGGTTGATGTGCGCTTCAGGAGATGTGCCTGGTGTTATACTCACCCCAAGATCTTTTTTCCTTTGATGAGGTTTGTAGTCTCTGACCCCCTAGACTGTACTCCGTCTGCGGTCTTCTTTGCCCTTCCCCAATCTTCATGACTGTGTGTGTGTGTGTGTGTGTGTTTTGTTTTGTGTGTGTTGTGTGTGTGGTGTGGTGTGTGTTGTGCTTGTGTTTGTGTGTAATTACAGTGACAGTCATGTTTGTTTATTATCACTATCATTTTGATTAAAGTCTTTTATTACTTAGAAAAACTAAATGCTACCCTTGCGAGACGACCACATAAAATTCTTACACATTCCTGTCACTACTACAGTGACAACAACACTTCTCATTGTCTGCAAATTTACAAGTTTCATAATTTTTTTTAAGATAATGCAACACAAGCTGAATTCAATGCTAATTAACAAGGATCAGTTGGTGTACAATGGCCTCATTACACGTGATTAGTGACGCTCACCTGAGAAACGGTCCATTTAGGCTCGTTTCGCTAAGCCAATGCGTAATTCTACGTTAAATTAGAAGCAGTGAATTTTTAAACACTGTACATTTTCATGAATTCCTGTCCGACCCATTACCATGACCGTCACGCACCATCCCATCATCCTCATCATACTGTGATCATCTATGGCCCTCTTCATCTCATCATCATCCTATGGCCCTCTTCATCTCATCATCATTTCCCATGCCCTCTTCATCTCATCACATCCTATGGCCCTCTTCATCCATCATCATCCTATGGCCCTCTTCATCTCATCATCATCCTATGGCCCTCTTCATCTCATCATCATCCTATGGCCCTCTTCATCTCATCATCATCCTATGGCCCTCTTCATCTCATCATCCGATAGCCCTCTTCATCTCATCATTATTTCATGGCACTCATTCTCTCGTCACATCCCAAAGTTTCTCTTAGTTTCCTCACTATCCAGCAGCTCTTCTTTAAATTTTTTTAGCATATCTACGCTTTTCCCGCCTGTCATATTTTCATCGCTTCTTCACGCCGTCACTCTTTCATGGCTCTTTTCATCACTTCACTATACATTGTTGTTGAAATAATTCCCATCACAGCCCAGATTCATTTAATATACACTAATCAATTTAGTTTTAAAATTTTTTTAATTTAATTTATTTTTTGGAAACTAATAAAAAACATTTATAAATTTTTTCCCTACTTATATTTTTCAAAACAGAAAACCCCATAAACTAAATTGTATCTTAGACCTGATCGGGGCCTTTCCCCAAAAACAAAGCTAATTAGCCCCCTGACAGGAAAGGGGGAAACTTGCTCTGCCCTGCATTGGTGGACTGAAAACCCCATCACAAACTAATCTCAAAGGTCTTCCCAAAACCTCGCTTAAGAAACGCTAGACTTTTTTCCTTACACCTTTTTACTCGTGTACACCTAGTAGTTAGTAATACCAGTTTTTAGTTTGACTTTGGATCGCATCCTGGGAAAGAGGATCAAAAGGGCCCCAAAACCAATAAGAGAGACCGATGGACTTCGGCGCAGCAAATTAACCTTGTCAACCCTCCCCCCTCCCTTTTTTTTTTTAAAGCTTTGGGCATGAAAATGTGAAAAACTGGTGCTGAAAATTTCGTACAATAGGCACCTGTATTTTAAAAAACATGTATATGACCATATTTTATAAATCATGGTTATTGTGTGAAGACTTGGTTATATTCGGGGAAAAACTCTCTCAA
Source organism: Cherax quadricarinatus (assembly GCF_026875155.1). Classification (NCBI taxonomy): domain Eukaryota; kingdom Metazoa; phylum Arthropoda; class Malacostraca; order Decapoda; family Parastacidae; genus Cherax; species Cherax quadricarinatus. The sequence continues at coordinate 111,145,973 of NC_069399.1, forward strand.
CCATAAAATTACCATAAAAGAATAATTCTCAGTCCCCCCAAGAGCATGAGGTATACTAAAGCAAAATAGTATACATAAAGTTAGTATACATAAAACATCAGTAACCCTAAAGCAAGCAGTATATAAAAGCATTCATACACATGAAAAAAGCATATACATAAAAGCCCAGTAAAAAATAAAGCCTGCGTAACAAAACACAGGATCATAAAGCAAGCAGCAACATAAAACAGTATCATAAAGTATCGTATATTAAAGCTGCAATAACATAAACAAGCATATAATAGAGCGCCGTAGCATAAAGCATACATAAATCAGTATACATGGCGGGGCGTAGACGAAAGCATGCAAAAAACATAAAGCATGCAGAAAAAATGAAGAAGCCCTATACATAAAGCATGCAGTATATATAGATCATGTATACACGTAGAAAATGCAGTATAAAAAGCAAGCAGTAAAATAAAACATCATTATTTAAAAAATCTGAAATAACGTAGAACATGCAGAAATAAAGCAGCAGTACACGTAAACTATGCAGTATTCATAAAGAATGCAGTATAAACAAAGCATGTAGTATATATAAAGCATACAGTACTCGTAAAGCATGCAGTATACATAAAGCATGCAGTATACATAAAGCATGCAGTATACATAAAGCATGCAGTATACATAAAGCATGCAGTATACATAAAGCATGCAGTATACATAAAGCATGCAGTATACATAAAGCATGCAGTATACCTAAAGCAAGCAGTATACGTAAAGCATTTAGTATACATAATGCATGGAGCATACATAAAGCATGTAGTATACATAAATCATGCAGTACACGTAAAGCATGCAGTATACATAAAGCATTTAGTATACATAAAGCATGCAGTATACATAAAGCATGCAGTATACATAAAGCATGCAGTATACATAAAGCAAGCAGTATACATGAAGCATGCAGTATACATAAAGCATGCTGTACACGTAAAGCATGCAGTATACATAAAGCATGGAGTATACATAAAGCATGGAGTATACATAAAGCATGTAGTATACGTAAATAATGCACTACACGTAAAGCATGCAGTATACATATAACATGCAATATACATAAAGAATGCAGTATACATAAATCAAGGAGTATACTTAATGCATGCAGTACACATAAAGCATGCATTACATGTAAAGCATGCAGTATACATAAAGTATGCAGTATACATAAGGCATGCATTATACATAATGCATGCAGTACACGCAAAGCATGCAGTATACATAGAGTATGCAGTATACATAAACCATGCAGTACACATAACGCATGCAGTATACATAAACCATGCAGTATACATAAGGCATGCAGTATACTTAAGGCATGCAGTACACTTAAGGCATGCAGTATACATAGGCGCACGACACTGAATCTGCACGAACTTTATGCTATAGCAACAATGCCTGGAAACAGCTATTTTTTCTTAAGCAAATTAACATAATACAATTATACGTATTTCAAAACTACAAAGAGAAAACGCTGAACGTTAACACGCAAACCAAACAACACACAGGTTAAATATATATATATATATATATATATATATATATAATATATATATATATATATATATATATATATATATATATATATATATATATATAATATATATATATATATATATATATATATATAAATATAAATATATAATATATATATATATATATATTATATATATATATATAATATTATATTATATGATATTATTATATATATATATATATATATATATTTATATATATATTATATATATATTATATAATATTTATATATATTATATATATATTATATATAAATATATATATATATATATATATATATATTATATATATATATATATATATATTATATATGCAAAACAACCACTCTGAAAGAATAGAGAAATTCAAAAAATCTTGATACAGTAAAAAAACTTTTGATAAAGAATTCCCCCCAAAATGCTGATGGATGTGTCTATAAGATTCTTGTAAAATTTGGATAAAGTTTATTACGGTCAAACTGGTAAAAATCTCGAACTAAGATTAAAACAACATAAATATAGCATTAGAACTGGACAAGATTCCAATGCTCTATTTATTCATGTAAGAGATTTTAACCATCCAATTGATTTTCAAAAGTTGAGAAAAGTAGTATCAAGCAAGTCCATGGTCGACAGAAATATAATTGAATCTTGTTTCATAAAAAGCAGTTTTGACAATAATATGAATATTTCCTTTGGTTTATATATAAATTAGATCCATTTATAATTAATAGAAGTTGGGAAGAATTTAATAATACACTGGACAAATAATAATTTTTAAATTTTCTTGGTAGAATAGTTTGTGGGTGAGTTGTGCAAAGGACCTATCCAGTTGGGTCGGCGCGCGTCAGGTGTTTAACCGTTGTGGGATCTGATAGTGAGGTGCTGGCCAGACCCCTTATATAGCTTCCTTGATGCTTTACTTTCATAGTTCCTTGATAATGTGAGTAGTCACGAAAGCGCTTGGAATTTCTCTATCTCTTTCAGAGTGGTTGTTTTGCATATTCTGAAATCACACTGTTTACTGTGATCTTATTGCATATATATATATATATATATATATATATATATATATATATATATATAAATATATATATATATTATATATATATATATATATATATTATATATATATATATAATACATATATATATATATATATATATATATTATATATATAAAATATATTATATATATATATATATATATATATATATATATATATAATGCCCCGAGGGAGATGTGGGTATTTATCTTTGAATATATATGCTGAGATTTTAATTTAATCTCTAGTTTAGGGATTAAAATATTCTTTTCTGGTGGTGACACTCTTATGTGCAGCATTAATGACCCCTCATGTTGTCATGGGCTTTAAATCCCATTAACCATTTATACTAATAAAAAAGCATACATGTTATATATACTGAGGTTTGGCGTTTAGTTATGATTTTAATAATAATGGTATATACACTCAAAGGTGTATTTCTCTCAAAGTATATTGTGTACAGATTTTTACTTTAAACTTAATTTTAGAGATTAATGTATATTTCTCTGGTAGAGAAAAGTTTAAATACAGCCTTAATGACCCTTGTGTAGTCGACAGAATTAAAACTCAAACAACAGTAAATACCATCACAATATATGTCTCTCAGTGTACATAAAATGAAAGTTTACTTTAATCCACTTTTAAAGATTAAGGTGTTGACTGATGGTGAACAGGTTACATGAAACTTTTTTATGACCCTCGTGTTGTCAGCAGATTTTAAACATGTTCAAACCAACCTATGAATCTGGAATATATACTCAGAAGGATGTGTATCTCTCAGTGTATACGTGTTGAAAGTTTGTTTTTCCCTTTCACAACGATTAAAGTATTCTTGAGAAGTGGTGAATTGTGAGACCAGCCCTAATAATTCTCTAAGCAGTGAAAGGCTTGAAGCCCAGTTAGGCAGCCATAAAAGCAAGGATATAGACACAGAGCGATGTGTAACTCTCATTGTACATATACAGAGAGAGCTTACTTTAATCCCGACTTTGGGGAATAAGATATTCTTGACAGGTGGTGAACAGGTGACAGTACACTTGGCATAATCTTTTATGCTGTGTCACTACGACACTGTATGAAACTTGAACTTGATTCTATCCTCTCGGTGGCGGATCTAACTGTTATACTGACTGATTTCCACAGACTGGAGGGGTGTAGAAATAAGTTACAACAAGAGAGAGGATGGTTCCATGCATAAATTTTAATATACCGATTTAAGGAGGGGTGTTAAGGCTGCAGTTTTATATCTGTAGTGTAAGTGCGCCTCTGGCAAGACAGTGATGGAGTAAATGATGATGAAAGTTTTTTTCTTTTCGAGCCACCTTGCATTGGTGGGATACGGCCGATGTGTTAATAAAAAAATATTAACTCCTGCGGTTGAAGCAAGGGTCGCTAGCCTTTTTACACCAGTGATGTTCACCGTCACTGCCTGAACGTCCACCACACAGGTTAATATATTCGATCGTGTTGCAGTTATCAGTCAAATAAAACCTACAGGATATAAGTGCTCAAGTGATAACACAAATTTTCACTGGTAAAGTTATTCTTCCTCCAAATAAGTATCTCTAATTAATTTAATTTTTCCCGAATCTTGGGAAATTTGCCCGTCCCGTACGCTAATATAGGTATAATATATCACATACATTATACTGCCTTTTCGAATATTCATGACGTGACTGATTTCTGAATCATCCTGTGAGGAAAAAAAAGGGATATGAACGTTGTTTTGTGAGTGGAGAGAAAATCGTGTTTATTTAGTAGTAACTATCTTACCCAGAGAGGCGAGTGTAAGTACTGTACTTACGGTATTCAGTAATTTGTAATAGCTTTCACTTTATATACGTCATGAAATTGTATCATAATACCGGTATGCAACCACCATAGGTAGTTACAGTATAATATTTGGGGAAAATACTCTACATGGAAATGTAGGCTTGTTTAAGTATAGTGAGAAACAGTTTTCCGGAATTTACGCGAGCAATTAATGTTGCTATTAAAATTCGCAGGATACTGTTAGATAAGAATTTTATATATTTTTATTTTTTTTGTACTCTTGTTAATTTGTTTAGAGAACTTCTGGGAAAAAAACAAGATTTTTTTTTTTTAGTCAGGGAAATTAGAGCTAGGGTTAGAATTTAAAAGGGTTGCGAAACACCCTTAGGGCCAAAATACTTGATGAGAAGTCACGTTGTTATATATCTCGAAGACTATATCAGTTTGTTGTCTCTGAGGTGCTGATGAGTTATTAATGACTTCGCCTGAGTCCAGTCCTGTTCTGGACACTTTCCGTCTGGAAAGTTCATTTTAAGAACCCATTTAAGATCTGTATTGTTTTCGCTCTGTCTTTCATAAGAAGTGGAGAGCAGACAGACAGGATTTAAATCTCCAAGCTTCATTATTATTTTATCCATGCTAGTGAGTGATCTAAGGTACTGTACAATGTTTTTTTGTCATGATGCACAGATAACTAGGTAGGCAGCAGCTTTTAAACAATTTAACAATTCTTTTTTTTTCTGTGTTAATTGCCTTTTTCCCCATGCTTCTTTCTTTGTCATTTCTTATGCCTTTTCTCTATCACTTATCTTGCTTTACCCTTGTGAATTTAGCGTTTAATTATGTTAGTAAAAATAATAATTATTTTGCCTTCTATGTTATTTCGCTATTGCTTCTTACCATTTCTGATGTTCATTTGCTGTATCATTTCCCTATTTTATTAAGGTTGCTATGAATGAGTGATTCCATATGCTTCTGATGTCATTTCTTATCAATGTCATTTCTTTTTGAAATCATTTCTTACTGATATCAATTTTTATTGATGTCATTTCTTTTTAAGTCAGTTCTTATTGATTTAATTTGTTTTGGATCATTTCATTATGTCTACTTTCTATGTCATTTCCAGCGTTTAGGTCCCCTTTCCTCATTTACTCTGCCATTCATTTACATAATTTATGTATACCTGTATACTTTAATCATGTATTATATACAATCTGTCTATACTATGCTTCTATTTTTCTCATTTTTCTTATCTCTACATATTTCTTTAATTCTATATTAATCTCTGCTGTTTCCACTCATTTATGTTGATTTTTTTTTATTCTACTAGGCTAGCACTGGTCAAGTCTGCATGTTGACATGGCTTCTAGCTGTCAAGGTTTTTTCTACTGCTAATAGGGTGATGTATCTATGTAGCACTTTGTATTTTTACTTATGCTAGACCTGTCATTATTCTTTTGTAATTCTTTCCTATTCTGGTTACCTTGTGTTCGTCTTTTGTTACGGGACTTTTTGTCGTGTCTGATTAGTATGGAAAAGACTGGCTGGGATTTGGGTGCTTGTGCTCATTGCGTTACATTCTGTTATATCTCTCTAGTAAATGCCTATTGTATTTTTTTTATTATCATGTTATTTATTACCATATATTATATCTCATTCTAAGGATAGAATAAGATTATATTATAGTAAAATGTTATATTGGTATGTTTATCTTTGTGTAATTTTCGTTTTATATTTTTTCCTTTTAAAAGGCCAGAGAATGCCTGAAACTAACTAGTGTGATTTTTTAGATTAGATTAGATTTTGCCACCGAAGTGGCTAGTTTATTGTGCACCCCATATCCATCCTGTGGACGGTAGCGCGAGAGCATGTGGATACACAAAAGGCCTAGGAACTAGGCCCCAAAGGGTTAACAGGAATACATATGGATTTATATCTACATATCTATAGTTCACTTATCTGTTACAAGCAAATTTAGGAAATTTGCTTAGTATATCTGGTATCTTATTTTCATTAATAAGATATCTTGACATGTCACATAGGTTATTATACTGTCTGTCTCTGTATTCCTCAATAAGTGGACAATTAAGCACATAGTGTTCAAGAGAGTGACCATATGCCTGATCACATAATTTACATTTAGTTTGATCATCATCTGTGTGTCTCCCAAACTGCCAGAAGTACTTGTAACCAAGCCTAAGCCTGGCCACTACAACATCAGTCATCTGTTCACATTGTAAGTTGCTCCATAAACATACTTTATCTACTGTTCATGTTATCATAGTGGGTTATAGATCTACTCAGGCTTCTAACTGCATTCCTATAACAATCATATTCATTATTTACTTCTCTCCTAATATTATTCCTAATGCTAGACACAGTTATACCAAAGTTATATTCTACATTCTCCTTCTCGATACTCTTCTTGGCTAACATATCAACTTTATTATGAAGGAGTAATCCAATGTGTGATGGGATCCATAGCAATTGTACATTAATTCCTTTGTCCCTAATTTTTGAGTATCTATACCTGGCTTCCCCAATGAGCATGTTGTTGGAGTCATTATATGAGTCAAGAGCCTTCAATGATGACATAGAATCAGTAAGATGATAGAGTCAAGCTCAGTGTCATAGGTTAGCTTTAGCGCCATTAGGATTGCAAACAATTCAGTTTGCAGTGTAGACGCCCAGTTGTTAATTCTTATGCCTAACTCAACAAATTTATTATCGTTCTTAACTAGGAGGTGGCAACAAGAGCAATGCAGCAGCCCTGCCAGAAGACTCCTGTTTAGATCCATCAGTGTATATAACTTGTGATAACTTGTTACTACCACTAGGTGAGAAATTTCTTCTGAGCAGTTGCTCTAACAAGAGATTAAGGAAGGGATTACTAGCAATGAGCTTCTTGGGAGGGACTTGTAGGTATGTGATATTAAATGAACACATCTTCCATGGAGGGGTGAATGCTCTTGTTGCCTACAGTGATACAGTTCATGTAGGTTATAAAACTTAATGCAATTGCACGTTTTCCACAATCCATTTAGATCTGTGTGTATTTTACCTCTAGACACTTGGTAAGATTCACTGTGACAGTGTCTGGTTCGTTTCTCAACATTCTAATACCGAGTACAGTGTTAATTTCAACAATCCTATCACTGATACTAGAAATACCAAGCTCCTTCCACATGTTAAGAACTTTTGTAGATCTGGGACAGCCAAGAATAATCCTGAGAGCTTCATTTTGCATTAACTCCAAGGGTCGGAGAGAACTTTCTCTAGCTAATATCAACATGGGAGCAGCATAATCAATTAAGGACCTAACATAGGCTATGTACATCATTCTCACGATTCTCACATTTGCACCATAGTTGGGATTAAGGCCAGAGAATGCCTGAAACTAACTAGTGTGAGAAGGATATATACTCATTTCAGAAAACAGTGGCCTGGTAGCCAACGCACTCGCCTCACACACTGAGTGTCTGTGGTTCCATCCTTGGCAAGGGTGGAAACAGTGGGCATGTTTCCTTCCAGTTGCTGTCCCCGTTCACCTAGCATGTAAATAGGCACCTGTGTGTTAGTTGACTGGTGTGGGTCGCATCCTGGGTGACGAGATTGAAGGACCCCAGTGGAAATAAGACAGACACTCATCGGTGACGCACTGACTTACTTGGTGGCTAACCCCGTAGGTTAAAAATCCGAACAAAATATTATCCCTCTTAACCAAGTTCAATGTCATGTTCAGTCGGAACCTGTAATGAAACAGGAGGGCAAGGAGCGTGTAGAGTTAGTTAATTTACCTCTCGTCAATAGTGTATGTCACTATTTATCCTTCTTTATTGCATGAACTCTCCTTAATTGCGCACAGGCCTCTCATGCCGTACTATGATCTTTATACTTAAATACAAACTGTACACGCATTTCAACTTGTGGTAATGTTATGAATATTTATTACAAACCTTCAATTACATTTTTTTCTCTTGTTCGTCAGTTATGTATAATTCATTTCTTTTCATATAGTTTATCTTTTTTACTTACACGAACTTCAGGAATATTATGAATATTATGAATGTGAATAATTACTGAAGGCCTTCACTTAAATATCATAATGCATGAATTTACTGTTTATTTCTTTGAAAAATCTGGTTTGCAAATGTATAACTAGTATTTTGGGGGATATTCATCATTTTGAAAATTTAATGTAATTTTTTTTTGTGTTTATGTAATCAATTTTTTTTTCCAATATTTGCTACATCATTATTGTTTCTTTATTTATGCCTTAGATATAATGCATCCATTGGTGCTAAACATTGTGTTGTTAATGGGTCGATTTAATGGACCTTCTGAGATTGATCGAGTGATTAAGCTGGACAACCACTGTGAAAGAATAATAAAACTTCAAGCGCTTTCGTGACTTCTCACATTATCATAGTTCCTTGATAATGTGATAAGTCACGAAAGCGCTTGGAATTTCACTATTCTTTCACAGTGGTTAACTGAAGTAAATATCCACCATTTCTTGATAGAAAATAGAAAGAAAGAAGTTTTTGTGGTCTTCCGATACCCAGAGTGACAGAAGAAACCTCTTCTCTCACTAGGAATTCACATATTTCATTAAATACTTACTTACCTTCATTCACATTCCTGGGTGCTTCCTGTGTCTGGCACATCTACCTTGTAACAGACCAACTAATTGGTAAGGAAGTGTCCTGCTGCTTGGTACGCTGGTGGTAATCGGGGTAATGATGAGGTCGAGAGTGGGAACTGCCACACATCGGGTTAATAATACGAATAAAATCTTCCTAAATGGACGGAGGTCAAGGCACAGTGCCATACAATGGCACCAACGGACACTTACCACAGCAGTTGGTCCCTTTCTTCTGGCTCTCTCCACATCTACCTTCTGTTCCAGTCCTAAAATTTACGTTTAAGTATTTCTCTTCAAGCTTCTCGTTTCTTTATTTTGTATTCAAATTTAAGATGATCTTCGAGTAAGTTTTATTCTGTATTATACTGTTATTATCCTGCAACTGTGATTGCGTTCATCTCAGCACTGTTAATGTGTCATTGTTCTTATCTCAATGTTTCTAACATTCACACACTATTATATTTACCATGACATCGTCACCTTCACTTCGTCACCATACCATCACCACATTCTCCTCCGTCACTATACCATCACCACCTTCACCTCCGTTCCCATATCATCACCTCCATTCCGTCACCATATCATCACTACCTTTATCCCTGTCACCATACTATCACTACCCCCACCCCGTCACTATACCATCACCACCTCCACCCCGTCACCATCAAATCACTATCATTACTCCATCACCACACAGTCACCATTCTGTCACCATACCATCATCTCCACACTGCTACCATACCGTCACCTCCATCCTGTCACCATACCATCACTATCTTCTCCATACCGTCACTTCCTTCACCATACCATCACCACCTCCGTCACCGTACCATCACCTTCACTCCGTCACCATACCATCACCTCCACCCCCGTCACTATACCAACATCACCTCCACCCCCGTTACCATACCATGAGTACCTCAAACCCGTCATCATGACATCACCACACCCACCCCCGTCACCATAACCATATCTCACCCCGTCACCATACAATCACCACCTCCACCCCCGTCACCATACCATCACCTCCACCCCCGTCACTATACCAACATCACCTCCACCCCCGTTACCATACCATGAGTACCTCCAACCCCGTCATCATGACATCACCACACCCACCCCCGTCACCATACCATTCTCACCCCGTCACCATACAATCACCACCTCCACCCCCGTCACCATACCATCCCCACCCCGTCACAATACCTCCACCCCATAACTATACTATCACTCTCGTCACCCTACCATCACCATCCCCGTCAACATACCATCACCATCAGTCACCACCTCCTTCACCATGACACAGACATAGTGTTACATTATGTATGTTATAATGACTCAGCAGTTAATGCAGCTTCTTAGCTTCATAAATTCTGCATTTCTTTAGAATTGTGAGGCGATGCAGAGACAGTGAGAGAGCCTTGCCTGACCGCCGGAGCTCTTACAGAGCGCTCTGCACCACCGGAGCTCTGATTGTGAGCCCTACCATAACACTGTGGGTAGTGAATGGAGATATATTTTCCCTTATCAATATGATCGTCGTACGACTGCATCAGATAAACGTTGGTTTCCTCGGGGTTTTACTCACAGATGTTGTCTTCCGACAGATGCTTGGTGCCAGGCAATTATTTTGGTCTGATGTTTGCCTCGGCAGGATGACCAGTATTTACTGGCAGATAAGACTTCAAAATAACTCTTGTGGTTCTCTTTTTTTAATTTGTTGGTACTTGTTTACAACTGAGGCAGCCCATGAGGGTCGTCGAGTGTTTAATGTGTTAAGAAACCCCAATGGAAATAAGTTACTTTGACTGATTTTTTTGATTTATCCTAAGTTCTCTAACATATGCGCTATGTATATAATCTATGAAAATGTTTTTGTGTATACCTGAAAAACTTATTTAAAGGTGGGGGATCGCTGCTTGAAATTTATATTCCTTTCCTTTAGGATGGGTTGCAATGCGTTTCGGGCTGACGGTAATTTATGTTTTTGTGATAAGTTGAGGGCGTATTTACTTGTCGATTTTATAAAGTCCCTTTTTTTTTCCTTAATTTTGAATAAAGCAACGTTGAGCGTCAGAGCATATGTTCGTGTTAACGTTTTCTTTTTTGTACTAATTTTAGAGTTATATGCAGGGGCCCCCGTATTATTATTGCCGCTTTTTTTTCCTTTAAAATTTACTAATCCCGAGCGGGGTCTTTCTTATTGACTCAACCTTTTAAATTTTTTTTGTTTAGTGTCTCTGTTAGGTTATTTATTACACTGCCCCCTGGAGGGGGCCCCATGGCTTCCAATTTTTAAACTGCAACAGCAAAAAACACTCCCCCGGGGAAAGGTTTACTCTTAGGATTATGGTGTCTAGGGGAAGGTCATTAACATACATAATAAAGAACAAGCTTAAAGCAAAGCCTTGAGAAACATCAGCTGCGGGTGAAAGCCTCTGCTGATGAAGATTAAATATCACAGTTCCGTGGGTGCAAAAATTTTACAGCTAACACAAAACTAAAGAAAATTTAGAAACTTATTGGTCCGCCTTTTCATTATTAGTCTGATATTTGGGTTTGGAAGTTCCATTTATGGGTTTGATTTTGTATTTTTTAAAATTTTTGCCCACGTTCTTGGGTGCTCAAGGCTTTTGTGCACCTTCTTTCAGCAAAAGCAGTTCAGGATCAAACCCTTTGCTGTGCTTTTAATGCATCCAAGTGATGTTTTTGCATGCTGTTTTATGTCATTGCATCCCGTTTATGCCCAATTGCTCTGCTTGATGTTCTTGCTCCCGCTTTGATGTTTATGCTCCAGCTTTATGACATTGCATGCGTCTTGGTCTCTGCCAATGAAAATATTTTCAGTACCGCAGGTGATTTTGCTTGTAATATTACATCAAAAATTTTTCCTGATTTTCAGTTAGAAAATAATTTGCACACAGATATTTTGATAATTTCCCAGGGTTTTACAGCATCAAATTTTGATAAATTTTGTAGGTTTTTCACGATATATTGTGTAATCTGTGGGTTTTCACCATCAATGTGATAATTCTGTAAATTTTTTCACGCATCAATTGTGATAATTCTGTAGGTTTTTCACAGATTGTGATAATTTTGTAGGTTCACCATCAGATTTGATAATTCCGTAAATTTACCCCACATTTGGATAATTCTGAGGTTTTAAAGCATCATTTGTGATAATTCTGTGTTTTACACGCATCATATTGGATAATTCTGTAGGCTTTTCACGCACATTTGTTTAAATTTGTAGGCTTTACACGATCATATTGTATAGTTCTGAGGTTTTTGAAAAAGGGATTTAAAATTGCGACAATTCTGTAGGTTTTACATTATATTCGCTGATTTGTGCACTCCGAGGGATAAATCCTGTCGCTTATGGTATACAGTAATGAACACATATAGCAACGAGTCAGGATTTCGTTAAAAATTTAAAATACATATGCCTGGCAAGCCGAGAAACTATTGTTAATTCTGGTATACATCTAAGTGACAACAGACGGGAAGCGCATCTCTCTCAGCTGACGGAGGATCAAGCCTCCACCACTTCTTGCACTCAAAGACCCACATGTTTTCAGCGTTAAACATTAATTAAACAAAATATTATTGTTAGGTTCTCTTAATGATTCCTTCCATCTTAGCGACGGGTCAGGCAGGTGTGTGTTCTCCCGTCATATTTGACCAACTATATAAATAGCTTTACAATTAGCTTGTTATGTTTTTTCCGAATAGAGCATAGTAATTTTCGCTGTTTTATATATTCAGTTAATAAACGTAATTGTATGCATTTTCTTTGAAGTACTAATTACTTTTTTCTCATAAGGTTCTCTCTCTCTCTCTCTCTCTCTCTGTATTATATATATATTATATATATATATATATAATATATATATATATATTATATATAATATATATATATATATATAAAATATATATATATTTTATAAATGTATATAATATTTTAATATATATATATATATATAATATATATATATATATAAATATATATATATATATATAATATATATTATTATATATATATATATATATAGGGAGGTACCACCTCTAGAACTGTTCTGGGGACCCTCATCCTCAGGGAAAACCTTGAGTTTTCCCTGAAGCTGTTTGAGAATTTTCTCCTACCACCCCCTATATTCAAGTATGTTTTATTTAAAGACAATATACATTGGCCAAACATTCACAAAAATACAACAAAAGTAAAACAATATAGGTAACTCAGAGCTTCATCTCGAATCTTCGTCCAGCTCCCCTGCGGTGGGCCGCGTGCCAGAATGCTGCAGGCATTCCTCTCTGGATCGCAACACTGAGTCTCTGAAAGAGAAAGCTCGTCGCCCGTGTCCTTGGTTTCTATGATAGAACATTTTAACCGCAGCACTTGAGGAACTTTCGAGCACACATGCCCCATGCTCCAAGTGTCTCCGACCCAATTGGAATGAAGTTAAAGCCAAGGGGGAAGGTCTTCATAATTTCGGATCTTCTTCTGGGTCTCCCTGTGGCTTGCAGCCCACCCCTTTCCACCCTCTTGACGGAGTATGGCAAGTAGGTGTCTTGCCAATGTGGCAGCACAGGTGTAGTCCCCAGGCAATCTGCTTCCATCCTTCCAGGGTAAGCATAGTGGCTCTATCAGGCCGCCTTTTGACTTCCATCAACCTCTGCTATTTGGGGTTCCGTTGAGCGGGCAACGGGGCTGTGGCGAGGGCTTCTCTTTATGAAGTCATGAACCTCCTCATGTCTGCATGCTCCCCCCTGCTGTGTGGCACAACGAGACCATGAAGTCCGCATTGATCAGCTGTACGCCCTGCCGCAAATACACCTATAGTTTCGGTGAGGAATGGGAGCATCTAGGCGAAGAGCAACACCAATCCGAATGGCTGTGGGTCGAGACGGGTGCCCAGGGAGGAAATTGGGAACAGCTAAGAGAAAAACTCCTGAGTGTGGTGCCTTCACTGCCAGGAGACGAGCTTTTTCCTTTCCTGAAGCATTGGAGAGCATTGTGTTGGCGATTTTTTCCATGATCGGTTTGTCCCAGTGGGACTGTTTGTGCTCTTTGGAAGGAGCTGGTCTACTGGAGGAGTCTGTAAGGGTGTCCCACCGAATCGCTGCTTCAGTAAACCTGGGGTCTTGAGCTCCTACCACGTCTCTCAAGCGTTCGAGAACTATCTTCTTGACTAATGCAGTGGAAGCCAAACACGAAGACAGAATAGCAGGTAAAACAACATGCATTGCTTTGTGCAGTTTTCATGCAGTTTTCATGCAGTTTTCATTCTTGACAACCAAAGTATTACTTTTGGTAAATAATTCTACTTTCCAGTTCCACCTCTGTTAATCACGAATACGGTTAAAAGTTTCCTGAATTACGCTTGTTATTAAAATACTTCGTCACTGAGTATTAATTCTGATACTTTGTTCACAATTTATTTATGTTTAAAATTATGTCGACTGTGATGAAAATGTTATTGTGTCTGTGACGCCCATTGGGAATCATATCTCTCATTTCTCTCTCTCTCTTCTCTCTCTGTCTCTCTCTCTCTCTCATCTCTCTCTCTCTCTCTCTCTCATTCTCTTGAAGGGACAAGATCTAGATATCGTCACTGTTCATCCTGGCAGGATACTCCTCGAGAAAAACTTCGAGGGTCATCCTAACTTCTGTAGAGCATAGAGAGATATTGTTGGAAAAATATCTTGGTAGCTAACATAATCCAGTGGCCAAAAGCGTTAGGTGTTTTAGGTCGTCCGATCATGTCATGAGTTCGAACTCAGTTCATTACTTGATTAAATAAACAAAAGAAGAGGAGGGAAAAAAATTAGTGTTAAATGCAAAATTAAATCATTATACAGGAAAAGGGTAACCCCTCTCTGTATAATTTTAGTCGCCTCCTACGACACGCATTGTTTACGGAGGAAGAATTCTTTTCCACTTTCCCAGGAAAAGAGGGAATATAAATGTATTAATTCAAGGATCATGTGGAGTAAAATAAAGGTTGGATGTAAAAAGTGGATTATATTAAGCATATATGCACCTGGAGAAGAGAGAAGTGTAGAGGAGAGAGAGAGATTTTGGGAAATGTTGAGTGAATGCATGGGGAGTTTTGAACCAAGTGTGAGAGTACTTTTGGTTGGGGATTTCAATGCTAAAGT
Source organism: Cherax quadricarinatus (assembly GCF_026875155.1). Lineage (NCBI taxonomy): Eukaryota > Metazoa > Arthropoda > Malacostraca > Decapoda > Parastacidae > Cherax > Cherax quadricarinatus. Next base: position 111,161,148 of record NC_069399.1, read on the forward strand.
GGGTAAAAATGTTGTGGAGGGAGTAGCAGGTAAATTTGGGGTGCCAGGGGCAAATGAAACAGGGGAGCCTTTAAATGAGGCTGTAGAAAGAGTTTAGTAATAAAGTAAACATATTTATGAAAAGAGGATAAATAATATACAAGGTATGATATAGCATGTAGATCAAGTAGTTTGTTAGACTATGTATTGGTGGAAAAAAAGTTGATGAGTAAGCTTCAGGAAGTACACACCATTATAGAGGGGCAACTGATATATCGGACATTAACCTATTTGAAGCTAAGTTCGCGTAAGAGGTAGCTGGGACAAGAGGCAAAATGGCAAACAACAAGTAAGAGGGAGGTGAAAGTGTATACACAAAGGAGGAGGAAGTTCGGGTGATATATAAGCAACTAATGGCAAAAAGGTGGGCTGGAGCAAGTATGTGTATGGGTGTTTGAAAGAGGGTTGGAATAGTTTTAAAAATGGAATATTTAGAATGTTGGGGGGACAGAATTTGTGGTTATAATAGGGGGGTGCAGGAGGAAAGAGGAGTGATTGGTGGAATGATGAAGTAAAGGGTGTGATAAAAGAGAAAAAGGTAGCTTATGAGAAGTTATTCCAAGCAGAAGTATTTTATAAGAAGAGTAGGGTATATGGAGAGTAAAAAAAGGTGGAAGAGTGGTGAGAGAGTGCAAAAGGAGAGCAGATGATAGAATGGGAAGAGGCACTGTCAAGAAATTTCAATGAAAAATAAAAAAAATTTTATAGTGAGTTAAACAAGTTAAGAAAGCCTAGGGAACAAATGGATTATGGTCCGTTAAAAACAGAGTAGGAGAGTTAGTACATGGGGAGATGGAGGTATTGGGTACATGGCGATAATCCGTTGGAGGAACAATTAAATGTCGACGAAGAAAGGGAGGCGGCAATTTCATGCACTGGCCAGGGAGTATACCATCTTTTATGAGTGAAGAAAGCATGATGTAAGTGTGGGGGAGGTGCCGTGAAGACATTACAATAGGATGAAAGGGAGTAAAGCAAGCTGGAATTTGACGGGATCATGCAAAATTGATAAAAGCAGTGGGATATATAGTGTTGGGAGTGGTTGGTATTTTATGGTTTAATGAAAGAGGGGAAGGTACGAGTATTCGCAGATCATGTTTAGGCGGTCCCTTTTTATAAAAAGGTAGAGGGACAAAAGAGATTGTAAAAGTTATAGAGGAATAGTTTTACGGAGTATCCAGGAAAAGTGTACGGTAGGGTTATTATTGAAAGAATTAGAGGTAAGACAGAATGTAGGATTGTGGATGAGCAAGGAAGTTTTAAAGTGGGTAGGGGATGTGTAGATCAGGTGTTTACATTGAAGCATATATTTTTTTTTGTTTTATTATTATCACACTGGCTGATTCCCACCAAGGCAGGGTGGCCCGAAAAAGAAAAACTTTCACCATCATTCACTCCATCCCCCCCATCACTGTCTTGCCAGACGGGTGCTTCACACTACAGTTTTTAAACTGCAACATTAACACCCCTCCTTCAGAGTGCAGGCACTGTACTTCCCATCTCCAGGACTCAAGTCCGGCCTGCCGGTTTCCCTGAACCCCTTCATAAATGTTACTTTGCTCACAGGTAGGGAAGTTTTTATTGCATTTATGGATTTAGAAAAGGCATATGATAGAGTGGATAAGGGAGCAATGTGGCAGATTTTGCAAGTATATGGAGTAGATGGTAAGTTACTAAATGCTGCAAAGAGTTTTTATGAGGACAGTGAGGCTCAGGTTAGGGTGTGTAGAAAGAGAGAAGCTACTTCCCGGAAAAATTAAGGGTCTATAGACAGGGATATGTAAGTCACCATGGTTGATAATATACAGATGGTTGTAAAAATAAATGCAAGGGAGTTAAGAGAGAGTGTGATTAAATTATGGGAATCAAATACAAAAGGGAAGTGACACAGTTGCTTTTTGCTGATGATACTGTGCGATAAGGGTGATTCTAAAGAAAAATTGGCAGTAGGTTAGTGGACTAATTTGGGAGTGCGTGTAAAGTAGAAAAAGTTGAAAGTGAACATAGAAAAGAGTAAGGTGATGAGGGTATCAAATGATTTAGATAAAGAAAAACTGGATATCAAATTGGGAAGAGGATATGAGAAGAAGTTAAATGGTTTTTTCCAGATATTTGGGAGTTGACGCGTATCAGCCGGAGGGATTTATGAAGTATGAGGAAATCATAGAAATTGTGAGAGAAAAAAGCTGAGTGGTGCTTTGAGGGTATTATGTGGAGACAAAGAAAGTTATCTCTAGGAGGCAAAGAAGGAGAATGTATGAAAGTATAGTGGTACCCAACACTCTTATATGGTGTGACCTTGGGTTTGTACATGCTGCAGCGAGGAGGCCGGTATGGAGGCAGTGGAGATTCCTGTCAAAGGCAATGTGTGGTGTAACTATTATGCAGAAAATTCAGAGTGTGAAATTAGGAAGAAGGAGTGGAGCAATAAAAGTATTAGTCAGAGGGCTGAAGAGGGTTGTTGAGGTGGTTTGGTCATTTAAAGAGAATGGATCAAAGTAGAATGACATGGAGAGCGTATAAATCTGTAGGGGAAGGAAGGCGGGGTAGGGGTAGTCCTCGAAAGGGTTGGAGGGAGGGGGTAAAGGAGGTTGTGTGGGCGAGGGGCTTCGATTTCCAGCAAGCGTGCGTGAGCGTGTTAAATAGGAGTGAATGGAGACGGATGATATTTGGGAAATGACGAGCTGTTGGAATGTGAGCAGGGTAATATTTAGTGAAGGGATTCAGGGAAACCGGTTATTTTATATAGCCGGACTTGAGTCCTGGAAATGGAAATGGAAATGGGTTTGGGATATTGGCAGTTTGGAGGGATATGTTGTGTATCTTTATATGTATAAAGTTCTAAACTGTTGTATTCTGAGCACATCTTTCAAGACGAGTGAGATCAGCCTCATCCTGCTCAGTGGCACCAAAACAAAAGCAGTTATTCCTACACCACCTTCTGCCCCACAAAAATGTCGCCGCATTTCGAAAAAATGTTCTAAAAATATCAAACGTAAGTCTGAAAGAGGTTCAAACAAATCCCAACCTAAAACCGATTCTACATGCCAAGACCACAGTTCAAGTCCCCGTCCTTTCTTCTATCTCTCTCCCACCCTCCATTCCCTCCCCCCCCTTTTCACTCCTCTCTCTCACTTCCTCTCTCTCTCTTCCCTCTTCTCTCTCTCTCTCTCTCTGCTCTCTCTCTCTCTCTCTCTCTCTCTCTCTCTCTCTCACCTCTCACTCTCTCACTCTCCTCTATAATCTATATATATATATATATAAATAGCAATTAATGGAGTCCACCTCTGGTGTAAATTGTGACCCATAGCCTCGGAGAGTGAAATAAAAAGGCTTCAAGGAAGAATATTTGGATTTCTTCCTGTGAAGCCGTATGAATATTCCCACTTTCCCCTATACACCCCCCATCTTTTGATATATTTTTTTTTTTGACTAATATTTTATATGGAACAGAAGATTTAAGAGATACATTGTTGATATAAAGGTGGCATATACGTACATGTTGTTACGTTGGTATCACCGAATATAAGGCGAAAATCACATCCAGCTCACTCAGTGCTGGGGCGTGTGCCCAAAATACAGCCGACATTACCCCTATGGAACAGCCGCACTGAGCCGCTGTAACAGACAACTAAGCTGCCTGGGATCCCTATTACCCAATGAATCCTTTTTTCCCCAGCTCCTTAAGGAATTTAGGGCACTCTTTTCCCCCATGAGCCAAGGTCTCTGAGCCTATGGAAAACAAACAAATAATGATAGCAAGTCTCCATATTATTCTAGATTTTTGGGACTACCTGAAGCAGGCATTGCCCCTCCTTCTTCCCCTGGATTATTGGAGATATGTATCAGCCAAGGTAGATGCACATGTATAGTCCCACACCACCTGCTTCACCATCTGTCCAGGCTTGAAGGTGATACCATCTAGACGCTTCTGGCTGCCATCAGATCTGCAATAGTTTGGGGTGGCTCCCTTACGCTGGGCATCCAGCGGTTGTGAGGCTCCTCTTGAAATGTTATTGCCTTCCTCATGTCTTATGCAAACTTTCCCGCTCGATATACGGCACAACAATACCATGGACCGGAATCGGTCTGCGCTTTCACTGCCACAAATACACCTAGTTCGCGAGAATAGGGGCGGCAAGTCGAAAGGCAACACCGATGCGGAAGGTCTGTGGGTCGAGAACGTGTGCCAAGGTGGAGTTGGGAACAGCCAACAGAAAGTCCCCAGCAGAGGGGCTCTCACTGCCAGGAGGCGGCTCTATCCTTCCCTGACACACTCTGAGCATTGTGTGAGGACAAATAGTTTCCACTATTGGGGACCATCCCAGTGCGATTGTTTGTAGTTGTTGTGGAGGGGGCAGGTCTGGTTTTCAGAGCCCGTTAGATTATCCCAGATCTTTGCTCCTTCAATGAATTTTTGTCCTGGACTCCAATCTTGTCCCAAGATGTTCAAGGAGAAATCGCTTGCTTCACGTCTCTGGGATGCAATAAACACGAGGACAGAAAAGCAGGTAACGCAATCTGTTATGAATTGCGGACCCAATGCCTCCTAGTCCTGCTGGAGTGTAGCTTGGTTCCACTGCCGCGTCTCCTAGAGTAAGAGTAAGTACATTCGTAAACTCTGCTCAAATACTGTACATATTCGTGCAGTATAGTGGTTATCAAATGAAGGTGCACATCTTAGAATATGTCAACCATGGGCAGACTCAAGCACTTTGTGAGAAGGTACAAAGGCATCGTGTGTGTCTCAAGAATGCCTATTCGTTGTTCCATTCACCTTAACTCTTCCAATTTCTTCCTGAGAATTGTGTCAAAGGCATTGCTTCCCAGAGGGTGCTCCTAACAAGAACTATTGGTGTGGGCAATACTGCTGCCCTCCGTAGATTTGATCCTCACTGCAATATCACCTTGTTGACTGACGAGAGATTTTACATTTGGAGATTCAGGATGAGACCCATTTCCTGTCTCCCCGTGTCATTACCTGTGAAAGGTCAAGTAGGAGGGACTCTTTTGTACCTGCTAGTGTGCCAGCATCTAGGAACCAGATGTTTGCTCGCTGGTCAGTCTGACTGTGATTTCCCTAACTGCTATACAGAAGAGAAATGGTGCAAGAGGATCTCCTTGTTGACACCCTCCGTGAGGTGATTTCATGCTCTCCAATAGAGAACATTGGATTCCTTTCTATACCCGCCTGAAACAAAAAAGGGAAGAGACCAGGGAAAATTTTCTTGTACTGCTGCTAATACCACGTCTCTTTTCAGGAGATTGAACGCATTCTTGAAATACGCCCTTGTTGCATGAACCGCTGCTTCACTTCCTTGAGAGACCCCAAAGCCAAGTCTGGTTTGGTTGAAGCATCCGGCTGCCTTGCACGAATACTTCGGACAGCAGCTTTGGATACGAGGCGGCGTAACGTGTTGCCTACTGCAATTGGCCGAATTCCTCCATCCTTCTTTTTAAGTGCACAAAGTGTTGCACCAAAAAAGAATGGTCTAATTTCCATCAGGAATCATACCAGCCAAGGAATTGTTGACGAACCTTGTGATCTCTGAAGCCATGTCTCTGCAATTCCCAATATCTGGATTAACCATTTCCTTAAATGCAGTGGCCTTATTCCATGTAACCCCACAGAGCCAGATGGGAACGACATTATTGCTTTGTAAATGGTCTGATCTTCCACTAGCTATGGGTTCCATAGTGGGGACAGAGGTGGTTAGAACCTGTTTTTGGTGCCCCTGGAGGGTGCTTTTCCTCTAAGTGCTTCTGCCGTTCAGCATCCCTGGAGCAACTACTGTAACTTCCACTGATAAAATATTCTTATTGCCCCCACTGTGTTGCCCTCTTCAATTTTCTTGCTCACCTGGACTCTGACTTTCTCACTGTCATAGAGTGAGTGGGGGTTTCTGCCCTCTCCCTTTTTTTTGTGTTGACGGGGAAGGCGAATGAGGTTATCAACTATTGGAAAATCTCTTAAGGATTTAATATCATTGAGCCACACCTCTTTCCCCTTCTTTTTCCGGCACAGCTAAGCAGACATTTGCCAAAACGTAAGCACGTTGGTGCCATGCCTTGATGGTTGTTGGAGCAATTTAAGATAGTGAACCAACGTTTACTTTTTTTCATGAGGTCTGTACGATTCCCAGCAGCGTGTGACGGGCTGCTTTGGGGAAATATGTGTGAGTGCTCCTGGTACCTGTTGCATAAATTGCTTTTCCAAGAGATTGTCTGATGAGATGAAATCAGTTGGCGAGGGTTCCAGGTGCTGAGGAGTCTGGATCATCATTTTCCACAGGAGGACATCCTGAACCAGGGCAACTACCGTGTTTGCGGAGGAAACCATTCGAGTTGAGACAACGAAGCTGTAAGCATGACCGACACTTGCCTCTCCTAGTATTGCCACCGTGCCATTTCCCTGCCGCTTGCTTCCTCCTGGTTGGCATCCGTTTCAGTTCCATGTGTAGAGAGATCAGAGAGAGAGAGGAGAAAGAGAAGAGAGATGAGAGAGAGAAGAGAAAGAGGGAGGGAGGGAGGGAGAGAGATAGAAGAAAGGACGGGGACTTGAACTGTGGTCTTGGCATGTAGAAGGCCCTAGCAGTACATCTGAGCCACAAAGTTTACGAATAACAAGATTTCATTGACAGTATCTGTCACACTACCGCCTCTTCCAACACTCCAGGAAGTTTTACGCACTCTACATCAAAGTACACAGTACCTTCGCCACAACGCCAGACCCCGGGTAATATGGCATCTAGCAAAAGCTGAGCGTTGTTTCCCATACCCCGGAGTACCAGGCTTGTGATAATTTATTTCATCTCATCCTGAATTTTGAAAGAGATTTTAGAATGCTTAACAACTTGCAAATGAGCGAAGTTCTTTACAAACATCTGTCAATCTAAATCTTTCAAAGGTTCAGTGCGTGTGACAGGATGAGATAAACATTTTCCCTTTGAATAATCCACTATGGCTAAGTACTTCGTGATAAAATCCCACTGCCATGTGTCCCAATATTTTCATCACGTTGCCGGCAAAGAAAAAGAGACAATGAAAGCTTCTAGCCAATTAGTTTGCATCAGAGCTGAGTGGGAGTGGACTGGAGGGTGAGCTCCGCCATGTTAAACTCACCCTTGCTGTAACCCTGAAGTAAATTCTTTCTCCAGAAGAAGAGCTCCTTCATACACTTCGCTTCTAAGCTCTGTACTTCTTTGGGGTCCTTAAAATTGTTTATAGGTTTGGGTTTGGGTCCCTTAGTTACCCTTATAGACTGGGGTGTAAGTCCCTTAGAATCCTTTTTAGGGCGGTGTTTGGGTCCCTTTGAAACGATTTTAGGTTGGGGTTTGGGTCTCTTAGAATCGGTTTTAGGTTGGGATTTGTTTGAACCCCTTTCAGACTTACGTTTGATATTTTTAGAACATTTTTTCGAACTGCGGCGACATTTTTGTGGGGGAGAAGGTGGTGTAGGAATAACTGCTTTTGTTTTGGTGCCACTGAGCAGGAGGAGGTTGATCTCACTCGTCTTGAAAGATCCTTCTTTAGGCCCAAGGTCCTTCTCCTTTTGAGCATCGTCAGAGACCACCCCGACGTCCCTTCCCTCCTGGACGCCTTCAGAGAGTGTCACTCCGCGACCCTTCCCGTCCTGGACGCCGTCAGAGAGTGCCACTCCGTTATCCTTTCCATCCCGTACGCTGTCAGAGAGTTTCGCTCCCAGGTCCTTCCTCTCCTGGGCACCGTTAGTGGGCGTCACCCCGAGGTTCTCTTTATCGATGACGGGAGCCGAGTCCGAGGACATCGCCAGTAGCGACTCAGTGGCCTCCGTCAGCAAATGCACGGGCGAGTCCGAGACTCCCGCCGTCAACAGGGAGCCCGTCACCTGCACAGGTGGGAGCTGTGTCGCTTGCTTCTGCAGCTCCCCGTCCGCCGCCACCAACACCGTTCCTCCCAGGCAAAGCCCAAAAATATAAAATTTTGAATTGTAAAAAATTTTTGTCGAATGAATTTTTTTAAATTTTGAAACTAACTAACCTTACCCCAGGGCGCAACGCCACCAAGTTTCTCAGCGTTGAGGAAGAGTTTGCAGTTTTCGGGGGAAGGAAAACCCTCACGTGAGTTGATCATTTTTTATTTCCCAAAAAGTATTTTTCCCTGTGGATGAAAATAAAAAATAAAAATAAATTTAAAAATAATAAAATAATAAAAAAAAATAAAATAAAAAAATAATAAAAAATAAAAAATAAATAATAAAAAATAAAAAAAATAAAAAAAAAATATAATAAAATAATAATAATAATAATAAAATAATAAAATAATAAAATAAAAATAAGGAAAAAAAAAAAAAAAAAAAAAAATAAAATAAATTAAAATAAAATAAAAATTAAAATCAAAAAAATAAAATAAAATAAGAAGAAAGAAAAAAGAGAAGAAGAAGAAAAGGGAAGGAAAAGGAAGGGAATAAGAATGAAAAGGAATAAGAAATAAAAATTGTAAGAATTTAAAATAAGTAAAAAAAGAAGAAAAAAAAAAAATTTAACTACAACTGTTTTTTCATCTACAAGGTGTTTTAATTTCTGGTACCTGTTCTTTATCATTTGTTTTTTAGGTAAATGTTTTCCAACCTGCTAACATTTTTTACCCTACATACTTCCATGTTTTTACCAACCACTCATGTTTCTACAACCTACACTGTTTCTACCAACCTTCTACATGTTTCTTCAACCCCTACCATTTTCTAAATCTACCAAGTTTCTACCATACATTCTACCATTTTCTACCTACCCTACCTGTTTTACCATCTCACCATGTTTCTACCATACCTCTACCATGTTTTCTCTTACTACCCATTTTTTTCTATATACCTCTTCCATTTTCTAAAATCCATACTACCTGTTTCTTCCCCAAATTCTACCCTGTTTCTACCATATATACCATGTTCACCATCCGGTACCTGTTTCTACCATACTCACCATGTTTTTAAACCATACATACACCATACTCTACCCTGTTTCTACAAAACCACTACCAAATTTTTTACCATACCCTACCATGTTTCTGCCTTTCCTGCTACATTTTTCTACCATACATACTACCATTTTTTTCAAACCAAACCTCTCCCATTTTTTTCTACCATACATGCTACCATTTTTTCTCCCTTTACCTCTACCAGGGTTTCCCTCCCCTTCCCTGTTTACCTGTTTTTTTCCCCCATACGAAACTCCCAGTTTCTACCAAACCTTTGCTACCATGTTCAAACCATAACCTCTCCCACGCGTTTACTACCACCAATGCCCCCCAGTTACTGCCCACCTTTGAATCTACCATCACCTGCTCCCATGTATCAACCATATCCCCTCCCCACGCGTCTACACCACCAATGCCAAAATTACGGTCACCGGGTATCTACCATCACCTCTACCATGAAATCTGCCCCCCCCAATGTCATCATTTCTGCCCCACCATGTATTTTCCATCACTGTCCCCCTTTTATCACCCCAAGGCCCACCATGTATCACTCCCACTGTCCCCAAATGTATCTTCCATCACGGGCATACGTATCTACCATCACGGGCCACCATGTAACACCATCAATGTCACCGGTATCTCCCAAATCACTGCACCATGTATCAAACCATCCCCGTTACCATGTATCTATGTCAGCCCCATGTGCCCTACCACCACTGTCACCACGTATCTACCATCGCTGTCACTACGTACTCCCATCACTGTCACCATGTATCTAAATCACTGCCCAACAGAAATCTACCATCATGTAAACCATGTATTTTCCCCTTTTTGTCACCATGTAACTGCTTTTCAGTCACCATGTACTACCCCCTTTCTATCACCATGTTTTTTACCACCACTGTCACCAGTACTACCCCCCACTGTCACCATGATCTACCCCCCAGCACCAGGCCCATGTATTTACCATAAACTGTTCACCAGGGCCGTACCAGTTGAAGATTGAGACACTTATCAAAAATGGGAATCTTTTGGAGGAAATGGTCGCCACACATGGTTTCATCAATCCAAAAACAAAGTAGAAGAGGAGGTTTTTTGAGATAATCAACCCCTCAGCCTGGTGTCAATGTGTCCAGTCCTTTGAATCTTGTAGAATGCCCCAGCATGGGAAAAACGTTCGAATAATTTCGGGAAAAGCCCCCCCAAAAGGGATGAGGGGGGCAGACGGAAAAAGGGGAAAAAATAGCCCCCGGGAGAGGAGTTTTTCCTTAGTCGTAGAAATAGAGCCAGGCCCTTTAACCCAGCACCCCAAGGCTTTGGTGTAACAGACATTGATCAAGAAAAAAAATTTCAGGTTTCTGCTTTTTGGGATTTTCCGGTGGGGTGAGGGGGCGGGAGGGGCCCGGCGAAGTTTACGCTAGAGAGGAGTGTAAAATTGAGCCATGTCAAAACCCAAAAGCAAAGGTTGTAAAAAGGTGTTAAAGTTTGGGGCCCGAGAGGAATTAGGTGTTTAGGGTTTGTGAAGTTGAGAAATTTGGGTGACCTTTTTGGTTTTTACGGGTGTGTGGAAGGGGGTGTGTTTGGCTTTCCCATGCCCAGCTAGTGGGTTTGTTGGTGAGTTGGTGTATTTAAAAGACAAAGGAAAAGGGTCGTGTATGTTGAAATATTTTTTGGGGGCAGCATAGGGGGTAAAAAAAGATAAAGGGCTCAAGGTGGGTGTTTTTTCGACTGCAAGCCAGTTTTGTGAAAAAAAGGGTTTGGGGAGAAATTCGTTTTTCATGTTGATTTGACAAGGATTTGGGAAACCCCAAACGTGGGGACATAGGGGGGCTGTAGGGGCAGTATAACCATTAAAGGCGGATACGTTGAGGGGCTTTTAGGCAGGGACTGTTTAGCAGAGCGGGTATTTTGGGGCCCCCTTTCCCTTTAAGGAGCTCAGCCAGTTAAAGGGGTTTTAATTTTAAAGTAAGAACGAAATTTGTACTAAAAAACTTTCAAAATGGTTTTTTTAAAGGGGTTTTGTCACAGCAAAGTTTAAAATCAGGGGAGGAATTTTGGGTTTGAGCCCGTTTATAGGGGGCCCTCGGTGGGGTGTGTTTTTTTTAGGTGTTACGGACCCGTTTCCTGGGGGAGGAAGAGAAATTTTCATTTTATGTTCTTTGTTTTTTGCCTGTCAGAGGTTTGGGCAGGTTTAAGTTTTTAGGGGGATTTTGTCTGGAGGAGGGGAGCTGGCCTGGATAAGCTATGGTTTTTTGGGGGAGGATGGGCGGGAAAGGGGGAAGGGAGAGGGGTTGGAAGCTTTTGGGAGGGGGTGAGGGAAATGGAAGCTATGGTAAAAAGGGTGAGGAAAGAAAAACTTTGGTTTTTGGGGGGAGATGGGGGGGTAATGAGGTGGGGGGAGGGGTGGGGCGTAAAAGCAAACCGTAAGGGGGGTGGTGGGAGGGGTAGTTTTAGTGAAAGGGGTAGGGGAGGAGGAGAGCTGGGGGGGTAGGAAATGAGGGAGAGGAAGAGAGAGGGGGGGGGGAAAAAAGGTTTTTTGGGGGTTAGAAGAGAAGTAGGAAGGGGGGGATTAAAATTTAAAAAGGGGAAAATTTTTTTGCAACAAGATTAGGTTAAGGACATGTGGGTAGTCCCGATTGGTAAGCTTGAGAGTTTTCCATCGCAGGTGGGGAGCAGTGCTCCACAAAAGGGACAGTACTCCGCTCCCATCCTGTTCCCCCACCTCCCTATCTGACACAGACAGAGATTTCAATAGCTCCGGGTCTTTTCCCTTTTCGGGTGACACCAAAACTGCCATGACAGTGTCCTCCCCCCGAAGACACCGGGAAACTCCCCCAGACATCACCAAACTTTAAATGAGCCTCAAAAACAAAATGAATTTTTGATGAAAATTTCAGCTACTCAAATAAAGGAACGTAGGCTTTAAAAAACACATGAAAATACACACCTTTGGAAAAACCTAGAGGGATGTAAACAAACCTACATACGAAAAATCGCTCCCTACAAAAGGGAAAAGACCGGGATGAAAATTTCAACATTCCCCAATGAAAAGCAGGGGCGCCACGAGTACATTAAGAGACAACACTATAAATGTCAGGGGTCCAAGACTATTCAGCTGCCTCCCAGCAAACATAAGGGGGATTACCAGTAGATCTCTCGCTATCTTCAAGAAGGAGCGGGACAGGCACATAAAGTCAGTACTTGATCAGCCGGGCTGTGGTTCGTACGTCAGTTTACGTGCGGCCAGCAGTAACAGCCTGGTTGATCAAACCCTGTTCCACCATGAGGCTTGGTGTCAGGCCAGGCCGAGGGGGCGTTGACCTCGAAACCCTCTCCTGGTAAATTACAGGTAAACTTTGTAGATGAATGGTTCAGAGAACCGACATGTTGATAAATTAGACACATGTGCAACTCTTGGGTATCTTTATTGAGGAAACGTTTCGCCACACAGTGGCTTCATCAGTCCATACGTAGGAGAAACTTGAAGAACAGGAGAAGAATGAGGTAATCAGTCCCTCAACCTTGAGTCGATGCGTTCAGTCCATCAATCTTGAATAGAATACGGCATATCAGCGGAGAAGGAGCTTATAAACCGTATGGCAGGAGAGGTGCAGCAGTCATAGGTAGTGTCACATTTGTTCAATGTGGAAGTAGGTCGTGCCCAGGAATTAGGCAAGCGAAGAATTCCTAAGTATTAAGATCCCAAGAAGTTGCAGTGTCTGACAGGTTTGTAGATGAATGGTTCAGAGAACCGACATGTTTATAAATTAGACACATGTGCAACTCTTGGGTATCTTTATTGAGGAAACGTTTCGCCACACAGTGGCTTCATCAGCTCCTCCGCTGATATGCCGTATTCTATTCAAGATTGATGGACTGAACACATCGACTCAAGGTTGAGGGACTGATTACCTCATTCTTCTCCTGTTCTTCAAGTTTCTCCTACGTATGGACTGATGAAGCCACTGTGTGGCGAAACGTTTCCTCAATAAAGATACCCAAGAGTTGCACATGTGTCTAATTCATCTACAGGTAAACTGCTGTTACCATGTATCTACAACCACTGTCACCACGCATCAACATCTCACTGTCACCATGTATCTACCATCACTGTGACCATGTATCTAGTACTACCGTCAACACGCATCTACCACCACTGTCACCATGTATCTAGTACTATTGTCACCACGTATCTACCACCGCTGTCACCATGTATCTAGTACTACTGTCACCACGTATCAAACACCACTGTCACCACGCATCAACCCCTCACTGTCACCACGTATCTAACACCACTGTCACCACGCATCAACCCCTCACTGTCACCACGTATCTACCATCACTGTGACCATGTATCTAGTACTACCGTCAACACGCATCTACCACCACTGTCACCATGTATCTAGTACTATTGTCACCACGTATCTACCACCGCTGTCACCATGTATCTAGTACTACTGTCACCACGTATCTACCACCACTGTCACCATGTATCTAGTACTACAGTCACCAAATATATACCACCACTATCACCATGTATCTAGTACTACTTTTCACCATGTATCTACCACCACTGTCACCATGTATCTAGTACTGCTGTCACCACGTATCTACCATCACTGTGACCATGTATCTAGTACTACCGTCAAAACATATCTACCACCACTGAGATCATGTATCTAGTACTACTGTCACCACATATCTACCACCACTGTCACCACATATCTACCACTGCTGTCACCATGTATCTAGTACTACTGTCACCACGTATCTACCCACCACTGTCACCATGTATCTAGTACTACTGTCACCAAATATATACCACCACTGTCACCATGTATCTAGTACTACTGTCACCATGTATCTACCACCACTGTCACCATGTATCTAGTACTGCTGTCACCACGTATCTACCATCACTGTGACCATGTATCTAGTACTGCTGTCACCACGTGTCTACCATCGCTGTGTCCATGAATCTAGTACTACCGTCAACACATATCTACCACCACTGAGATCATGTATCTAGCACTACTGTCACCACATATCTACCACCACTGCCACCACGTATTTACCACCATTGTCACCATGTATCCAGTACTACTGTCACCATGTAACTCCCACCACTGTCACCACGTATCTACCACCACTGTCACCATGTATCTAGTACCACTGTCACCATGTATCTAACCACCACTGTCACCATGTATCCAGTACTGCTGTCACCATGTAACTACCACCACTGTCACCATGTATCCAGTACTGCTGCACCATGTATCTACCACCACTGTCACCACGTATCTACCACCACTGTCACCATTATCTAGTACCACTGTCACCACGTATCTACCACCACTGTCACCATGTATCCAGTACTACGTCACCATGTATCTACCACCACTGTCACCACGTATCTACCACCACTGTCACCATTTATCTAGTACCACTGTCACCACGTATCTACCACCACTGTCACCATGTATCCAGTACTGCTGTCACCATGTATCTTCCACCACTGTCACCACGTAATCTACCATCCCTCTCAACATTTTTTCTCTTATGCAACAAATGTTGTCTGAGGTCAGTATGTCCTTCAAATAACACGAGTGTTCGCTTTGATTTTATGTTCAAAACATCTGCACACAGTTTAATGTGTAAGCGCCCTCTCACAGGATGTTCCTTGATGCAGTTGACAGGCTCTTGATAATAGAAATTAGACTTGTAAGCCAGTTTCCATGAATCGAGCCTGAATTTGCAGTACGAACTACGCAAGTAACGCTATATATATATAATATATATATATATATATATATATAATATATATATATATATATATATATATATATATATTATAATTATAATTTATTATCACACTGCCGATTCCACCAAGGCTAGGTGCCCGAAAAGAAAAACTTTCACACCATCTTCACCCCATCAACTGTCTTGCCAGAAGGGTGGCTTACACTACAGTTTTTAAATGCAATCTGCAACATTAACACCCCTCCTTCAGAGTGCAGGCACTGTACTTCCCACTCCAGGACTCAAGTCCTCCTGCAGTTTGGCCCTGAATCCCTTCATAAATGTTACTTATTACTTTGCCTCACACTCCAACAGCACGTCCATGTATTAAAAACCATTTGTCTCCATTCACTCTAATCAAACACCTCACGCATGCCTGCTGGAAATGTCCAAGGCCCTTCGCACACAAAAACCTCCTTTACCCCCTCCCGCCAACCCTTCCTAGGCCGACCCCTACCCCGCCTATCCTTCCACTACAGACTGATACACTTCTTGAAGTCATCTGTATCGCTCCATTCTCTCTACATGGCCGAACCACCTCAACAACCCCTCCTCAGCCCTCCTGGACACCAGTTTTGGTAATCCCGCACCTCCTCCTAACTTCCAAACTACGAATTCTCTGCATTATATTCACACCACACATTTTCCCTCAGACATGACATCTCCACTGCCTCCATCCTTCTCCTCGCTGCAACATTCATCACACCCACGCTTCACACCCATAAAGAGCGATGGTAAAACTATACTCTCATACATTCCCCTCTTTGCCTCTAAGGACAAAGTTCTCTTTTGTCTCCACAGACTCCTAATTGCACCACTCACTCTTTTTCTTCCCACATCAATTCTATGATTTCACCTCATCTTTCATAAACCCATCCGCTGACACGTTCCACTCCCAAATATGAATACGTTCACACCTCCTCCATACTCTCTCCCTCCAATCAGATATTCAAGTCTTTCATCACCTAATCTTTTGTTATCCTCATAACCTTACTCTTCTGATTCCACCTTTAATTTTCCTCTTTTGCCACACCCCTACCAAATCATCCACCAATCTCAGCATGGAGCTTCCTTCATAATCTCCCAAAAAGCACAGTGTCATCAGCAAAGAGCAGCTGTGACCACTCCCACTTTGTGTGTGATTCTTTATCTTTTACTCCAAGGCCTCTGCCAAGACCCTCGCATTTACTTCTCTTACAAACCCCATCTAAAATAATATTAAACAAACACGTGACATCACACATCCTTGCTAAGGCCTACTTTTACTGAAATAATTTCCTCTTTCTTACATACTCTAACTTAGCCTCACTATCCTCGTAAAAAACTCTTCAACACTGCTTTCAGTAACCTACCTCCGAATCACCGATACACTGCAAACATCTGCCACATTGCCCCACCCCGGGGGGATGGCTGCAAAAGGAGGGGGTCATGAAGTCCAAGCCCCCCCCTCGCACACAAAACCTCCTTTACCCCCTCCCTCCACACCTTCCTAGCCGACCCCTACCCCGCCTTCCTTCCACTACAGACTGATACACTCTTGAAGTCATTCTGTTTCGCTCCATTCTCTCTACAGTCCGAACCACCTCAACAACCCTTCCTCAGCCCTCTGACAACAGTTTTTGGTAATCCCGCACCTCCAATCCTAACTACTTCCAAACAATACGAATTCTCTGCATTATATCCACGCACACATTGGCCTCAGACATGACTCTCCACTGCCTTCCAGCCTTCTCCTCGCTAGCAACATTCATCACCCACGCATCACACCCATATAAAGCGTTGGTAAAACATACTCTCATACATTCCCCTCTTTGCCTCTAAGGACAAAGTGTCTTTGTCTCCCCACAGTCTCTAGTGCACCACTCACTCTATTTCCCTCATCAATTCTATGATTCACATCATCTTTCATAGACCCATCCGCTGACACGTCCACATCCCAAATATCTGAATACGTTCACCTCCTCCATACTCTCTCCCTCCAATCTGATATTCAATCTTTCATCACCTAATCTTTTTGTTATCCTCATAACCCCTTACTCTTTCCTGTATTCACCTTTAATTTTCTTCTTTTGCACACCCTACCAAATTCACCACCAATCTCTGCACTCTTTCGAATCTCCCAAAGCACGTGTCATCAGCAAAGAGCAGCTGTGACAACTCCCACTTTGTGTGTGTTCTTTATCTTTTAACTCCACGCCTCTTGCCAAGACCCTCGCATTTACTTCTCTTACAACCCCATCTATAAATATATTAAAAAACCACGGTGACATCACACATCCTTGTCTAAGGCCTACTTTTACTGGGAAATAATTTCCCTCTTTCTTATCTCAAACTTGAGCCTCACTATCCTCGTTAAAAAACTCTTCACTGCTTTCAGAAACCTACCTCCTACACCCATACACTTGCAACATCTGCACATTGCCCCCCTATCCACCCTGTCATACGCCTTTTCCAAATCCAAAAAATGCCACAAAGCCCCTCTTTAGCCTTATCAAAAATACTGTTCACTTATATGTTTCACTGTAAACACCTGGCCACACACCCCCTACCTTTCCTAACCCCTCCTTGTTCATCTGCTATCCTATTCTCCGTCTTACTTTAATTTTTTTCAATTATAACTCTACCATACACTTTACCAGGTACACTCAACAGACTTATCCCCCTATAATTTTTGCACTCTCTTTTATCCCCTTTGCCTTTATACAAGGAACTATCATGCTCTCTGCCAATCACTAGGTACCTTACCCTCTTCCATACATTTTTTAAATAATTGCACCAACCACTCCAAAACTATATCCCCCACGCTTTTAACATTTCTATCTTTATCCCCTCAATCCCGGCCCGCCTTACCCCCTTTCATTTTACCTACTGCCTCACGAACTTCCCCCCCACTCACAACTGGCTCTTCCTCACTCCTACAAGATGTTATTCCTCCTTGCCCTATACACGAAATCAAAAGCTTCCCTATCTTCATCAACATTTAAAATTCCTCAAAATATTCCCTCCATCTTCCAATACCTCTAACTCTCCATTTAATAACTCTCCTCTCCTATTTTTTAACTTTACAAATCCATTTGTTCTCTAGGGTCTAGGCTTGTTAACTCACTCCAAAACTTTTCTTATTTTCAACAAAATTTGTTGATAAAAACTCACCCACTCTCTCATTTGCTCTATTTTTACATTGCTTCACCACTCTCTTAACCTCTCTCTTTTTCTCCATATACTCTTCCCTCCTTGCATCACTTCTACTTTGTAAAAACTTCTCATATGCTAACTTTTTCTCCCTTACTACTCTCTTTACATCTCATTCCACCAATCGCTCCTCCTTTCCCCTCCCGCACCCCCCACTTTCCTGTTTAAACCCCAAACTTCTGCTGAACACTCTAACACTACATTTTTAAACCTACCCCATACCTCTTCGACCCCCTTGCCTATGCTCTCATTAGCCCATCTATCCTCCAATAGCTGTTTTTATCTTACCCAAACTGCCTCCTCTTTTAGTTTATAAACCTTCACCCCCTTTTTTACT
>NC_069399.1:111179966-111252466 GCF_026875155.1 Cherax quadricarinatus
GTGTAAACCTACAGAATTATCACAATTGATGGGGTGTAAAACCTACAGAATTATCACAATATGATGCGTGTAAAACCTACAGAATTATCACAATCTGATGCGTGTAAAACCTACAGAATTATCACAATATGATGCGTGTAAAACCTACAGAATTATCACAATGTGATGCGTGTAAAGCCTACAGAATTATCACAATCTGATGCGTGTAAAACCTACACAACTATCACAATATGATGCGTGTAAAGCCTACAGAATTATCACAATCTGATGCGTGTAAAGCCTGCAGAATTATCACAATCTGTGTAAAACCTACAGAATTATCACAATCTGATGCGTGTAAAACCTACAGAATTATCACAATATGATGCGTGTAAAACCAACAGAATTATCACAATATGATGCGTGTAAAACCTACAGAATTATCACAATATGATGCGTGTAAAACCTACAGAATTATCACAATATGATGCGTGTAAAACCTACAGAATTATCACAATATGATGCGTGTAAAACCAACAGAATTATCACAATATGATGCGTGTAAAACCCAACAGAATTATCACAATATGATGCGTGTAAAACCTACAGAATTATCACAATATGATGCGTGTAAAACCAACAGAATTATCACAATATGATGCGTTTAAAACCTACAGAATTATCACAATATGATGCGTGTTAAACCTACAGAATTATCAAAATTTATGATGCGTGTAAACCCCTACAGAATTATCACAATATGATGCGTGAAAACCTACAGAATTATCACAATCTGATGCGTGTAAAGCCTACAGAATTATCACAATATGATGCATGTAAAACCTACAGAATTATCACAATATGATGCGTGTAAAACCTACAGAATTATCACCATATGATGCGTGTAAAACCTACAGAATTATCATAATATGATGCGTGTGAAACCTACAGAATTATCACAATATGATGCGTGTAAAACCTACAGAATTATCACAATATGATGCGTGTAAAACCTACAGAATTATCACAATATGATGCGTGTAAAACCTACAGAATTATCACAATATGATGCGTTTAAAACCTACAGAATTATCACAATATGATGCGTGTTAAACCTACAGAATTATCACAATATGATGCGTGTAAACCCTACAGAATTATCACAATATGATGCGTGTAAAACCTACAGAATTATCACAATCTGATGCGTGTAAAGCCTACAGAATTATCACAATATGATGCATGTAAAACCTACAGAATTATCACAATATGATGCGTGTAAAACCTACAGAATTATCACAATATGATGCGTGTAAAACCTACAGAATTATCACAATATGATGCGTGTAAAACACAGAATTATCACAATATGATGCGTGTAAAACCTACAGAATTATCACAATATGATGGGTGTAAAACCTACAGAATTATCACAATATGATGCGTGTAAAACCTACAGAATTATCACAATATGATGCGTGTAAAACCTACAGAATTATCACAATATGATGCGTGTAAAACCAACAGAATTATCACAATATGAATGCGTGTAAAACCTACAGAAATTATCACAATATGATGCGTGTAAAACCTACAGAATTATCACAATTGATGCTGTAAAACCAACAAATTATCACAATCTGATGCGTGTAAACTACAGAATTATCACAATCTGATGCGTGTAAAACCTACAGAATTATCACAATATGATGCGTGTAAAACCTAGAGAATTATCACAATATCTCCGATAGTGCAAACTTATTTTCTAACTGAAAACCTCAGGAAAATTTTTGATATAATATTACAAGCTAAATCACCTGCGGTACTGAAAAATATATTCATTGAGCAGAGATCCAAGACGCATGCAATGTACATCAAGATGGATGCAATGAACTTCAAGCTGGATGCAATGAACATCAAGCTGGAACATCAAGCTGGATGCAATGAACACCAAGCTGGATGCAATGAACAAGATGCAATGAACATCAAGCTGGATGCAATGAACATCAAGCTGGATGCAATGAACAAGATGCAATGAACATCAAGCTGGATGCAATGAACAAGATGCAATGAACATCAAGCTGGATGCAATGAACATGATGCAATGAACATCATTCTGGATACAATGAACAAGATGCAATGAGCATAATTCTGGATGCACTGAACAGGATGCAATGAACATCAAGCTGGATGCAATGAACATCAAGCTGAATGCAATGAACATCAAGCTGGATGCAATGTACATCAAGCTGGATGCAATGTACATCAAGCTGGATGCAATGAACAAGATGCAATGAACATCAAGCTGGATGCAATGAACATCAAGCTGGATGCAGTGAACAGGATGCAATGAATATCAAGCTGGATGCAATGAACAAGATGCAATGAACATCTAGCTGGAAGCAATGAACATCAAGCTGGATGCAATGAACATCAAGCTGGATGCAATGAACAAGATGCAATGAACATCATTCTGGATGCAATGAACAGGATGCAATGAACATCATTCTGGATGCAATGAACAGGATGCAATGAGCATCATTCTGGATGCAATGAACAGGATGCAATGAACATCATTCTGGATGCAGTGAACAGGATGCAATGAACATCATTCTGGATGCAATGAACAAGATGCAATGAACATCATTCTGGATGCAATGAACAGGATGCAATGAACATCATTCTGGATGCAATGAACAGGATGCAATGAACATCATTCTGGATGCAATGAACAGGATGCAATGAACATCATTCTGGATGCAATGAACAGGATGCAATGAACAGGATGCAATGAACATCAAGCTGGATGCAGTGAACAAGATGCAATGAACATCAAGCTGAATGCAGTGAACAAGATGCAATGAACATGAAGCTGGATGCAGTGAACAAGATGCAATGAACATCATTCTGGATGCAATGAACATCGAGCTAGATGCAATGTACATCAAACAGCATGCAATGAACATCAAGCAGCATGCAGTGAACATCACGTTGGATGCAAAGAACATCAGGCTGGATGCAATGAACATCAAGCTGGATGCAATGAACATCAAACAGCATGCAATGAACATCAAGCAGCATGCAGTGAACATCACGTTGGATGCAGTTAAAAGCACTAGCAACATGGACTGACATCGCTGAACTGCTTATTGCTGAAAGAGAGGTGCACACAAGCCTTGAGCAGCCAACGACACGATGGGCTGATATCTTTAAACTACAAAATCTAACCATAAATGGAACTTCCAAAGCCAAATATCAGACATAATAATGACACAGAGCGGACCAATAAGTTGTCTAAACTTTCGTTAGTTTTGTGTTAGCTGTGAATTATTGCAGCCACGGAACTGTGATATTTAATCTTCAGTCAGCAGAGGCTGTCACCCAGCAGCTGATGTTTCTCAAGGCTTATGCTTGAAGCTTGTTCTTTCCATTATGTATGTTAATGACCTTCCACTACGACACCATAATCCATAAGAGTAATCTCTTTCCCAGAGGGAGAGTGGTTTCTGCTGTTGCAGTTAAAAATATGGAAGCCATGGGCCCTGTGCCAGGGTGCGGCAGTGTAATAAGTAACCTAACAGTAGACACTCAAACAAAAATATCAAATGGTTGAGTCGATAATGTAAAGACCCAGCATCGAGAATCCTGAGTAAATTAAGGGAAAAAAATAGCGGCAATAATAACTACGGGCCCCATGCATATAACTCCTCAAAACTATAGTACAAAAGAGAAAACGTTAACAGCGAACATATGCTCTGACGCTCAACGTTGCTTCATCTCAGAAATTTAAGGAAAAAATGGCACTTTATAAATATACGACAACGTGACTACGCCCTCAACTTATCACAAAGAACGTAAGTTACACGTCAGCCTGAAGCAGCAGTTGCAACCCATCCTAAGGAAAGGAATAGTAAATTTCAAGCAGCCGATCCCACCACCGTAAGTAAGTTTATTCAGGTATACACAAATATATTTACATAGATTATCATACATAGCAGCATATGTGTAGAGAACTTAGGATAACTCAAAAAAGTCAGACAAAGTAACTTATTTCCATTGGGGTTCTTAACACATTAAAACACTCGACGACCCTCATGGGCTGCCTCAGTTGTAAACAAGTACCAACAAATTAAAAAAAGAGAAACACAAGAGTTATTTTAAAAAGTCTTATCTGCCAGTAAATACTGGTCATCTTGCCGAGGCAAACATCAGACCAAAATAATTGCCTGGCACCAAGCATCTGTCGGAAGACAACATCTGTGAGTAAAACCCCGAGGAAACCAACGTTTATCTGATGCAGTCGTACGACGATCATATTGATAAGGGAAAATATATCTCCATTCACTACCCACAGTGTTATGGTAGGGCTCACAATCAGAGCTCCGGTGGTGCAGAGCGCTCTGTAAGAGCTCCGGCGGTCAGGCAAGGCTCTCTCACTGTCTCTGCATCGCCTCACAATTCTAAAGAAATGCAGAATTGATGAAGCTAAGAAGCTGCATTAACTGCTGAGTCATTATAACATACATAATGTAACACTATGTCTGTGTCATGGTGAAGGAGGTGGTGACTGATGGTGATGGTATGGTGACGGGTATGGTGATGGTAGGGTGACGAGGGTGATAGTATGGTTATGGGGTGGATGTATTGTGACGGGGGTGGGGATGGTATGGTGACGGGGGTGGAGGTGGTGATGTCATGATGACGGGGTGAGTACTCATGGTATGGTAACGGGGTGGAGGTGATGTTGGTATAGTGACGGGGTGAGGTGATGGTATGGTGACGGAGGTGATGGTATGGTGAAGGTAGTGATGGTATGGAGAAGATAGTGATGGTATGGTGACAGAATGGAGTGACGGTATGGTAGCATGTGGAGATGATGGTATGGTGACAAATGATGACTGTGTGGTTGATGGAGTTAATGATAGTGATTTGATGGTGACGGGTGGAGGTGGGTGATGGTATGGTGACGGGGTGGGGGTAGTGATAGTATGGTGACGGGGATGAAGATAGTGATGATATGGTGACGGAATGGAGGTGATGATATGGGAACGGAGGTGAAGGTGGTGATGGTATAGTGACGGAGGAGAATGTGGTGATGGTATGGTGACGAAGTGAAGGTGACGATGTCATGGTAAATATAATAGTGTGTGAATGTTAGAAACATTGAGATAAGAACAATGACACATTAACAGTGCTGAGATGAACGCAATCACAGTTGCAGGATAATAACAGTATAATACAGAATAAAACTTACTCGAAGATCATCTTAAATTTGAATACAAAATAAAGAAACGAGAAGCTTGAAGAGAAATACTTAAACGTAAATTTTAGGACTGGAACAGAAGGTAGATGTGGAGAGAGCCAGAAGAAAGGGACCAACTGCTGTGGTAAGTGTCCGTTGGTGCCATTGTATGGCACTGTGCCTTGACCTCCGTCCATTTAGGAAGATTTTATTCGTATTATTAACCCGATGTGTGGCAGTTCCCACTCTCGACCTCATCATTACCCCGATTACCACCAGCGTACCAAGCAGCAGGACACTTCCTTACCAATTAGTTGGTCTGTTACAAGGTAGATGTGCCAGACACAGGAAGCACCCAGGAATGTGAATGAAGGTAAGTAAGTATTTAATGAAATATGTGAATTCCTGGTGAGAGAAGAGGTTTCTTCTGTCACTCTGGGTATCGGAAGACCTCAAAAAACTTCTTTCTTTCAATTTTCTATCTGTTAAAATCAAGAAATGGTGGATATTTACTTCAGTTAACCACTGTGAAAGAATAGTGAAATTTCAAGCGCTTTCGTGACTTATCACATTATCAAGGAACTATGATAATGTTAGAAGTCACGAAAGCGCTTAAAGTTTCACTATTCTTTCACAGTGGTTTTCCAGCCAATCTTGCTGGTTCATCCTCCCCTCTCACTCTGGTAGTGTCCTTAACATGTTGGTGCATGAGGTTATCCAGCACCACATCCAACGTCTTGGCTCTCCATGTGTGTGTGTGTGTGTGTGTGTGTGTGTGTGTGTGTGTGTGTGTGTGTGTGTGTGTGTGTGTTTCAAATAAAGGACCTGGAATAACAATTGTTGAGATTCCTGAGGGCTTCTAATAGGTTTGGAAGACGAGCTTTGGCCGCAGAGGTTATTCAGTTGAAGGGAGAAATGCATAATCTGTTCCATAACTCTATACTCCATGCCCAGTTTTCTTGCCCAGTCCTCAGTCTTCACAACCTTGTATATGTTAAGGTTGAATTCAAGTAACAGATCATCTGGCCAACCTTGCAGTTTGTCCAGATCCATTTGTAGCTTTTGTCTGTCCTCTTATACTTTTATTCTCCTCATTTGTTTTCATCATCAGCAAACAGGGACACATCTAACTCAGTCCGTTCTAGTGTGGCGTTTACATAAATCAGAAGTAGTTCTGGTCCTAATACCGATGTTTAAGGCACCCCGCTTATTATAATTCCTCATTCTTACATCTTTTACCGGATAATCACTTTTTGCTTCTTACCCTAAGGTACTCATTGATCACTATTATTCCTGCATGCAGGTCTAGTTATTGCCCCAGTCTCTTGTGGTGGACATTATCAAAGACCTTGTTGCACTCTAAGAAAATGTATTTTCCCCCATCTCTCTCTCTCTCTCTCTCTCTCTCTCTCTCTCTCTCTCTCTCTCTCTCTTCTCATCTCTCTCTCTCTCTCTACTCCCCTCTCTCTCCTCTCTCTCTCTCTCTCCTCTCTCTCTCTCCTCTCTCTCTCTCTCTCTCTCTCTCTCTCTCTCTCCTCTCTCTCTCTCTCTCTCTCTCTCTCTCTCTCTCTCTCTCTCTCTCTCTCTCTCTCTCTCTCTCCCCTATCTCACTTCAGTTACTTTTAACGTATAATTCAGACATGTTGGTAAGACACGTTTTTATATCAATTATCCTCTGCATCGTATTGTTTATGAAACCACTTTTCATCAAGTTCTCTACCACTCTCCCGATCTCCTGATTATCTTTCCCTTTCCCCTTGCATAGTACGGATGTCAGTGAAACTGGTCTCCAGTTCAGTGCTTCTTCTCTGGCTCCTTTCTTAAATAGTGACTACATTCACTGTCTTACAGTTCCCTGGCAACCATCCCGTGTACAATGCCTTGTAATTTTTGATAGTGTGTGTGTGTATGTACGTGTGTGTGTATGTACTCACCTCACCTACCTGTGGTTACAGGGGTCGAGTCATAGCTCTTGGCCCCCCTCTTTGCTAGTCGCTCCTTGCTCCACTCTCTCCCTGCACCAAGAGCCTTATTGTACGTCTTCTTAAAGCTCTGTATGGATTCTGCCTCCACTATTTCCCTCTCCAGAGTGTTCCATTTCCTGACAACTCTAAGGCTGAAAAAATGCTTTCTAATATTTATATGAGTCATCTGAATTTTTAAATTCCAGTTGTGTTCCCTTGTTCCTGTATCTCATCACTGAAACATTCTGGCCCTGTCCGCCTTGCCAATTTTTCTCAGTATTTTATACGTCTTTATCATGTCCTCTCTATCCTTCATGTCCTCCAGTGTTGTCAGGTTGAGTTCCTTTAAACTTTCCTTGTAGGGCATACCCCTCAGCTCCAGGACTAATCTCGTTTCAAACTTTTGTACTTTCTCCAGTTTCTTGACGTGTTTAGCCAGGTGTAGGTTCCATACTGGTGCTGCATACTCCAGTATGGATCTGACGTACACGGTGTACAGTACCTTGATTGACGCCTTACTAAGATATCGAAACGCTATTCTCAAGTTTGCCTGACGCCCACATGCTGCAGCGGGTATTTGGTTGCTGTGTGCCTCAAAAGATGTGCTTGGTATGATGCTAACCCCAAGATCCTTTTTCTTGAGTGAGTCCTGCAACCTTTGACCCTTCAGGTTGTACTCCGTGTGCTGTCTTCTTTGTCCTCCCCCAAGCTTCATGACTTTGCACTTGATGAGGTGAGGATAAACTTCAAGAGCCATTTGTCGGACCAGGCTTCCAGCCTGTCCAGATCCCTTTGTATGTTTATTTGTGTGTGTGTGTGTGTGAGTGTGTGTGTGTGTGTGTGTGTGTACTCACCTAGTTGTACTCACCTAGTTGAGGTTGCGGGGGTCGAGTCCGAGCTCCTGGCCCCGCCTCTTCACTGATCGCTACTAGGTCACTCTCCCTGAGCCGTGAGCTTTATCATACCTCTGCTGAGCTTTATCATACCTTTTATCATATCAGACTCTGTGTGTGTGTGTGTGTGTGTGTGTGTGTGTGTGTGTGTGTGTGTGTGTGTGTGTGTGTGTGTGTGTGTGTGTGTGTGTGTGCGCGCGCGTGCTGGTTCAGTGCCAGCCACAGAGGCCGTGCACTGTCCTATAAACCGTTGACTCAGGCGGTTTATGGCAGAAGTTAGACTCA
Organism: Cherax quadricarinatus; assembly: GCF_026875155.1. Classification (NCBI taxonomy): domain Eukaryota; kingdom Metazoa; phylum Arthropoda; class Malacostraca; order Decapoda; family Parastacidae; genus Cherax; species Cherax quadricarinatus. The sequence goes on from NC_069399.1 coordinate 111,188,330, forward strand.
CTATGGAAGTCTAAGATCAAAGTCTGGTTAAGTACTGACACCACTATGCACACTGCTGTATATCTCAAACCTTGTTGAGTCATAGTCTCTCTCAAAATGTTCTTTTTTTACGGGAAAAGTGTCACAAAGTCGATCTCTGGGGTAGACGTCAGATCAAAAGAACTAATGTTTACGTTCTCAATGGTTTTGTCAAACTCTGATTGCCACCTGCAGTCGAATCACTTTGATCAGTCATATCCACGCCACCTCCTGTTCCCCAGGAGCAAAATAACAATTATTAATAATGGAGTGAATTTCTCTTCAGTTCTGTGACATATATCACACGCGCGAAGTATACACCGGAGACAAAGAATAATTTATACTATTTTCACATCGTTGTGTTTAGCGAAATTCAAGATATATTACCACCTTTTCCAGAATGCCAGTTAGAGTAGCTCAGTTACTGAGGTACACCTCCGCACTGCTAGGAAAGTGGCATATAGGCTCCACTCTATAAGTGATTCTTGATAAAAATTAAAAATGTTCTGAAATAGAATTATTGTGAGCTATTGTGCCAAAAATACATTTATTTTTTTAAATTATTACCTGTGTTTCAGACTCTTCTATTGAGCACTGAAGTTGCAATCTAATTTTACCGATGTCTTCAAATTTTCTGAGAAGAGGAGAACATGTAAAAATTTTTTTTCTGCGAGCGAAGGTGCAATTTTAAGCAGTCGCATCATAACTTATGCTGTGCAATAAGGTACAGATCGACCACTCATCTCCTGCAATCAGACTCATTGCAATAACTCAACATTTTTCCTTTTCACCAGTATCAAAATAATTTAAATATATAATACAGGGAATAAAATAAATCTTGATAAATTAGACACATGTGCAACTCTTGGGTATCTTTATTGAGGAAACGTTTCGCCACACAGTGGCTTCATCAGTCCATATATAGGAGAAACTTCAAGTTTCTCCTATATATGGACTGATGAAGCCACTGTGTGGCGAAACGTTTCCTCAATAATGATACCCAAGAGTTGCACATGTGTCTAATTTATCAACGTGTCGGTTCTCTGAACCATTCATCCAAAATAAATCTTCAACGTATGCGGGGTCTCATTTGCCACGTCAGTCAAATAACCTGCACTATTATAAATTTAGCTTTTCCAGAGAAATTTTATGCATTTATAGAAATATTCACATGAATTATTACGATTTGCAATGTTCAAGTATTGCACCATAACTAACTTTACAATCTGACTTTAATCCAGTACACCCTTATCAAAGGTCAGCTTACATATACCAAGTAATATTTGACATTACACCGATGAACCTGTAACAATGCGTGCACCAACCCCACACTTATATCCCCCACTACTGACAGATGAGCAATGAAAAGAAAGTTAATTGAACAGAACAGAGCATGGGAAAGGAAAGAATATTCAGGGAATGATCAACAAATTTAAATGGATTAATAAACAAGAGCGCTGAAGTATAAGAATAAATAGCAGAGGTAACCCCTAACTGTAATAATAGCAGATACCGTTTTCCTAGCAAGATATCAAGTAATATGAAAAGAAAGGAATAAAACAATTTGAGGAGTTGAACTGCTAATCAAAAATCAATGGAGAATTTGATGAGAGAATTTAACAGAAATGAGTCAACACAGTAGTAGCACCTGCGATCTAGAACCAGCCACCAAAAAAATAGGAGACTGAGACTAAAATATAAAGATAACCACAAAACAATGGTTGATACAAGGGTAGAAGCAGCAAGATTGTCTTCTAGGAATAAAACAATGCAATACATCACTGGGTGATTTCAGCCAAATAAAAATAAACTCGGGGACTGGAGACGTGGAGGGCTATGGTGATGGTTAAGGAATACTTCATGCGTCAGCGTGTTAAAGACACAGCAAGCGAGGGAGAGAGATGGAGATGAGCCAGTATGACTAGATCTAGTAGTTACCCCTAGTACATCATATATAGGTGAAATAGAATACGGGAGCCCCCGGACACTGACGACCATACATTACTGAATTTCGAATGCCTAAACATTGAGGAAAGTACAGCTGGTTGAGAGTAGAGGGAGATGAGGGAGAACTTCATGTCCAGAAGGAAACAAAGAAAATCCATTTTTTTCAACCAAATATGCAGAGAGGGGGAAAACGCAAAAGCAAGGAAAAACTATAGAAAGCAATGGGCAGAACGACCAACTGAGGGACAGTTCGAGAAAAAAAACATAGCAGCAAAGTACAGATCTAAACTAATGCTATTTTAGTCACATTATAAAAAATAAACGACACTGAAAGATCAAGTAATATGGCTGAATAAGAGAAGAGGATAGCTTGCGAGGAACGACATGGAAGTCTATGAGGTGATAAACACTCAACTGAAAGAAGTGCTCACAGAAGAAATAGGGGCATCACCAGAGGCAAGGAGAAAGAATGCACCAACAAGTACTGGACACCATACACACTACATAAGAGGTGAAAAAAAAACTGAGTGATCTGGATACATCAAAGGCAATGGGAACTGGCACAGCGTCAACAAGGATGCTACAAGAGGTACTGGATGTCCTAAGATTCACAACGAGTCAATGAACACAAGACAATTTCCGAGGATCTGGAAGACAGAGAATGTCACAGTAGGAAGCCTTGAACTATAGACAAGTATCAATAACATGCAGATCATGTAAGGAGAAGATAATCAGGAGACTGGTAGACCACTCAGCGAGAAGTGGTTAGAAAAATCAGTAACCACACGTTCTTAGAAATGGCAAATCTTTTCTTACAAACCTGTTCTGTGATATAGGAGCAGAAGGGAGACAGGAGAGAGAGACAGATAGAAAGATAGATAGATAGATAGATAGATAGATAGATAGATAGATAGATAGATAGAGAGAGAGAGAGAGAGAGAGAGAGAGAGAGAGAGAGAGAGAGAGAGAGAGAGAGAGAGAGAGAGAGAGAGAGAGAGAGATTATACATTCTTAGGCATATGATATCATGCCTTACAAGAAACTAAGACAAGAACTTGAGATGCAGGCACGAGTAATGGGGAATGTACAACAGAGGATGGATCACACTGTACCTTAGGGAAAAGAGAGATAAAAGAGTGACTGTCCAAGACGTCAGAATGGGGAAGAGTAACAAACGGGGTTCCGTTAGGATTGGTATTAGGACCAGGGCTCTTTCTCGTATGTGTGACTGAGATTACCGAAGAAATTGAATCAGATTTTTTCGTGTTTGCTGATGATGAAAAGCTAGCGAAGAGAATAAAAACCGATGAGGACAATAATAATAACAATTATAAATAATAATAATAATAATAATAATAATAATAATAATAATAATAATATAATAATAATAAATAATAATAATAATAATAATAATAATAATAATAAAATAATAATAAATAATATAATAATAATAATAATAATATTAATAATAATAATAATAATAATAATAATAATAATAATAATATAATAATAATAATAATAATAATAATATAATAATAATAATAATAATAATAATAATAATAATAATAATAATCTTTATTTCTACAAATACATGTACAAGGTACACTGGCCTAGCTGGCATCACTGACATAATACTGTATAGAAAGCCTCTTGTTATGCAGAGCATTTCAGGCAAATTAGGTCTATTTTGTCTCAGGATACAGCCACACCAGTCGACTAAAGCCCAGGTAGCATTTTACTGATGGGTTAACATTGGACAGCAGGTATCTTAAGGAAACACGTCTTAATGCTTTGTAGCTGTACCCGGGATCGACAACAAATGGACCTGGGTAAACTACAGGAGTAATCAGATAAGTTGTAACATGAATTCAACTCAAGGAAATGGAAGTTTAAGAAACCTGGGATGAAGCAAAAAAAAAAAAAAAAAAAGCCGGAACCAAGTATAGGCTCTGGAGACAGAGGCTGTAAACTTTACTAAAAGAGAAAACCCTAGATGGGAGCATAGTGCCAAGCGCGTCGCCAGAGGCACACGTCAGCCAGATAACCTCTGGCAAATGCAAGAGAAGCCTACATTAATCTCAACAGCCATTCACAGCCCTTTATGTAACATATATGAAGCCAGTCTCGGAGTCTGTGGCACTAACGTGGAACTCACACCTGAAAAAGCGTGTTAAGAAACTGGGGAAAGAACAGAGGCATACATCGAGCTTAAGAAATTGATCCGTGTGAAGAGGCTAAAGAGAACTGAATCTAATGATATTAGAGGACTGAAGAACCAGAGAAAACATTCAAACTACTCAGTGAAGTTAACTGGGGAAGACACAGATAGGCTATTTGAGAGTTGTGGAAACAGACACATGAGGGCACATTTGAAAGTGACAGAAACAGATGTGTCACAGGAATGTCAGGAATTATTTCTTCAGCCTCAAGGTAGTCAAGAAGTGGAATAACCTAAACGAAAAAATTGTGCGACAGGCTTGCATAGGTTTGGCAGGACCCACGAAACTGGATGACAGTGAGTCAACCAACATCCTGGGAATGGGTTCAACAACCTGGACATGGAACACTTGCATATGCCAATTTTTCAAAGACTAATGTCCTAGTTACCCTACACAAGCCGGGGAATTGTGAATCCGATCAGACGAGAACTTCTTGACTTATAAGCAATATGACAACGAAAAGTTGCAGGAAGAATAAACAGAGGGCAAATTCGTGGAAACCGAAAACTATTTTAGTTGTCGAGCAAAGAAAATGGGATGATTTATTGTGGACTGAAACCCAATGAGCATAAAATCTATGGTACTTATAACATTAAGAACACAGACCTTCTTGTAGCTATCCATAGAAAAAAAATGAAAATAACCTGAAATGCAAAATGCAGGAAGTTTAGTAGTCTTATGCACTGAGAATTTCTAGTGACTCTTCAGTAGAAAGATGTCAGTACTTGGGTGTGGGTGTGGGTGTGTGTGTGGGTGTGTGTGGGTGTGGGTGTGCGTTCTTGTGTGTATGCATATATTTGTACGCTCGTGTGCACATGTCCGTGCGTGCACCCTCGTGTGTGTATGCGTGTGCGCGCGCGCTAGTGTGGGTGTATGATCCACTTAATATTTGTATTTATAACTCATTACAATTGTGACCAGGTGTGGACGTATCAGAGGCTCATTACTTTGTAATTTGTTCATGACTATAACCATGTATAGGAGTGAGGCTGATTCATTACCTCTGTAACTTGCCATGATTGTGACCAGATCTACCTGGAGTTCATTACCTTTGTAACTAGTTCAGCTATCATAACTTTGGGGCCCAGTCACTGGACCCATTATGTACCTTTGTAATCTTTTGACTACCGCCCACAGGATGGGTATGGGGTGCATAATAAAGATATTAAACTAAACTGTGTGTGTGTGTGTGTGTGTGTGTGTGTGTGTGTGTGTGTGTGTGTGTGTGTGTGTGTGTGTGTGTGTGTGTGTGTGTGTGTGTGTGTGTCTGTGTGTGTACTCACCTATTTGTGGTTGCGTGTGTGTGTGTGTGTGTGTGTGTGTGGTGTGTGTGTGTGTGTGTGTGTGTGTGTGTGTGTGTGTGTGTGTGTGTGTGTGAGTGTGTGTGTGTGCGTGTGTGTGTGTGTGTGTGTGTGTGTGTGTGTGTGTGTGTGTGTGTGTGTGTGTACTCACCTATTTGTACTCACCTATTTGTGGTTGCAGGGGTCGAGTCTTAGCTCCTGGCCCCGCCTCTTCACCGGTTGCTACTGGGCCCAGTTGCTACTGGGCCCGGTTGTGTGTGGGTGTGTGTGTGAGTGTCAGTGTACTCACCTAGTTGTACTCACCTAGTTGAGGTTGCGGGGGTCGAGTCCGAGCTCCTGGCCCCGCCTCTTCACTGATCGCTACTAGGTCACTCTCCCTGAGCCGTGAGCTTTATCGTACCTCTGCTTAAACTATGTATGGATCCTGCCTCCACTACATCGCTTCCCAAACTATTCCACTTACTGACTACTCTGTGGCTGAAGAAATACTTCCTAACATCCCTGTGATTCATCTGTGTCTTTAGCTTCCAACTGTGTCCCCTTGTTACTGTGTCCAATCTCTGGAACATCCTGTTTTTGTCCACCTTGTCAATTCCTCTCAGTATTTTGTATGTCGTTATCATGTCCCCCCTATCTCTCCTGTCCTCCAGTGTCGTCAGGTTGATTTCCCTTAACCTCTCCTCGTAGGACATACCTCTTAGCTCTGGGACTAGTCTTGTTGCAAACCTTTGCACTTTCTCTAGTTTCTTTACGTGCTTGGCTAGGTGTGGGTTCCAAACTGGTGCCGCATACTCCAATATGGGCCTAACGTATACGGTGTACAGGGTCCTGAACGATTCCTTATTAAGATGTCGGAATGCTGTTCTGAGGTTAGCTAGGCGCCCATATGCTGCAGCAGTTATTTGGTTGATGTGCGCTTCAGGAGATGTGCCTGGTGTTATACTCACCCCAAGATCTTTTTCCTTGAGTGAGGTTTGTAGTCTCTGACCCCTAGACTGTACTCCGTCTGCGGCCTTCTTTGCCCTTCCCCAATCTTCATGACTTTGCACTTGGTGGGATTGAACTCCAGGAGCCAATTGCTGGACCAGTTTCTGCAGCCTGTCCAGATCCCTTTGTAGTTCTGCCTGGTCTTCGATCGAGTGTATTCTTCTCATCAACTTCACGTCATCTGCAAACAGGGACACCTCAGAGTCTATTCCTTCCGTCATGTCGTTCACAAATACCAGAAACAGCACTGGTCCTAGGACTGACCCCTGCGGGACCCCGCTGGTCACAGGTGCCCACTCTGACACCTCGCCACGTACCATGACTCGCTGCTGTCTTCCTGACAAGTATTCCCTGATCCATTGTAGTGCCTTCCCTGTTATCCCTGCTTGGTCCTCCAGTTTTTGCACCAATCTCTTGTGTGTGTGTGTGTGTGTGTGTGTGTGTGTGTGTGTGTGTGTGTGTGTGTGTGTGTGTGTGTTTGTGTGTGTGTGTGTGTGTGTGTGTGTGTGTGTGTGTGTGTGTGTGTGTGTGTGTGTGTGTGTGTGTGTGTGTGTGTGTGTGTGTGTGTGTGTGACTCAACAATCAATATTTGCACCAATAACTCACTACAGTTGTGACCGGGTGTGGAAGTGTGAATTGCTCATTCCACTATAATTTGTTCATGATTGTAGCCATGTATAAATGTAAGTAACCATTCTTACAGAATTCATTACCTTTGTAACTTGTGAGCTCATTACCTTTGTACCTAGTTCAGCTATCAAAACTTTGGGGGCCCAGTCCCTGGACCCATTACGTACCTCTGTAATCTGTAAATACCTTTGTAACTTGTCATGATTGTGACCAAAACTACCTGGAGTTCATTACCTTTGTAAATTGTGAGTTCATTACCTTTGTAAATTGTGAGTTCATTACCTCTGTAACTCGCTCAGCTATCAAAACTTTGGAGTACAGTCCCTGGACCAATTATGTACCTCTGTAATCTTTTGACTACCGCCCACAGGATGGGTATGAGGTGCATAATAAACATATTAAACTAAACTTCTAGTATCAAGCAACACTAAGTAACAGGATCTCAAGTGAACTTTGCAACTGTCCCGAACTAATGGTGACCCTGGAACATAAAGAGCACCAGACTCTCATAAGCCTAAATTACAAACATCAGAGAACCTTTAGTAGCCATGAACACTAAGACTGAAGGAAGGCCTCTGGTGTCCTCTATCATAAGGAGCACACGATTAAGGATTCAGTCCGTGGTAGATGAGAGCCGGCTGCGAGGGAAGGACTAAACTTGAAACCTTTACTGTGATGTATGATTATTATAGTCAAACTTTATCATGGTAAGACGCGTTTACGGAGAGAATTTCAAGTTAGACTGAGACAATGATCACAAGAGTGAGATAAAAGATTATTAAAAACTAATAGGAACTAGGGAAGAGACTATTCAGTTTTCGATTAAAGGCAAGAAATTATAAACTAAATATTAAATATTCTTTCATCATAGTTCTGTAGTTGCATTTTCACTACATTTATGAAAGATTTATGCTCACATTTCTCTGTTTTGAGTGATAAAAGAGTTGTCTCAGGTGGGGCACAACACAGTGGAATATATACGTCTTACAAGGCCCCACACAGCTTTCGCTTTTACTGACATTTTTCAGAAAACACATTACGATAGTAACTATGTCATGAGAATAATAAAATAATACGTTCCTGAGAAACATGGAGATAAGAACGAAGCAACGTTAATAACAATATCGATATGAGCATCCGTATAGGTAAAATGTGGATGCATTTTGAAGTAGATCAGATAATTCATTCCAAACAAAATGACTATCGAAATAAACGAAGAAAAGCGCTCACCCCATGTAAGTCATTCAGTGCAAGAAGTGTTAAAGGCTCGATCCTTTGCCTGTAAATCGCAAGACAGGCGTAGTACCTATCTGTTGCCACTTATTTCCCCAATACAGGCAGGATTGTTTGGGTACATGTACAGTACATATATATATATATATATATATATATATATATATATATAATATATATATATATATATATATATATATATATAATATATATATATGTCGTGCCGAATAGGCAGAACTTGCGATCTTGGCTTAAATAGCAATGCTCATCTTGATATATAGGACAAGTGAAAATTTGTGTATGCAATAATTTCGCCAAAATCATTCTGAACCTAACGAAAAAAAATATATTTGATTGTGTTCGTTTAGTAATAAATTATTGTAAACAAATCTAAAATATATTTAGTTGGGTTAGGCTAAAATAAATTGTTCTTGTTATAATAAGGTTAGGTAAGTTTTCTAAGATTCTTTTGGTGCAAAATTAAAATTTTTTACATTAACATTAATGAAAAAAATATCTTTAACCTCATAAGAGAAAATTTCAGAAAGGACTTCATTTTAAATGAGTTCTTGCTAATTGACCAGTTTTACATATTCGGCACGACATATTTTATATATATATATATTATATATATATATATGATATATATAATATTATATATATATATATATATATTATATATATATATATATTATATATTTATATATATTATATTTTATATATGCAAAACAACCACTCTGAAAGAATAGAGAAATTCCAAGCGCTTTCGTGACTACTCACATTATCAAGGAACTATGAAAGTGAAGCATCCAAGGAAGCTATATAAGGGGTCCGGCCAGCACCTCACTATCAGATCCCACAACGGTTAAACACGTGACGCGCGGCGAAAATCATCACAGCAAACCAGGAAATAATCAATGCTGTGCGAAGAATCCTCCCAGAAGTCTCTACTACCACTCCGTCCAACAGTACCCTCTTGGGAGCACCGCTGGGTCACCAGGCCAAGGACAAATTGAATGACCTGATGAGAATGGAGGAGAGAATAAGCAATCTTGATGCCCATGATGCTCTGTATCTCCTCACAAGGTGCCTTACTATTCCAAGACTCACTTACTTCGTGAGGTGTGCACCCTCTTTTGACAACCCAACACTCGACGAATATGACGCACACCTGAGGTCAACCCATAAGAAGGCACTGAACCTGTCACTAGAGGATCAGCAATGGGATCAGGCAACCTTCCCAGTGCGACTGGGACGTATAGGAGTGCGCAAAGCAACGCATGTTGCTTTACCTGCTTTTGTCTTCGTGTTTGGCTTCCAGTGCATTAGTCAAGAAGATTTTTCCAGAACGCTTGAGAGACGTGGTAGGAGCTCAAGACCCCAGGTTTACTGAAGCAGCGATTCGGTGGGACACCCTTACAGATTCCTCCAGTAGACCAGCTCCTCCCAAAGAACACAAACAGTCCCACTGGGACAAACTGATCATGGAAAAACTCGCCAACACAATGCTCTCCAACGCCTCGGGAAAGGACAAAGCTTGTCTCCTGGCAGTGAAGGCACCACACTCAGCAGATTTCCTGTTAGCTGCTCCCAATTCCTCCCTGGGCACTCGACTAGACCCACAGGCCATTCGGATTGGTGTTGCTCTTCGCCTAGCCGCCCCCATTCTCACCGAACATAGGTGTATTTTCGGCAGAGCGACAGCTGATAAATTCGGACTTCAAGGTCTCGTGTGTCACACAGCAGAAGGGAAGTATGCCAGGCATGAGGAGGTCAATGACATCATAAAGAGAGGCCTCGCCACAGCCCGTTGCCCAGCTCAACGGGAACCCCAAGTGCAGAGGTCTGACGGAAGTCAAAAGCGTCCTGATGGAGCCACTATGCTACCTTGGAAGGATGGAAAGCAGATTGCCTGGGACTACACATGTGCCGCCACATTGGCAGACATCTACTTGCCATACTCCTTAGTGGAAGGGGGTGGAACTGCCAGCCACAGGGAGACCCAGAAGATCCGCAAATATGAAGACCTTCCCCCTTGCTATAACTTCTTCCCAATAGGGTCAGAGACCCTTGGAGCATGGGGCAAGTGTGCTCTAAAGTTCCTCAAAGACCTGGGAGAAAAGCTCATCATAGAAACCAAGGACCACAGGGCGACCAGCTCCCTCCTCAGAGATTCAGTGTTGCGATCCAGAGAGGAAATGCCTGCAGTATTCTGGGAACGTAGCCCACCACCAGGGAGCTGGACGAAGTATTCGAGATGTAGCTCTGAGTTATTATCTATGTTCTTTTACTTTCTATTGTATTTTTGTGAATGTTTTGTCAATGTATTTTTTGTCTTTAAATAAAATATATATTAAATATAGGGGGTGGTAGGAGAAAATTCTCAAACAGCTTCAGGGAGAACCTTGACTTTCCCCTGAAGCAAGTTTACTCTTTTCTCTGAGGATGAGGGTCCCCAGGACAGTTACATATATATATATATATATATATATATATATATATATATATATATATTATATATATATATATTATATATAATATATATACATATATATATATATATAATAGTATTGTAATCAAGTACAAGTGGTATTTAATCAATAACAACATTGCGCTAGCCAAGGATTCGAACCCATGTTGTACTAGCCTGCCTCATGGTAAGCGAGAACCACATGACGCTTTAAACCACAGGACCACCCAACCCTACAAGAATGGCGCAGCCAGCACACAGCTAGCTGTTGGGCCGCCATCCGAGGGCATACGGAGGTGTGGGAGCTTCTAAGCTAATTTCATTCTCATCCCTGTTTGGTGTTCTAACCTCACGAGCAGCATTTATATATTACAGTAACCGCGAACGAGTGGTATTGATCAATAATAACACTTCGTTAGCCAAAGATTCGAACCCATGTTTTACTGGCCCGCCTCATGGTAAGCGAGAACCTCATGACGCTTTAAACCACAGGACCACCCAACCCTACAAGAATGGCGCAGCTAGCACACAGCTAGCTGTTGGGCCGCCATCCGAGGGCATACGGAGGTGTGGGAGCTTCTAAGCTAATTTCATTCTCATCCCTGTTTGGTGTTCTAACCTCACGAGCAGCATTTATATATTACAGTAACCACGAACGAGTGGCATTGATCAATAACAACACTGCACGGCCCAACAGCTAGCTCTGCTGGCTGCGCCATTCTTGTAGGGTTGGGTGGTCCTGAGGTTTAAAGCGTCATGAGGTTCTCGCTTACCATGAGGCGGGCCAGTAAAACATGGGTTCGAATCTTTGGCTAACGAAGTGTTATTATTGATCAATACCACTCGTTCGCGTTACAATAATTTATATATATATATATATATATATATATATATATATATATATATATATATATATATATATATATATAATATATATATATATAATATATATATATATAGTATGTATATATATATATATATATATATATATATATATATGTCGTGCCGAATAGGCAGAACTTGCGATCTTGGCTTAAATAGCAACGCTCATCTTGCCATATAGGACAAGTGAAAATTTGTGTATGCAATAATTTCGCCAAAATCATTCTGAACCTAACGAAAAAAATATATTTGATTGTGTTTGTTAGTACTAAATTATTGTAAACGTATTTAAAATATATTTAGTTGGGTGAGGCTAAAATAAATTGCTCTTGTTATAATAAGGTTAAGTAAGTTTTCTAAGATTCTTTTGGTGCAAAATTAAAAATTTTTACATCAACATTATTGAAAAAAATATATCTTTAAACGTATAAGAGAAAAATTTCAGAAAGGACTTAATTTTAAATGAGTTCTTACTAATTGACCAGTTTTAAAATATTCGGCACGACATATATATATATATATATATATATATATATATATATATATATAATATATTATATATATATATATATATATATATATATATATATATATATATAATATATATTATTATTGTAATATATATGTATGTATGTGGGAAAATTTATGGAATCAATAATTGTCGAGGCAATTCGTAGCCATCTTGAAAGGCATAAATTGATTAATGAATCTCAGCATAGTTTTACAAAGGAGCATTCCTGTCTTACGAATTTACCAACATTTTTCACTAAGGTGTTTGAGGAGGTAGATCATGGTATTGAATATGATATTGTTTATATGGACTTCAGTAAGGCTTTCCATAGAGTTCCACACCAGAGGCTATTGAGGAAACTTAGGGCACACTGAATGGGAGAATTTTTTTCCTGGGTAGAGGCATGGTTGACAAATAGGCAGCAAAGAGTTTGCATAAATGGAGAGAAATCAGAATGGGGGCACGTCACAAGCAGTGCTCCACAGGGGTCAGTGTTGGGCCCCTTGTTGTTCACAATTTACATAAACGACATAGATGAGGGAATAAATAGCGACATAAGCAAATTTTCTGATGACACCAAAATAGGCTGCCCAATTCATTCTAATGAGGACATTAGAGCACTCCACGATGATTTGAATAGACTGATGCAATGGTCGGAGAAGTGGCAGATGCAGTTTAATATAGACAAATGCAAAGTTCTAAATATTGGAAAGGATAATAACCATGCCACATATAAACTAAATAACGTAGTTCTTAATATTACTGATTGCGAAAATTATTTAGGAGTTCTGGTTAGCAATAACCTGAATCCAAGACAACAGTGCATAAGTGTTTGCAATAAGGCTAACAGAATCCTTGGCTTCACATCAAGAAGCATAAATTATAGAAATCCTCAGGTTGTTCTTTAGTTCTAAATATCCTTGGTTAGGCCTCATTTAGATTGTGCTGCACAGTTCTAGTCGCCGAATTACAGAATGGACATATATGCACTTGAAAAGGTACAGAGGAGGATGACAAAGTTGATCCCATGTATCAGTAATTTTCCCTATGAGGATAGACTGAGGGCCCTGAATCTGTACTTTCTAGAAAGGCATAAAATTAGGGGGGAATGTGATTGAGGTGTATAAATGGAAGACAGGAATAAATAAAGGGGACGTAAATAGCGTGCTAAATATATCTAGCCTAGACAGGACTTGCAGAAATGGTTTTAAGCTGGAAAATTTCAGATTCATGAAAGGTATAGGAAAGCATTGGTTTGGTAATAGAGTTGAGGATGAGTGGAACAAACTCCTGGGTACCATTATAGAAGCTAAGACGTTGTGTATTTTTAAAATAGGTTGGATAAATACATGAGTGCATGTGGATGGGTGTTAGTTGGACCTGACTATCTGGTGCCTCTGGGTCAGATGCCGTGCCCCTTCCATAAGTAGAGGTGACCTGACTGGGTGGGCCATTGGTCTAAGCCGGAGGTTGACATGGATCTGCCCCACATGGGCCAGTAGGCCTGTTGCAGTGTCCCTTCTTTCTTGTGTTCTTATGTATAAATATATAGAATGTTAAGCCTTTTACATCATATCAAAGTTGAGGGAATTCTTGAAGAGTGTCATGCCACTAATTGTTATGCTCGTTGGGCTGCCACGATACTATCAGTGCTTGTGGGATGGCGATCTTATAATGCCTCAGAAAATAGTCAACCTTCTAGGCACTAGGCACTGGCGTAAGTGGCACACCTGGGCTCTTTCTCTGCTTCCCTCCTCCCTCATTCTAGCAAAAACGCTCACTCTGAACGTGTTTGCTCGGATTTTATCCTCTTTCCTGTAACGTTGCAAGCTCCAGATTATGTGTTGACTGCAACACAAAAGGCCAATTCTTTTGTTTTTTCATTATTTTCGATTTTTATAATTGTTTTTCTCCAAATACACAATATGGCATCTTGTCTGTGGACTCCATATTAATGCTCAGAGTGAGAGCTGCTCACTCACCTGTGGGCTGCCGTCAGTAGTAGAGGTGTTTCCTCCGCCGAAGTTTGGGCGGTCTGTCCGTAGAGGTTTGCAGAAAATGGAATTTCTCTTTTTCTCAGGAATAAGTTATTGATCTTTCCATACGCTTTTTTCGAAAACTATTTTACAAAATGTCATGATTTTTGCACACATTATTGAGGAATTGTGGCTCTACACAATGATAACGGGGATTTGCAATATTCTTTATCGTTTTTTAAATGATATTTTCCCCAAAAAAAATCCTTAAAAAAAAAAAAGACAAACTTTCAGCATTTTTATTTACTCCATCTGTTGACATTTCGCTCAAAGCTGGTTGGTCAAGGATGATCTAGCTTTTGATCTTTCATCTGATGTCATCTAGAACATTGTACATCTTATCAATTTTGCAAACTGAGTCGAGTTTTATGTCTGCAAAATAAGGCATCATTGTTTTTTCTTTCTTTCTTTAGAGGCAAAAGTCACTACAAACACGGTGTCCAGGCTTCAAATGTTGTTTAAATCACAGTAAAAATTTCATTGAAGTTGGATACTTAGAAACAAAACTATATTTAGCTCTCTCCCCCCGAAGGTTTACATGCTAGAAAACTGAACAACCTCATAGCACAAAATGGTTGGTCCTAACATTAATTATGTTGACTTGCCAAGTATCCTTGCAGTTTTGAAAAACGAGAGGATCTATCCCCAGGAACGTTCAATATTTACAAAGGCATGGCATATGGAGCTTTTCTCAGATCTGTGGAACAGAACTGTCCTTAAAGATTTGTTAAGTCATACCATGAACTAAAGAAAGATCCTAGACTTCACCTTACGATAGCAAAGTAAATACGATAGTAATTATGGACAAGGTAGATTATTTCGGAAAAATTAACATTTTATTAGAAGACAGGGAAACTTGCGTGACTCTTAATTAATAAGAACCCTTTGGGCCAGGTTAACAGTAAATTCAATAAACAGCTTAGAACTGTGCCGAGAGGTAATGAGGAATTGATGAAACATTGATCGGCGAGGACTCTTGCACTTCCATGTATGTACGATTTGATTAAAACCACAAGCCCGGTTTTCCAGCGAGACTTATTATTAGCTAAGTAGGATCAGCAACATATGCCTTGTCAAAATAGTTGGTAAAAGTATTAACTCCAATCCTGGGCAAAATTTCTGAAGCTCACATAAAATAAGATGTTGATCTCATTGACAAACTGCGAAATGTTAACATGTCTAATGATTTCACACTAGTAAGTTTTGATGTCACTGCGTTGTTCACCTGAGTTCCTGTTTCTCATCTGCTATCTTACTTGGAAGAAGAATTAGATCAGTTCTCCGTGCCTTTTGATAAGAACACCATTACTGGGCTGATTAAGTTGCATGATGTTGATTGCAAGTTTGAGTGTGAAGGGAAATACTATGCTCAGAGACAGGGAATGGCTATGGAAAATCCAGTGTCTCCCCTACTGAGCTTTCGCGATTTCTCACATTAAATAACAAAAAAAAGACTTATAAAAACAAGATAACACTTCATGATCAACATCCGAACATCTTACTTACGAGTAAAATAGTTAAAAACTTGTCAAACGTAACTTAAATTCTTCCAAAATTTTATTAATTATAAATGAATCTAATTAATATAATACTAAATCAATATTCTTATTCAGTTCTTCCTTACCATGAAAACTTTCTTGATATACCTTCTCTACTTAAGAATTTTAAAATCTAAGTTCTATTTATAAATCTTGATACAGTCCAGAATATGCTGACGGCTGTGTTTACAAGATTCCCTGTGAAGAAAAATAAAGTTCATTACGTTCAAACTGGGAAAAACCTTGAACTAAGATTACAACAACAAAAATATAGCATCAGAAGTGGACAAGGATCTAATGCTCTGTTTATTCATGTGAGAGATTTTAACCATCCAACTGATTTTGAAAAGGCTGACAAAGTTGTATCAACCAGGTCTGTCTGCTTATACACGAAATGTGATGTTAAAATTTAATGATAAAAGAAAATATTAGTAAGAAATGAGGGAGCGGTAGTGATGAGAGAGACGATGATTTAGAGATGATGTAACAATTTACTTTAAGATACAAGTCTTGAGACTGGAAAAGAACATACTTTAGGATATGAGGAGTTTTGTTTGTGACGAATGATTATATTTTAAGGTATGAGAGTTTAGTGATGATAAAAGAATACATTAAGTACGACATGAGGTTAATGCGTTTCAGGTACTTGTCTAACAAATGCTGGTGCGGCAGGTGTTAATACTACAAGTGTTAGTGCCACAGATGTTGGTGCCACGTGTGCTGGTGACACATTTGTTGGTGCAACATATGTGCTTGTGTAACATATGTGCTTGTGTAACATATGTGCTTGTGTAACATATGCTGGATCTATATATGTGCTGTTGCCACAAAGATGATCTGCCGTCTATGTTCTAAGGCCACACATGACTTGGGTTCATATATGTGCTGTAGCCACGTAGGTGTTTGAATCACATATTTACCGGTGCCACATATATTCTTGTGCTTCATATTAACTGTTACGACATATGTTTTGTTGCCACATAGATGTTGTGCCAAACATGTTCAGGTATCCCACATGCGCTGGGTTACGTAGATACTGGATTCACATATATACCATGCCATATATGTTCCAAGGGCACAGGTATGCGAGTTCTCTTATGTGAGGGGCTACATATTTAACAGGACGTTATGCGTGATGGGTGAAGTTAGTGTTTCAGTACATCAGTGAAGAGAGAGAGAGAGAGAGAGAGAGAGAGAGAGAGAGAGAGAGAGAGAGAGAGAGAGAGAGAGAGAGAGAGAGAGAGAGAGAGAGAGAGAGAGAAATACAGACCTGGAAGAACCACCGTCTACAGATCCATGGGCCGGAGACTGGAAAAAAAGGGATTGGAAATCAGTGTACATAGTCAATGGCAAAAGAGTCGAGTGTTGCGAAGAGTCAATTATTGTCATGATGGTGGGAGGGAGGGAGGGGCAGGAACTCTCTCTCACTCACTGAAGATTAATTGTTGCACGACCCCCAAAACCAATTCTGCCAAGCGGATTTCTGCTACATTCACATTCTGACACCGGACTGTATAACAGCAATATGCATTACATGGAAATTCTGTGGGGGTTTCAAACCGTTTTTCAGAGCAAATGTTTCCAATGGAACAAAAATTTCAAAGGTCAGAAGAGTTGGAATGAAAAGTTGTCTTAATTTTAAATTTAATGCTATGCAACATTCGTCCTAAATGCATTAATTTTGTGATGCTAAGGCTGAGTTTTGTAGTCGAAACAAAAAATATTTGCTTAGCTGACGAATTCCTCAGCTGGAGGCCGAAATAAACAGCCAGTGTTCATTAGAAGACAAAGATTAACAATACACCAAACGATAGCGAGGACGAGGGTACATTCTTTGGAATTCACCTGGACAGAAAACTAAAATTCAATACACATATCCAGAACATTACTAAAAAAAAAAAGTTAAAAACAGTGGGCTTTTCCTAAATAACAAAAAAATACGCTATTAAATCCCCAAAACTTTCCTACTTACTTTGTTCTACTCTCTAATCTTACTTTGTTCTACTCTCTAATCTTACTTTGTTCTACTCTCTAATCTTACTTTGTTCTACTCTCTAATCTTACTTTGTTCTACTCTCTAATCTTACTTTGTTCTACTCTCTAAAACTTACTTTGTTCACTCTCAAATTTTACTTTGTTCTACTCTTTATCTTACTTTGTTCTACTCTCTAATCTTACTTTGTTCTACTCTCTAATCTTACTTTGTTCTACTCTCTAATCTTACTTTGTTCTACTCTCTAATCTTACTTTGTTCTACTCTCTAATCTTACTTTGTTCTACTCTCTAATCTTACTTTGTTCTACTCTCTAATCTTTCCATTCCTCACCTACGGTATCTATGTATGAGTATAAACAACAGCTAAACAACAGATAATCATTTTAAATCTGATATTACTCAGCAAAAATCAGCTATCAGAAAAATTACTCTTTCAGGCTCCAGGCATCACACAAATTTTTATTCAAAGGTTTAAACTTCCTTAACATATAAAATATTCACATTCCTGACCACATTATGTGTACAAGACACTCAACTCAAACATTAACCCAGAGCTTAAATTCTATCTAGAGAGCTGCTACATAACACGTGGACACGTGTACGTCTCACCATGTTTCAAAACTCCATGCAAATAAAAGGCCCAAAATATGGAGCTTCTTGCCTGAAAAGGCAGTGAACTCCATCTGCCAAAACATCTTTACATCTAAAAAAATATATATATTAAATTTCATATAAATTTAATTGCCATTAACTAGTAAATTCTTAGGCTTTGATTTCATCACTTCAATTCAATCACGGAATAAAATGCAGGCAGATCATTCAACCAATGTAAATTCTACGTAATTAATTTGTAATTGACCAAATTGTTATTCGTAGTACTTCTCATTGTAGTGATTTACTCAAGCTGCACTGTTATGTATTGAGTGCCTTAAATAATACGCTAGAGTTAGATATAAGTTGCAAACCATATGATCAGTTTGTCCGAAAAGCATTGTATAATTAGTGGCTTTTATTGTTGCCTTCATTTGCATCAAATTATATATCATGATATGTATATGTACTGTAACTTTGTTGTATGGCTAATAAGAAATAAATATATTAATTAAAAATTTAATAATTTTTAATGTGTATGCTTTTTGTATATACAAATACAACACACACACACACACACACACACACACACACACATATATATAATAATATATATATATATAATATATATATATATATATATATATATAATATATAAATATATATATGCGTCCGAAATGTAAAACATGTCATTAGCAAGAAACTCATTTAAAATTAAGTCCTTTCTAAAATTTTCTCTTATACGTTTAAAGATAAAATTTTTTTCATTAAATGTTGATTGTAAAAATTTATAATTTTGCACCAAAAGGAACTTAGAAAACTTACCTAACCTTATTATAACAAGCGCAATTTATTGTAGCCTAACCCAACTAAATATATTTTAGATTTGTTTACAATAATTTAATACTAAACAAACACAGTGAAATATATTTTTTTCGTTAGGTTCAGAATGATTTTGACGAAATTATTGCATACACAAATTTTCGCTTGTCCTATATGGCAAGATGAGCGTTGCTATTTAAGCCAAGATCGCAAGTTCTGCCTATTCGGCACGACATATGTATATATATATATATGACATCATAAAGAGAGGCCTCGCCACAGCCCGTTGCCCAGCTCAACGGGAACCCCAAGTACAGAGGTCTGATGGAAGTCAAAAGCGTCCTGATGGAGCCACTATGCTACCCTGGAAGGATGGAAAGCAGATTGCCTGGGACTACACCTGTGCTGCCATATTGGCAGACACCTACTTGCCATACTCTGTAGTGGAAAGGGGTGGAGCTGCCAGCCACAGGGAGACCCAGAAGATCCGAAAATATGAAGACCTTCCCCCTTGCTATAACTTCATTCCAATAGGGTCGGAGACCCTTGGAGCATGGGCAAGTGTGCTCTAAAGTTCCTCAAAGAGCTGGGTGAAAAGCTCATCATAAGAAACCAAGGACCACAGGGCGAACCAGCTTCCTCTTTCAGAGACTCAGTGTTGCGATCCAGAGAGGAAATGCCTGCAGCATTCTGGGCACGCGGCCCACCGCAGGGGAGCTGGACGAAGTATTCGAGATGTAGCTCTGAGTTACCTATGTTGTTTTACTTTGTATCATATTTTTGTGAATGTTTTGTCAATGTATTTTGTCTTGAAATAAAATATATATACATAATATAGGTGGTGGTAGGAGAAAATTCTCAAACAGCTTCAGGGAGAATCTTGAGTTTTCCCTGAAGCAAGTTTATTCTTTTCTCTGAGGATGAGGGTCCCCATAACAGTTCTAGAGGTGGTACCTCCCTATATTTTTTATTGTCTTATAATATATATATATATATATATATATATATATATATATATATTATATAATATATATATTATATATAATATTATATATATATATATATATATATATATATATATAATATATATATATATATATATATATATATATATATATATATATGTTTATGTGTATGTCTGTGTGTGTAAGTGGGAAGGATGCAGCAGGCCACCCGGTGATCTAACTCACCAGAGCACGTCCAAACTGTGGAATTAGGACGAAAGTTTGGCAGTTAACGTAGTCTATCCTAAACCAAAGTTAGATGCTAAGTCGCAGAGTTTCACCACGGGTCTATTGGACTGGCTATACAGACCACTTCATTATACTAATTATTTGATTTTGTTGCCTTGGCAAGATTAATAGCAACACACAGTGTCACGCAGGCATGAAAAATATTACTCTAATATGATAAATGGCACCAATGCCAGACACACACACACACACACACACACACACACACACACACACACACACAACACACACACACACACACACACACACACACACACACACACACACTATCGACAAGTACCCTTGAGAACCAGAAACTAGCACAACAGGATAAGTAATATTATTATCATCTCAGAGAAATTTAGTTACATAATATCTGACCTTCACATGTTATTTAATATCCATTATGTAATAAGCATTCCGTTATATATTGAACATAGCCATTGTAACTTCAAAAATATAAATATTGCAAGAGCATCGATATCAGTATCAGCAAAAGTTCTGATATCGTCCCAACGCTACTAAACACACAAGCACCTTCAGTCTGAAGCAATTAAGAAGTTATTTTCTCCAGTTATCAGCGCTGAAGACTCGAAGTCGATGGGAAAAAAAACTCTCACAATTTATCGCAAGAAAACAAACATTTAAATTTTCCCAATTTCTTCAGGAAAATTGGTATCTTCCGATTCGAAGATCAATACAAACTTTCCTCTAAGTTGTATATATTTCAGCTTTTAAAGGCTGAAGGTGTTAGTGAAGGTGTTAGTGTGCTAACACAAAGTTATTTAATACAATTGTCATCTTAAACCTGACACTACTCAAAATTAATGCGAAGTTTCCTTTGAGAAAAATATTCTTGCGCTAAAAGTTTGAATCCGATCAGAAGAGGTATTCTCCAACTTTTGTAATGCAACAATTTCAAAGTTAAATGCAACAGAAAATTGGAAAATTTTCACCTTCACAGCCTACACCCAAAATATACCATCCTTATTATATGACGCATCAACCAATAAAGATTGAAGCCATTCACGAAAAGGCATACTTAATATTTTTTTTTAACGAAGAAATGCCATATCATATTCAACAACAAAAATAAGGGTGTGGCAACTACACACTGCAATAATAATGGCAAGGAATGTATAAACCTGCAGTCTGTGTCCACACTATGAAGAAGATAATGTGTAGTACGCAGTAATTTACTAGAAGATGTATCATCTGCCACGGACGAGAGGTACGTGAGGTATTGAGAGAATTCAACATGGTGTGCTGCCTGTGAGTGGCCGAGACCTCAGGTGATGACTGAGTCGGTTTAAGTAGTGTTAACTAAAACTTGGAATGGGTGGTTGCAGGTGTGTGTGTGTGTGTACTCACCTAATTGTGGTTGCAGGGGTCGAGATTCAACTCCTGGCCCCGCCTCTTCACTGAACGCTACTAGGTCCTCTCTCTCCCTGCTCCATGAGCTATGTATGGTACCTGCCTCCACTACATCGCTCGCCATACTGTTCCACTTCCTGACCACTCTATAACTGAGGAACTGCTTCCTAACATCCCTGTGGCTCATCTGAGTCTTCAACTTCCAAGTGTGACCCCTTGTTTCTGTGTCCCCTCTCTGGTACATCTTGTCTCTGTCCACCTTGTCTATTCCACGCAGAATTTTGTATGTCATTATTATGTCTCCCCTATCCCTCCTGTCCTCCATTGTCGTCAGGCCTATTTCCCTCAACCTTTCTTCATAGGACATTCCCCTTAGCTCTGGAACTAACCTTGTCGCAAACCTTAGCACTTTCTCTAATGTGTGTGTGTGTGTGTGTGTGTGTGTGTGTGTGTGTGTGGTGTGTGTGTGTGTGTGGTGTGTGTGTGTGTGTGTGTGTGTGTGTGTGTGTGTGTGTGTGTGTGTGTGTATGTGTGTGTATGTGTGCATGTGTGTATGTGTACTCACCTAATTGTACTCACCTAATTGTGGTTGCAGGGGTCGAGACTCAGCTCCGGGCCCCCGCCTCTTCACTGAATCGCTACTGGATCCTCTCTCTCTCTGCTTCCTGAGCTTTGTCATACCTCTTCTTAAAACTATGTATGGTTCCTGCCTCCACTACTCACTTGCTAGGCTATTCCACTTGCTGACAACTCTATGACTGAAGAATACTTCCTAACGTCCCTGTGACTCGTCTGAGTCTTCAGCTTCCAGTTGTGACCCCTTGTCCCTGTGTCCCCTCTCTGGAACATCCTATCTCTGTCCACCTTGTCTATTCCCCGCAGTATCTTGTATGTCGTTATCATGTCTCCCCTGACCCTTCTGTCCTCCAGTGTCGTCAAGTCCGATTTCCCTTAACCTTTCCTCGTACGACATTCCCTTGAGCTCAGGACTAGCCTTGTTGCAAACCTTTGTACTTTCTCTAACTTCTTGACGTGCTTGACCAGGTGTGGGTTCCAGACTGGTGCTGCATACTCCAGTATGGGTCTAACATACACAGTGTACAGTGTCTGAACGATTCCTTATTAAGGTATCGGAACGCTATTCTCAGGTTTGCCAGGCGCCCGTATGCTGCAGCGGTTATTTGGTTGATGTGTGCCTCCGGTGATGTGCTCGGTGTTATGGTCACCCCAAGGTCTTTCTCCCTGAGTGAGGTCTGTAGTCTTTGTCCACCTAGCCTATATTCTGTCTGCGGTCTTCTTTGCCCCTCCCCAATCTTCATGACTTTGCATTTGGCTGGATTGAATTCGAGGAGCCAGTTACTGGACCACATGTCCAGCCTCTCCAGGTCTCTTTGCAGTCCTGCCTCATCCTCGTCCGATTTAATTCTTCTCATCAACTTCACGTCATCTGCGAACAGGGACACTTCAGAGTCTATTCCTTCCATCATGTCGTTCACATATATCAAAAATAGCACTGGTCCTAGAACTGACCCCTGTGGGACCCCGCTCGTAACAGGCGCCCACTGTGATACCTCTTCACGTACCATGACTCGTTGCTGCCTCCCTGTCAGGTATTCCCTTATCCATTGCAGTGCCCTTCCTTTTACGTGTGCCTGATCCTCCAGCTTCTGCACTAATCTCTTGTGGGGAACTGTGTCAAAGGCCTTCCTGCAGTCTAGGAAAACGCAATCTACCCAACCCTCTCGTGTGTTTGAGTGTTTTCACCTCTCTGTGACTACAAGAATCGAATCTCAGCTTCTGATCCTGTCTCTTAACTTGACACTTGCTAGGTTTACTACCTCATCAGCCTGTCATACCTGTCCATAAAACATTGCATTGAGCCTGCCTCCACTATTTCGTCCAGGTCATTCACTTCCTGACCATCCACTTGATTTAAAAGTACTTTCAGCCATCCTTGTATACCAGTTTCCCACAATTCAAATAATCTATTTTTTCCTCTCTAATTAAATCCTGTGAGCATCGACAATATTATTATCATGTATTCCCTGGTAATTCTATTCCCTAATGGTATCAGATTCAGATCCTTTCAGCAACACCTCGTAGTTCATTCCCCATAGCTATGGAACTAGTCTTGTTGTCTATAACTGCATGTTTTTGTCAGGTGAGGGTTCCATGCTAGTGCTGCATACTCTGAAATCTGTATGCCAAACAAATGGCTGTGAATGACTCCTGCTGGATTATTTGATTTATCAAAGTAGATTCGTTGCTAAAGTTATTCGGATGATGATGATATGTGCTTCCCGAGATATGCTTTTCACTGTGTTCACCTTCAAGTCTATCTCCTTGAGTGAGATTTATAGCTTCTAGCCCATAATTTAATATTCACTTTCAAATCTTACCCCGTCTACAATTTTTATAGCGGTACATTGTGCTGGTTTCATTTATATCCATCCCATGTTCTCGTCTATTTTTATACATCTCAATAATTTTATTTCATCTGTGAGTAGGGATGCGTCTGATTCTATCTCATCTGCTGTCTCATCTTACGTATACCAGGAACAATACCGATCTTAGTACCGAGCGTTGCGAAACCTCACTTGTTAAACTTACTTATTCCAAGATCTCGAACAATCACTCTTTGTGTCCTTAACTGATTCTATTTGATCCACTGTACCACTTTCCCTGTTATCCCTGCTTGTTCTTCAAGGTCTTTTTTGTCCTAGTCTCTTGTGTGGTACAGTATCAAAGCTATTCTTGCATCCTAAGAATATGCAGTCCACTCATTCCTCCTTAACCTGCCTCGTTTCTTCTACTTTGTCTAGTCATTATTTGTAATATTACAAACAGTTTCGTAACTTTGAATTACCAATCAAAAAAATCTCATAATATATTTTTAGTTTAACAGTCAATACAGATATGCACACACACACACACACACACACACACATACATACACACACACGCGCGCGCGCGCGCGCGCACGCAAAGACAGGATATTTCAGAGATGGGACACAGCAACCAGGGTACACAGTTGGAAGTTGAAGACACAGATGAATCACAGTATAGAAGGCAAAGGACCCAGGAGAATAAGGAGAGCAGTCGTAGAGCCAGAAAGGAATATGCACAGATAAGAAGGGTGGCCCAACGACAATATGAAAACGACATAGCAGCGAAAGCCAAATCTGACCCGAAGCTGTTATACAGCCACATCAGGAGGAAAACAACCGTCAAGGACCAGGTAATCAGGCTAAGGAAGAAAGGAGGAGAGACAACAAGAAATGACCGTGAAGTATGTGAGGAACTCAACAAGAGATTCAAAGAAGTGTTCACAGAGGAGACAGAAGTGGCTCCAGAAAGACGGAGAGGTGGGGCACACCACCAGGTGCTGGACACAGTACACACAACCGAGGAAGAAGTGAAGAGGCTTCTAAGTGACCTAGATATTTCAAATGCAATGGGGCCAGATAACATCTCTCCATGGGTTCTGCGAGAGGGAGCATAGGCGCTGCGTGTACCCCTAACAACAATATTCAATACATCTAACGAAACAAGGAGATTGCCTGAGGCATGAAGACAGCAAAAGTAGTCCCAATCTTTAAAAAAGGAGACAGACATGAAGCACTAAACTACAGACCAGTGTCGTTGACATGTATGGCATGCAAAGTCATGGAGAAAATTATTAGGAGGAGAGTGGTGGAACACCTAGAAAGGAATGATCTCATCATCAGCAGCCAACATGGTTTCAGGGACGGGAGATCCTGTCTCACAAACCTACTGGAGTTCCATGACATAGTGACAGCAATAAGACAAGAGAGAGAGGGGTGGGTGGATTGCATTTTCTTGGACTGATTGAAGGCGTTTGACACAAGAGATTAGTGAAAAAACTGGAGGATCAAGCAGGGATAACAGGGAAGGCACAACAATGGATCAGGGAATACTTGTCAGGAAGACAGCAGCAAGCCATGGTACGTGGCGAGGTGTCAGAGTGGGCACCTGTGACCAGCGGGGTCACACAGGAGTCAGTACTAGGACCAGTGCTGTTTCTGGTATTTTTGAACGACAAGACGTAAGGAATAGACTCCGAAGTGTCCCTGTTTGCAGATGACGTGAAGTTGATTAGAAGAATTCATTCGATTGAAGACCAGGCAGAACTACAAAGGGATCTGGACAGGCTGCAGACCTGGTCCAGAAATTGGCTCCTGGAGTTCAATCCCACCAAGTGCAAAGTTCATGAAGATTGGGGAAGGGCAAAAAAGACCCCAGACGGAATACAGTCTAGGGCGCCAGAGACTACAAAATTCACTCAAAGAAAAAGATCTTGGGGTGAGTATAACACCAGGCACATCTCCTGAAGCGCACATCAACCAAATGACTGCTACAGCATATGGGCGCCTAGCAAACTTCAGAACAGCATTCTGACATCTTAATAAGGAATCGTTCAGGACCCTGTACACCGTGTACGTTAAGCCCATATTGGAGTATGCGGCACCAGTTTGGAACCCGCACCTAACCAAGCACGTAAAGAAACTAGAGAAAGTGCAAAGGTTTGCAACAAGACTAGTCCCAGAGCTAAGGGGTATGTCCTACGAGGAGAGGTTAAGGGAAATCGACCTGACGACACTGGGGAACAGGAGAGATAGGGGGGACATGATAACGACATCAAAAAATACTGAGAGGAATTGACAAGGTGGACAAAGACAGGATGTTCCAGAGATGGGACACAGCAACGAAAGGTCACAGTTGGAAGTTGAAGACACAGATGAATCACAGGGATGTTAGGAAGTATTTCTTCCTGACAGAGTAGTCAGGAAGTGGAATAGTTTGGGAAGCGATGTAGTGGAGGCAGGATCCACACATAGTTTAAGCAGAGGTATGATAAAGCTCACGGTTCAGGGAGAGTGACCTAGTAGCAACCAGTGAAGAGGCGGGGCCAGGAGCTAGGACTCGACCCCTGTAACCTCAACTAGGTGAGTACAACTAGGTGAGTACACACACACACACACACACACACACACACTGGAGGACAGGAGGGTCATGGGGAGACATGATAACGACATTAAATACTGCGTGGAATAGACAAGGTGGACAAGGACAGGATGTTTCCAGGGAGGGACACAGAAACAAAGAGCCACAATGGAAGATTGAAGACACAAATGAGTCAGAGAGATAGTAGGAAGTATTTCTTCAGTCATAGAGTTGTAAGGCAGTGGAATAGCCTAGAAAATGACGTAGTGGAGGCAGGAACCATACACAGTTTTAAGACGAGGTTTGATAAAGCTCATGGAGCGGGGAGAGAGAGGGCCTAGTAGCAACCGGTGAAGAGGCGGGGCCAGGAGCTAGGACTCGACCCCTGCAACCACAAATAGGTGAGTACAAATAGGTGAGTACACACACACACACACACACGTGCATTTACGATATATATATACATGTGAATATACATGTATATGTATTGGAGAATAACACGGAAAATTTTAGTTTATCACGACGGATATTTTAATTATCTAAATCTTAAACATTAAAAAATGTAAAATATTTCAAAATCAAAAAAACATTCTATTCTAAATATATTATTATTTATTGTTATTATCATTATTTTTATAATAATTTATTTATTATTGCTTTTATTATTATTCTATTCAGTCTTTTTAGGGAATTATAATCAGTAATGTCTTTATTATCGTTATTGATATTATTATTATTATTATTATCATTATTATTATTATTATTATTATTATTATTATTATTAGTAGTAGTAGTAGTAGTAGTAGTAGTAGTAGTAGTAGTAGTAGTAGTAGTAGTAGTAGTAGTAGTAGTAGTATTAGTAGTAGTAGTATTAGTATTATTATTATTATTATTATTATTATGTAACTATATTTTAATACATTTTATAGTTTTAGCTGACCAATGAATCTATTTAAAAGAGCATCGCGATGTTAGCTGAAAATGCCATTTTAGCTTTTCAATCAGCTGGTAATCCTGGAGGATGTGCTTCAGCTGTCGGAGTCTGTCGAAGGGATTAGATAGGTCGTCTGGAGAGTCTATGATAGTGCATTGCTATTGGGGGTGATCAGGGTAGCTTAGTGAGGAGATGGTAGCTCAACCCACCTGACGACCGGCCTCAGGGTGAGGTGTGTTGGGTGAGAGGAGGGTGAGAGGCAGGGTGAGAGGCAGGGTGAGAGGCAGGGTGAGAGGCAGGGAGAGAGGCAGGGAGAGAGGCAGGGTGAGAGGCAGGGTGAGAGGCAGGATGAGAGGCAGGGTGAGAGGCAGGGTGAGAGATAGGGTATTGAGTAGGTTGAAAGGGGCAGGGTGAGAGGCAGGGTGAAAGGGTCAGGGTGAGGGAACATGCTAAATGAAGCAGGATGGGTGAAAGAAGAAAAGGGGGCGAATATGTTAAGCGGGAATGTTAGTAAGATAAATGGGGGAGCAGAATGAATGTGGGAAGAGTATGAAAAGGCTGAAGAATATCAGAAATTAGATTACTGTAAATAGACCGAAGTATGAGTGTGGGATGATGACCATAAAAAAGAGGTAAAGAAGAGGGTGAGGAGGACAAGAATGAGGTAATGAATGGAGAGGAGTGGGAAGTAATCTATTCCTGGATCAAAATCCTCTAACCTTCATCAAGGCGAAGAATAATAAAGGAAGGTTGAGTGCGTGGGTCACACACAATAGATTAATTCTTACTTGATATATCAAAATGTTCTGCTGATGAACTCTTAACTGATATCTAGCTAAGATTGCATCTCAAATCTGAAGAGATCAGGTGAGGACAGCGATCTAAATATGCCTCTCGAGTCTAAACAGATAAGGTGAGAATAATGAAGTTGAAGCTATTGTGAGGAAAAAGTTCGCCAGTACATATTTATTCCAGAGTGAACGAGTGGATGATGGTGGGATGCTCTTGTTTACACAGGCATATTTTCAGTGTTCCCTGAGGGCCCCTAACGAATTCCCCCTGTTGCTTTTTTCCAGGGGGTTTAAAAGTGAAAGTTCAGGAGCCTCGTAGCTCACTTGTCTCCTGTTTTTCCAAAGTATTTGTAAATTAGGTTTTAAATTTGGTTCTTTTTGGGTTTGGTTTATTCGCCCCTGTCAGAATTTTTACATTTGTCATGATATAAAATGATTTTTATTTACATTGTTTATTTTAATTAAATGTGATCATGTTTATTTTTAATTTGTCTTTAAAGGTAACTCGTTTTTTTTTTTCTCCCTTCAGCCTTGAGTTAAGTGGGTCAAGAGTCCGACAAAAGAGGAAGATCCCTGGCCACAATCAAAGTAAATTTTCCACCCGTCACCCGGGAAATATCCTAAATAACACGGATCTGAACCTTTGCCTAGAACAAAATAAACTCTGTGGTTCTTGAGATCTGCTCAAGATACATTCCATTACGAAAAAGAAAGAGAAGATTAAACTAGAAAAGAGCCCCTATACAACAAGGCGAAATCACAAACTGCTGAGAGGGGCCAATATCTCTGAAATAAGAAGAGAGGAACTGGTCAGTGAAACAGCAAATATCGAACTTAAGCTGAAGGAATCTTACACGAGACAAGAATCGAGGAAGAACTTGAAGCCATAAAGGAAATTGAAAATAAGAACAAAATACTTCTTCTCTTATGCCAAATCTAAGGGTAAAACAACATCCAGTAATGGGCCCCTGCTTAGGCGAGATGGGACGTACACAAATGACAGCCAAGAAATAAGTGAGATACTAAAGTCCCAGACTAAGGGTCGACAATACAAATGAATTCTTTATGAACGAGACCCAATATTTGATCCTCTCTGATATTATCCTAACACCTCAAGACTTTGAAAAGGCAATAAATGACATGCCCATGCACTCTGCCCCAGGCCCAGACTCATGAAACTCCGTGTTCATCAAGAACTGCATGAAGACCCTGTTATGTGCCTTCAGCATTCTATGGAGAGGAAACATAGACATAGGGGTCATCCCACACTCACTAAAAACAACAGACATAGCTCAACTCCACAAAGATGGCAGTAAAACAATTGCTGAGAACTACAGACCGATAGCACTAACATCCCATACCATATAAATCTTTGAAAGGGTTCTAAGAAGCAAGATCGCCAACCACCTAGATATCCATCAATTACACAACCCAGGGCAACACGGGTTTAGAGGAAGTCGCTCCTGCCTGTCCCAACTACTGGACCACTATGACAAGGTCCTGGATGCTATAGAGGATATAAAAATGCAGATGTAGTATACACAGATTTTGCAAAAGCCTTCGACAAGTGTGACTACGGTGTAATAGCGCGCGTGTTAAAGGAATACCAGGAAAAATTGATATATGGATCTATAAATTCTGACAAATAGAACACGAAGAGTTATAGTAAACAGAGTAAAGTCTGAGGCAGCTACAGTAAAAAGCTCTGTTCCACAAGGCACTGTACTCCCTCCCATCCTATTCCTCATCCTCATATCTGACATAGAGATGTAAGCCATAGCTCCGTGTCTTCCTTTGCGGATGACACCCGAATTGTCATGACAGTGACCTCCATCAAAGACACTGCAAGATTCTAAATGGACATCAACCAAATCTTCAAATGGGTCACTCAAAACAGTATGAAGTTCAATGAAGAGAAATTTCAATTACTCAGATATGGAAAACTTGAGAAAATTAAAACTGTATCAAAGTATACAACAAATTCTAACGATACAATAGAGCAAAAAAGTAACGTGAAGGACCTGGGAGTAATAATGTCAGAGGATCTCGCCTTCAAAGACCACAACAATGTATCTACCGCATCTGCTAGGAAAATGATAGGATGGATAATGAGAACCTTCAAAACTAGGGACGCCAAGCCTATGATGATTCTCTTCAAATTGCTTGTGCTCTCTAGGCTGGAAAACTGCTGTACACTAACTGCCCTCTTCAAGGCAGGCGAAATTGCTGACCCGGAGAGTGTACAAAGAACATTCACGGTACACATAAGTATGATAAAGCACCTAAATTACTTTAAACGGTTGAAATCCTTTGATTTGCATTCCCTGGAACGCAGGCGAGAGAGACACATGATAATATACACTTGGAAAATCCTAGAGGGATTAGTACCAAACTTGAACACGAAAATCAGTTCCTATGAAAGCAAAAGACTAGGCAGGAGATGCAACATTCCCCCATTGAAATACAGGGGTGCCACGAGTACACTGAGAGACAACACAGTAAGTATCAAGGGCCCAAGACTGTTCAACTGCCTTTCAGCATACATAAGGGGGATTACCAACAGACCCCTGGCTGTCTTCAAGAAGGCACTGGACAGGTACCTTAAGAGGAGGCTGGCACTTGCAGTGAGACATGGGAAGCAGCATCTGTGAGTCATCTCATTGCTGGTGGGAACGTCCAGTGTGTTAGCACGTCTAAGTGAAGTACCCCTGCTTAATCTACCAGACATTTACTCCATCAAATGGAGGCCTTGCTGATAAAAGAGCACTAATTTCTTTTGATCATCTGTCGATTGGAGAAACTATTTTCACATTTGGGGGGGTTTAAATAAGGCCCAGTCTCTCCCCATGTCCTTAATTTTTCTGATGTCCTCTGGAGAATTCTGTAGTGCCACTAGGGCACCATCATCCAAGAAGCAGATATTAGCCACGGGAGCGTTCTTGACTTTTTTTTTGAGCCCCGACGAAAGGGGAAGGCGAGGGGTGTGCCAGAGGGGGACCCCACACGATCAATTTCATAGTCCCCAAACAATATTTTTAAAAAGTCACACTATAACATGATTCGGGAAAGGGGAAAAGGGAGAACGGAAATGTCTCTTAAAAAACTGCTTGGAGAGCAGCACCCTTCTGACTAGTTGAAATTTTGGCACATCCAATTTGATCAAATTTCAACAACGGAAATTTGTTGATGTAACCGTGTTTGCAGGGCAACTACTTCACAGCCTGTAAACACCAAAACCTAGTTGAGTTGGTTTAAACATTGCAGCGCCTCTTGACCCCATTCTTACTGCACCCTGGGACAAAGCACCGAAGGGGTTCCCCTGCAAGGGGCCTGATTCCTCCTCCTTTTTCCTGGGGCACAAAATAAACACTAAAAAAAGGATCTAAGGGCCCCCTGGGACCCGCCAGCCGGGCACACATTAAAAAATTTTTGGGTGAGTTCATACAGCAACCTCTCTTGAAACACCCCAAGTGCTTGATTCAGCATTTTTTTTTAAAGGTTGTGGCCAAAAATTTGGGGAAAACCTCCTCTGAGCCCTGGGGGAAAGACATACAGTTTTAACTATCAGCGTCCAAAAGGGTTAAATGTTCTTCACCTCGCAATGTCAGGGGGGGCAATTTTTGATACTGGGAGCCCGGGAGAATTTTTGCCCTTAGGGTTTGTGCGTAATGACTCCATAGAGCGATGGTATCCTCACTTTTATAACCTCAGTGCTCCAATAGTTTTCCCTCTTCATTTTTTTACTATTTTGGGGTCGATTTTGAGGGGTCAGGTTTTTCCGTTGTTGGGATTTGCACGGCGGGTGTTTTTTGCCCCCCAAAAGGGGGAGACGGACGAGTTTCACCTAGGGAAACATTTATTTCCCTGAAAAGTGGGTGAAAATTTTGTCCCCCTTGGGGGACAAACCCGACAGGGATCGTGAAATGCAGAAGATTTGCCAGGGGGCGTTGTTGCAGGGGCATCGTTACTTTACCTCAAATTCAGCGAATTTTCTAGTAGCTTGAAGGGGAGCTACTTTGGGGGTGTGTTTAAGTATCAATTGGATTTTCTTTTGATTGCAGATTTTGGGGTCCTCTGTAGGGGTAAAGTCGAGTAGCTATCACCCTGTTCCCTGGTAAGGGCTTTTGGGTTATTTTCTTTTTGGAGCCCCCCCCGGGACCCTTTGGGACATTTTTTGTGTGCAGGGAAATTTTTCCTTTTGAGGGTTTTGATGCTTTTTCCCCGGGTGGCCCCCTTGGTAGATGCCTCTTTGACACTTTCCCAAACCGGCTTTGGTTTATCGTGGAGTTTCCCTGGGACCCGACACTTCATGTAAATTTGCTGACATCGTGGCGTGGGGGGGGCGCCAGCTGTAGGATGACGGGGGTAAAGGATGGCATTTTTTGAAAGGGGGAGGGATGGGGTGGGGGAGCAGAAAAACTGTAGTGAGGGAATTGGAGGGGGCCTAAAAGGCAACCCCCTTGGTCAGGTAGGCTGAAGGCCTAGACGGGGGTTTGTGCGGGGGGGCCCGGGGATGGGGGGCGAGGGGGGGTGTGCCTATCTGTTCACTCTAGGTGCACATCACTAAACTCT
Source organism: Cherax quadricarinatus (assembly GCF_026875155.1). Lineage (NCBI taxonomy): Eukaryota > Metazoa > Arthropoda > Malacostraca > Decapoda > Parastacidae > Cherax > Cherax quadricarinatus. Next base: position 111,221,378 of record NC_069399.1, read on the forward strand.
TTTGCTGATTTTTATAAAACATATTTTTCCCTTTTAAAAAGAAAACCTCACCTTTTGGGCACACTAATCTAAAATTTTTCCCATTGTTAACCGACTTTGTTTTTTCTTTTCAGCATCCAGTGGGGATTCCTAAACGCCATTTCCCCCCCCCCCCCCCCAACCCCGGGCCGAACACTGAGGGTAAACAAACCTTCTCCACCCCTTTTCGCGGGCCCAGACCCCCTAAAGGGCCCAAAACCATTACGGGTAGAGGGAAGGGGCTCAAAGAACTGACCGTTTTTTAAATTAGCGCTTGTGCAATTTGGGTATCTTTTTTGGGGAAAAACGTTTCGCCACACAGTGGTTTTCATCAGTCCATAAAAAGGGATAAAATTTTTACCCTTTTGGCATGGACGATAAAAGTCACTGGTGGCGGAAACGTTTCCTCAATAAAGATCCCCAAAAAGTTGCCCCTTTTTTGTCTAATTCCCCAATAAAAACTCCCCAACTCCCAAAACGACATTGCACTTTCACTGATACAGAAGCAAAGGTCTGAAGCAGGGGAAAAGGAATTTTTTTGGGGAATCTCCGGTGGATACACACGAAAGGGGATTCCCGGAAACGGCCCCCTTCCCCAACCTTTTTGGGTTTTCTTCAGTTACGTCAAAATGTATGGAGAAACCCCAAAAAATAAACCCCTCCCCCCCCCAAACGCCTGCGGGCCGTATATATTTTTTATTTATATATGTCGTGCCGAATAAAAAAAAAACAGAATTTGCAAATCTTGGCTTAAATGGGCCAACCCATTTTTTCCCAATAAGGAAAAGGGCGAAAATTTTTTTTGTGTGCAATAATTTCCCCAAAACTTTCTGAACCTAACAAAAAAAAATATATTTCATTGGTTTGTTTAGTTTTAAATTATTGTAAACAAATTTTAAAATATTTTTTAGTTGGGTTAGGCTAAAAAAAAATTCCCTCATGTTAAAATTTAAATTTTTAAATAAAAATTTTTCAAAGATTATTTTCGTAAAAAAATTTTTAAAAATTTATACTTTAACAAAAATTTGAAAAAATATTTTTTTTTTAACTTTTTTAAGAAAAAAATTTTTCAGAAAGGACTTTTTTTTTAAAATTTGATTTCTTGCTAATTGCCCAGTTTTACATATTCGGAACGACTTTATGTATATACATATTTATGTATAATAATATATTTAAAATATATTTTTATAATATATATATATAATAATAAAATATATATAAAATATTATATATATTTTATACAAACATGCTCGGGCCCTGGGGGAACCGAACCTAGGGAAACCTTAGGAAAAGGTACCAGTCTTTACCAATCTCCCACACGGGGACCATACCTTGGCGTGTAGTTTTTCGCTACAGGGTTGCCCAAAGGCGGGGCCAGCTTTCAGGGAAAAGGCTTACGTTTTTCATTCACCCCCTCCCATGCTTCGGGCCTTACTAAAAGATTTGAACAATGCGGGAAATTCGCGGAGAGCATGCAAAATATAAAAAACACGATCTCGGGCTGAAGGAGACTCGAACCTACAAACCCTTTTAGGACAAGGTACCAGTGTTTTACCAATTTTACTCAGTGTTTGTGTATTTTTTCCCCATGCTCTCGCAAATTCCCTTGCATTGTTAAATCTCTAGTAAGGCTGATGCTGCGGGGGGAATGAGATGAAAAGCGGGTTAACCCTTTCCCTCCCGGGAAAGCTGTGCCTTGGATCAAAGTGTAGGCTTGCTACACGCCAAGGTTTTGGGGTTCAGTGTGGGTGGGTTTGGGAAAAGCACTGCTTTCCTTGTCCAAAGGTTCGTGGGTTTCGAGTTCCCCCTTCCCACCCAGAGATCGGTTTGTGTATTTTTCGCATGCTCCCCCAAATTTTCCTTCATTGTTAAAATCTCTAGTAAGGCTGATGCTTGCGGGGGGATGAATGAAAACTTTTTAAGCCTTTTTCCCCGGGGAAAGCGGGCTGCCTTGGTTTCAAACGTTTTTAGGCATGCAAACACCCCAAAGGTATTGGCCCCAGTGTGGGTAGATTGGTAAACCCACTGCGTACCTTGTCCAAGGTTCGTAGGTTTCATTCTCCTTCGCCGAGATCGTGTTTGTTTTATTTTTTCGCATGCCTCGCAAAATTTTTTCCCTTGCTTGTTAAAAAATCTCTAGTAAGGCTGATGGCATGCAGGGGTTAATGAAAAGCTGTAACCCTTTCCCCCGGGAAAGCGGGGCCTGCCTTGGTTTCAAACGTGTAGCGAAAGCTACACCCCAAAGGGTTTATTGGCCCCAGTGTGGGTAGTTTGGGTTTTTAAAGCACTGGTACCTTTTTCCAAGGTTCGTAGGTTCGGGGGTTCCCCTTTCACCCAGAGATCAGGTTTGTGTATATTTCGCAGGGCCTCGCAATTCCTTGCATATATATATATATATATATATATATATATATATTATATATAATTATATTTATATATTTTATATATATATAATATAGGGGTCTTTCCCAATATGAAAAAACTGGTAAATAAAAAAAGGGAAACTCTTTTTAAAAAAAATGCCCCTTTCTAAAATTTTCTCTTATTTTTTTAAAAGATAAAATTTTTTGTTTAATTTTTTTTAATTTAAATTTGAAAAAAATTTTTAAATTTTTGCACCAAAAGGAACTTAGGGAAAATTTACCAAAAACCTTATTATAACAAAAAACAATTTATTTTAGCCAAACCCAAAAAAAATATTTTTTAAAATTTTTTTTACAATAATTTAATACTAAAAAATTTTTAAATATTTTTTTTTCGTTAGGTTCAGAACAATTTTGGCAAAAATTATTGCATACACTTTTTTTTCACTTGTCTTATAGGGAAAAATTTGGGCTTTGCAAATTTAACCCAAGATCGAAAAGTTCTGCCTTTTCCCGGCCGATTTTATATATATATTTATTTTTAAAATATATAAAATTTTATATATATTTTATATAAATATATATATATTTATATATATAAATATATTTTAAATTTTTAATTTAAAATATTATAATATATTTTTAATAAAATATATATATATATATATTTATATATATATTTTATATAAAATAAAAAACACCCCCCTTGGGAAAAGAAAATATTCATCTTTTTACAGAGCATAAACCTTTTAAAACATTCCAATTGAGGTTTTGGATTTAAAAAATAGAGTAAAGTGCGAAAATACCCACTTTTCCACAGTTTGTGTTATATTGTCAAATTTTTTGCCCCCCCAAAAATTCTAATCCCCCGGGACTATTTTTTTGATTGTCATTGTTGTATTCAAGGGAACCATTTCCCTTTTTTGTCTTAATTTGTTTAAATTATCAAAGAATCTACCCCTTTTTTTTTAACAATTTAAACCGCAAATTTTTTCCTTTCTTTTTTTAAATTATAAACTAGCCATAACTTGTCCTAAATAATTTCCCTACCTTTAAATTTTTTAAAAAAATACCCCAATTGCCCAATTTTTTTTCAAAAATTCCCTATTATTCCCCCAATTTTGCTTTAAATATTTTGATAAAAATTATTTTTAAACTTTTTGTATTGCCCAATTTTATTCTATATTTTTTTTTAAACTAGTATTTTCAACTAAACTTTTATATTATCCGGGTCTACCTTCTTACTAATATTAAAACCAAGTCATTGACATTTTTATTTTTATCTTTTTTTTTTTTTTTTTTGCAAACCTTTAAAACTTGGAAATTTTATCCTGTAAATTTTAAATTTTTTTTTTAACTCAAAATTCTTGAAACAATTATATAAACCCTTATTTGAAATTTACAATTTGAGAGTCTTGTCCCTTTTTTTAAATATTTTTAAAGATTAAACAAAGTTGTACTTGTCAATCCCAAATTTTTATTAAAAACCATAGTGTTTTCCCTTGTGAGAGCGGGGGGCTTTTTTTTAATTTTTTATTTTTAAAATTATTAGTTTAAAATCAGTTTTTTACTATAGCTATTCTAGCTCAAAACATAGCCCTCCAAAAAAGTCTTCATAAAACCCTTAGTGAAAAAAAAATGGGGAGTCTTGTTCTTTTTTTAAATTTGTATTTTTATATTACTAGTTTATCCCTATTGTCCTTTAGTTCATTTTCCGCACAACACATGACAACACCAAACCCTTCATTATGTGTAGTTGGTTTTACTTATATAAACCAAAATCCCTTTTGCTAAATATTTTCCCCAAATTTCCCCAACCCCTACAGTTTTCCCAGTACTAGAACTCAACACACAACTCAGGATTTAAAAAACCCCATAATTTTAAACCTAAAGATTTGTTCCCTTTGACCCTGATCTAAACCTCCCTTTAATCTGACCCCCAAATTTCAAAACCTTTTGGGAAAGTAACTCCTTTTTTTACACAGCATCACTAGCCAGCATATCCTAAAAAATGGTAAAAATATTTCGGGGGGTATTTTTAACTCCCCCACGGGTCCTTAGCAAACAATGAGACCCCGGGGCACCCCTTTGGGAATCACTAAAGGCACCCTTCTCCGGGCATTATTCTTACTAAACCCTGGTTTTTAAGAAGGACACAATAGTATCTCCCCCTCCAGGTACACAGAAAATTTTCAAAACTGCAGACCAAACCAATTTGGGGGTGGTATTGAAAACTATTACTCAAACCCTTTTTAAACCCCTTGTATTACACCATTGGCTTTAGTGATAATTTTGGGGGAATCCCATTTTTTGCAAATTTTACTAAAAAAAACCCTTAAGACACCAAATTAACATTGGGTTGCCTTTTTACCGGAAAACCCCACACAAAACACCCCAAAATTTTCAGGGGAGAAATTAAAGTCACTAATAAAAAACAAAACAAATAAATAAGCCCCCCAACCTTCTCTTAGCTGGGCTTAAAACATAAACCTTGGATTACTAGATGATCACCCCTGTAACTAAATTTCATCAAAAAATATAAACCAACACACTTCTCATCCCAAAACCAATAACTAAACCAACCAGGCTCATGAGACTTTCCCAACCATAATAGACCACATAGGGGACCAATAAATTTAGCCCCCCTTAAATGGGGAAAATTTTTCACGATAGAAACTAAAAGACCACTCCCTTTCCTTCCTCCTGACAAACATTAGAAAAAACCCCCACCATTTAATACAAAAAAGGGTCTCATTTAGACTCCATGCAAAGGCCTCAAAAGGAAGTTCAACAGCTGCCCTAGAGATTGTTGAATGGCCTACGGGAATTCCCCCAAAGGGCCCCAATGGTTTGATAAGGGAAAGGGTTTTTTTTCTTAAAAAAATTTTACTTGGGCTTTCCCAAAAAAACTTGTCCTTTTAAAAACCCGAAAAAAATCACAAAAAAACGGCTTGGTTCCCCAGGGCCCAAACCCAAAGAAACCATTTAAAAATTCCATTAAAAAAAAACACCAATATAAAAAGAAATTTATAGACAGGGCTTAAAACACAAAAAAATTTCTTAAAAACTATTCCCCATTTCCCTAAACCAAAAGTAAAAAGAAACCCAAAAAACAACTATACAACCCCAAATAATTCACGGGACCTAAAATGAGATATAAAAAAGCCCGGGGAAAACACTCTCTCGTTCTAGGGACCCACAAAAAAAAAAAAAAAAAACAAGAATATTGCCCTAATTTAAACCTAAGGGAAAACACCACTAAAATTCCACTGACCAGCTAACAAGATAAACGACTTTTCCCTCAACCTGGTTTTTAATCTGCCAAAAAAATCCCACTTCCCAAGGGCCCTGCCGGGGGACTACCTAGAGGGGGTTTTTCCCCCAAATTCCTTCTTTTCCTTGCCCCAAAACGTGCCCTAAAAAGTCCCCCCAGATTTAATAAAGTCACTTAAAAACAACTCGGGGAAAATCTGCCCTAATTTTCCCACCTTTACTGTACAAGCGAGGGGGCCCCATATCCTTTTCGCATGCATTTCATTATTTTTAACAAGTCCTAAAAAACCCTAGCCCTTCCCAAACAAATCAAGAGGAAAGGGGTTACCCAAATACATAAAGGTGGGGGCCCCTACAGACTTAAAAAAACTTTGGCCAATATCAAACTTACCTTTGTTTTCCCAAAAATCTTTGAAAAAAAACTCGTGCCCCGCAGACTAATTCATTTTTAAAAAACACAAAACATATAAAACCCCTCCCAAATTTTTGGATTCAGGAAAAAAAAAAGCAAAATTTGATGCAATCTAAAAATGCTAGATCTGCTTTACACAGCATTAAAAAATTTAAGGGAATATCCCTGGGAAATTTTTTATTGACCAAAGGGGAAAAGCTTTTGACACAGTAAAAACCCGAAACCCCATTTCCCAAAAACTTAAACCTTTAGGGTTTATAAAAAGGGCCATGGCTTGTTTATTTCAAATTTTTCCTTTTATAATAGGTATCGTTTGTCACCTTTAAAAGACAACGGGCTTCAACAACAGGGGCCACTTGAAACGGGATTCCGAAAGGGAAGTGTCCTTGGTCCCCTGCTCTTCCTCATATACATCAATGATCTTCCAAACTTCCCAACCCCGGAAACCCATTCTCTTTGGGTGACGACCCGACTTTTGCATCTTCCCCTAAATTTTTGCCACCCTCAACCCCCATTGTTTAACGAGGAGCTGATCAAATATCGCTTGGATGACAGCCCCAAAAAACTTTCGCTTAACACTGACAAACCTATATATTATGTTTTGGGAGCCCGAGCAGGGGATGCACAAATTAACATTAAAAAAATCGACAACACTCAATTACCAACATTAAAGGGGGGCAAATTCCCCAGGGCCCATTAAAACCCTTTACAAAAAACCTGAATTTTTTAGCACCCATATCCCAAAACATAAAAAAAAATATCCAAAACGGTTGGGATCCCCCCAAGATACGAAAACTAACTGCTGCCAAAATGCCCTTATTTACACTAACCCCTTACTTTTATATCCAAAACCCCACCTATGCATTTGTGCTTGGGGATCAACTGCAAGGGAAAAAAACACCTAAAGGGCCCCCAATAAAACCCCAAAAAAAAGCTGCCCGTAAAAATAATAACTAAATCCCAAACCCTGGAACCCCCCCCCCCCCCTCTTTTATAGGGTCTAAAATTTCTCCCTGTTCAGTACTCCCCACTTTCTACCCGTGCAATCTTTCATCTACAGGACCTTAAAATCCAAAATCAAACCCTTTACCTAAAAACGCTTTCTTGTTTTGTTGTGACAGAAACCCCCCAGGCTAACACCAGACACAAAAATCTCTACACATTCCCCCTGTCCGGGCTAAACCTTTACAAAAATTCAAAAGTATGTCAAGGCCCCAAAATCTGGGGAAAACCCCCACCCCGAGAAAATCTAGAATGCAGAAAAAAATTTACCCTTCAAAACACCCTTAAAAAAAACATCTTTATCTCCCTGATACACCCCTAACTAACTATAATGGGAAAACCACCCTGGTGGTTCACACTTACACTCCTCACCCCTTTGAAACCCTAAACAGAAATATTAATTCAAACTTAAAAAAATGAAAACCCCATGTTCTCCCAATTTCTGGAAACTATTATGTGCCAAAACCCAAAAGGGATTCCCCCTTGCTAAAATTTACAAACTAGGGATTTTTTTTACTTTGGGCCCTTTAATTTCCCAAATTACCTCATAATTTGTAATATTTTAAAAAAGAATTAAAAATAAGTCTGCCCCAAATGCCTAGCCATGCGGTGTTTAGTGGACATCTTTAATCATTATTTAATACATGTAAAACCCAAAAAACAACCAAATTCTGTAAATTAAAAATTGTAATCTTTTTTTGAGAAAAACTTTGAATTTGAATTTTATATTTATTAGTTTTTTACATTTTTAATATATATATATATATATATATATATTTTATTTTTTAAAAAATATATATATATATTATATGTTATATAAAATATATATATTTATTTTATAAATATTTTATATATAATTTTAAAAATATATATTATAATTTTATATAAAAAATAAATAAAATATTAAAAAACATTTTATTATTCATATATATATTTTATATATAAATTTTTTATATATTTAAATATATATTTATATATATTTTGTTTATAAATTATAAAATATTTAAATATTTTTAAATAATTTTATAAATATATAATTTATATATATATATATACATATTTATATATAAATATATATATATATAAATTTTTATATTATATAAATATATATATATAATAAAAATAAATATATTTATATATTAAAAATATATAAAAATAATATATATATTAAATATATATAAATAATATATAAAAATATATATAAAATATTTTATATAAATATTGTCTTGCCAAAAAAGTAAAACTAGTCAGTTAGCAAAAAATTTTTTTTTAAAAAAAAGTTCTTTTTGAAAAATTTTTTCTTATTTCGTTTAAAAGATATTTTTTTTTCATTAATGTAATGAAAAAATTTTAATTTTGCAAACCCAAAAAAATCCTAGGAAAAAAATTACCTAACCTTATTATAACAAGAGCAATTTATTTTACCTAAACCCCAAATAAATATAAATTTTTGATTTTTTTTACAGTAATTTAAGCCCAAACAAACACAGTGAAATTTTAATTTTTTTTTTGTTAGGTTTTAGAATGATTTTGGCGAAATTATTGCATACACAAATTTTTGCTTGTCCAAAAATGGCAAGATGAACGTTGCTATTTAAACCAAAATCCAAATTCGCTTATTTCCCGGGCCCACAATTTTATATTTTATATAATATATATTATTAATATATATATATATATAAAATATAATATATATATATATATAATATATATTTTATAAAAAATTTATATTTTTATATAATTATATATATATATTTATATATATATAAAAATTACAAATGTATATATATATAATTTTAAAATATATTATATAAAAAAAATATTTTACATATATTTATATATTTTATATTAAATATATAAACATATTATATATATTAAAGTACATGGGGGTGCCGAAAAAGGCCCAAAATTTTCGATCTTGGCCTTTAAAATGCAACGCTCATCTTGGCCCCTATAGACAAAACCCCCAAAAATTTTTTGTATGCAATAATTTTTGCCAAAATCATTCTGAAACCAAAAAAAAAAAATATTTTTTCACTGCGTTTGTTTATTTAAATTTAAAATTTTTTTAAAAAAATTTTAAACTATATTTAAAAATTGGGGTTTTTTTAAAATAAATTTTAGCTTTTTATAATAAGGTTTTGGGAAGTTTTTTTAAAATTCTTTTTTTTGCAAAAAATTTAAAAAAATTTTTCATTAAACTTAATGAAAAAAAATATATTTTTTAAACGTATAAAGAAAAATTTTAGAAAGGACTTAATTTTAAAAAAGAGTTCTTGCAAAATTGGGCCAGTTTTACTTTTTCGGACGAAAAATATTTATATATAAAATATATTTTAAAATGTATATATATATATATATATATATATATATATAAATATATATTATATAAAATATATAATATATATTTAATATTTATATGTATATATTTTATATAAATATTATATATATAATAAAATATTTTATATTATATAAAATATATATATATAATTATATATATATATTATTTAATTTTTTTATATATATATTTATTTTATAAAATTTATATATATAATATAAATATATATATATATAAATATATAAAATTATATATATATATATTATATTTTAAAAATGTCGTGCCGAAAAGGAGAAGTTTCCTTTTTGGCTTAAATGCAACGCTCATCTTGCCATTTTAGGACAAAACGAAAATTTGTTTTTTGCAAAAATTTCGTCAAAAAAAATTCTGAACGTAACGAAAAAAATATATTTCATGGTTTGTTTAGTATTAAATTATTGTAAACAAAACTAAAATATAAAATTGGGGTTTAACTAAAAAAAATTGTTCTTGTTATAAAAAGGTTAGACAAGTTTTCAAAGATTTTTTGGGGCAAAATTAAAATTTTTTGCATTAAAAATTTAAAAAAAAAAAATTAACTTTTTAAACGTATAAGAGAAAAATTTTAGAAAGAACTTAATTTTAAAAAGTTCTTGCCCATTTGGCCAAATTTTACATATTCCCGGGACATATTATAATTTTTTAATTATATATATTTTTTATATTTTTAAAAATTTTAATTTATTTTAAATATAATTATTTATTAAAATATATATATATATTTTTTATAAATATTTTTAAAATATTTATATTTTTTGTATATATAATTTTTATAATTTTTTTATATTTTAAATTTATTTATTATTTTTATATATATATATTTATTAAATTTATATGGGTTTTTTGTCGTGCCGAAAAGGCGTTTTTTCGATCTTGGCCCAAAATTGCAACGCTTATCTTGTCATTTTGGGGCAAAATGAAAAATTTTTGGGGATGCAATAATTTCCGGGCCAAAAACATTCCCGAACCTAACGAAAAAAATATATATGGGATTATGTTTGTTTTAGCTCTTTTTTAAATTTTTGTAAAGTATTTAAAATATATTTAGTTGGGTTGGCTAAAAATAAATTGTTTTTTTATAATAAGGTTTTGGTAATTTTTTTAAGATTCTTTTGGGGGCAAAATTAAAAATTTTTTTTAAATTTTTATTAATGAAAAAAATTTTCTTTTTAAAAGTATAAAAAGAAAATTTCCCGAAAAGGCCTTAATTTTTAAAGGGTTCTTGCTAATTGGGCCGTTTTAACCATTCCCGGGCCACTTTATTAAAAATAAAAAATTTTATATATTTATATAATTTATATATATATATATTTTTAAAATATATATAAATACCCCAATTTTAATATATATATATAATATATATTTTATAAATATTTTATATATATAAAATTTAAATTTTATAAATATATATATATTTCGGTACAAGTTTTTAAGGTGATAAAACCCTTTTTAAGGTTGAAAATCTCATCCAGTCCTCAGAGCGGGGGGTGGCCAAAATTCGCATGCATTAACCCCCTTTGGGAAAAGCCCCACTGAGCCGCTGGGGAAAAGAAAACTTTGCTGCCCGAGAAACCCTAGTTACCCTATGGTCTTTTTCCCCCTTCCTTAAGGGAATTTTGGTTTTTAAATTTTTTCTCCCTGAGCCAAGGGTCTCTGAGCCTATGGGAAAAAAACCTTTTAGGATGGGGGAAATTCTCCATTTTTTTCCCAAATCTTTTGGGACTCTCTGAAGCTGGGGAGCTGGGCCCCTCCCTTCCCCCCTGATGTTTTTGGGGAAAAAAAAAATAGGGGACAACCAAGGCAGATGCACATTTTATCCCTCCCAAACCATTGCTTCCCCTTTTTTCCAGGCTTGAAAAGGGGGATACCATAGGGCACTTCTGGCTGCCATCAGACTGCGGGAGCCCGGGGGGACTCCCCTTTCTGAAGGGCATCCGCTGTTTTGAGGCTCCTTCCCTTTATTTAAATTTTTTAAACCCCCTTTGTCTTTTCAATCTTTCCTCGGATTTACGGCACACAAACCATTTTTATCCGAATCGGTCTGTGCTTTTAAATGGGGCCAAACCCCAAAAACACCTGGTTTGGGGGGAAAAGGGGGGGCAAGTCGAAAAGGGGAAAAACCGATGTGGAAAGGTCTGTGGGTTTGAGGGGTGTGCCAAGGGCCCGGAGTTGGGGAACAGCCAACAGAAAGTCCCCTGCATGGGGGGCTCTCACTGCCAGGAGGCGGGCTCTATCCTTCTTTTACACACTCTGAAGCATTGTTACCTGGAGGTTACCTGGAGGTTATTCCGGGGATCAACGTCCCCGCGGCCCGGTCCATGACCAGGCCTCCCGATGGATCAGGGCCTGATCAACTAGGCTTTTACTGCTGGCCGCACGCAGTCCGACGTACGAGCCACAGCCCGGCTGATCCGGCACTGACTTTAGGTATCTGTCCAGCTCTCTCTTGAAGGCAGCCAGGGGTTTATTGGCAATTCCCCTAATGCTTGATGGGAGGCTGTTGAACAGTTTTGGGCCCCGGACACTTATGGTGTTTTCTCTTAGTGTACCAATGGCGCCCCTACTTTTTATTGGCGGCATTTTGCATCGCCTGCCTAGTCTTTTACTTTCGTAGGGAGTGATTTCTGTGTGCAGATTTGGGACCATTCCTTCCAAGATTGTTGAGGCTATATTTTCCACTATTGGATCATCCCAGTGCAATTGTTTGCAGTTGTTGGGGGAGCAGGTCTGGTTTCAAAGCCCGTTAGATTTTCCCAGATCATGGCTCCGTCAATGAACTTTTGGTCCCAGAATTGTCATGTGGGGGTTCGATAATGTGGATTGGGTAATAACACTCATGTTGGATGTTCTAGTATAATTATAACAGAATATATGGGAAGCACCAGGCCCGCCCTGTCTCTCTGCTCTCTATCTTAAGACTGACTCACGAATTGGGTCCTAAGGGTAAGCTGCATTCAAAACATGCTATGGTCAGCAGCAACATGAATAAGAGCCAGTGATTCATGCAGATGGTTGGTAGTGAGTCATACTACTGGTACCTGGTTACTGGTAACTGGTACTACTGGGAACTGATACTACTGAGAGCTCGGTGACGCTAACATATGTCGTCCCGACATACACCTAATACAAACTAGAGACGGCAGCCGTACGGCTTGGGCTGATTCTATACAATAGCAAAGTACACAACAATTGAACATTGTAACATACATAAGGAGAATATTCGAATGGAAGCTAATGTAATTTACTTTAATGAAACTAATGCATTACAAGGTATGATATAGCACAACTCATCGAATGAGACTCAATTGGGATTACACGATAGAAGTGATAAAAAAATTTGATCGATCGATCTGTATTCATGTGATCTACGGATTCTGAGGAAGAAATATATGCAAAGAAAGAAGTGTTTAACAGAAAGGCATACTATCTTAAGACTGACTCACGAATTGGGTCCTAAGGGTGAGCGGCATTCAAAACATGCTAAGGTCAGCAGCAACATGAATAACAGTTAGTGATTCATGATGACGGTTGGTAGTGAGTCATACTACCGGTAACTGGTTACTGGTAACCGGTACTACTGGGAACTGATACTACTGAGACTGGACTCCAATCTTGTCCCTAAGATGTTCTGGGAGAATCGCTGCTACAAGCCTCTGGATGCAATACGTGAGGACAGAAAAGCAAGTAGCGCAATCTGTGATGACTTGCGGACACCAATGCCTCCTAGTCTGACTGGAAGTGTAGCAAATATCGCTAACCAAGCGATACAAGATGCAAAACAACCACGGGGAGAGTAGAATGATAGCTCTAGGCCTTTCGTGTTGCAATCAACACATCATCAGGAGCTTGCAAAATTGCAGAAAAGAGGAGCGTTTCCAAGCGAATACGTTACCAGGGGACCGCGTTCACTGGAGTGAGAGAAGGAGAGAGGAGAAAGTACCGGAAGTGCCCACAGGCACAACAGCCAGAAGGATGAATATTATAGCATTAGAAAAATTATAGCAATTGAAAAATCCCACAAGCATTGATATTGTAACCTAAACGAAATTAACGTTGCAATAATAATAAATTCAGTCATTTTCCGCTATGGCAACAATATCTTTAAATACGTATATAAATATTGCCTGCGACGTAGGAGTCACTGGCAATTATGTACCCACAGGACAACATGTCCTTTAAATGACGAGAGAAAACCCTAACGTATTGAGGGGAGACTTTTATGTAAAGAAAACAGGGTTCATTAACATAAACTCGTTTAAAGGGAAGGAAGGCATCTGCAATGACAAGATGGTCACCGACATTCATCCCACAAACACTGGTTCAACCTTCTGAAACTGCAGGAAAAGACGTGCTAATTCCTCGGTGTGACATTTAAGACAGTCTGATACATACGTATAAGAGCCCAATTTTAAACTGTGTACTATTGCCTCAACTGAAAATGAGCTGTTCAAATTAGACACCTTCGATGCATCAGGACCATCCCTGTCATCAGTTCTCTCACCCTCCAGGCGGACCTCTTCATCAGCCGACTCAATGCATGGTCAGTCTGCTTTGTTTAATCTCTTTTTTGTTTCTGGTACCGGCCTATGCTGGTTGAAATACACATTACGGCAGCTTTACTTGATTTCCTTTTCACTTCCTGTATACATTCTTTCTTTTATTATAAATGTTATCACTTGATCATGTTCATCTTTCTTCTAATGTGACTCTAAGGTATCTTTCATTATTTTAATTAGCCATGGTTCCTTTGTTCATTTCAACTTTTTTCATTTTCTTTCCACACCTAAAACTAATAATTTCTGGCTCTTTTCTTAGCGTCCATGTTCATTGTCGCTGGGTATAATGTGTTCTGTTTCTATGTTCTTGTGTTCTGTGTTCCCACTTACATTAATGTTTGAACCATAGATCTCTGATAATTTTCCTACTGACTAGTAAATTTTTTCTGTAGTTTTTAACACTTCATGCTGCAACTTTCCATAATTTCCTGAGTGGGCTACTGTCTTTTTCTCAAAAAACATCAATCCCGTTGATTCTTCATCTCTCTTAGTAGTGCAATTCTGTATAAAAAAAAATTAAACAACATTCTCCCTGGAGGAGAAAGTAAGGTAATGCCTCATAGGTTCATTTCCACTTATTGTCCTTGATTCTTTAACAGGCTGTATAACGATGATCTGCATTTTTCTACTGATCACCAGCTCCTCTAACATCTTTTAGCACCAGTGAGACCCATTTCTTTCAATATAAATCTCAGTGATTGAAATCCTTTTTTAATAATACAACCCTAACAGTGCTATGTCTTCCTTCTCTTGAATGATGTTTATTGTTATTTTGTATTTCTTTTATATTCATATCTGGGTGGTCTAGTGTCGGTAGCAAACTGTGTATGACCGCTAAAATAACCGAGACTGTCAGTAGTAATTGATCCAGCTACGTAATCCTAGAAATCACTGACGTTAGTAACTGATAATTCTTCGCATCTCCATCCATCTTTCTCTTTATAATCAAGTCAATTCACTTAGTTGCTGATGAGGTTTTGGATTTTTTGTCATTATTTCATTTTTATCTTCTTATTTCATGAATTCATTTTTTTTCATTTTTGCTTCTGGAGAGTTTATGTGAATGTTAGTTAGTTACCATTTTGTCCTAGGCACATGTCGATTAGACACTAAGCCTATTGTACTATGCTATTTGTGGTTGCAGGGGTCGAGACTTAGCTCCTGGCCCCGCCTCTTCACTGATCGCTACTAGCGCCCCACTGCTCCATGAGCTTTTTCATACCTCGTCTTAAAGCTATGCATGGCTCCTGCCTCCACTACATCACTTGCTAGACTATCCACTTAGTGACTACTCTATGACTGAAGAAATACTTCCTAACATCCCTTTGACTCATAGGAGTCTTCAACTTCCAATTGTGACCCCTTGTTTCTGTGTCCCATCTCTGGAACATCCTGTTTCTGTCCACCTTGTCAATTCCTCGCAGTATTTTAAATGTCGTTATCATGTCTCTCCTGACCCTCCTGTCCTCCAGTGTTTTCAGGCCGATTTCCCTTAACCTTCTAACCTTCCGTTGTAGGACAGTCCCCTTAGCTCTCGGACTAGTCTTCTTGCAAACCTTTGCACTTTCTCTAATTTCTTGACATGCCTGACCAGGTGTGGATTCCAGACTGGTGCTGCATACTCCAGTATGGGCCTGACGTACACAGTGTACAGTGTCTTGAACGATTCCTTACTGAGGTATCAGAACGCTATTCTCATGTTTCCCAGACGTCTGGATGCTGCAGCAGTTATCTGGTTGATGAGTGCTTCCGGAGATGTACTCGATATTATACTCACCCCAAGATCTTTCTCCTTGAGCGAGGTTTGCAGTCTTTGGCCACCTAGCCTATACTCTGTCTGCGGCAGATGCACATGTATCGTCCCACACCACTTGCTTCCCGTTTGTCCAGGCTTGAAGGGTGATACCATATGGGCACTTTTGGCTGCCATCAGATCTGCGTAGCTGGGGTAGCTCCCTTACTGATGGGCATCCAGCTGTTGTGAGGCTCCTCTTGATAATGTTATTAGCCTCCTCATGTCTTGCAATCTTTCCCTCGGATTTACGGCACACAAGACCATTGTATCCGAATCGGTCTGATGCTTCACTGCCACAAATACACCTGTGTTCGGAGAGAATAGGGGCGGCAAGTCGAAGGGCAACACCGATGTGGATGGTCTGTGGGTCGAGGCGTGTGCCAAGGCTGGAGTTGGGAACAGCCAACAGAAAGTCCCCTGCATGAGGGGCTCTCACTGCCAGGAGGCGGGCTCTATCCTTCCCTGACACACTCTGAAGCATTGTTGAGGCTATATTTCCCACTATTGGATCATCCCAGTGCAATTGTTTGCAGTTGTTGGGGGAGCAGGTCTGGTTTCAAAGCCCGTTAGATTTTCCCAGATCATGGCTCCGTCAATGAACTTTTGGTCCCAGAATTGTCATGTGGGGGTTCGATAATGTGGATTGGGTAATAACACTCATGTTGGATGTTCTAGTATAATTATAACAGAATATATGGGAAGCACCAGGCCCGCCCTGTCTCTCTGCTCTCTATCTTAAGACTGACTCACGAATTGGGTCCTAAGGGTAAGCTGCATTCAAAACATGCTATGGTCAGCAGCAACATGAATAAGAGCCAGTGATTCATGCAGATGGTTGGTAGTGAGTCATACTACTGGTACCTGGTTACTGGTAACTGGTACTACTGGGAACTGATACTACTGAGAGCTCGGTGACGCTAACATATGTCGTCCCGACATACAGCTAATACAAACTAGAGACGGCAGCCGTACGGCTTGGGCTGATTCTATACAATAGCAAAGTACACAACAATTGAACATTGTAACATACATAAGGAGAATATTCGAATGGAAGCTAATGTAATTTACTTTAATGAAACTAATGCATTACAAGGTATGATATAGCACAACTCATCGAATGAGACTCAAATGGGATTACACGATAGAAGTGATAAAAACATTTGTTCGATCGATCTGTATTCATGTGATCTACGGATTCTGAGGAAGAAATATATGCAAAGAAAGAAGTGTTTAACAGAAAGGCAGACTATCTTAAGACTGACTCACGAATTGGGTCCTAAGGGTGAGCGGCATTCAAAACATGCTAAGGTCAGCAGCAACATGAATAACAGTTAGTGATTCATGATGACGGTTGGTAGTGAGTCATACTACCGGTAACTGGTTACTGGTAACCGGTACTACTGGGAACTGATACTACTGAGACTGGACTCCAATCTTGTCCCTAAGATGTTCTGGGAGAATCGCTGCTACAAGCCTCTGGATGCAATACGTGAGGACAGAAAAGCAAGTAGCGCAATCTGTGATGACTTGCGGACACCAATGCCTCCTAGTCTGACTGGAAGTGTAGCAAATATCGCTAACCAAGCGATACAAGATGCAAAACAACCACGGGGAGAGTAGAATGATAGCTCTAGGCCTTTCGTGTTGCAATCAACACATCATCAGGAGCTTGCAAAATTGCAGAAAAGAGGAGCGTTTCCAAGCGAATACGTTACCAGGGGACCGCGTTCACTAGAGTGAGAGAAGGAGAGAGAAGAAAGTACCGGAAGTGCCCACAGGCACAACAGCCAGAAGGATGAATATTATAGCATTAGAAAAATTATAGCAATAGAAAAATCCCACAAGCATTGATATTGTAACCTAAACGAAATTAACGTAGCAATAATAATAAATTCAGTCATATTCCGCTATGACAACAATATCTTTAAATACGTATATAAATATTGCCTGCGACGTAGGAGTCACTGGCAATTATATACCCACAGGACAACATGTCCTTTAAATGACGAGAGAAAACCCTAACGTATTGAGGGGAGACTTTTATGTAAAGAAAACAGGGTTCATTGACATAAACTCTTTTAAAGGAAAGGAAGGCATCTGCAATGACAAGATGGCCACCGACATTCATCCCACAAACACTGGTTCAACCTTCTGAAACTGCAGGAAAAGACGTGCTATTTCCTCGGTGTGACATTTAAGACAGTCTGATACATACGTATAAGAGCCCAATTTTAAACTGTGTACTATTGCCTCAACTGAAAATGAGCTGTTCAAATTAGACACCTTTGATGCATCAGGACCATCCCTGTCATCAGTTCTCTCACCCTCCAGGCGGACCTCTTCATCAGCCGACTCAATGCATGGTCAGTCTGCTTTGTTTAATCTCTTTTTTGTTTCTGGTACCGGCCTATGCTGGTTGAAATACACATTACGGCAGCTTTACTTGATTTCCTTTTCACTTCCTGTATACATTCTTTCTTTTATTATAAATGTTATCACTTGATCATGTTCATCTTTCTTCTAATGTGACTCTAAGGTATCTTTCATTATTTTAATTAGCCATGGTTCCTTTGTTCATTTCAACTTTTTTCATTTTCTTTCCACACCTAAAACTAATAATTTCTGGCTCTTTTCTTAGCGTCCATGTTCATTGTCGCTGGGTATAATGTGTTCTGTTTCTATGTTCTTGTGTTCTGGGTCCCCATTACATTAATGTTTGAACCATAGATCACTGATAATTTTCCTACTGACTAGTAAATTTTTTCTGTAGTTTTTAACACTTCATGCTGCAACTTTCCATAATTTCCGGAGTGGGCTACTGTCTTTTTCTCAAAAAACATCAATCCCGTTGATTCTTCATCTTCTCTTAGTAGTGCAATTCTGTATAAAAAAAATTAAACAACATTCTCGCTGGAGGAGAAAGCAAGGTAATGCCTCATAGGTTCATTTCCACTTATTGTCCTTGATTCTTTAACAGGCTGTATAACGATGATCTGCATTTTTCTACTGATCACCAGCTCCTCTAACATCTTTTAGCACCAGTGAGACCCATTTCTTTCAATACAAATCTCAGTGATTGAAATCCTTTTTTAATAATACAACCCTAACAGTGCTATGTCTTCCTTCTCTTGAATGATGTTTATTGTTATTTTGTATTTCTTTTATATTCATATCTGGGTGGTCTAGTGTCGGTAGCAAACTGTGTATGACCGCTAAAATAACCGAGACTGTCAGTAGTAATTGATCCAGCTACGTAATCCTAGAAATCACTGACGTTAGTAACTGATAATTCTTCGCATCTCCATCCATCTTTCTCTTTATAATCAAGTCAATTCACTTAGTTGCTGATGAGGTTTTGGATTTTTGTCATTATTTAATTTTATCTTCTTATTTCATGAATTCATTTTTTTTCATTTTTGCTTCTGGAGAGTTTATGTGAATGTTAGTTAGTTACCATTTTGTCCTAGGCACATGTCGATTAGACACTAAGCCTGTTGTACATGCTATTTGTGGTTCAGGGGTCGAGACTAGCTCCTGGCCCCGCCTCTTCACTGATCGCTACTAGCGCCCCACTCCTCCATGAGCTTTTTTCATACCTCGTCTTAAAGCTATGCATGGCTCCTGCCTCCACTACATCACTTGCTAGACTATTCCACTTAGTGACTACTCTATGGACTGAAGAAATACTTCCTAACATCCCTTTGACTCATAGGAGTCTTCAACTTCCAATTGTGACCCCTTGTTTCTGTGTCCCATCTCTGGAATATCCTGTTTCTGTCCACCTTGTCAATTCCTCGCAGTATTTTAAATGTCGTTATCATGTCTCTCCTGACCCTCCTGTCCTCCAGTGTTTTCAGGCCGATTTCCCTTAACCTTCTAACCTTCCCCTTGTAGGACAGTCCCCTTAGCTCTCGGACTAGTCTTCTTGCAAACCTTTGCACTTTCTCTAATTTCTTGACATGCCTGACCAAGTGTGGATTCCAGACTGGTGCTGCGTACTCCAGTATGGGCCTGACGTACACAGTGTACAGTGTCTTGAACGATTCCTTACTGAGGTATCAGAACGCTATTCTCAGGTTTCCCAGACGTCTGTATGCTGCAGCAGTTATCTGGTTGATGAGTGCTTCCGGAGATGTACTCGATATTATACTCACCCCAAGATCTTTCTCCTTGAGCGAGGTTTGCAGTCTTTGGCCACCTAGCCTATACTCTGTCTGCGGTCTTCTTTGCCCTTCCCCAATCTTCATGACTTTGCATTTGGCAAGATTAAATTCAAGGAGCCAGTTGCTGGAACCAGGATTGTAGCCTGTCCAGGTCTCTTTGTAGTCCTGCCTGATTCTCGACCGATTTAATTCTCCTCATTAACTTCACATTATCTGGAAATAGGGACACTTCTGAGTCTATCCCTTCTATTATCATTTATCTATACCAAAAACAACACAGGTCCTAGGATTGGCCCTGTGGAATCCAACTCGTCACAGGCGCCCACTCCGACACCTCGTCACGTACCATGACTCATTATTGCCTCCCTGTCAGATTTTCTCTGATCCATTGCAGTGCCTTTCCTGTGATGCATACTGATCCTCTAGCTTTTGCATTAACCTCTTGTGAAGAACTGTGCCGAAGGCACAGTCTATCCATCCCTATCTATCGTGTCTTACTTCTTTTACCTTGTCATAAAACTCCAGTAGGTCTGTGACACAGGATTTTCCTTCCCTGAAATCATGCTGGTTGCAGTTTATAAGCTTGTGTCTCTCTAGGTGCTCCACCACTCTCCTGATGATCTTCTCCGTGAGTTTGCATACTATACACATCAGTGACACTGGTCTGTAGGTTAATGCCTCATGTCTGTCTCCTTTCTTAAAAATTGGGACTACATTTGCCATCTTCCATACCTCAGGTAGTTGCCCAGTTTTAATGTTTGTGTTGAAGATTTTTGTTAGTGGCACACACAGCACCTCTGCTCTCTCTTTAAGAACCCACGGAGAGATGTTGTCTGCTCCCACCGCCTTTGAGGTATAGAGTTCACATAACAGCTTCTTCACCTCCTCCAGCACTTGTTGGTGTACCTCTCTATTCTGAATTCCTGGAGTCCTTCCTGTCTCCACTGTAAATACCTCTTTAAATCTCTTGTTGAGCTCCTCATATACTGCTTGGTCGCCTTTTGTGAACTCCCCACCTTCCTTCCTCAGCCTGATTTGTTGAGAAAAGGTTTACCAGCTAAGGTTAAAGATTAAATATAGGGGTACTTAGCTAATAAGACAGCTATCGCCCACACAGCTGCCCCTGCAGGCTAGGTCTTGAAAAGTTGTCTTATCCACTTCACGACGGGCTGTAATAGAGTATATTATGTTAATAATAACTTACCCCTAGCCTAGGGGGTGTTATGTCAGCATATTTCATTCACTGATTGCTGATGAACTTACATGTGTGGACTCAAAAGTCCGCACCTCACTGCCGACTACAGGTTAATTACTAACTCCTTGCGACACGAGAACTCCGCAGTCCCCCATACTACAAGAAATCTGTAACCCACCTTGCTCTTGTAGCGTGAGCTATGGTGTTCTTTACACCATCGACAGGTATCGGTGACTTGGTAGAAGCTGAAGTGTCCTTGGATGTCCACATCTTCCATAATCTAGGAATATGCACACTGGTACACTATGTTCCACAAGGTTTGTCTTTATTGATCACAATTTTACCACTAAAGAAGCTGATCACACTTCTCTGTAAGTGTTTATCGTGTTTTGTGAGACACTTTGTTCACACTAAAGCACGGATCAGTGTTCTTTGTTGGTTATCCTGGCGTCAGTGTGACTCCCAGTAGGGCGAAAAGTAATCTGACCTCACAGCCTCCTACACTGCTGCAATGCCTCTCGAACATAAAGAAAAAGCTGACCTAGTACTTTTTGCTTCCTTGCCACTTCCTCCATGAAGCAAAGCAGAATGCTTGATTCTTGCTGTCTTAAGCATAGACAACAATGTACGCTATTTTTACCATGATAATAAAGTGGGAGCAGGATTTTCCTTAATTGTCCTGCTAAGGTAAGAGATGGACTGTCTCTTATTAAACTACACTTTGCAACACTGGACTCTTGCAAGGAGCGGCGGTCGCTTGACCACGTCACATACTTGTATTACATCTGGGATCAATTACTTGCTGTAGCAGTAAACAAGATGTTTGCCTCTTCTGAGAGGGCTGGGCCCCTCAGGGCTGGAAGGGGCTGAAGGGAGCTGATACCCCCTTCCTGGAGAAAATTTCTCCACATGATTACCTGGTCCTTGACTGGTATTTTCCTCCCGTTGTGGCTATACAGCAGCTTCGAGTCAGACTTGACTTTCGATGCTATGTCATTTTCGTATTGTCGCTGGGCCTCCGTTCTTATCTGTGCATACTCGTTTCTGGCTCTTTGGCTAATCTCTTTATTTTCCTGGGTCCTTTGTTTTCTGTACTTTTTCCCTTCTTTACTGCACCTAGTTTTTGCCTCCCTACACCTTTGGGTTAACCAAGGACTCATTTTGGTCTTCTCATTATTTCTGTTTCCCTTGGGAACAAACCTCTCCTCTGCCTCCTTGCATTTTCTTGCCACATAATCCATCATTTCTTTTAGAGGTTTTCCTGCCAAATCTCTTTTCCACTGAACGTTTTGCGGGAAGTTCCTCATGCCTGTGTAGTCCTCCCTTTCGAAGTTTGGTTTTTCCCTACCTATTCCTGCTCAATTATGTAATCAAAGCACAGAACCACATGATCACTAGTTCCAAAGGGCCTTTCGTGCATGATATCCTCGATGTCCGAACTACTCAAGGTGAGTGCTAGGTCCAGTCTTGCTGTATCATCCTCACCTCTCTCTCTGGTAGTGTCTCGAACATGTTGATACATGAGGTTTACCGGTACCACATCCATCATCTTGGCTCTCCATGTTTTGGGACCCCATGGGGCTCCAGATTTTCCCAGTCAATCTCCTAGTGACTGAAATCACCCATAACTAGTAATTTTGCTCTCCCCATGTGAGTTCTTCTGGCCACCTCTGATAGTGTGTCCACCATTGCTCTGTTGCTCTCATCGTATTCTTTTCTTGGCTTCCTGCAGTTCTGGGGCGGGTTGTACTTTACTGCAATTATCACCTTATAGCCCTCAGACTGGATTGTTCCTACTACATAGTCCCTTTCGCCCATTCCATCCATTCCTTCCATTTCCTCAAATCCCCATCGGTTTTTAGTGCAAGTCCTCCTCCCCCTCTGCTCCCTCTTATCTTTCCTGAGGGTTTGATATCCTGGTGGAAAGATTGCATCTGTTATCATCTTGGTGAATTTCGTTTCTGTGAGTGCTATTATGTCTGGGGATGTCTCCTTGATTCTTTCATGCCACTCCTCACACTTGTTTGTTATCTGTCTGCATTTGAATGCCAAACCTTGAACTTCTTTTCTAAAATTGTGGTCTAGGGGGTACATTGGGGTTGGGGAAGCGGGAGATCTGATGACGAACTATGGGTGGTTGCTGTGAAAGTGGAGTTTGTAATGAGATGGGTGGGGCACTGGGTATGTCATATATGTTTTGGGTTAGAGTGGTTGCATTGGGGTTGTCCTGGTTGGGGAGCTTCTGTAGATGGTTGTGAGGGAGGTTGTATTTGATCTTTCCTCGTGAGTCTGGTTTCTCCTGTCCATCTTCATCTTCTCCACTCTTTCCTCCTTTCGTCTTTGTACCCTCTCTTTCAGTTTCTGCCTTTCTTCTTTGTGTGTGTGTGTGTGTGTGTGTGTGTGAAGTGACCTGGGTGTGTAAGAGGTCTTGGGAGTGTAGTGGAAGCTAGGGAAAGTCTCCTTTAACTCCAAGCTCCTCCTTACCCTCAAGATCCACTACCCTATTCCATGAACCAGAGTATTCAGTATGTACTAAGATACAATAGCTGTGGGAAAAAAAGAGCTGTAATACACTCCTTCGATACATGACGTGTACATGACTTACATAAAAAAAGGGTCAGTTAGTGTCACGGCCAAAGTAACAGCCGCTACTGTATTGATTATTGATGCCGAGGGCTGAGTTCAACCCTGTCATCACTGTCACGCTGATGCGCTTGTAGCTGATAATGTCTATCCAACGCCTGAGAAACGGAAAGGTGTATGTACTGAGGACTTTTTTATGTATCAAGAAAAAGCTATGCTATCGACATTGTTAATGGAATTTGTATTGATACGGACTTTCGTCGCATGAGACCATTTGTAGCTCGAAAGCGATTCGTAAATTGTGGCGATTATCTGGTATATTTTTGGTAATATAATCTGGTTATTTAATAATCAGTGGCTTTGGGTGAGTTTCCGATTATATTACTGGAGTAATGCGTTTCATTTTATGTTGTAATAATGTTGGTAGAATTACCAAAAATATGTAAAGTAAAACGACACAAGTGCAACTAACGTGACATTTATTGTGGCAACGTTTCGCTCTCCAGGAGCTTTGTCAAGCTTGACAAAGCTCCTGCAGTGCGAAACGTTGCCACAATAAAATGTCGCATTAGTTCCACTTGTGTCCTTTTATTTTATGTTGTTACAGCACTGTCATCTTCCCTACCAGGGAAGCATATGCTCATTACACAATCACGGTATTCTTTACTAATTACTTCACAAGGGTAGTGTCTACTTTTGTTCCACTCTAGATAACATGTACTAATTACCCAATCACGGAAATGTACACTGATTGCTCCATGAAGAAAATATGTATTGATTAAGCTATCATGTACAGTCAGGCCACAGTGTACTAAGTGCACCACCTGACCAGAATGTGCTAAGTGCACCACCAGGACAGAATGCATTAAATGAACCACTAGACCTGAGTGTACTACGGTAATTGACCAGGAGCTTAGCACGTCTTGACTTTGCAGTCAGAATATTAAGCACTGATTATCCAATCAAGAAGAAATGGCCTAAGTACGTTTGACCCTATCAAAATAGAATGTACTTACTGAGACACGAGGTCAGCATTAACGAATTGTGAAACATGGGTAGCACGTACTAATTGCCCAATCTTAAAGAATTCATTTATTGACCCCAGATGCGAATAACATTCATTGCCTTCTCGGAGAAGAATGTTCTTCTGTTGAATAAGAGAAAAATGTACTTATATCTTCATTCGGTTATCATTTACTGATTGCCCAGTCAGAGAAATACACAGTGATTGTAAAAAACTAGAAAGACTGTGTTTATTGCCAAGCATGGAATAATGTACTTATTTCCCAACAAGGGAAGAATGTTGTTGTTGTTCCACCACAGTAGACTACACTTGTTGTTTCATCACAGTAGACTGTACTTGTTGTTCCACCAGGATAGATAATACTCGTTGTTCCATTAGAGTAGACTGTAGTCGTTGTTACACCAAGGTAGACTATACTTATTGTTCCACCGGAGTAGACTATACATGTTGTTCCACCAGAATAGATTATACTTGTTGTTCCACCAGGATAGATTATATTTGTTGTTCCACCAGGATAGACTATACTTGTTGTTCCACCAGGGTAGACCATACATGTTGCTCCAATAGAGTAGACCATAATTGTTCCACCAGGAGAGACTATACTTGTTGTTCCACCAGGAGAGACTATACTTGTTGTTCCACCAGGAGAGACTATACTTGTTGTTCCACCAGGAGAGACTATACTTGTTGTTCCACCAGGAGAGACTATACTTGTTGTTCCACCAGGAGAGATTATACTTGTTGTTTCACCAGGAGAGACTATACTTGTTGTTCCACCATGAGAGACTATACTTGTTGTTCCACCAGGGAAGACTATGCTTGTTGTTAAACAAGGGAAGAATGTACTTGTTGTTCCATAAGGGAAAAATATACTTTTTGTTCCACCAGGAAAGAATGTGTTTGTTGTTCCACCAGGATTGAAAATACTTGTTGTTCCGCCAGGGAAGAATGTAGTTGTTGTACAAGAATGGTATACAATACCGACAAGATGAAATTGACACAACATCTGGGTGTCTTTATTGTAGACGTTTCGCCATCCAGTGGCTTTATCAATACAAATTCCAGGACATAACTTGAAGACAGGAGAACTATGTACAGAAGATGAGGTAATCAGTCCCTCAACCTAGCGGTAGGTGCGAAGAGCACCATAGTCGTGGAGATTCTGAAGCAGAAGCAAGGCGCCTGACGCTTATATAGTAAAGTCAGGTAGAAATGGGATGGGTAGCAGATGAGGGCATAGTCACTGGTAGGCGGGATTCCCCAGTGGAAGTAGGTCCTACCCAAAGAGATGGGTTAGTTGTAGTAGTAGTTGTCGTAGTCGTGAAGGTTATGTACATGTCCTCATAATCTTCAAGTTATGTCCTGGAATTTGTATTGATAAAGCCACTGGAAGGCGAAACGTCTACAATAAAGACACCCAGATGTTGTGTCAATTTCAATGTAGTTGTTGTTCCACCAGGGAAAAATGTACATGTTGTTCCACCAAGGTAGACTATATTTGTGGATCCACCAAAGTAGACTATACTTGTTGTTCCATCAGGGTAGACTACACTTGTTGTTCCACCAGGGTAGACTGTACTTGCTGTTCCACAAGGGTAGATTGTACCTGATGTTCCACTAGCGTAGATTATGCTTGTTGTTCCAAAAGGGATGAATGCATTTGTTGTTCCACTATGGTAAATCACATTTGTGGTTCCACCAGGGAACAATGTACTTGTTGTTCTTCCACCAGGGGAAAATGCACTTGTTGTTCCACCAGAGTAGACTATAATTGTTGTTTCATCACAGTAGACTATACGTGTTGTTCCACTGGGATAGACTGTACTTGTTGTTCCATCACAGTAGACTATACTTGTTGTTCCACCAGGTTAGACTATACTTCTTGTTCCACAGGGGTAGACTGCACTTGATGTTGCACTAGGGTAGACTATGCTTGTTGTTCTACCAGGGATGAATGTACTTGTTGGTCCACCACAGTAGACTACACTTGTTCCACCAGAATAAACTGTACTTGTTTTTTCTCCAGGGTGGACTATTCTTCTTGCTCCACCAGGGTAGACTACACTTGTTGTTCCAACAAGGAAGAATGTAGTTGTTGTTCCACCAGGGAAGACTTCACATGTTGTTCCACAAGGGATGAATATGCTTGTTGTTCCACGACGGAAGACTATGCATGTTGTTCCACCAGGAAAAAATGTACTTGTTGCACCAAGGAAGAATGCATTTGTTGTTCCACTATGGTAGACTATGTTTGTGGTTCCACCAGGAAAGAATGTACTTGTTGTTCCACCAGGATTGAATATAATTGAGGTTCCACCGGAGAATAATATACTTGAAGATTGAGACACTTATGCAACACATGGGAATCTTTATTGAAGAAACGTTTCGCCACACAGTGGCTTCATCAGTCCAATACAAAACAGAGGGGCAAAGGAGATGAGAAGTTTAAGGTAACAATGATCAACAATTTTTGAGAAGTTTTATGCTTCTTAAATGAGATTAGTTAATTCTTATGCATTTTCATGTCCTGAATCCAAATATCACCTTGAAAAATGCTTATTGGTTATAGGTTTAAAGATACGAGACATTTAATATTTGATTGTTTTATTATAACGTACAATACGTGTCAGTATGTTTTAAACTCTAATCCGTACCTACTCTCTGCCTTTTTGCTTGACGCTTATAGTGGGCTTAAAAATCATCTCTTGTCAATGTCCAGCAATAATCTGCAAGCATTCTTGTGCACCACTTGCCCTGGTACCATTTTTTTCATGGTTGAAATATCTTGGTGAAACCTTTCACTATGTTCATCACTAACTGTCCCACAGTTCGCTGGAAAGAAAGTCTAAATGTGAATCCAAAAAAGTGGATTTTAAGTGATATGTTACATCCCATGTTCCTGTAAGCCTTGATGAGGTTTTCCAACAATTCTTCATAGTTGACTTCCCTTCTGTTTCTGAGAAATCCCTTCGCCACTAACTTGAATACTTCCTAAGCAGCTTTCTCCTCCCCATGAAGGTCTGGTTCAAAATCACCATCTTGAAGAAGCTCTCGAATCTGAGGACTATTGAAGACTCCCTCTCTTATCTTAGCGTCGCTCAGCGAGGAGAATTTTGATGTTAGATACTTGAATCCCTGACTGGATTTGGACCATAGCGTTTACAAATATTTTAATGAGCACCAGTTTTATGTGTAGTTGTGGTAGTAAAATTTTGTTTGGTTCAATGAGAAGTGGATGTTGAACATTTTTCATCCCAGGCTCCAATGATTGACGAGGTGGCTAGTTTCTCCTGGTGTAGTGGGAACCTCTTGCATGGCTGTCCCATTCACATAGAAAGCAGCAGTACTTGGCGTACCCACCCTCCAAGCCCATCACAAGAGCAACAACCTTTAAGTCACCATATTTCATATTTCGTGCATTGCAACATATGCTTTATATTCTCATAAATTTCTTTCATATGTGGTGCATAGCCCACTGTAACTGGTGGTTTACTATTGCTGTTATGCAGCAAGACAACCTTCAGACTCGTTTTTGATGAATCTATAAACAACCTCCAGTGACTGGGTTCATAGTCGATGCCAAGTGCTTCCATCAGACCATTATTATTGTTTCAGGCCACTAAATCACCTTCCATTACTAAGAAATCGTTGAACTGCTGCTGACGGTCACGAAATTTGAAATGTTCACATCAGCTGCTAGGAGATTCCACTGATGAAGACGAGAGCCTCGCAGCTCTGCCTTATTTTTGTGTAGGTGCAGGTCCCTGACAAGGTCATGGATTTCCCCCTTTGTTATGAGATGTGGCCTAGAGGAATGTGCTTCGTCAAAGTTTTGGTCTCTCTGTAATCCAGCACTCTCATCCTTCTCTTCTTCCTCCTCACCACTTTCTTCATCTGACTCAGGTACTGGGCGAATAGCTGATGGAATGTTTGGATATTCAATGGACCCCTTTTGTTTCTTTGACAAGCTCTATTGTACTGGAGATATCATGCAGAAATAACAATTGTTGATATGATCTGTTGGCTCCCGCCACGTCTTTGACGCAGCAAAAGACATTTCTCTTCTTGTTCAACCATTCGCGAAGGTTAGTAGCGCAGATGTTGCAGCATGTGTGGATCCCAGTTTTTATCCTGGTCACCAATCTTGCATCCATACGGCACTTCTGTGATGCAAAGGTCACCTCACCATAAATGTACCAGAAGTTGTCTGCCCTATTCGCACAAGTACGAGGCATCTAACAGAAGAAAACAACAAACGATTAGAAGATAAACAAAATTTATTTATTAATTTATCATTATAATACAGAGCATGACAGCTCAGCAGAAATATTTATATCATTCAGTGGGAAAATAAAATTAATATATTATGCCTCACATGCATATCAATACCTTGCTCAGTGAATATTTATTATAAGTTTAAAAGGTGGCTAAGAAAATCACCCACCTTTCACCTCAAAATATAAATTTGGACATCACAACAAAGTTCTATAACTGCTAGAACAAAAATGAAGGTCAGTGAGACTGTGAGTGTGGTAAGAAACACACTGGTTAAGAAAAACACGTAAGAAGCACTATGACATATTTATTAGAAAACGTTTCGGTCCTGGGACCTTGATCACTTCTAACATACAGAGGTAGAAAGACATTATGTATAGGCGGAGAGCGAGGTGTGAGTGACGCACGGTGACCTGAAGAATGTCATGTTGGGATGATGACGGGTAGACGATGAGATCATGTGATTCCTGTGTTGTTAGGTTGGTGGTGCTTAGCCTGCTTAAGTATCATATACGCTAATGTTTTTGAAATTTTGCGGTTTCCAGTGTCACGTTCTATTGTGTCAGTGTTGGCGATTAGTGAGGCTTCTAGGCACCGCCGGCATCTGAGGTCTGATTCGGTGAGAACGAGTTGTGCCTCATTCCAGTTCATCAAATGTCCCGTGGAGTCTCTGTGGAGGACACAGGCGTACCTTAAATCGTCTCTGCTACAGGCACTTCGATGCTCGTTCAGGCGAATCGCAAGATCTCTGCCTGTCTCGCCTACTTATAAGCAAGTGCCCGGCGAGTATTAGTGGCAACATCACCACATGGGAGCACTATGAACTGCTTAGAGGGCTGTTCCATGGGCGGTTTCTTGAGGATAGCTTGTGCCTTGAGTCTGCAATCTTGGATGAAGAAAGATGGGAATTGAAGACGTGTAAAGGCTTGTGTTATGTAAATACATTCTTCTTCAAGAAAACAAGGGCTGGAGATGCGAAGAGCTCTCAAGAAGAAGCCAGTGAGGACTCCTCTTTTAGGGTGGGTGTCTTGGTGTGAATAAAAGTTTATAAGATCGTCCTTGTTGGTAGGTTTTCTATACACTTTGAAGAGAAGTTTGTCACTGTCGGGAGATCTGCACAGGAGAACGTCGGGGAAAGGAAGTTTGCCATCGTTTTCGAGTTCAAGTGTAAACTTTATTGATGGTTCGGCTGCATTGATCTTGTTGAGAAGGACCTGGATATTGTGACGTCTCGGAGAGAAAACCAATATATCATCAACGTATCTTAGCCAGGTAACGGTGTTGAGAATAAGCTTGCTGAATTTCTCTGTCTCTATGTTTCCCATGAAGAGGTTGGTAAGCACAGCACTGAGCGGGCTGCTCATTGCCATCCCAAAGGACTGTTTGTAACAGTTGTCCTGATACTTGAAGAACTTGAAATTAACACAAAGATCCACTAAACTGATGAAATCTAGAAGAAGTAAAGGAAGGTCGTGGTTTTCAGTGAGCCTCTGTCTCAGAATGTTTATTGCAGCATCAGTAGGAACGTTGGTAAAGAGGGCTGTGACATCGAAGGAAGCCATGCTTTTGTTTTTAACATTCAGGTTGTAAATTCACACCAAGACACCCGCACTGAAAGAGGAGTCCTCATTGGCTTCTTCTTGAGAGCTCATCGCATCTCCAGCCCTTGTTTTCTTGAAGAAGAATGCATTTACATAACAGAAGCCTTTACACGTCTTCAGTTCCCATCTTCATCTGAGATTGCAGACTCAAGGCACAAGCTATCTCTAACAAACCGCCCATGAAACAGCCCTCTAAGCAGTTCATACTGCTCCCATGTGGTGATGTTGCCACGAATACTCGGCGGGCACTTGCTATGAGTAACATCAACGTTTCCACCATAAACACATCATCTATCAAAGACTCACTACGAAACGCAACCCCACATCTCTAACTTCTACAGCAGGCATCTACACCATTCCCTGTGGATTCTGTCCCAAGAAATATGTAGGCGAGACAGGCAGAGATCTTGCGGTTCGCCTGAACGAGCATCGAAGTGCCTGTAACAGAGCCG
>NC_069399.1:111259966-111341591 GCF_026875155.1 Cherax quadricarinatus
ATTATATAAAAATAAAAAATTTAATAAAAAAAAATATTTTATATATTTATTAAATATATATATATATATATTTATATATATTATATATTATATATATAAAAAATAATATATTAAAATAATTATATTAAAATATAATTAAAATATAATATTTATTAAATAATTTTAAATAAAATAATATAATATATATAATATAATAATATATATATGTTAAATAATAAAAAAAATAAATTTAATTATATATATATATATATTTATATTATTATATATATATTTACATAATATACAATTTTAAAAAAAAATAATATAAAACAATTTTTTATATTTAAATATTATTTATAAATATTATTAAAATTTAAAATTATTTTTTATAAAAATTATAAAAGTTGTTGTAAAATTTTTCCATGGGAAATTTTTTTTACAAAATTTGTACAAAAGATTTAAGAGACACATTGCTGACAAAATACAGCAGGCTTTACCCCATTAAAAAGCCGCACTAGCCGCT
Source organism: Cherax quadricarinatus (assembly GCF_026875155.1). Lineage (NCBI taxonomy): Eukaryota > Metazoa > Arthropoda > Malacostraca > Decapoda > Parastacidae > Cherax > Cherax quadricarinatus. The sequence goes on from NC_069399.1 coordinate 111,260,469, forward strand.
GAACAGAAAACTAGCTGCCCGGGGATCCCTATTCCTTTGAGTTTTTTTCCAAGCCCCTTAAATAATTAGATGCATTCTTCCCCATGACCAAGGGTCTCTGAGCCTAGGGAAAAACAAAAATGATGGGACATTCTCCAATTTTTCTAGACTTTTGGGCCCCCTGAAGCGGCATTGCCCCTCCTTCCCCCCTGGTGTTTTGGAGAAAGGTTTTCACCCAAAGGGGATGCACATGTAAGCCCCCACACCACCGCTTCCCCAGTTCCAGGCTTGAAGGTAAACCTTTGGCTGCCATCAAAATCTGCATAACTGGTGTGGCTCCCTTACGCTGGCATGGGGCTGTTGTGGGGCTCTCTTGATAAGTTTTTTTACCTCCTCATGTCTTGCAACTTACCTACGGATTTACGGAAAAAACAAGACCGGGGTACCCAAACGGTCGCTGCTTCACTCCACAAATAAAACCTGTTTTGGGCGAAAAATAGGGGCGGCAAGTGGGGGCAACCCCGTGGGATGGTCGTGGGCGATGCGTTTCCCCAAGGGCGGGATTTGGGAACAGCCAAACAAAAAATCCCGAATGGGCTCCATTCCAGGAGGCGGGCCTATTTTTCCCATGACACCCCGAAGCATCGTTTGGCTATATTTTCCACTTTGGACCACCCAGTGCGATTGTTTGTAGTTTTTTGGGGAGGAGCAGGTCGGTTTCAGACCCGGGTTTAGTTTAACCCGGGATTATGGCCCCGTCAATGAACTTTTGGCCCTGGACCCCAATTTTGCCCCCAAAGATTTCAGAGAGAACGCTGACAACCCCTGGATGCGAACTGAGGACAAAAAGCAATACGCAATCTTGATGCTTGCGGAAAACCAATCCTGCTAGTTGCGGTTGTAGCTTGGTTCCACTGCCCGTCTTTTAAAATAAGGTTAAGACTTTCATAAAAATCTGCCCAGGATACTGTCATATCGTGCGTATAGGTTATCAAAGAGGCACATCTTTAGGAAATAGTCAAACCCGGCAGATCAAGCCTTTTTGAAAGGACAAGGGTCGTGGGTTCCGATTGCCTTTTCGTTTTCCATTTTCATAAAATCTTCCCAATTTTTTAATAGAATTGTGTCAATGCATTTCTTTCCCCGAGGTGCCCCACAAGACACTATTTGTGTGGGAATGCTGCGCTCCTGGAGTTTTTACTCACTGCTTTTATCACTTGTTGATTTTACTGAGATGATTTTACATTTGGGGGTTCAGGTAGACCCATTTTTCCCGTCCCCGTGTCATTACCTGTGTAAAATCATTGGGGGACTCCTTTTTTTCCCGCTAGTGTTTCCTATCTAGGAACCAATGTTTTGCTCGCTGGGCAGTCTGACTGTGTTTTCCCCAAGCTATACAGAAAAAAAAAGGGGGGAAAAGGATCTCCTTGTTGGGGCACCCTCCCCATGATGTGATTTTTATGCTCTCCAAAGTTTATATATATATACAAATTATATAAAAATAATATATATATTTATATATTATATAATTTTATATATATATATATATATTATACAAATTATATATTAATATATATATATATATATATATTAATATTTATATATATATTTTTAAGATTTATATATTAAAAAAATATATATTATATATAATATATAATATATAAAATATATATATATATATTTATATATTTATATAAATTTCACACACATTTTTTTTTTATTTTTTTTTACACTGGGGATTCCCAAAGGCAGGGTGGCCCCAAAAAAAAAACTTTCACCATCATTCACTCCACATGCTTCCCGAAAGGGGGCTTTAACTACGTTTTTAAACTGCAAAAATTAAAAACCCCTCCCTTTGAGTGCAGGCACTGTACTTCCCCTCTCCAGAACCAAGTCCAGCCTCCCGGTTTCCCTGAACCCCTCAAAATGTTTCTTCTCCACCCAACACACGTCAGTATTAAAAACCCTTCGCCCTTCCTCCTATCAAACACGTCACGCACGCCTGCTGGAAGTCCAAGCCCCTCGCACAAAAAAACCTCCTTTACCCCCCCCCCCCAAACCCTTTTCCCAGGCCGACCCCCACCCCGCCTTCCTTTCCCCTACAATTGATACCTCTTAATTCATTTTGTTTCCTCCATTCTTCCCCCATTTCCCCAAACCCCCTCAACAACCCCTTCCCCCAGCCCCTTTGGGCAACTTTTTTGGGAATCCCGACCTCCTCCTAACTTCCGACACGAAAAAAACCGCATTAATTACACCAACATTTCCCTCAACTGACACCCCACTGCCCCCAGCCTCCCCCCCTCGCACAACATTCACCCCCTTACACCCATATAAGTGTTGGAAAACATACTCTCTACATTCCCCCCTTTTTCCTCCAAGGGCAAAATCCTTTTTTTCCCAGACTCCAAGTGCACCCCTCACCCTTTTTCCCCCCATCAAATTTTATGATTACCTCATCCTTCAAACCCCTCCGTTGAAACCCTCCACTTCAAATATTGAAAACATTCACCCCTCCATACCCTCCCCCAATCTGATACCAAAACTTTCATCACCCAATATTTTTGTTTCCTCAAACCTTAAACTTTCCTGATTCACTTTAATTTTCTTCTTTTTCATACCCTACCAAATTCATCCACTAACTCTCAACTTCTCTTCAAATCTCCCAAAAAGCAATGTCTCAGCAAAGACAACTTGACAAACCCCCTTTATGTGTGAAATTTTTTTCTTTTAACTCCCCGCCTCTTGTCAAGAACCTCGCTTTACTTCTCTACAACCCCATCAAAAATAATTAAAAAACCACGGTGACATCACCACCTTGTCTAAGGCCCTTTACTTTTACGGGGAAAATTAATTTCCCTCTTTCCTATGTATTTCAAATTTTGAGCCCACAACCCTCGAAAAAATTTTTCATGTTTTCGAAAACCTCCCTCCTACACCTTACCCCCTTTGCAACATCTCCCACTTTTTCCCCCCCTTATCCCCCCCCTTTAAAAACGCCTTTTTTTCCAAATCCATAAATCCCAAACCAAAGATCTTTAGCCTTATCTAAATACTGTTCACTTTTATGTTTCACTGTAAACCCCGGGTCCCACACCCCCCTCCCTTTTCCTAAAGCCCCCATGTTCATTGCTATTATTCCATCTTACTTTTAATTCTTTCAGTAAAACTAAACCATACACTTTCCCCGGTTACCCCAAAGACTTACCCCCTATAATTTTTGCATCTTTTTTGTCCCCTTTCCCCTTTAAAAAAGGAAAAACTACCATGCCCCCTCTGCCAATCTTTGGTCCCTTTTCCCCTTCCATACATTTTTTAAATAATTGCCCCAACCCACCCCAAAAACTTTATCCCCAACCGTTTTTAAAAACATTTTTTATCTTTTTTCCCATCAACCCCGGGCTACCTTCCCCCCTTTCCCTTTTACCTACTCCCTTTCGCGAACTTCCCCCACCCTCCAACGGGCTTTTCCCTACCCCCTACAAGATGTTTTTCCCCCTTTCCCCTATCCCGGGAAATCACAGTTTCCCTATCTTCTTCAAACTTTTTACAATTCCTCAAAATATTCCCCCCAAAACCCCAAATCCCTCAAACCCTTTTCCATTTAAAAAACTCTCCTCCCCTTTTTTTAAAAAACTGAAAAAACCCTTTTGCCCCTTTTAGGTTTTCCCTTTAAACTTGTTAATCCCACCCAAAATTTTTTTCTTATTTAAACAAAATTTTGTTGATAACATTTTCCCCCACCCCTCCCCTTTGCTCTCTTTTTACATTGTTTCCACCCCTTTTTTTAAACCCTTTCCTTTTTTTCTCCATTACTTTTTCCCTTTTTGCTAAATTTTCTATTTTGTAAAAACTTCTCAAATGCTAACTTTTTCTCCCCTTACTACCTGTGTACATCTTTCATTCCCAATCCCCCTCTTCCCCCCGCACCCCGTTTCCCTGAAAACCAAAAACTTCTGTTGAACACTCAACTTTTACATTTTTAAACCTCCCCCTACCTTTTTGGGACCCCCATTGCCTATGCTCTCATTGGGCCTTAAATCCTCCAATAGCTGTTTTTATCTTTCCCCTGACTGCCTTTTTTTTAGTTTAAAAAACCTTCACCTCTTCTTCCCTATCCCTTTATTCTCCTTGTTTTCCCATTACCTTTTACTCCCCGGGGAGCTTCAACTAAAAGTGATCTGTTTATTTCTGTTGGCCCCTCAAAAACCGTAAATCCTGAAGTCAAACTCAACTTTTTTTATCTCCCAAAATACATAATCCAAAAAAACTACGGGTCATTTCGCCCTAAACCCTTCTTGTTTTTACTTATTTTCCCTTTTTTTTAAAATATGTATTACCTAAAAACAAAACCCCCTTTCTATAAAAAGTTCAATCAAAGGGATCCCTTATCATTTACCCCTGGCACCCCAAACTTACCTAACCAAAACCCCTTTTAAAAGTTTCCCCCTACTTTTGCATTTCAGGTCCCCTCCCCAAAAATTACCCCTCTCACTTGGTTCAAAGGCCCCTTTTAAAATTCATTTAACTTCCCCCAAAATTTCTCTCTCCTCCACGCTTTTCGTCTCTTCTCGTGCAAAACCTTTTTATGGCCCCCTTCTCGCATCCAACCTTTACTTTAATTTCCCCATAATTCTTGGGATTTTCGCATTCATATTCTGTTTTCCCCCTTCCCTAATTTATCTTCAAAATTACTGTAAACCCCCTTCCTTTGCTCTGACTCTCTCAGGGGCTCCAGAAATTTTAAACCCATTTATTTCCCCCCCCCAAAATCCCCAACCCCCCCTTTAGCTTTGTTTCGCTTAGGCCAGGGCATCCAACTTCCCTTTTTATTCATAACATCCCGCAAACAACGTTTCTTGGGCATCGCACAAATCTTTCGACATTCAACATCCCAGTTTTTTTTAAAGTTTTTTTCTTTTCTTTTTTAAAAAAATGTCTACGGAGAAAGGGGGTTTCTTTGCCCCTTGCTCCCCGGGATTTTAAATGCCTCATAAGGGCACGCAAAGGTTACGGAGGGAAAAATTTTTTTTCCCCTTCCCCCTGGAAAATAAAAAGAAATAAAGAAAAGGGGGGGGGGAAACCCAAAGCTATTTAAGGGAAAAAAGGGGAAAAAAAATAGATGTATTATATAAAATATATATATATAAATTTTTTTTTTATATATGAAAGTGATTTGTTTAAGTGTGACCAAAATGTAAGTTGGAAAACAAGATTAAATATAAAATAAAATATATATATTTTTATTTATATATTTATATATTTTTTTTTTTAAAAATTTTATATATATATAAAAATATTTTTATTATATATATATATATATATTTAAATATTAAATAAATATAATATAAAATATAAATATATTTTTTTATATATGTGTGCCGAATTGTAAAAAATGGTCAAATTTGCAAGAAAAACCCTTTAAAATTAAAATACTTTCTAAAATTTTCACTTTTTACGTTTAAAAAATATATTTTTTTCATTTAAAGTTGATGAAAAAAAATTTTTAGGGAAATTTTTCACCAAAAGGAAATTGGGAAAAATTACCTAAACCTTTTTTAAACAAGTGCTTTTTTTTTTGCCCAACCCAAAAAAAATATATTTTTTGATTTGTTTTCAATAATTTTTAAAACAAAAAAACAAGGGAAATATATTTTTTTCGTTAGGGTTTAAAAATGAATTTTTTGGGGAAAAAATTGCATACACAAATTTTAAATTTTCCTTTTGTGGGAAGATAGCGGGTTTCTATTTTAAACCCAAAACTCAAGTTCTGCCTATTCGGCACGACAAAAATATAATAATAAATTTTTAAATAAAAATTTTATATATATATATATTTTATATCATATATATATATAAATTTTTAAAAATTTTTATATTAATATATAATTATATAAAATATATATATAATAATTAAAATAAAAATATATATATATATATTAAAAAAAATATTTTTATATAAATATATATATATATAAATAAATATATATATTATTTTTATATATATATAAAAATTTATATATATAAATAATATTTTAAATAAAAATATATTTTAAATATATATATTTAATATATTTTAAAAAAATATTTTTTAAATATAATTTTTAAAAATATTTAAAAATATATATAATATAATTTATATATATATATAAAAAAAATATAAAAATATTTTTATATAAATTTTATATAATAAATATTTAAAAAATATATTTTAATTTATACTAATATATTTTATAAATATTATTATATTTATATTAAAAATTTTTAAAAAAAATTTAATAAAAATAAATATAATAATTTATTTATTTTAAAATATATATAAAATATATATATATATATATATTTTATAAAATAAATAAAAATAAATTTTTTAAAAAAATATATTTTATATATATTAATTTTATATATTTTATTTAAAAATTATTTTAAAAAAAAAATAAATTTATATAAAATAAAAGTTAAAATATTAAAAATCATTTTGTCCAAAAAAAATTTTTACTGTTTTTTTAGTTTAAAAAGAAAAAATAAACAAAAAAATATTTTTGGAAAATAAATTTTTTTTGTTTAATAATTAGGAAAAGATTCTTTTTCAAAAAAAAATTTTTCAATTGAATTTAAAGAAAAAATTAACTTTTTAAAAATTTAAGAAAAAAAATTTTTTGGAAAAATTAAAATTGGGTTTTTGTTAAATTAAGGGTTTTTTTATTTTAAAGAAATTTTTTTTAAAAATTAAAATTTTTAATTAAATTAAAAAAAATAAATTTTAAAATATATAAAAAATTTAAAAATTTTAAAATTTTTTAAAAATTTTTTAATTAATTTAAATATTTAAGAAAATATATAAAAATTTTTAAAAATATATTTTAAAAAAAAAAAGGGAAAAATTTAAAAAAAAAAAAAAAATTAATATTATAATACTGGGGGGTTTTTGGGGGGGGTTTTACACTAATTTTTAAAAAAACAAACACCCCCAAATTATTAATCCCCCTTAACTAAATTCCTTTTAAATTTTTAAAAATTTTTTTGTATTAAAAATATATTAAAAGAAAAATTTTTTCCCCACCCCGGGCCCAATTTTCCCCCCAGGGCTGGGTGTTTCCCCGGAAAAAAAAACCCCTTTACCCCCCTCCAACCCTTTCCCGGGCCGAAGGGCCCTTTTCCTACAGTTTTTAACTGGGGAACATTTTTTCCCCCCACCCCCCTTAAAATTTCCCGGGCCCGTACTTCCCCTTTTGGCCCAATCCCCCCCTCCCTTTTCCCTGAATTCCCCCTTCAAAAATTTACCCCCACACTTTTCCCCCGCAGCATTATTCCTAGTTCTCCTCCTCCCAAAAAATTTAACACCCATGCCCCAATTCCCAAACCCTTCGAAAAAACCCCCTTTACCCCCTCCCCCCCCCCCCCAAAAAACCTTTTTCCCACCGACCCCTAACCGCCCCTTTTCCCCCCCCAGACAAGATTTAACCCCCACCTAAATATTTTTTTTTAAATTTTTTTAATTAAAATTTTTTTTAATTTATTAAAATTTTAATATTTTAATTTAAATTCCAATTTTATTATATACAAAAGATAATTAAATAATTTTATAAATTTTTTGAAATTATAAATGTTTAAAAATAAATTTTAAAATATAATATAATTTTTTTTTTGCAAAAAACAAGGTTCTTTGGTCTCCAAAGACTTAAAAAGGGGGGCCCCCCTCACCCCTTTTTTTTCCCCCCAAATCAGATTTTTAAATTACCCATTTTCATATTTAATATTTTAATTAAATTATATAATATATAAAATTTAAAATTTTAATAAATTTTAATTAATATATTAATCAAAATTTTAAAAATTTAAATTAAAATAAAATAAAACAATTTGTTTTAAATTATTTCTAAAAAATATAATTTATAAAAAATTTTAATAATATAATTAAAATTTAATAATATTTTAAATATTTTTAATTGTTTCAAAAAAGGCTTTAAAAGTTAGAGATCTCCAGTGAATACTAGAAAGGACTGCCCTTCTAGCATCCAGCCTGTTACTGGTTTTCGTAACAATAGTCAGTATCCTTGTCCAATTATCCATTAAAATTCAGTATGGTTCAATAGTGCTTAGGATTAACAACTGGTAGGCTACTAACTAGTGAAATTAAAATTTAATAAATTTATTAAGTCTAGAGGTATATTATCAAATTAAATTAAATCACAGCAATCAAAATAAAATCAATCTCTCGAGTTCAATATTATTGTGCTGAAAGCACATATAACATTTATAATTCTTAAGTACCGTCAGTACATTAAAACATTTAATAAGATATTACAAATATGTACAAGTAAGTGTGTGTATGCTTGTAAGTGCTCTTAAGTAGTTAGCTATGTCTCATGACTCGAATAAGACTTAAACAAGTGACTGACAAAGTCCTCAAATAAACTAACTTCTTGACCGACTGGCAACCCGAACAGTCTGCTTGAACAACAAAGAATGCTAAGCCCAATAGCAATGCAATATCAAGCGACTGCGACACAGAATCAGGAACTGGGAAATAATATAACGACACTAAGCAGGGACCATCAGCAGATCCTCCACAAAAGTTACAAAACTCCGATACTACTGAATCTATGTTCAGCATAGGAAAAACGCGACTGCGACAATACACAGAAACCAGTACAAAATTAGGTCAGAAGCTATAGCTACGGACCTGAGATGTTCAGAGTGTCTATGTGACACACAACCTCAGTACAACGTCGAAAATCACAAAGTCTATACAATGTTCTGTGAACAAAGTTCTACAGAACTAACAAGAATAATGAGACAGACAATCTGTCCAACCACCAAGCGAGTCTACAGCAGACTGAATACTTCACGAGAGGTGAGGACACCCCCCTCCTCGATCACGTGATAGCCCCGTGGACAGCACAGCTCTGACGCCGGCAGTATAACGAGCGACAAGCGATAATTACAGTAGTTTGACAATCAAGACTTGAACTGAGCACATATTATGTACATCCTAACAACATAAGTCAAATAACAATATAACAGTCAAATAATAATATAAAGTCATATATTTACGATTTAGCTATTATCGCAAATACAAGCAATATAAAATTATATGAAAAGATAATATACATTATATATATACATAATAATCATTGTAACCCATTCAGGGTTGCAACATATATATATATATATATATATATATATATATATATATATATATAAATTTGGCTGTCCCACCAAGTCACTAGCAACACGTGTTATTAGGGCAATAAATGCATTCCCTAGGGATGACAAACTCGTCCATCTCCTCCTTAGGGCGACAAACACCCGCCGGGCAAATGCCAACAACAGGACACCTGACGCCTCAAAAATCAGAGCCCTAATTAGCAAAAAAATAGAAGAGGGTAATACTATTGGAACACTGAGGCTTATAACCAGTGAGGATACCATCGCTCCTAAGGACGTCAGTACGGCGCAAGCTCTGAAGGACAAACATCCACCCAGGGCTCCCAGTACCAGCATTGACCTCCCTGACATTGCAGCAGGCGAAGAACATCTAATCTTACAGGATGCTGATGTGTATAAAGCTGCTATGTCATTTCCACGGGGCTCAGCAGGAGGTTTCACCGGTTTAAGACCTCAACACTTAAAACAAATGCTCAGTCCAGCACTTGGTGATGTTTCAGAGAGGCTGCTGTCTGAACTCACCAAATTTTCCAACCTGTGCCTGGCTGGCAGTGTCCCAGAGGCCATTAGACCCCATTTCTTTTGTTCCTCATTGTGTGCCCTCTGGTAAAAGGATGGAGGAATCAGGCCCATTGCAGTGGGCAGCAACCTTCGGCGCCTAGTCTCCAGTTTTAAACCATTTATTACATTTGTCAGACACTGCAACATCATGGGATATTGATACAAAGAATTCTTCAACCTTGTCCAACCTTTGGACGACGACCTACTTCGACTAGTGGATGGTACCACTATGACCCCGCCTCCTCCTGCTTCGCCTCGCCTGACTACAGTATATAAGCCACTTCTACGGCCGTATGCTTACTTTCTACAAGACTGAACACATCGACTCCAGGCTGAGGGACTGATTACCTCAAACTCCTCCTCTCCTTACACCCTTCTGTTTTGTATTGGACTGATGAAGCCACTGTGTGGTGAAACGTTTCTTCAATAAAGATTCCCATATGTTCCATAAGTGTCTCAATCTTCAACTTGTCGGTTTTAAACTATTTATCACAGGTAACTGTTGCAGCATACGGGCTCATCGCAAACCTAAGAATAGCGTCCCGATACCTCACCAAGGTATCGTTCAAGACTTTGTACACCGTATACGTTAGGCCCATACTGGAGTATGCAGCACTGGTTTGGAAGCCACACTTAGTCAAGCACGTCAAGAAATTAGAGAAAGTACAAAGGTTTGCAACAAGACTAGTTGCAGAGTTAAAGGGAATGCCCCTAATGAGAAAGGTTAAGGGAAATCGGCCTGACGACACTGTAGAACAGGAGAGTTAGGGGAGACATGATAACGACACAATAAATACTGCGAGGAATTGAGAAAGTGGACAAAGACAGGATGTTTCCAGAGATTGGACACAGAAACAAAGGTTCACAATAGGAAGTTGAAGAGTTAGATGACTCAAAGGAATTTTAGGAAGCACTTCTTCTGTCAAATAGTTGTCAGCCTGGAAAGTGGCTTAGTGGAGGCAGGATCCGTTCATAGTTTTAAGACATGGTATGATAAAGCTCATGGAGCAGGGAGAGAGTGACCTAGTAGAGACTAGTGAAGAGGCGGGGTCAGGAGCTATGACTCGATCCCTGCAACCACAAATAAGCGAGTGCACCACACAGAAACATGCTGGTACATACAAAGAAAGATCGCAATCAGCAGGACTCGATACTGCTACTGGGACCGACAAGATTCCAAGGCAGCGCTCTTATCCACTTAGCCAAACAAATGCCACAAGACTGGCCATCCTGGTTCACACTCCATGTTTCTTTCTCAGCCCGGGCACGTCAGTCAGCCTCAAGCATGGATTCAAGCTATTTCAGTCTCCTCCTGTATGTTCTGACCTCTCAAGCAATTTTTATATCAATGTACCATACAGAAACAAGCGAGTATATACAGAAAAAGATCGTAGATTATTTCATAATAAAGTAATAAATTTTTCTCTGATGTATGTACGTTTGCCATAATTATAATAAAATTATGTTTGTGAGTATACTTGAAGTGTTCTGTGAAAAAACTTATACCTGAGGTGTTCATATAAGTATTCTTTATTTATTTATTTATTTATTTATTTATTTATTTTGTCTTTGCAAACAGTACATTGAGATTTTGTATTTACAATAGTGGGTTGCAATACAAAGAGAGCCTCTATTATGCCTTGGCATTATGGGCCAACTTAACATTATTGGCTTACAGACTACTTAACACTAAGGATTATAACATAGTTGTACAGTAGGATAGTAATTATTTCGTAGTTGTACAGTAGATTATTAATAATAAGTGAATCAAAATTTGTATAAGACAAAAGATATATTCATATATTCGAAAATGCTGTTTGTGAAAACAATGATTGTTCACACGAATATACGTGAGGTGTTCATATGAGTATATTTGTGTTGTTCACATGAATATACTCATATGAACAACATAAATATACTTATATGAGGTGTTCACATGAGTATGCTCGAGGCACTGATATTAGTATACAAGTATTTCGGAAACGCTGTACCTTACATGGATTTATTCCAGTGACCAGTTTCCTCAAATTGTAAAAGCAAATAGTAATAAGCTGAATGTAAGAGAGACATCTGCATTTTTGTAAACAATATATAAATACTATCTTTATAAACAATCCGCCTCTCCTACTTTCCAAGGTTAGGATTGTCTGCATTTTATTCAGGCCGCACAATGTCCTCAGACATGACATCTCCGTTGCCTCCAGCATTCTCCTTGTTCCAACATTACCACCCCGTGCCTCACACCCATATGTGGGCGTTGGTACCACCGTAATCTCATATATTCTCATCTTTGCTTCATGGATAACGTTCTTTGTCTCAGTACACTACTCACCTAAGATTCACATCGCCTTGCAAAGACCCATCTGCTAACAAGTCCACCCCCCTCCCCCAATATCCGAAACCATTCACTTCCGCTATACTCCCACCCTCTAATCTGACATCCAGTCTTTCATTTCCTATGTTTTTTGTTACCTCTATCACCTTGCTCTTTCCTATGTTCACTTCTAATTTCCTTCTCCTACGTATCCTAACAGCAAAAAGAAACTGCAACAACTCCCTCTTTGTGGTAGATTCAATATCTCTTAATCCCATATCTCTTGCCAACACCCGAGGATTCACTTCTCTTAAAACCCTGTCTATATATATAATGAACAACCATGGTGACATCACTCATCCTTGTCTAAGGCCTTCCATAGGATGAGGCATTCCTACGTTGTTCATTAAAACCTTGGAGGAATCGGAAAAATAAAATATTCATGTAACCTGGGTAGGTCTAGACATATGGGCGAGTCTCCTCAAACACTAAACCTTCAGTAAAAAGGTACCTGGTAATTAGTCGATCTTTGTGGGTTGCAAAGTGCTACAAACCTGGGGAGGCACGAGCACGCTAAGAGATAACACAATAAGTGCCAGGGGCCCAAGACTGTTCAAGTGCCTCCCAGCATACATAAGGAGATTACCAATAGACCCCTGGCTGTCTTCAAGACGGCACTGGACAGACACCTAAAGTCAGTACCTGACCAGCCGGGCTGTCGTTCGTACGTCAGCCTACGTGCGGCCAACAGTTACAGCCTGGTTGATCAGGCCCTGATCCACCACGAGGCCTAGTCACAGACCGGGCCGCGGAGGCGCTGAGCCCCGAAACCCTCTTCAGGTATACTCTAGGTAACCAATTTCGGGAATAATTAATGAGTGTTAGTTTTGCATACTCGTGTGCTCGTCTACTCAGACAACTGCTGTTGTTTCTGGGAATCACTTTGTACAGTTTCTCTAACCTTCAAGAGGAATACAGTTGAATTGATACCAGACGCAGTGTGACATCTATATGTTTAGCTCTTGTTGGTGACTGTAGTGTATAATACACGCACCCCGTGTGTGTGGTGACAGGCTCATGCACTCTTCCCGCATTCTGTAGGGGTGATGTTAAGATCGCTATGGATCTGCGTCACTACTAGTGAAGCCACAAGCTCTGGAGGGAAGGTGGTCATCTGCTGAGAGCAAGATTACAGGCAGCTCGAATCGTTATGATGCACAAACAGACATTCCATATTACCAGTCCTTCACCCCAACCAGTTTTACACAACTTGAAATCGGTCACCACTACCTCCCCTCACCATACTAATCTATCACCACCATCAGTCCCTCACCACCACCAGTCCTTCACCACCACCAGTCCTTCACCACCACCAGTCCCTCACCATCAACAGTCCCTCGCCACACCAGCCTTACCCCCACCAGCCTTCACCCCACCAGTCCTCACACAACATCCTTCACCACCACCAGCCCCTCACCCACCAGAAACTACCACACCAGTCCCTCCCCCAACACCCATCCCAACCACCCCACCAGTCCCTCCCCACCCCCAGTCCTCACACCCCCCATCCTCACACCAACATTTCCCTCCACCACCCCCCCCCCAACGTTCACCACCAAACCCTTTCACCCCCCCCACCCCTCACCACCACCCCCAACCCCCCGCCCCCAAAAAAGTCCTTCACTCCCCCAGATTTAAAACCACCAGCCCTCACAAAAAGCCCCTTCCACCACCCCCCCAACAACCCCCCCACCCCCAAGTCCCCCCACAACCCCCCCAACCACCCCCAGCCCCAAACATACCCATCCCCCACACCCCCCCGTCCCTCACCACCACCAGTCCTCACCCCACAGTCCCACCCCCCCAGTCCTCCCCCAAACCAGCCCTTTCCACCACCAGTCCCCCCCACACCAGCCCCTAACCCCCACCACCCCCTCACCCCCCAGCCCCTTACCACCACCAGCCCTCAACCCCAAACAGTTCACCACCCACCAGTCCTTCCCAACCACGTCTCCACCCACCGTCCCACCACACCCCCTCACCACCACCAGTCCTTCACTACCACCGCCTTTCACCCCCACCAGCCCTTCACCCCACCACCTTACACCACCATCCCCCACCCCAACCAAAATCCCCACCACCCAGTCCCTCACCCCCACCAGTCCTCCCCACACCACCCCTCCACCACCAGCCCCCACCCCACCCCCCCAAACCAGTCCCCACCCACCTTTTAAAACCCAGTCCCCCAAAATTTAACCACCAGCCCTCACCCCCACCGTCCCTCACCACACAGTCCCCCCCACCCCATCTTCACTCCCACCCCATTCCCCCCCCACCCACCACAACCTCCTCCCCACCCCAGTCCTCACCCCAAACAGTTTTCACCCCCCAAACCTTTCCCCCCCCCCAGCCCTTCACCCCCAAAAGCCCTTCACCACACCATCCCTCACCACCCCCAGCCCTTTCACTACCACCGTCCCTCACCACCCCCAGCACCACCCCAGCCCCCCCCCCACCATCCTCCCTCCCACCAACCCCCTCCCACCACCAGTCCCCCCACACCAGCCCCGCACCACCACCCATCCCCACCACCCCCCCAGTCCCTCCCCAAAACACCAGTCCTTCACCCCCCAGTCCCCAAAACCACCCTCACCCCACCAGCCCTTTTCCTACCACCACCTTTCCACCCCCACCCCCTCACCACCCCCAGTCCTTCCCCACCCCCCGTCCCTCCCCCACCCCCACCCCTCACCCCCCAGACCCCACTCCTTCACTACCACCGGGCCTTTCACCACCACCCCCCTTCCCCCCCCTCCCCCCCCCAAAGCTTCACTACCAAAGCCCCCTCCCCACCACCATCCTCACCCACAGTCCCCACCCCACCTTCCTTACTCCCAGTCCTCACCAACCAGTCCCAAACCACCCCTTTCCCTCACCACCACCATCCTTATACCACCAGCCTTTCCCACCCCCAGCCTTCCCACCACCAGCCCTTTCACCCCCACCAGTCATCCCCCCCAGCCCTCACCCCACAGCCCCTCACACCACCATCCTTCCCCCCCTGCCACCCAGTCCTCCCCACCCATCCCTCACCCCCACCAGCCTTTCATACCCCAGTCCCCCCCTACCCCTCCCCCCCACCCCCTCCCCACCACCAGTCCCCCCCCACCAACCCCAGCCTTTTAAAACCACCACCCCTACCTCCCCCCCACCCCGCCCTCACCCCCAAAAGTCCTTCACTACCCCCATCCCCCACCACACCATCCCTCACCACCACCAGTCCCATCCAAGACCACCCACCCCCCCCTTTCACACCACCGTCCTTCACTACCAAGTCCCCTCACCACCCCCAGTCCCTCAACCCACAGCCCCACCACCAACCCCGGGTCCCCCTCCCCCAATCCCCCCCCCCCAGTCCCTCACCCCCACCATTCCCCTCCCCACCTTTCACCACCCCCTTACTAACCGTCCTCCCCACCCCCAGTCCTCCCACCTCCCAGCCCTCACCCCCACCAGCCCCTTCACCCCACCATCCTTCCCACCACCCATCCCCCCTCCACCAACCACCAGCCCCTTCACACCACCTTCCCCACCCCCACCAGCCCTTTCAACCCCCATCCCTCACCACCACCGCCCCTTCACACCACCCTTCACCACCCCCCTTCACCCCCCACCAGTCCTTCCCCCTAACCCCACCCCCAGTCCCACCACCAAGCCCCTCCCCCCCCAGTCCCCACCACAACACCCTCACACCACAGCCCCCTCACCCCACCAGTCCCCTCCCACACCGTCCCTCCCCCCCACCCCTCCCCCCCGTCCCCAACCCCCTTTTTTCACTCACCACCCTTCCCCACCCCAAACCCATCCCCTTTTCTCCCCCCAAAGGGCCCCCTCCCACCCCCAGTCCCCAACCCCCGTCCCTCACCACCCCCCAAATCCCCCCCACCACCCCAGCCCCTCCCACCACATCCTCCCACCACCCCCCCCGCCCCCCCCAAACCCACCCCCACCCCCTTCCACCACCACCCCCCCACCCCTTTCCTCCCACCACCACCCCATCCCCCTTTCCCCACCAAGCCTTCCCCACCACCATCCTCCCAAAACCAAACCCCTCACCACCACCAGTCCCCACCACCACCGTCCCACCCCCCAGCCTTTTCACCACACCAGTCCCCACCACCCCCAGTCCTCCCCCACCCACCAGTCCCTCTCCCCACAGTCCTTCATACCCCCTCCCTCACCACCACCGTCCTCCCCCACCACCGTCCCTCACCACCCCCAGCCCCCATCCCCCCTTTCACCCCCCCCTTCACCACCCCGTCCTTCCCCACCCCCCAGTCCTTCCCACCACCAGTCCATCACTACACCAGCCCTTCACCACCACCAGTCCTTCATCCCAAACCCACCCCCACACACCACCACCACCCCCCTTTCACCCCCAGCCTTTCACCACCCCGTCCTTCACCCCCACCAGCCCCTTCACCACCACCAGTCCTTCCACCCCCATCCCACACCACCAGCCCTTCCCACCCCAGTCCTCCTCCCCAGCCCCTCCCACACCTCCTCACACCACCAGTCCTTCACCACCACCCCCTTTCCCCTCCCCACCCCCACCAGCCCCTCACACACCAGTCCTTCACCCCACCAGTCCTTCACACCACCAGCCCTCACCAAGCCACTCCACCATCCTCACCCCCCCACCCATCCCCCCCCACCACCACAGCCCCTTCCTCCCCCAACCCCCCCCAAAAATCCTCCCCACCACCTCCTCCCCCACCAGTCCCTCACCCACCAGTCCCTCACCACCACCATTCCCTCACCACCCCCAGGCCTTCACCCCCACAGTCCCTCCCACACCAGTCCCCCCCAAACCCCCCCACCACCCCAGCCTTCACCACCACCATCCCCCCAACAACCAACCCCTCCCACACCAGCCTCCCCACCCCCAGTCCCTCACCACCCCTTCCCTCACCACACCAGTCCCCCCCACCACCAGTCCCTCACCCCCCCAAAGCCCCTCATCACCACCAGTCCTCACCCACCGTCCCTCACACCACAGTCCCTCACCACCCCAGCCCCTCACCACCCCGTCCTTCACTCCAACAGCTTTCCCACCACCAGCATTTCACTCCCACCAGTCCCTCCCCACCCCAGTCCCTACCCCCACCATCCCTCCCAAACCCCACCCTCACCCCACCAGCCCCTCACCACCACCATCCCCACCACCACATCCTTCACCACCACCAGTCCCTCACCACCACCAGCCCCTCACCCCCACCAGGCCCTTTTCACCACCACCAGCCTTCACTACCACCACCCCCTCCCATTTCCCCAGCCCCTCCACCCCACCCCTCAACCCCAGTCCCTCCCCACCACCAGCCCCTCACCACCACCACCCCCCCCCCCCCCTTCACTACCCAGTCCTCCCACCACCAGTCCTCACCTACCCCCTCCCCCACCAGCCCTTCACTACACCGGGCTCATTTTCCCACCCATCCCCCCGTCCTTCACTACCACGTCCCTCACCACCATCCCCACCCCATCCTTCCCCCACCGCCCCTCCCCCACCAGTCCTTCACTACCCCCAAGCTTTCACCCCCCCAGTCCCATACCACCCCTTTTCAAAAACCACCCCACCCCCCCTCCCTACCCCCCCAGTCCTTCACTACCCCCAGCCTTTCCCCAACCATTTTCACTAAAAACCCATTTTCACCACCCGCCCCTACCACAAACGTCCCTCACACCCCAGTCCTCACACCCCCAAACCTTTAAACTCCCCTCCCCCTCCTTTTCCACCACCCCCCCCACCCCAGCCCCCCTCCCCCCCACCACCTTCCTCCTCACCCCTCCACCACCATCCCTCACCACCCCTTTTCCCCCCCCATCTTCCCCCCCCTTTCCCACCCCCACCCTCCCCCAATTCCTTCACTCCCCACCATTTTTCACCCCCCAGTCCTTCACTCCACCGTCCTCCCCCACCCTCCAGACCTACCCACCAATCCTTCACTCCCCACCAGTCCCCACCCCCGCCTTCATACCCCCAGCCTATCACCCCACCACCCCTTCCCCCCCGACCAGCCCTTTTCATACCACAAATCCCACCACCACCGTCCCACCCACCCCCCAGTCCCTCACCCCACCGTCCCTCACCCCACCAGTCCTCACCACCACCGTCCTTCACAAACCCCGTCCCTCCCCCCCACCGTCCCTCACCTACCAGTCCGTCCCCATCACAGCCCCTCACCATCACCAGTCCCTCACCTCCCCAGCCCCTCAACCCACCGCCTTCACCCCACCACCCTTCCCACCCCGTCCTTCACTACCCCGGGTTCCCCCACCCCCAATCCCTCAACACCCCCACCCCTCACCCCCACAGTCTCTACCACCACCACCAGTCCACACCCCACCAGTCCCTCACCACCCCCAGTCCCTCCCCAACCAGCCCTCCCCGGGCCACCGTCCTTCCCCACCACCCCCCTTTTCCACCACCAACCCCTCCCCCCACCGTCCCCACCCACCAGCCTTTCACTCCCCAGTTTTTCACCCCACAGCCCTTCACCCCCCACCAGTCCTTCACCCCACCATCCCCCCAAACCAATCCCCACCCCACCATTTCCCCCCACCCCGTCCCCACCACCCACCGTCCTCCCACCCCCACTCCCACATCCACCAGTCCCTCACCACCACCAGTCCCTCATCACCACCATCTTCATACCACCAGCCCCCTCCCCACCCCCAGTCCCCACCAACCCCGTCCCTCACACCCCCAGTCCCTACCCCACCGTCCCCCCCCACCACCCCACGTCTTCATTTCCCCCCAGTCCCCCATTTCCAGTCCCTCCCCAACACCGTCCCCACCACCAGCCCCTAAACCACCACCAGCCCTCCACCCCAGTCCCCACCACCCCCAGCCCTTTTCCCACCCCAGCCCTCACCCCCCCTCCTTCAACCTCCCAGCCTCACTCCAGCACCCTTTTCCCACCCCGCCCCTCACCCACCGTCCCCTACCTCCCGTCCTCACCAACCCCCAGTCCTTACTACCCCCCCCCTTTCCCTACCACAAGCCCTAACACCCCCAGTCCCTCACCCCAAAGTACTTAACCCCGTCCTCACCCCCCAGCCTTCATACCCCCACCCCTCACCACCCCCAGCCTTCAATCCCACCACCCCTTCACCACAACCACCTTCATACCACCGTCCCCCCACACCTTTCCCCTCCCACCACCGCCTTCACCCCCCGCCCCTGACCACCACCAGCCCTCACCACCAGCCCTTTCACCTCCCCCATCCTCACTACACCACCTTTTCCCCCACCCCTCCCTCCCCACCACCACCCTTCCTCCCACCGCCCTTCCCACCACCAGTCCTTCACTCCACCATTTCCTCACCACCCCCAGCCCTCACCACCACAGTCATTCCACCCCCCAGTCCTCACCCCCCAAAAGTCCCTCACCACCACCGCCCCTCACCCCACCCAGTCCTTACTCTACCCCTTCCCCACCCCATCCTTCCTCCATACCCCTCACCCCCACCATCCCTCCCCACCACACGCCCCCTTTCACCCCACCATTTTAAAATACACCACCCCTTCACCACCACCATCCTTCACTCCACTAGTCCCTCACCACCACCAGTCCTCACCACCCACGTCCCTCCCCAAACCCCCACCCTTCACCCACAGCCCCTCACCCCCCAGCCCTTCATCCACCGCCCCACCACCACCGTCGTTAAATCCACCGTCCTACCACCAACCCTTCACACACCACCTTTCACCACCGCAATGCATACCACCCCCGTCTTCACCACCCCCCCTCCCCACCACCAGTCTTCCCCACCACCATCCCCCCCCGCACCCTTCACCCCCCACCAGTCCCCACCACCCCCCAGTTTTCAACCACCAGCCTTTCACCCCACCAGTCCTTCATCCCCCCAGTGCTCCCCACCCCCCACCTTCACCACCACCAGTCCCTCCCCACGTTCTTCACTCCCACCAGCCTTTCCCACCCCGTCCTTCACCCCACCAGCCCCTACCCCACAGCCCTTCACCACCCCGTCCCTCCCCACCCCCAGCCCTTCCACCACCCCCTTTCCCCACACCAGTCCTTCATACCCCAACCCCTCACCCCCAGCAGTCCCTCCCCCCACCCCTTCCCTACCACCATCCCTCCCCCCCACCAGTCCTTCATTTCCCAAACCTTTCACCCCCACCAGCCCTTCCCCCACCAGTTTTTCACCCCACCAACCCTCACTCCCACCAGTCCCTCACCACCCCCTCCCTCCCCACCACCACCCCACCACCACAGTCCCTCCCCACCACCTTTTTTCACTACCCCGTCCTTTTTCCACCAGCCCTTCACTACCACCGCCCTTCACCACACCACCCCTCCCCCACCCCAGCCCCTCACCACCCCCAGTCCCTCACCACCACCTTTCCCTCACCACCACTTTCCCTTCACTCCCACCAGTCCTTCATTTTCCACCATCCTTCACTCCACCATCCTCCCCACCCCAACCCTCACTACCCCCCAGCCCCTCACCACACCAGTCCCTCCCCACCACCAGTCCCTCACCACCACCAGCCCCTCCACCACCTTCCTTCCTACCCCATTTCACTACCCCATCCTTCACTACCCCCAGCCTTCACATACCCCAGTCCCTCCCACACAGCCCTCACCACCACCTTCCTTCACTACCCCCATCCCTTCATACCCCCATCCTTCCTACCCCCCGTCCTTACTACCACCGTCCCCTCACCCCCCTTCCTTCACTACCACCACCCTTTTTCACCACCACCAGCCTTCACTACCACCATTCCCCACCACCACCAGTCCCTAAACTCCCACCGTCCCTACCCCCACCAGCCCCCCTCCACCCCATCCCTCACCACCACCATTCCTTACTACCCCACCCCTTCACTACCCCCAGTCCTTCACTACCACCATCCCTCCACCAACCATCCTTCACCACCCCAGCCCTTCACTACCCCCAGTCCTCACTACCACCAGCCCTCCCCACCACCGGCTTCCCACCACCTTCCTTCACTCCCACCAGCCCCTTCATTTCCCCCAGCCCCTTCCCCACCGGGCCCTCACCCACCAGTCCCTCACCAACCATCCTTCACTACTCCCACCTTTCCCCACCCCAGCCCTTCCCACCACCAGCCCTTTCCCCACTACCTACCCCTAAACCCCACCATCCCTCAACCACACGTCCCTCACCCCCAAAATTTCCCTTCATACCACCAGCCTTTCCCCACCACCGTCCTTCACTACCCCAGTCCCTCACCCCCACCAGTATTCATCCCATAGTCCCTCTCCACACCAGTCCCTCACCACCACCGTCCCTACCCCACCGTCTTCACTACTCCAGCCTTTCACCACTCCATCCCTCACCCCTTTTCAGTCCTTCATACCACCAGTCCCCACCACCACCAGCCCTCCTCCCACCGTCCTCACCACCCCATTCCCCCTTACCCCCGTCCTTCACTCCCCAGTCCCACCACCACCAGTCCCCACCACCCCGCCCTCCCCACCCCCCAAACCCTTCACTACCACCACCTTTTCACCCCACCGTTTTTCACTACCACCGTCCCTCCCCACCACCAGTCCCCCCCCACCACCAGTCCTTCACTCCCCGTCCCTCCCCACCCCAGTCCTTCACCACCCCCTCCTTCACTATCACCAGTCCCTCCCACCCCAGTCTTCCTATCCCGCCCCTCCCCACCCCAGCCCTTCATACCCCCACCCTTTTTCCCCCCACCAGTCCCTCCCCACCCCGGCCTTCACTATCCCCAGTCCCCCCCACCACAGTCCCACCCCAACATTCCTTCACATCCCAGTCCCCACCCACCAGTCCTTCATACCCCAGTCCCTCACCCCCCCGTCCCCACCCCCACCAGTCCTTCACTATCCCCGCCCCTCACCCCCACCAGTCCTTCCACCCCCACCTTTCACCACCACCAGTCCTTCCTACCACCAGTCCCCACCGCCAGCAGTCCCCACCCACCAGCCCTTCACTACCCAGCCTTTCCCACCACCACCCCTTCACCTCCCCAGCCTTCACCACCACCAGCCCCACCACCACCAGTCCCTCACCACCCCCCAGTCCCCACACCACCAGTCCTTACTACCACCAGTCCTTCATACCACCATCCCTCACTCCCACCAGTCCCTCACCCCCACCATCCTTCTCTCCCACCATCCCCACCACCACCAGCCCTTCACTGCCCCATCCTTTCACCCACCAGCCCTTCACCCCCCAGTCTTCTCCACCCCAGTCCCTCACCACCACCCCTTCACTCCCACCAGCCCCTCCCCTCACGCCCCTTCACTACCACCAGCCTTTCACCTCCACCAGCCCTTCACCCTCCCATTCTCTCCCACCCCCAGCCCCTTCACTACCACCCCCCCTTTTCCCCCCCCAGTTTTTCATCCCACCAGGCCCTCACCACCACCAGTCCCTCACCCCACCAGTCCCTCACCACCCCCTGTCCTCCCCACCTCCACCTCACAACCCCGCCCCTCACACCCCCAGCCCCTCACCCCCCCATCCTTCCTACCACCAGCCTTTCCC
Organism: Cherax quadricarinatus; assembly: GCF_026875155.1. Lineage (NCBI taxonomy): Eukaryota > Metazoa > Arthropoda > Malacostraca > Decapoda > Parastacidae > Cherax > Cherax quadricarinatus. The sequence goes on from NC_069399.1 coordinate 111,283,066, forward strand.
ACCCAGTCCCTCACCCCCACCAGCCTTCACCCCCCCACTCTTCACCACCACCTCGTTCAAACCCACTAGCCCCTCACCACCACCGTCTTAAACGACCACCAGCCCTTCACCACCACCAGCCCTTCCCCCACCACCATCCTTCCCAATCCCTCCCAAAACCCTCCACTCACTATCACCCCAGCCCCTTACCCCCACCGCCATCATCCCCAACTTTTCACTACCACCACCCCACATCATCACGAACACTACCAAATCACAACACCCCACAAGCTTCCTTTAAAACCAACACACCCACCATTCAAAACCCACCACAAAAACCACCACCAAAACCCTGCCAAAACCATACCACCCGCCGCCACCCCCCTAGAAGACAGAAAAGCAGCAGGGGGAGGGGTGGCGCCAAAATCGTTTTTTCGGATCTGTAAAAACCATAAGGGGGCGGGCTGCGCCCTTCTTCTCTTCATGGACCCCAAGTAAATTTTCCTTGGTGTAACTCTCTAAACAGCAGGGAGTGCCAATACGTGATGTGAGGGCTGACCCCCTTTTTTCTCTCTTCTCTTCTCCCCTCTTCTCTTCTCTCTCCTTTCTCTCTCTTCTCTTCTCTCCTCTCTCTCTCTCTCTCTCTCTCTCTCCTCTCTCTCTTCTCTTTTTTTTCTCTCTCTTCTTTTCTCTCTCTCTTTTCTCTCTTCTCTTTCTCTCTCTCTGACTCTGTCTGTGTGTCTTTTTGTCTGTCTCTGTTTGCGGTATCGGGTCTGTCTCTGTCTCTGTCTCGTCGTCTGTCTGTCTGTCTGTCGTCTGCTGTCTCTATGTAGTTGTTGTCTGTCTGTCCGTCTCGTCTCTCTTCTCTCTCTCTCTTGTCTCTTCTCTCTCTCTCTTTTTCCCTTTTCTCTTTTCCCTCTCGCCCTACCCCATGGTAACCCATCTCCTGGTGAAGGGTTTTGGTAAACGATTGAGGGGAGACTTGCTTTGGGTGAGAGCGCAAATCTTGACTGAAGCTCTGGTTGGGGGCGCTAGGAATAGATCTTCCTCTCTCTCTCTCTCTTCCTCTCTCCTCTCTCTCTCTTTCTCTTTTTCCCCTCCTTTCTCCTCTCTCTCTCTCTCTCTCTCTCTTCTCTTTTCTCCTTCTCTCTCTCTCTCTCTCTCTCCTCTCTCTTCCCCTCTCTCTCCCCTCTTCTCCCGCATCCAGAAAGCCCCAAAGACATTAACCACTACAACATTTAAACGGGGCCTACAATTTCCCAGCCTATCCCCCCCAAAATACCTCACCACAGCATCACACCAGATTACAGCATCCAGTTACCCCACAAATTCCAAGCGACCAAACCCAACCATACTTCACGCATTTTGGTAGACAAACTGATAGTTGGTGAAGTGTTGAAATACCCGATGATAAGATATTATGCATCATCTAATTCCCTTTATTGGAGAAAATTTTCGTTTGGGAAAGGCTTTGTCCATTCAGGGATGAGTGAAAGCTGGGTGAATCGGGGACCGAATCTATTTGAAATAATGAAACTTAAGCTTAATAGTTTCGAAATATAAGTTACCCACGAAGTTATCCAAATTGCTTAAAAAAATTTGGGTCTATTGTATGGGGTTTTTTTTTTAAAAAATAATATTTTAATTAGTTTAATTCAACTGCAAAATAAAAATTAAAATAAAATATTTAAAGGTTTTAAAAAGTATCATGTGGGCCCCACCCGTTGCTGGTTGCAAAGGGGGCCCCATAACAGTTCAAGCTTCAGCGTCCCAAAAAATGAGGCCCTCACTGGGGTGAAAAGCGTAGTAGGAGTCCCCTCGGTGTGCATGCGGGTGGATATGTAAATTACTATAAGATTTCGTTTCCCTCGCTTTACTAATTGTCTCTTAAAATTTCCTGACTCTACGTGTTTTTTGATCAATGGATTTTTTTTAAACAGAAAAAGTGGTTGCTTTGGCCTCCCCCTCTGACTAGATTTGTCTAATTAAAATATGAAATGCTTGAAATAAAATAATTTTTCCAAATTCAACCCCCAGACATGATGCGGTTTCGTATGTAGATGATATATTTTTTGTTGGGTAAAAACCCGGGTTTAATTTTGCTCCCTTCTTTTAATAAATATAACAGTAAAATTCGGCTCTAAATGAATGGGCTTCAACAAAACATTTAAAAATGTCTGAGTACGGAAGCCGACACTCTGCAATTTATTCATCTTTTCTTTTTTTAAAAAAATTTTTGGATTGTGTATGCATCCTTCCCTCCTAACCAAAAAAATAAAAGTAATTAAAAATCTTCATAACCAATAAAAACTGGGACTAAAAAGGCACAATACCGTGCTGGAACAATAACAAAAAATCCGACTAGAAGAGTTGAGTTACGAGGAGTTTCAGTGGGGTTTGAAATGGCCCAAAGTGGCCCGAAACGTCGCCCCGTAAGTCCTCTCTTCTTGTGCGGATTATTTGTGATAACAGGTTACCTTTACTTTTGGAAAAAACATGTTTTCTCTCCCGGGACCCTGATGGTAAAACTGGAGCGGGCGGGGAATGATTGTTACAATTAGGGCTGAGATTTATATCCCTTGGAGAGAAATTTAATTCAAAAATTGTTATGAAAAAAATCATACAGTAATTTGCAAGCAAGGTGGCCCAAGAAGCAAAAGCACTAAAGGTGTATTCTATCTGCTCGACGAGAGCTGCAAAACTTTGTGCGAGGGGACAAATGTGCTTCACCTTGAGTTTGCTCTACTTTCTTGGATTGCTGCCTCCCTTCCATCTACGATTCTTTTATAGAAAACGAATAGAGGTGGAGATTTCTCTCTTTTAAACGCGGCCTTGTTTAGATCTGTAAATTCACCCAAAACCCTTTTCGACACCAGGGGAGATGTGGGGTGGTCTTAGGTTTAAGTATTTGCAAAAGGCCAATGTTGTCAAGGAAAACACTCATGGTCCACTGCACAGCCAGCGGGAAGATTTTTTGTATTTCAACAAGTTTTTAGCAAACAGAAAACTACCCCCGGGCTCTGCCACTCTAAAAAACGAAAGTTCTTGAAAAATAGTAAAAAGTTCTTTCCGCATACCTGGGGGGTTTAAACCTGGTGGTTATTAGGGGGATAAACGCCCCCGCGCCCCCGGCCCATGACCGGGGGGGGGCCCCCGAGGGAAATCGGGGCCCTGATCAACTAGGTTTGTTATGCGGGCCCGAAAGGGCAGTCCAAAGTACGACCCAACAGCCGGGCCGACCTGGCACTGACTTTAGGTATTTCCAGCTTCTCTTGAAGGCACCCAAAGGGGTTTTTTGGGGGCAATTCCCCTAATGCTTGAGGGGGAGGTTTTTAAAACCCATTTTTGGGGCCCCCCGGACACTTATGGTTTTTTCCCCTTAGTGTACCAAGGGGCCGCCCCTCCCTTTTTTTTTGGGGGCATTTTGCATCCCCTTTGCCCAGTCTTTTACTTTCGTAGGGAGTGATTTCTGTGTGCAGTTTTGGGGGCCCTTTCCTTTCCCAAAGGGTTTTTTCCAAGTGAAAGATTATGATTATTCCCCCCCTGCTTTCCCAAGGGAGTACAAGTCAATTTGTTCCCCAAGCGTTCCCTGTAGTTAAGGTCCCGACAGAAACTTATACGGCAGAAAAAAAGATTTTCTGTACCTCTTAGTCTGCGATTTACCGGGTTTAATGAAATCGCGGGACCAAAATGAAAATTCCCGGGGCACCAGATGGTTCCCAACATCATCCTTTTCCCCCTTATATGTATATCCATAATAAAAAAAAGGCTTTCAAATTGGGCTGAGGTGGGTTTAACCCGCTCTTAGCTTGTAAGTAAAGATAGGAACGCTTTTAAACCCAGCCCCGTTTAAAAAACCTTTTTGTAAAAAGTGAGAAAAAAGGGGAGAGATGAAATGAGGTTTTCCCCAAAATCCTTTTAAAAAAAACAAAAAGTGTAAAAAATCTAGGATGAAACCAGCGACTGTCTGTTTAGGAAAAAGACTCGAGTTTAAACCCCTTTCTACAAAAAAATATTCTTCTCCCAAACTTAAAACCTCTTCTGGTGAAATTTTTTGCGAAAAAGCCCACCTGTTGCCCAACCCCCGTTTTATTTGAAAAGAACAAACGCCATACATTTACAAATTAAAAGGGTAATTGGGACTGTGGGGCTACCCTTTGAATGTAGGCATAAAAGTATTTGCCTTTGAGCATTAATCAGTGGGGAAAAGAGTTCACAGGGGAAATTCAAGGAATTGAAATAGCTTTCCCGGCCATCTCAGCAAATGTGACGTCATGTAGTTTTTGTTTCCCTTTAAAAAAAAGTTAGGAACAAAGGGGTTTATTTAAGATTATTGTGTAATGGTAATTTAAACCCCTTGGAAAAAATTTTTTCCCCCGATTTGGGAACCCCCTTTTTGGGTTAAAAAAAAATTTTAAAAAAAAAAGTTGTGTTTACGAAAAATAAAAAGTCCCAAAAAGATCGTAGTATACACGATGGGAAATTCTTGGGGGGTTGAAATTTTAAAAATTTTTTATTATAAAGATGTTAAGGCATTAATAAAAGAATTTTTTAATCTGATGAAAATTTTTTAAACACGGGGAGAAGTTGGTTAGTACTTAGTGCAGAGAACTCTTCTCCATTTCTGTGATAAATCTTTCTCTTTAGGTAATGGAGTATATTTTTTTATAGTGAATCCAGCATATACATACCAGAATTTTTGTTCGATATGTATTGTGCATCGTATTTATGTTATGAATAAATAATGTGTGATGTGAATATAATGCAGATAATCCGTAGTTTGGAGATTAAGAGGAGGTGTGGGATTACCAAAACTATTATCCACAGGGCTGAGGAAGGATTATTGAGATGGTTTCGACATGTAGAGAGGATGGAACAACATAGAATGAATTTGAGAGTGTATAAATCTGTAGTGGAGGGAAGGCGGGGTAGGGGTCGGCCTAGAAAAGTTGGAGGGAGGGGTAAAGGAGGTTTTGTGTGCTAGGGCTTGGACTTCCAGCAAGCGTGTGTGAGCATGTTAAACAGGAGCAAATGGAGACAAATGATTTTTAGGACTTGACGTGCTGTTGGAGTGTAAGCAAGGTAACATTTATGAAGGGATTCAGGGAAACTGGCAGGCCGGACTTGAGTCCTGGAGATGGGAAGTACAGTGTCTGCACTCTGAAGGAGGAGTGTTAATGTTACAGCTTTTTAGCTGTGTTAATAAAATAAATAAAAAAAATAAACAAAACTCTGGGGTCCCGACAAGAAGTCTTAAGATATTTATTCTGTTTTTTATTTGATCACAAGAAGTGTTTTCAGTTTCTTTTACAAGAAATTGAATAAACACAGACCCGTGACACTTTCAAAGATATCTTTGTCAATCATTTCATTGTATTATTGCTTTTGAAAACAGCACTCACATTAAAAAAATCAAGAACTTAATAGAAATGAGACTGTTATAGTGAATTAATAAATATTCATCCTTGGAATATCATGTAAATGTTTTCTATTATCAGAAGAAAAGCTCTTAAAGTGAAGTGCTTTGAACAAAATAGATTTACACATTTTATGTAAAAGAAAGAATTAAATGAGAGGCTTGAGCCAGTAGGCCTACTTCAGGAAATTCTTTCTCTACTACTGTACTATAAAGTTCTACAGCTTCCATTACTACCACTACTATTATCTCATTACTGAGACTATCTATGCTTATTCCACTACTGCTACTACTATTATTACTACTACTTCTATTACTGCTACTAATATTACTATTACTTACTACTACTTTAAGTACCACTGGTATTACTACAACTACTACTACTACTACCACTACCACTTCAACGCTCTTCATCCCCCTCTCCCTAGCGCATTATCTTCTTGCCTCGACTACTTTTCTCACCCCAGTTGTGACTTGTCAGTGATCCAGATAGTATTCATAAGATTCCTTTCCTAAGTGTGAGGGGTTTTGTTGGATTGTTCCAGCTACGTTACTGTGACTTTTTTTTATTCAGCGTTCCTTTGTAAATTCCTTCATCGGCTGAATCTTCAACGAGTGTGCCTTGCTGTTCATGATGAAGGGCTCTTGATCCGTGTAACTGAATCTGTTCTTGATTTCCTAGGATCGAGTCTGAATGCTGCTCCCCTATCCCTCCCGTTCTCCAGGGCCTGGACGTCGGACAGTATATGGACACCGGATGGGATATGGACGCCGGGTTGAACATGGACGCCGGACAGTACATGGACGCCATGAAGGAGATGGACGCCGGTCTGAACATGGACGCAGGACTAGGGGAAAACAGAGAGGTCGTGTGAACTGAGAATCAACTGCCCGGTGGGATCCGGCAAACTTTATGGCCAGATTTGTAACGCTGGATAAAACATGGACGCGCCGTTAACTTCTGATTGCAAACAGCACAGAGACTAGTGAAGGGACCAGGAACTCTAACTTCCCCCCTTCCCCCCTCATACAATGTCTTCTCTCCATCCATTCATCTATCTCCTCCCTCTTGCTCCCCTTCTTTCTTCTCTTCTTCCTCCCCTTTCGTCTTCCTTTCTCATCCTTTTCTCCTCTCATTTTTTGCACTCTTTTTTTTTTAACACTGTTATATTATTATTATTATTATTATTATTATTATTATTATTATTATTATATTATTATTATTATTATTATTATTATATTATTAATTATATATTATTACGTAATGTAACATGTTAAAGTTGTTTCAGTTACTTATTAATTATCTTCATTAAAACAGGATATTATCACAGTATAAGAACAAAAATTTTCCCAATACGTGGCTGCCAAAAATACACAAATACACCCCCATAATTAAGAGGCTGAAACTGATAACGGCGTTTCGACCAAAGTATGACCAAAACGTACTCAAAAGTTTCAGTCTCCTAAGTTTGAGCTGGTTATTTGTGGCGTCTCGCTGTACAACATCCAGCAATAGTCTGCCATCATGTTAATACTCCATTTACCTAGGTACGTTATCTTCATTTCCTTTCATAATAATAATAATAATAATAATAATAATAATAATAATAATAATAATAATAATAATAATAATAATAATAATAATAATCTTTATTTCTACATGTACAATGTATACAGGCCTAACTGACATCAATGACATACTACTATGCACAAAGCCCCTTGTTTTGCAAAGCATTTCGGGCAAATTAGGTCAATTTTGTCGCAGGATGCGACCCACACCAGTCGACTAATACCCAGGTGCCTATTTTACTAATAGGTAAAAAGGGACAGCAGGTGTCTTAATGAAACACGTCCTAATATTTTCACCCGTACCGGGGATCGCCCCCGGACATCACAGAACCTTGAAACTTTCTCCGTCTTGTGGTAAACCTCTAGCAAATTGCTTCATTAATCCAAGTTTCATGTGTAGAGGAGGAAAGAGATAATTTTTTTTTATTTTAACCAGACTATATCTAATTATAGCATAAGAGACATTACAGGGAGTTCATTATTTATCCTGGCCTCCAATTTTCACTCCGAAGTATACGTGGTAAGTTTTTTTGAGAAAGTGTGTAATATTTCCCTGTTTCTTTTTCTTGGCAATTTCACCAAAAAATATAACAGTAACTGCCAGAAGAGTTAACATAGCCTTGTGCAGCCATCGTCACAACAACCACAACTCTACTCTGAAACAAAGCAAAAATAAACCACCTGTATTAAAAGAAGACACAAAATACACGTTGATACGTTGTCAGTTTTCAGCCTCCTCAAGATCCCTGTAACATAATCTCCCTCACAGCCTCTTTCCTTCCCCACATTCATGTTAACAATCCCTGACAAGGCATAGCGACAACACCACTTTGTAAAGGACTAGACAACAACTGTAACACGATACATAAATTTGAGCATTGTTTATTGAAATCAGCAAACAGAAACTGATAAGAAACAGGCAACAAATCTAAGTAAATAATAATAAAAATTATTATTAAAATTTTTATTAATTATTATTTATTATTATTTTTATTATTATTATTATTATTATTATTTTTATTATTTTATATTATTATTATTAATATTAATTATCCACAAGGAGACTTAAGTGATTCCCTTAATTTTTCTTTTTGTTCCTTATTTTTTCTTCCAGCTTCTCGTTTTTATTTAACTCATAACAGGAAAAGGCCTTATCCAATCAACTTTTTATTTTCAACTATGTTGTATGCTAAATAAGCTTATGAAGCTTAAAATTGTTTGCAATCTGTGCCATATTTGGAGAACGCATCTCTGATCTGCTTCAAATTTTTAGCATTGGTGTGATTTAAATCAAAAGAGCAAGATTCATGATATTATTGGGCTGCATAAGTCCCAGTTTGCCATATTTCTGAAATACAAAGAGATACCGAATTTCATTTGATAACTAAAGAATATCTCATCTTATCAGCTTCAAAGGATTTACAGTTTTGCATTTCACAGGACAAATGTCACCCTATAAGTATAGACCGAGTAGGTACAAATGTGAATTTTGTAATTGTAAAAAAAAATTGAATCACTTCCCGATAGGCTTCAAACTTTTAGTGTTGATGGACCTTATTAAAAGAATGCAAGGTTTTCACTTTGGGCTATGTAAATTTAAAATAGAAAATTTCAATAAAAAAATTAGTCTGCATCTGAAAATAACTAGAGAATGATTCTTCAGGTCGGCTTCAAACACTTAAGAACTGGTGGAGATCAACTGGAAGTATTTTGCTTTAAAATCAGCTGTGTCGGTGCTAATTTCTCAGTTTTGTAGAAAAAATAATTATATCAAATTGGGCTTTTGTAGAACTCAAAATCAACTGGTTTAGCTTGATGTGAGCACGATCCTTGATGTGAGCGCGATCCTTGATGTGAGTGCGATCCTTGATGTGAGCGCGATCCTTGATGTGAGCACGATCCCTGTGAGACAAAACCCCAGTCCCATGCACCTCAGCGCACACCACTGCAACATTGCAGAGTGCGGTGTAAGTTGCCAATTAAATATTACCAATGGGGATTTGAAAGCATTCATTTGCCATCATATACAAAATAAATAATCCCATTTTTTTTTTAAATAAAAATTCCGTATTTTCCTTCTCTTGTTCCACGTGACTTGACGATTAGCTTTGTATATACTGACAAGACCCACAACGCAACTCACTCCTAACAAAGTAGAACTGGAGTTTCAAATCCATGAATTGGAAAAGTTAGAGATACGATAGATATATAACACAGCACAAGTATATTGGTTGTGTGGGGCAGTGCACATCTGGCAGTAACGAGAGTGGTGGTGGTAGTGGTGGTGGTAGTGGTGGTGGTGGTGGTCTCAGTAGTAGTAACCAGTTACCAGTAACCACTGTGCCAGTTGACTCACGACCAACCGTCTCTGCCTGAGTCACTGTCTATTCATATTGAGCTGACCTGGCATTATTCAAAGACCCTCTCACATATGGGTACGGGCGGCCAGTCAGTCAGTTATACGAGAGAGAGCAGAGAGATAGGTACGGCTGTAAGGGCGCAACTCACCTTGTCTGTAATTATACGTACTACCAGCCTACGTGAGTATTTCTTTACCTAATCCACGTCGAACTCCCACATGATAAATGGTGACAGCGGTGTGGAGCGTGGATTTAGTTTTTACGGGTAATTCAAGACGTTACAAGACTGTTTGTGAGTAGCCGGCAGGGTCAAAGGTGAACCTCCAGCCAGCCGCTTACCCTCGCTCACCACCTCCAACCTGCAAGCCTGTTGTAGCCGTTTCAAGCTTCCTGGCTTAGTTCGTGTGCTAATTGCTTCAATCTCCGAGGGGTTGACCCGGATTTTGCAATTAAGCCAGTCAGTAAGCCAGACTGTGGAAGTGAACGCCAGTCAGCCTATCATCCAGCCTGTCTCCTGTCATCCAACTGCTCCTCCGTGCTTTGTGCATCGTTACACGTCTTCCAGTCAGCCATTCTCGTGGGGTAAGCCAGTCAGCCAACCCAGCTTCTAACCCAGCTGAGAGAGAGAAGTAAGCCACGCAGTAAGAAGTAAGCCAAGTTCCTCTGAAGTATTGTCTATATCGCTTTGTGCTCCCTGTTGGATGCTAAGAGTGGTTTTCACCATTCCTGTGGCATAGAGTGGCTTATCAAGCCACCTTCGTGGGTAGTAGTGGAGTGCGTTCTGCGCGCCTCACACCCTCCACCACTCCCACCACCAGCCACCCACCACCAGCCACCCACCTCATCTACCTGTGGTTGTTTGCACCCTTGTACCGGGTCCTAATACTGTTTTGGCTCACATAATTGGTCAAGAGATGTAGTGAGCGCCAACGATAAAGCCAATTATGGGAGTTCACCGAGAAAGTGCCTTTCTTCCGACAACAGTGAGTGTAGGGGGCGTCAGTCATCACCATCACAGAAGCCGGCAGCAAAACAAGCGAAGTGAAAACTACAGTAATTAGACAATGTTGTCAGCTACTTAACACTCGAACTATGAGCACTGAATAATATATAAATGTTACATCCTACCTAATAATATAACTAAGTCAAACAATAATATAAAGCAATATATTTACGATTTAGCTAATGTCGCAGATATAAGCAATATAAAATTATATGAAAAGATAATATACATTATATACATTGTGACCCATTCAGGGGTCGCAATAGGGAGGTGGTGGTGGTGGTGGAGGTGTTCATTGGGTAGTGTTACGTGCCCCTACTTCACTCCATTATATACAAAAATAAAAGGCCTGGTTAAAATAAGTTCTGTAATAATATATCGCGAACCACTTTATTACTAACTAGATAAAGCAGGTTCGACTATATATTATTATCGGGTACGGTATGTATTATATCTTTCCCCATGATTATTATAATTATAATATTATATTATATTATTATTAGGTTAAGTATTACGAATGTGTAACCACAACTGTAGTGACCAACTGGTGGTTCTAGAATTGACGCACGCGTCGCCTTCGGGCCGAGCTGAAGCCATACTATGAAGTAGTTGAGTGAGGCAGTCAGCTCCTAGCTCTGACTCGGTACGGGTCTTCAACCCAAAGCTCCTAGCTTAAACTTAAACTTTTTACCAAGTCTATTGTCTTGCCTTTGTCATTAGTTTCCTGAAGTCTGGTAATTCATGTTGTTACAAAAAACGCGATTCTAAAAGCTTAGAGATCTCCAGTGAATACTAGAAAGGACTGCCCTTCTAGCATCCAGCCTGTTACTGGGTTTTCGTAACAAGTAGTCAGTATCCTTGTCCAATTATCCATTAAACTTCAGTATGGTTCAATAGTGCTTTAGGATTACAACTGGTAGGCTACTAACTAGAGAAATTAAAATTTAATAAATTTATTAAGTCTAGAGGTATATTATCAAAGTAAGTTAATGGCAGCAATCAAAATAAAATCAATCTCTCGAGTTCAATATTATTGTGCTGAAAGCACATATCACATTTATAATTCTTAAGTACCGTCAGGTACATTAACATTTAATAAGATATTACAAATATGTACAAGTAAGTGTATGTATGCGTGTAAGTGCTCTTAAGTAGTTAGCTATGTCTCAAGACTCGAATAAGACTTAAACAAGTGACTGACAAAGTCCTCAAATAAACTAACTTCTTGACCGACTGGCAACCCGAACAGTCTGCTTGAACAACAAAGAATGCTAAGCCCAATAGCAATGCAATATCAAGTGACTGCGACACAGAATCAGGAACAAGGAGATAATATAACGACACTAAGTAGGGACCATCTGCAGATCCTCCACAAGTTACAAAACTCCCATAATACTGAATCTATGTTCAGCATAGGAAAAACTGTGACTGTGACAATACACAGTAACCAGTACAAAATTAGGTCAGAAGCTATAGCTAAGGACCTGAGATACTCAGAGTGTCTAAGCGACACACAACCTCAGTACAACATCGAAAATCACTAAGTCTATACAATGTTCTGTGAACAGAGTTCTACAGAACTAACAAGAATAATGAGACAGACAATCTGTCCAACCAGCAAGCGAGTCTACAGCAGACTGAAAACTTCACGAGAGGTGAGGACACCCCCCCCCTCGATCACGTGATAGCTCCGTGGACAACTGCAGCTCAGAAGCCGGCAGTATAACGAGCGACAAGCGATAATTACAGTAGTTTGACAATCAAGACTAACTGAGCACATTTTATATACATCCTAACAACATAAGTCAAATAAGAATATAACAGTCAAATAATAATATAAAGTCATACATTTGCGATTTAGCTATTATCGCAAATATAAGCAATATAAAATTATATGAAAAGGTAATATACATTACATATATACATAATAATCATTGTAACCCATTCAGGGGTTGCAACACCCCCCCCAACACGACAGAGGGTCGCACTAGGAGTTGCATTGTCTTTTACATTATTTCTGATTACTCATATCAATATTATTATCAATATAAAAATTAAACATTATTCAGAGTCTCTCTTGTGCCAAGCACCTCTACAATTTCACAGCGTCCGTCACTAGGATAAGCCCCTAGTTCTAGGGCAGTACACAGTATCGTATATCTTCATACTCGTGGTTATGTACATCAGTGTAGAGACTGGATAGCGCTGACAAGGAGGGCACGTTGAGGCTCGATCATAGTAGAGGAGACTGCATTCCACTCTTAAGTAGTGGTTGTGGAATGCGAGGCAGTAAGAACATCTGAGTATGAAACAGCTTAAGGTGTGTAGTGAAGGGGGGGGGGGTCTGCGGCAGGACAGTGTTGCGTCACGCAGTACCATCTCCCACACGACACTACCCACTCAACACTCAGCTTATGTCTCCTTACCACACTCAACAATACTGTGAATACATAAAGATAATAATTAGACATGACATGAGTATATATAGTTAATATGGGCAGGAGGGATTAAGTTACTTTACTGAATTTGACATAGCAAGTAACAAAAAGGTATTTGGGCATTAAAATTACGTTAATTTAATGTAACTGATAATTATTAAGGACGTGACAGAGCGTCAGCAATTACATTACAATGACCACTTATGTGTTTTATACTAATAGAATAAGGTTGGATTCTGAGAGCCCACCTCATGATCCTAGCATTCTTACTCTTCATGGTATTTATGTAGGTGAGTGGATTGTGGTCAGAAAAAACGTTAATTTTAAATGGGGAAGTGCCCAAATACACGTCAAAATGTTCTAAGGACACCACAAGAGCTAGAGCCTCTTTCTCAATAGTTGCATAATTTTTCTGGTGTCGTTTAAGCTTAGATGAATAGTAACATATAGAATGGAGAATGTCAGTGGATGTTGACTGTTGGAGCAGCACAGCGCCCACTGCATAACCACTCGCATCTATATGTAAAAAGAAGGGAAGATTGAAATTAGGACTCTTCAACACAGGAGCAGAGGATAGCAAGCGCTTCAACCTTTTGAACGAGTCTGAACAATCTCTAGTCCAGGTGAACTGAACTTTGGTACTAGAGCTCATAGTGAGAGGTGTAGGTGGAGGTGTGTGTGCTGCTTGCCTGTCACTTGACACACGTGGCAATGTCGCACATGATCAGCTACTGTTTCCTTCATCTTGGGCCAAGTAAAATGTTTTGCCAGTTTACCGAGTGTCTTCTTGACACCCAAATGTCCTCCTATGGGACTATTGTGAGCAAAATCAATGGCTTGTTCACGAAATGTAACTGGTAACACAACGTAATGCTTGACTGTGGTTGAAACACTATCAGCTGACAACTTACATGTATTTTTCTCCATCAGCACACCATCACTATAATAGTAACAATTATCGAGATCCTTTGCTTCACTCTCAGTAACTGCTATATCTCTCAGTCTTTCCAGTGACTGATCAACAAACTGATCCTTGATTAAATCATCATGAGTTAGAAATTTAACGTCAGTTGTGTCTTGACTAGGTTGATGACCGGGGGGGAGTCAGTGTTAATGACCCTGGGCGCAGAGCGTCACTAAACAACATATTCAACCCCAAATCATTGTCATCCACTAACTCAACAGGAGACAAGGATGGTTGTTGAATCTTTGACATAGCTCTAGTAATTGCGCTGAGAGGAAATAAAATAGGTTTCTCTCTACAAGCTTCAATGACATAATTGTCATCAGTGTTATTATCAATCACAAGTGGTTCTTTACATATACCAGCATGAAGGATATCGTTCCCTATCAACAAGTCCACCACTGATGGGAAATACACCACTGGATATACCCACTGAAATATAACCAGTATAATAGCTTGTTTCAATATAAACTTTGTGCAGAGGCACTTTTATAACAGCCCCTCCATAGGCTTCTAACAATACATCTATCTTGCAATAGGTATCATCAGTTATGGGCAGTACATCATCTCTTAATAACGTGAGATAACTGCCAGTGTCTCTGAAAGAAATTATCTCAGTCAGATGTGATTCGTCAAATCCTACTTTATCTCTCGAAAAGTAAGGACTCATGACTGAACGAATCTTTTCGTCAGATACACTTTCTTACGCTAGTCATCTATCCTGAGTAACATTATCTAAAACAGTAGGATAAGAGGAATTGCTAGGCTTTTGGTGTCTTTGTTGCTCTGAAGAGGATACAACTTGAGTGGGGGCGCCAGCCGCACGACTACTTCTCGTATCTCTTTCTAATTTATAGCAATACTCTCTAGCATGTCCTTTTCTGTTACAATAGGTACATTTAACTTTCTTCTTCTCGATACCAGATTTCTGTCTAGCCACAGAGACAGATTCAGGATTGTGAGTTTTCCTGGTAAAGGTACGAGAAGTTACAGTAGCAGGTACATCAGGCCGGCAATGAGCAGCTGATTTAGGTTGCCAACTTCTGGGACAATTTTTAGTTACCTTGTTTCTGAGTGTTTTAGTACGTACAAGTTTGTGAGAAATCTCGTAATTGTCTGCTAATGCTGCAGTTTCCAGAATATCCGAGGTAGTATGATCGATCAGATATTCTTGTATGTCCGCAGACATACAGTTGTTAAACTCTTCGTGTAATAACAACTGAACAAGGCTGTCGTAGTTGGTACATTTAGCAGCTCTACACCACCTCTCAAATGCAACTTTTTTCTCACGAGCAAACTCTACACAAGTTTGATCTTGTCGTCGTTGTAACGTACGAAATGCTCTTTGATAACTTACAGGTAACAAGTTATACGTCTCTAGAATAGTTTGTTTGACAGCGTCATAACTAATGTACTTGGCAAATGGTAAGGCTGCAGTACAGGTTTGAGCTCTTCCTCTCAAAGCAGTATGCAGCAATGTTGCCCAGTGCTTACGTGGCCAGTTCATAGCACGAGCCTGGTTCTCAAACACATCAAAATATGTGTCTAAGTCACTTTCAAAAAACTTAGGAACCATGGATGCAGCTTTCTGCACATTAAATGTGTCCTGTTTATATATCAGTCTGTTGTCTTAACAGACGAACATTTTCTCTTTGGAAATCTTCTTCGTTCAATCTCCTCTGTGCCTCAATTTGTGCAGTCTGCAACATAATGAGGCGTTCAAACCTCTCAAACTGTTTCTGAGAGATAGGACCAGTGGGTAATGGAGGAGTAGGGAAATTAACGTGGTCTTGACGGTCCTTAGGTCGGACACTTGGTCCAGCCGTCTCTAGAGCGTCTAGATCTGGTCTAGGATAAGTAGATACAGGTGTATCATACACTGTACTAGTATTAGGCTGTGTCATACTACCAGCTATACTCTGTACTATAGTGTCAGTGAAGGAAGGAGGGAGCGAGATCTGAGCTACACTAGGCTGACACACTAGGCTCACTTCAGCCTTAGTTGCTCTTTCTTCAACTTCAAATAGTCATACTTCCTAATTGTGACACTAGGCTTTCTGAATCTGAATCATAATCAGACATCTCTGTATGAGCAGGAAACAATATATCTTTAATTAATGCTCTGACAGTTTCAGCTGTGTAATTCCTGTTATACGTCACACCGAGATATTTGGCTACTTGCCAACACGTCTGAAGTTTTAATGTACTTAACTCAGACAAAGTCAGAGTATCAATTAACTGTTTCACTTTGGCATACATCACGAAAATAATTGTACTACGAGAGAGTGATTTTGGGAAACTATAATCCTAATAGGAATTTTAGTGTTGGTTGTCTTAGAGCTAGAGCTTAAACAGTATTTCCATCTCCTTGGATCAAGAGACTCAGTCAGGTACATACATCCACTTGGTATGTTGTACAAGACTAAACTCAAAGTCTTCAGATTAGGAAAGTACTCAAAGTGTTTGATCATAGATTCACTAGTATGTCAAACTGGAATTTCTCCAACACCTTGGATCAAGAGCCTCCCGGACAGGCCCCCATTTGTTACAAAAAAACGCGATTCTAAAAGCTTAGAGATCTCCAGTGAATACTAGAAAGGACTGCCCTTCTAGCATCCAGCCTGTTACTGGGTTTTCGTAACAAGTAGTCAGTATCCTTGTCCAATTATCCATTAAACTTCAGTATGGTTCAATAGTGCTTTAGGATTACAACTGGTAGGCTACTAACTAGAGAAATTAAAATTTAATAAATTTATTAAGTCTAGAGGTATATTATCAAAGTAAGTTAATGGCAGCAATCAAAATAAAATCAATCTCTCGAGTTCAATATTATTGTGCTGAAAGCACATATCACATTTATAATTCTTAAGTACCGTCAGGTACATTAACATTTAAAAAGATATTACAAATATGTACAAGTAAGTGGGATGTATGCGTGTAAGTGCTCTTAAGTAGTTAGCTATGTCTCAAGACTCGAATAAGACTTAAACAAGTGACTGACAAAGTCTCAAATAAACTAACTCTCTTGACCGACTGGCAACCCGAACAGTCTGCTTGAACAACAAAGAATGCTAAGCCCAATAGCAATTTCAATATCAAGCGACTGCGACACAGAATCAGGAACAAGGAGATAATATAACGACACTAAGTAGGGACCATCTGCAGATCCTCCACAAGTTACAAAACTCCCATAATACTGAATCTATGTTCAGCATAGGAAAAACTGTGACTGTGACAATACACAGTAACCAGTACAAAATTAGGTCAGAAGCTATAGCTAAGGACCTGAGATACTCAGAGTGTCTAAGCGACACACAACCTCAGTACAACGTCGAAAATCACTAAGTCTATACAATGTTCTGTGAACAGAGTTCTACAGAACTAACAAGAATAATGAGACAGACAATCTGTCCAACCAGCAAGCGAGTCTACAGCAGACTGAAAACTTCACGAGAGGTGAGGACACCCCCCCCTCGATCACGTGATAGCTCCGTGGACAACTGCAGCTCAGAAGCCGGCAGTATAACGAGCGACAAGCGATAATTACAGTAGTTTGACAATCAAGACTAACTGAGCACATTTTATATACATCCTAACAACATAAGTCAAATAAGAATATAACAGTCAAATAATAATATAAAGTCATACATTTGCGATTTAGCTATTATCGCAAATATAAGCAATATAAAATTATATGAAAAGGTAATATACATTACATATATACATAATAATCATTGTAACCCATTCAGGGGTTGCAACACATGTCACTTATGAAAGATAACTATTTCGTTGCCCTAGACCTTTCTAAAAGAGTTAAATGGTGAGATTAGTAGATTATTAATTGAAATTATTGTATCATACTCTGTTAATGAGAATTTGAACGTAAGATTGGGTTTCTTGCTGTATAGTATTTCATTTATAATTGCTTGTGGTTATTTTAATTCACTAACCAAATACCAATGAAACTAAATGATTGGTAATAAAATAAAACTAACAAAAAAAAATGGAGCTATTTGTGCCCCTATTGTTACGGTGAAGATTAAGTCGTAACAAATGGGGTCTGTCCGGGAGTTACTTACCCTGAAGTACATATTTGTTTTGCATTAAAATTGAGCTCCCTTGCGAGAATTAAGAAAATGGATCCAGAAATTAAGTCATTATTAGATGAATTAACAGAGGCTACTCTTGAAACTTTAAAATTACAGACGTGTTGGCAAATAGCTAGACAGTTAGATATACCTTATAATAGATACCATAACGCAGAGACTCTTAGGTCCCTAATTAAGGATAGATTATTTCCGAAATCCCAAGCAATGCCAGAACTAGATTTGGAAGATAGTTTTATTTCCCAGTTCGAGGAAGTAGAAATCCCACGGACGGGAACTGCCTTAAATAATGAAGTTGAGCCAGGGTTTACAAGGCCTTACTACTCAGTCCAGTCTCAAAGCTCTTCCCCGGTCCAAGCTTCTTTGAGAACCTGTACTGGTCCTCTAAACCCGAAGTAAAACACCAAATTCAATCGAGCCCATCCTATAGACCAGATAGGTCATGGGAAAAAATTAAGTGTTCGTACTGTTCGAAGCTGGGACATTTCAAATCACAATGCTTTAAGCGTGATAGGGACCAGGGAAGGAGTCCATCCTATAGATTGCCCACACAAATAATATCCTCTACGACTCATCCAAGGAAGTCTGAGCCAAGAGTAGACGCTCTGTCCCAAGGAAAAGGTACAGATCCTCCTAGTTGACTAAGCAGAATATGGGTATCATCGTCAAACTTGTCAAGAGCTATGAGTCCTTACTTTTCCAAAAGCAAAGTAGGTTCACCGCCCTCGCTCAGAGCAGGTTCATTACCCTTGCTCTGAGTAGGTTCTCAGCCCTTGCTCTGAGTAGGTTCTCAGCCCTTGCTCTGAGTAGGTTCTCAGCCCTTGCTCAGAGTAGGTTCTCAGCCCTTGCCCTTGCTCTGAGTAGGTTTCCACACACACTCAGAGTTTGTTCATACTCTTCTGAGCACATTCATGCACTCAGCCTTTAATACATTCCCTCGCTCTAGAAGATTACTTAGTCCCAGACAACGTGTACTTTTATGTATAACACTACAAAGAGAGAGAGAACTTTGTATCATATACTAAGTTTTATATGGGTTCTTTTATAATAAAGATCACTTTTTATTTAGTCGGATCAGTCTCCTAATGAAAATCCCCATATTAAATTGAAGTGTGTCTAAGGACAACTAGACGAGAGCTGGATTCGACATCTTGTTACGGAAAGGGGCCAAAACAGGCCCATAGACATGGTAGAAGATCCTAAATATTCATCAAAATTCTCTAGGCATAAAACGAGAGCTAAGTCCTGATTTTAATAAACCATCCACTTACAAATAGATGCCAGTGCGTATGCTTTGGGAGCCGCATTGTTACAGAAGGCTCCAAATTCTGACCTATTACAACCTGTTTCTTATTTTTCTTCTAAGTTAAAGAAACACCAAATTAATTATTCAACTATAGAAAAAGAAGCCTTAGCTCTCGTTTTATGCCTAGAGAATTTTGATGTATATTTAGGATCTTCTACCCATCAGATATCGGTGTACTCCGATCACAATCCTTTGACCTTCATAAATACTATGAAATCGAAGAATGCCAGAAAACTTCGTTGGGCTTTGAGAATTCAACCTTTCTCTATCTCTATTTCCCATTTAAAAGGAAAACATAATCTCATTGCTGATGCCCTCTCTAGGCCTTGAAATTTTTATTATTATACCTTTATTTTAACAGTATGAGTCGGTACTTTTATGACCATCTATGTTGTGGAGAAAGCTGGAGATGATGTAGGACTGCTGTCTATGTTACAACCTCTGCTACTATGACAGATGCTACCCACCACAGAGAGTACAAGTCAATGGCGACCGTCAGTCACGAGGGGGGAGGTGTTACGCGCCCCTACTTCACTCCATTATATACAAAAATAAAAGGCCTGGTTAAAATAAGTTCTGTAATAATATATCGCGAACCACTTTATTACTAGCTAGATAAAGCAGGTTCGACTATATATTATTATCGGGAACAGTATGAATCGTCAAAAGTACTCTCATTGTATTATATTGTATTATATTATATCTTTCCCCATGATTATTATAATTATAATATTATATTATATTATTATTAGGTTAGGTATTATGAATGTGTAACCACTACTGTAGTGACTAATTGGTGGTTCTAGAATTGACGCCACACGTAGCCTGGCCGAGCTGAAGTCTGACTATGAAGTAGTTGAGTTAGGGAGTCAGCTCCTAGCTCTGACTCGGTACGGGTCTTCAACCCAAATCTCCTAGCTTAAACTAAAACTTTATACCAAGTCTATTGTCTTGCCTTTGCCATTAGTTTCCTGAAGTCTGGTAATTCATGTCACTTATGAAAGATAACTATTTCGTTACCCTAGACCTTTCTAAAAGAGTTAAATGGGGAGATTAGTAGATTATTAATTGAAATTATTGTATCATACTCTGTTAATGAGAATTTGAACGTAAGATTGGGTTTCTTGCTGTATAGTGTTTCATTTATAATTGCTTGTGGCTATTTTAATTCACTAACCAAATACCAATGAAACTAAATGATTGGTAATAAAATAAAACTAACCAAAAAAATAGTTATTTGTGCCCCTATTGTTACGGTGAAGATTAAGTCGTAACAGATAGTGATGGAGGATTTCGTGGGGTAGTGATGGTGGAGGTGTTCGAGGGGTAGTGGTGGTGGTGTTTGTGGGGTAGTGGTGGTGGAGGTGTTTGTGAGGTAGTGATGCTGGTGTTCATAGGGTAGTGGTGATTGTCTTCGTGAGGTAGTGGTGGTGGTGTTCGTGGGGTAGTGGTGGTGGTGTTCGTGGGGTAGTGGTGGTGGAGGTGTTCGTGTGGTTGTGGTGGTGGTGTTCGTGCGGTAGTGGTGGTGGTGTTCGTGGGGTAGTGGTGGTGGTTGTGTTCGTGAGGTAGTGGTGGTGGTGTTCGTGCAGTAGTGTTGGTGGAGGTGTTTGTGTGGTTGTGGAGGTGGTGTTCGTGGGGTAGTAGTGGAGGTGTTCGTAAGGTAGTGGTGGTGGAGGTGTTCGTGGTGTAGTGGTGGTGGAGGTGTTCGTGGGGTAGTGGTGGTGGAGGTGTTCGTGGGGTAAGTGGTGGTGGTGTTCGTGGGGCAGTGATGGTAGAGGTGTTCGTGGGGTGGTAGTGGTGTTCGTAAGGTGGTAGTGCTGGTGGAGGTGTTCGTGGGGTAGTGGTGGTGGTGTTCTTGGGGTAGTGGTTGTGGAGGTGTTCGAGGGGTAGTGGTGGTGGAGGTGTTCGTGGGGTAGTGGTGGTGTTCGTGGGGTAGTGGTGGTGGAGTGTTCGTGAGGCTGTGGTGGTGGTGTTCGTGGGTTAGTGGTAGTGGTGGTGTTCGTGGGTTAGTGGTAGTGGTGGTGTTCGTGGGGTAGTGGTGATGGTGTTCGTGAAGAAGTGGTGGTGGTGTTCGTGAAGTAGTGGTGGTGGTGCTAGTGGGGTAGTTGTGGTGGAGGTGTTCGTATGGTTGTGGTGGTGGAGTTCACGGGCTAGTGGTGGTGGAGGTGTTCGTGCGGTAGTGGTGGTGGTGTTCGTGGGTAAGTGGTGGTTAGTGGTGTTTGTAGGGTAGTGGTGGTGGAGGTGTTCGTGGGGTAATAATGGCAGTTTTCGTGGGGTAGTGGTTGTGGAGGTGTTCGTGTGGTAGTGGGTGGTGTTCGTGGGGTAGTGGTGATGGTTGGTCGTGAAGAAGTGGTGGTGGTGTTCGTGGGGTAGTGGTGGTGATGTCCGTGGGGTAGTGGTGGTGGAGGTGTTCGTGTGGTTGTGGTGGTGGTGTTCGTAAGGTAGTGATGGTGGAGGTGTTCGTGGGGTAGTAGTGGTGTTCGTAAGGTAGTGGTGGTGGAGGTGTTCGTGGGGTAGTGGGTGGTGGTGTTCTTGGGACAGTGGTGGTGGAGGTGTTCGTGGGGTAGTGATCGTGGTGTTCGTTGTGGTACAGGGTGGTGGTGTTCGTGGGGTAGTGGTGGTGGTGTTCGTGGGGTAGTGGTGGTGATGTTCGTGAGGTAGTGGTGGTGGTGGTCGTGGGGGTAGTGGTGATGGTGGTGTTCTGGGGTGGTGGTAATGGTGTTCGTTGGGTAGTGGTGCTGGTGGTGGTGTTAGTGGGGCAGTAGTGAAGGTGTTCGTGATTTAGTGGTGCTGGTGTTCGTGGGGTAGTGTGGTGGTGTTCGTGGGGTAGTGGTGGTGGAGGTGTTCGTGTGGTTGTGGTGGTGGTGTTCGTGGGGTAGTGGTGGTGGTGTTCGTGGGGTAGTGATCGTGGTGTTCGTGTGGTACTGGTGGTGGTGTTCGTGGGGTAGTGGTAGTGGTGTTCGTGGGGTAGTGGAGGTGGTGTTAGTGGGGTAGTGGTGGTGGTGTTCTTGGGGTAGTGGTAGTGGTGTTCGTGGGGTAGTGGTGGTGTTCGTGGGGCAGTGGTGGTGGTTGTGTTCGTGGGGTAATGGTGATGGTGTTCGTGATTTAGTGGTGCTGGTGTTCATGGGGTAGTGTGGTGGTGTTCGTGGGGTAGTGGTGGTGGAGGCGTTCGTGTGGTTGTGGTGGTGGTATTCGTGGGGTAGTGGTGGTAGTGTTCGTGGGGTAGTGGTGGTGATGTTCGTGGGGTAGTGGTGGTGGTGGTGTTCCTGGGGTAGTGGTGATGGTGTTCGTGATTTAGTGGTGGTGGTGTTCGTGAGGTAGTGGTGGTAGAGGTGTTCGTGGGGTAGCGGTGGCGGTGTTCGTGGGGTAGTGGTGATAGTGCTGTTCGTAGGGTAGTGGTGGTGGAGGTGTTCGTGGGGTAGTGATGGCAGTTTTCGTGGGGTAGTGGTTGTGGAGGTGTTCTTGGGGTAGTGGTGGTGGAGGTGTTCATGGGGTATTGGTGGTGGTGCTGTTCGCGGGGTAGTTGTGGTGGAGGTGTTCGTGTAGTTGTGGTGGTGGTGTTCGTAGGGGTAGTGGTCGTGGTGCTCGTGGGGGTAGTGGTAGTGGAGGTGTTCGTGTGGTTGTGGTGGTGGTGTTCGTGGGGTAGTGGTGGTGGTGTTCGTGGGGTAGTGGTGGTGGTGGTGTTCGTGGGGTAGTGGTGGTGGTGTTCGTGGGGTAGTGGTGGTGGTGTTCGTGGGGTAATGGTGGTGGTGTTCGTGGGGTAGTGGTGGTGGTGGTGTTACTGGGGTAGTGGTGATTGTGTTCGTGATTTAGTGGTGGTGGTGTTCGTGGGGTAGTGTGGTGGTGTTCGTGGGGTAGTGGTGGTGGAGGTGTTCGTGTGGTTGTGGTGGTGGTGTTCCTGGGGTAGTTGTGGTGGTGTTCGTGGGGTAGTGGTGGTGGTGTTCGTGGGGTAGTGGTGATGGTGGTGTTCTGGGGTAGAGGTGATGGAGTTCGTGGGGTAGTGGTGGTGGTGGTGTTCCTGGGGTAGTGGTGATGGTGTTCGTGATTTATTGGTGGTGGTGTTCGTGGGTTAGTGTGGTGGTGTGTTGTGGGGTAGTGGTGGAGGAGGTGTTCGTATGGTTGTGGTGGTGGTGTTCGTGGGTAGTGGTGGTGGAGGTGTTCGTGGGGTAGTGGTGGTGGTGTTCGTGGGTTAGTGGTGGTAGTAGTGTTCGTAGGGTAGAGTTGGTGGCAGTTTTCGTGGGGAAGTGGTTGTGGAGGTGTTCGTGGGGTAGTGATGGTGGAGGTGTTCGTGGGGTTGTGGTTGTGGTGTTCGTGGGTTAGTGGTAAGGGTGGTGTTCGTGGGGTAGTGGTGATGGTGTTCGTGAAGAAGTGGTGGTGGTGTTCGTGGGGTAGTGGTGGTGATGTTCCTGGGGTAGTGGTGATGGAGGTGTTCGTGTGGTTGTGGTGGTGGTGTTCGTGGGGTAGTGATGGTGGAGGTGTTCGTGGGGTAGTAGTGGTGTTCGTAAGGTAGTTGTGGTAGAGGTGTTCGTGGGGTAGTGGTGGTGGTGTTCTTGGGGCAGTGATGGTAAAGGTGTTCGTGTGGTTGTGGTGGTGGTGTTCGTGGGTTAGTGGTAGTGGTGGTGTTCGTGGGGTAGTGGTGATGGTGTTCGTGAAGAAGCGGTGGTGGTGTTCGGTGGTTGTAGTGGTGGTGGTGTTCGTGGGGTAGAGGTAGTGGAGGTGTTCGTGTGGTTGTGGTGGTGGTGTTCGTGGGGTAGTGGTGGTGGAGGTGTTCGTGGGGTAGTTGTGGTGGTGGTGTTCGTGTGGTTGTGGTGGTGGTGTTCGTAGGGGTAGTGGTGGTGGTGTTCGTGGTGTAGTGGTAGTGGAGGTGTTCGTGTGGTTGTGGTGGTGGTGTTGGTGGGGTAATTGTGGTGGTGGTGTTCGAGGGGTAGTGGTGTTGGTGATAAATTAGACACATGTGCAACTCTTGGGTATCTTTATTGAGGAAACGTTTCGCCACACAGTAGCTTCATCAGTCCATACATAGGAGAAACTTGAAGAACAGGAGGAGAATGAGGTAATCAGTCCCTCAACCTTGAGTCGATGTGTTCAGTCCATCAATCTTGAGTAGAATACGGCAGATGAGCGGAGAAGCAGCTTATAAACCGTATGGCAGGAGAGGTGCAGCAGTCATAGGTCGTGTCACATTTGTTCAATGTGGAAGTAGGTCGTGCCCAAGAATTAGGCAAGCGAAGAATTCCTAAGTATTAAGATCCCAAGAAGCTGCAGTGTCAGACAGGTTTGTAGATGAATGGTTCAGAGAACCGACATGTTGATAAATTAGACACATGTCGGTTCTCTGAACCATTCATCTACAAACCTGTCAGACACTGCAACTTCTTGGGATCTTAATACTTAGGAATTCTTCGCTTGCCTAATTCTTGGGCACAACCTACTTCCACATTGAACAAATGTGACACGACCTATGACTGCTGCACCTCTCCTGCCATACGGTTTATAAGCTGCTTCTCCGCTCATCTGCCGTATTCTACTCAAGATTGATGGACTGAACACATCGACTCAAGGTTGAGGGACTGATTACCTCATTCTCCTCCTGTTCTTCAAGTTTCTCCTATGTATGGACTGATGAAGCCACTGTGTGGCGAAACGTTTCCTCAATAAAGATACCCAAGAGTTGCACATATGTCTAATTTATCAACATGTCGGTTCTCTGAACCATTCATCTACAAGTGGTGTTGGTGTTCGTGAGGTAGTGGTTGTGGTGCTCGTGGGATAGTGTGGTGGTGTTCGTGGGGTAGTGGTAGTGGAGGTGTTCGTTTGGTTGTGGTAGTGGTGTTCGTGGGGTAGTGGTGTTGGTGTTCGTGGGGTAGTGGTGGTGGTGTTCGTGGGGTAGTGGTGGTGGTGTTCGTGGGGTAGTGGTGGTGGGTTCGTGGGGTAATGGTGGTGGTGTTCGTGGGGTAGTGGTAGTGGTGGTGTTACTGGGGTAGTGGTGATGGTTGTTCGTGATTTAGTGGTGGTGGTGTTCGTGGGGTAGTGTGGTGGTGTTCGTGGGGTTTAGTGGTGGTGGAGGTGTTCGTGTGGTTGTGGTGGTGGGTTCGTGGGGTAGTGGTGGTGGTGTTCGTGGGGTAGTGGTGCTGGTGTTCGTGGGGTAGTGGTGGTAGTCTTCGTGAGGTAGTGGTGGTGGTGGTCGTGGGGTAGTGGTGATGGTGGTGTTCCTGGGGTGGTGGTGATGGTGTTCGTTGGGTAGTGGTGGTGGTGGTGTTCGTGGGGTAGTGGTGATGGTGTTCGTGATTTAGTGGTGCTGGTGTTCGTGGGGTAGTGTGGTGGTGTTCGTGTGGTAGTGGTGGTGGTGTTCGTGTGGTTGTGGGTGGTGGTGTTCGTGGGGTAGTGGTGGTGGTGTTCGTGGGGCAGGTGGTGGTGGTGTTCGTGGGGGTAGTGGTGGTGGTGTTCGTGGGGTAGTGGTGGTGGTGTTCGTGGGGTAGTGGTGGTGGTGTTCTAGGGGTAGTGGTAGTGGTGCTCGTGGGTGTAGGGGGTGGTGCTCTTAGGGTAGTGGTGGTGGTGTTCGTGGGGTAGTGGTGGGTGGTGTTCGTGGGGTAGTGGTTGTGATGGTGTTCGTGGGGTAGTGGTGATGGTGTTCGTGATTTAGTGGTGTTGGTGTTCGTGGGGTAGTGTGGGTGTGTGTTCGTGGGGTAGTGGTGGTGGTGTTCGTGGGGTAGTGGTGGTGGTGTTCGTGGGGTAGTGGTGGTGGTGTTCGTGGGGTAGCGGTGGTGTTCGTGGGGTAGTGGTGGTGGTGTTCGTGGGGTAGTGGTGGTGGTGGTGTTCCTGGGGTAGTGGTGATGGTGTTCGTGATTTAGTGGTGGTGGTGTTCGTGGGGTAGTGTGGTGGTGTTCGTGTGGTAGTGGTGGTGGAGGTGTTCGTGTGGTTGTGATGGTGGTGTTCGTGGGGTTGTGGTGGTGGTGTTCGTGGGGTAGTGGTGGTGGTGCTCTTGGGGTAGTGGTGGTGGTGTTCGTCGGGTAGTGGTGGTGGTGTTCGTGGGGTAGTGGTTGTGGTGGTGTTCGTGGGGTAGTGGTGATGGTGTTCGTGATTTAGTGGTGTTGGTGTTCGTGGGGTAGTGTGGTGGTGTTCGTGGGGTAGTGTGGTGGTGTTCGTGGGGTAGTGGTGGTGGTGTTCGTGGGGTAGTGGTGGTGGTGTTCGTGGGGTAGTGGTGGTGGTGTTCGTGGGGTAGTGGTGGTGGTGGTGTTCCTGGGGTAGTGGTGATGGTGTTCGTGATTTAGTGGTGGTGGTGTTCGTTGGGGTAGTGTGGTGGTGTTCGTGGGGTAGTGGTGGTGGAGGTGTTCGTGTGGTTGTGGTGGTGGTGTTCGTGTGGTTGTGGTGTTGGTGTTCGTGGGTGTTACACCCTTTTGTTCATTTTCTTCTTATTATCACAATAGTATACTATTACATGTTATTTTTGCTGTTTCACTTAATATTATATTCAGGAGTAATTCCATTAGTAGCTAAAATGGATTTACTCGACTTTATAATATTATCTGGTCGTATTACTTAGCTTTGTATTTAGGTAGGTCATTTAATTAGTGTCAACTGCTGGTGACCTGGCCAAGCACCAGTAGGTGTTTTGAGCTGCTCGACCCCTGCTCTGACCGAGGCAAAGTGGGCTGGTAAAGTCTCACAGAGTTCAGTTCTTACCTTCCTCACCTCTCGTGAGGGAAGCTCCCTGATTCCTGGATTTAAACTTCTGGTCCCACATGAGGTTCCCTAGTGACCCTCCAGTACCTCGGACGGTATCTGACAGAAACGTCTCGGACGAAGTGTGTGTTGCTGTTTTGGAGACGCTGGTGATTGTCCCTAGCTCTGCTAGGAGTGAATTTAAGCAGCATTGGTTCAAAGAGGACGGTGAAAAAGTCATTGGAGACAGACTCGCCTCAAAATTCCTTTAAGTGTAAAATATTCCTAATCTCACTTAGTATATTATGAAAGTTGAATAAGAGTGAATTATTATTGAAGTGTTACGTCTTCTGTCTCATTTGGATTGAGTTAAGTAAAGTGTTATTATGTGAAGAGAAGGTGTTATGATACTAGAGCCGTTCAGTACTATAATCAAGATAATACTGTGTATTATCTTTTAAGTGAACTTAAGTGTAAATTTCATGAGTACTCTGTTTTATGATGCGACCTTTTTAAAGTTAATATAAAACTCTTCTATGGTTTATTAAGAAACTTAATAAAAAACCGGAAAGAAACATTGTGATTGTTTACTACTGAAGCCTTGAATGATTTCATCTAGAACAGGATATTCAGTCCTGTTTATTTGTTGCAAGAAAGGGCTAAACAGGCTTAAGTAGTGGCCCTGTACGCAACAGTGGGGTAGTGGTGGTGGTGTTCGTGGGGTAGTGGTGGTAGTCTTCGTGAGATAGTGGTGGTGGTGGTGGTCGTTGGGTAGTGGTGGTGGTGGTGTTCGTGGGGTAGTGTGGTGGTGTTCGTGGGGTAGTGGTGGTGGAGCTGTTCGTGTGGTTGTGGTGGTGGTGCGCGTGGGGTAGTGGTGGTGGTGTTCGTGGGGTAGTGGTGGTGGTGTTCGTGAAGTAGTGGTGATGGTGGTGTTCCTGGGGTAGTGGTGATGGTGTTCGTGGGGTAGTGGTGGTGGTGGCGTTCCTGGGGTAGTGGTGATGGTGTTCGTGGTTTAGTGGTGTTGGTGTTCGTGGGGTAGTGTGGTGGTGTTCGTGGGGTAGTGGGTGGTGGTGTTCGTGGGGTAGTGGTGGTGGTGTTCGTGGGGTAGTGGTGGTGTTCGTGGGGTAGTGGTGGTGGTGTTCGTGGGGTAGTGGTGGTGGTGGTGTTCCTGGGGTAGTGGTGATGGTGTTCGTGATTTAGTGGTGGTGGTGTTCGTTGGGGTAGTGTGGTGGTGTTCGTGGGGTAGTGGTGGTGGAGGTGTTCGTGTGGTTGTGGTGGTGGTGTTCGTGTGGTTGTGGTGTTGGTGTTCGTGGGTGTTACACCCTTTTGTTCATTTTCTTCTTATTATCACAATGGTATACTATTACATGTATACTATTACTATTATTAGTATATATACTATTAGTATATATACTATGTATACTATTACTATTATTAGTGTGGTGGTGTTCGTGGGGTAGTGGTGGTGGTGGCGTTCCTGGGGTAGTGGTGATGGTGTTCGTGATTTATTGGTGGTGGTGTTCGTGGGGTAGTGTGGTGGTGTTCGTGGAGTAGTGGTGGTGCAGGTGCTCGTATGGTTGTGGTGGTAGTGTTCGTGGGCTAGTGGTGGTGGAGGTGTTCGTGGGGTAGTGGTGGTGGTGTTCGTGGGTTAGTGGTGGTAGTGGTGTTCGTAGGGTAGAGTTGGTGGAGGTGTTCGTGGGGTAATGGTGGCAGTTATCGTGGGGAAGTGGTTGTGGAGGTGTTCGTTGGGTAGTGGTGGTGGAGGTGTTTATGGGGTTGTGGTTGTGGTGTTCGTGGTTAGTGGTAGTGGTGGTGTTCGTGGGGTAGTGGTGATGGTGTTCGTGGAGAAGTGGTGGTGTGTTCGTGGGGTAGTGGTGGTGATGTTCCTGGGGTAGTGGTGGTGGAGGTGTTCGTGTGGTTGTGGTGGTGGTGTTCGGGGGGTTTTGGGGTGGTGCTCGGGGGGTAGGGGTTTTGGGGTTAAAGGGGGGAGTGGGTAGTCTTCGTGATGGGGTGGTGGGGGTCGTGGGTGGTGGCGATGGTGGTTTTTTCGGGGGGTAGTGGTGGGGGGATTTCGTGTGGTTGGGTGGGGGTTGGTGGGGTGGGGTGATGGTGTTCTTGTGGGGTGGGTTTTCTGGGGTAGGGTTTGGTGGTGTTCGATGGTAGTGGGGGTGGTTTTCGTGGGGTGGGGTGGTGGTGTTTTTGGGGGAAGTGGGGTGGTGTTCGTGGGGTAGTGGTGGGGTTCGGGGGTAGTGGTGATGGTGTTCGGATTTGGTGCTGGTTTTCGTGGGGTAGTGTGGTGGTGTTCGTGGGTAGGGGTGGTGGATGTTCTGAATTGTGGTGGTGGTGTTAGTGGGGTTTAGGGTGGGGGTTTTTCGTGGGGTAGTGGGGGGTGTGTTTGTGTGGAGTGGTGGTTTTCGTGAGGTATGGTGGGGGGTGGTTTTTCGGGGGGTAGTCGTGGTGGTGTTCGGGGGGTAGGGGGTGTGGTTGCCCTGGGGTAGGGTGTGGTTTTTCGGGGGTTTAGGGGTGGGGGTGGTTTTTCGGGGGTAGTGGGGGTGGGGGTGTTCGTGTGGTTGTGGGGGTGGTGTTCGGGGGTAGTGATGGGGAGGGTTTCGGGGGGGTAGTAGGGTGTTCAAGGGTGTTGTGGAAAGGTTGTTCGTGGGTATGGGGGTGTGTTCTTGGGGACAGTGGGGTGAATTTTGTTCTTTGGGGTTGGGTGGTGGTGTCGGGGGTTATGGTAAGGGTGTTTTTCGTGGGTAGGGGTGATGGTGTTCGTGAAGAAGTGGTGGGGGTGTTCTGGGGTAGGGTGATGGGTTCGGGGGGTTGGGGGTGGGGGTTTCGTGGGGTTTTGGTGGGGGTGTTCGTAGGTAGGGTGGTGGGGGTGTTCGTGAAGTAGTGGTTGGGGGTTGTGGGTTGTGGTGGTGGTGTTCGGGGGGTAGTGGTGGGGGTGTTGTGGTGAGTGGAGGGGAAAGGTGGTTTCGTGGGGTTGTGGGGTTGTGTTGGGGGGGTAATTTGTGGGGGGTGGTTCGGGGGGTAGGGTGATGGTGTTCGTGAGGTAGGGGTTTGGTGGTGCTCGGGGGATTGGGGGGTGTTAGGGGGGTGGGGTGGGGGAGGTGTTCGTGTGGTTTAGTGGTGGTGTTCATGGGGTAGGTTGGGTGGTTTTTCGTGGGGGGGGGTGGTGGGGGTGTTCGTGGGGTGTGGGGGTGGTGTTCGTGGGGTTTTGGTTGTGGTTTCGTGGGCAAGTGGGGGTGTGTTCCGGGGGTGTGATGGTGGTGGTTGGGCCCGGGGGGTGTGGTATGGAGTTCGTGATTTAGTGGGGTGCTTTCGTGGGGTATGTGGGGGGTGTTCGGGGGGGTAGTGTGGGGGTGTTCGTGTTTTTGGGGTGGTGGTTCGTGGGAGTGGGGGTAGTCTTCGTAGGGGGTGGTGGCGTGGGGTTGTGGGATGGTGGTGTTCCGGGGGTGGTGTGATGGTGTTCGGGGGGTAGGGGGGGTGGGGGGTGTTCGGGGGTAGTGGTGATGGTGTTCGTGATTTAGTGGTGCTGTGATCGTGGTGTAGTGTGGTGGTGTTCGTGTGGTAGTGGTGGTGTAGGTGTACATGTCGCGTGGTGGTGGTGTTCGTGGGGTAGTGGTGACGGTGTTCGTGGGGTAGTGGTGGTGGAGGTGTTCGTGGTGGTGGTGGTGTTTCGTGGGGTAGTGATGGTGGGGGAGTTCGTGGGGTAGTAGTGCTGTTCGTAAGGTAGTTGTGGTAGAGGTGTTCGTGTGGTAGTGGTGGTGGTGTTCTTGGGGCATGGTGGTGAAGGTGTTCGTGGGGTTTTGTGGTGGTGGTGTTCGTGGGTTAGTGATAGTGGTGGTGTTCGGGGGGTTTAGTGGTGATGGTTTTCGTGAAGAAGTGGTTGTGGTGTTCGTGGGTTAGTGGTGGTGGGGGTTCGTGGGGTAGTGGTGTGGAGGTTGTTCGTGGGGTAGTGGTGGTGGTGTTCATGGGGTATTTGTGGTGGTGGTGTTCGTGGGGTAGTTGTGGTGGAGGTGTTCGTGTGGTTGTGGTGGTGGGTTCGTGGGGGTAGTGGTTGGTGGTGTTTCGTGGTTAGTGGTAGTGGAGGGTTCCTGGGGTTGTGGTGTTGGTGTTGGTGGGGTAATTGTGGTGGTTGTGTTCCGGGGATAGTGGCGATGGTGTTCGTGAGGGGGGGTGCTCGTGGGATAGTGGGGTGGTGTTATTGGGGTAGTGGTGGGGGAGGTGGTCGGTGGTTGTGGTGGTGGTGTTCGTTGGGTAGTGGGTGGTGGTGTTCGTGGGTAGTGGTGGTGGTGTTCGTGGGGTTTAGTGGTGGTGGTGTTCGTGGGGTAGGGGTTTGGGTGGTGTTCCTGGGGAAGTGGTGGTGGTGTTCGTGGGGGTAGTGTAGTGGAGGTGTTCGTGGGGTAGTATTTGATGTTCGTAAGGTAGTTGTGGTAGAGGGTGTTTCGTGGGTAGTGGTGGTGGTGTTCTTAGGGCAGTGGTGGTGAAGGTGTTTCCCGTGTGGTTGTCGTGGTGGTGTTCGTGGGTTAGTGGTAGTGGTGGTTTTCGTGCGGTAGTGGTGATGGTGTTCGTGAAAAAAGTGGTGGTGGTGTTCGGGGGGGTAGTGGTGGTGGTGTTCATGGGGTAGTGGTGGTGGGGTGTTCGTGTGGTTTGTGGTGGTGGTGTTCCGGGGGTTGTGGTGGGGGGAGGTGTTCGTGGGGTAGTGGTGGTGGAGGTTTCATGGGTATTGGTGGTGGGTGGTGTTCGTGAGGTAGTTGTGGTGGAGGTGTTGGTGAGTTGTGGGGGTTTGGTTTGTTCTTAGGGGTAGTGGTGTGGTGTTCGTGGTGAGTGGTAGTGGAGGTGTACATGTGGTTGTGGTGGTGTTGGTGGGGTAATTGTGGTGGGGGTGTTCGGGGGGAAAGTGGTGGTGGTGCTTGTGGGATAGTGTGGTGGTGT
Source organism: Cherax quadricarinatus (assembly GCF_026875155.1). Taxonomy (NCBI): domain Eukaryota; kingdom Metazoa; phylum Arthropoda; class Malacostraca; order Decapoda; family Parastacidae; genus Cherax; species Cherax quadricarinatus. The sequence goes on from NC_069399.1 coordinate 111,314,807, forward strand.
TCGTGGGGTAGTGGTGGTGGAGGTGTTCGTGTGGTTGTGGTGGTGGTTTCGTGGGGTAATGGTGGTGGTGTTCGTGGGGTAGGGTGGTGGTGTTCGTGGGGTAGTGGTGGTGGTGTTCGGGGGTAGTGGGGTGGTGTTCGGGGGGTAATGGTGGTGGTGTTTCGTGGGAAGTGGTGGTGGTGGTGTTCCTGGGGTAGTGGTGATGGTGTTCGTGATTTAGTGGTGGTGGTGGTCGTTGGGTAGTGTGGTGTTCGTGGGATAGGGGTGTTGAAGGTGTTCGTGTGGTTGTGGTGGTGGTGTTCGAGGGGTAGTGGTGGTGGTGCTCGTGGGGTAGTGGTGTTGGTTTAGTGGGGTAGTGGTGGTGTCTTCGTGAGGTAGTGGTGGGGGTTTGGTGGTGGGGTGGTGGCGATGGTGGTGTTCGTGGGGTAGTGGTGGTGGTGTTCGTGTGGTTGTGGTTGGGGTGTGCGTGGGGTAGTGGTGATGGTGTTCGTGGGGGTAGTGGTGGTGGTGTTCGTGTGGTAGTGGTGGTGGTGTTCTTTATGGTAGTGGTGGGGTGTTCGTAGTGAAAGTGGTGGTGGTGTCGTGGGTAGTGGTGGTGGTGTTTCTTGGGGAAGTGGTGGTGGTGTTCGTGGGGTAGTGGTGGTGGTGTTCGTGGGGTTAGTGGTGATGGTGTTCGTGATTTAGTGGCTGGTTTTCGTGGGTAGTGTGGTGGTGTTCGTGGGGTAGTGGGTGGTGGTGTTCGGGGAATTGTTGGTGGTGTTGTGGGGTTTGGTGGTGGTGTTTCGGGGGGTAGTGGGGGTGTTCGTGGGGTAGTGGTGGTGTTCGTGAGGTTGTGGTGGTGGTGGTGTTCTTTGGGGTAGTCGTGGTGGTGGTTCGTGGGTTGTGGTGGGTGGGGGTTCCTGGGGTAGGGTGATGGATTTTTCGTGGTTTAGTGGTGGTGGTGGTTTTCTAGGGTAGTGGTGGTGGAGGTGTTCGTGTGGTTGTGGTGGGGTGTTCGTGGGGTAGTGAGGGTTTGGAGTGTTCGGGGGTGTAGTGGTTTTCGAAAGGTAGTTGTGGTAGAGGTGTTCGTGGGTAGTGGTGGTGGTGTTCTTGGGGCAGTGGTGGTGAAGGTGTTCGTGTGGTTGTGGTGGTGGTGTTCGGGGGTTAGTGGTAGTGGTGTTCGTGGGGTAGTGGTGGTGGTGTTCGTGAAGAAGTGATGGTGGTGTTTCGTGGGGTAGTGGTGGTGGTGTTCGTGGGGTAGTGGTGGTGGAGGTGTTCGTGTGGTTGTGGGGGTGGTGTTTCGTGGGGTAGTGGTGGTGGAGGTGTTCGTGAAGTGTGGTGGTGGAGGTGTTCGTGGGTTGTGGTGGTGGTGTTCGTAGGGTAGTGGTGGTGGTGTTCGTGGTTTTAGTGGTAGTGGAGGTGTTCGTGTGGTTGTGGTGTTAGTGTTGGTGGGGTAATTGTGGTGGTGGTGTTCGTGGGGTAGTGGTGAGGGTGTTCGTGAGGTAGTGGTGGTGGTGCTCGTGGGAATAGTGTGTGGTGTTTTAGTGGGGTAGTGGTGGTGGGGGTGTTTCGTGTGGTTTTAGTGGTGGTTTCATGGGGTAGTGGTGGTGGTGTTCGTGGGGTATTTGGTGGGGTAGTGTGTGTGGTGTTCGTGGGGTTGTGGTTGTGGTGTTCGTGGGCAAGTGGTGGTGGTGTTCGCGGGGTAGTGATGGTGGTGGTGTTCCGGGGGTAGTGGTGATGGAGTTCGTGATTTAGTGGTGGTGCTGTTCGTGGGGTAGTTTTGGGTTTTTCGTGGGTAGTGGTGGTGGAGGGTGTTCGTGTGGTTGTGGTGGTGGTGTTCTGGGGTAGTGGTGGTAGTCTTCGTGAGGTGGGGGTGTCGTGGGGTTTGGTGATGGTGGTGTTCCGGGGGTGGGTGATGGTGTTCGTTGGGTATTGGTGGTGGTGGATTTGTGGGTAGTGGTGATGTGTTCGTGATTTAGTGGTGCTGGTGATCGTGGGTAGTGTGGTGGTTGTTCTTTGTGGTAGTTGGTGGTGTAGGTGTTCGTGTCGCTGGGGTGGTGTGTTCGTGGGTAGTGGTGATGGTGTTCTGGGGTAGTGGTGGTGGAAAGGTGTTCTTTGTGGTGGTGGTGTTCGGGGGGTAGTGATGGTGGAGGAGTTCGTGGGGTAGTTAGTGCTGTTCGTAAGGTAGTTGTGGTAGAGGTGTTTCGTGTGGTAGTGGGGGTGGTGTTCTTGGGGCAGTGGTGGTGAAGGTGTTCGTGTGGTTGTGGTGGTGGTGTTTGGGTTAGTGATAGTGGTGGTGTTCGGGGGGTAGTGGTGATGGTGTTCGTGAAGAAGTGGTTGGGGTGTTCGTGGGTAGTGGCGGGGGTGTTCGTGGGGTAGTGGTGGTGGAGATGTTCCTGTGGTTGTGGTGGTGGTGTTCGTGGGGTGGTGGTGGAGGAGGTGTTCGTGGGTAGTGGTGGTGGTGTTCATGGGGTATTTGTGGTGGTGGTGTTCGTGGGGTAGTTGTGGTGGAGGTGTTCGTGTGGTTGTGGTGGTGGTGTTCGTAGGGGTAGTGGGGTGGTGTTCGTGGTGTAGTGGTAGTGGAGGTGTTCGTGTGGTTGTGGTGTTGGTGTTGGTGGGGTAATTGTGGTGGTTGTTTTCCTGGGATATGGGCGATGGTGTTCGTGAGGTAGTGGTGGTGGTTCTCGGGGGATAGTGTGGTGGTGTTATTGGGGTAGTGGTGGTGGAGGTGGGTCGTCGGGGTTTATGGTGTGGTGTTTGGGTTGGGGTTAGTGTGGGGGTTTTTCGTGGGGTAGTGGTGGTGGTGTTCGTGTGGGTAGTGGTGGTGGTTCGGGGGGTAGTGGGGGTTTGGTGTTTCCTGGGAAGTGTGGTGGTGTTTTCGTTGGGTAATGGTTTGGGTGGTGTTCGCGGGGTGTGGTGGGGGGGTTTGGTGTAGTGGGATGGTTTCGTGATTTAGTGGTGCTGGGTTTCGTGGGGTAGTGGGGGGTGTCGTGGGTAGTGGTGGTGGAGGTTTCGTGTGTTGTGGTGGTGGTGTCGGGGGTAAGGGTTAGTCTTCGTGAGGTGTGGTGGGGGGGTTTTCGTGGGGTGTGGTGATGGTGGTGTTTCTGGGGGGGTGGTGATGTGTTCGCTGGGTAGGGGGAGGTGGTGTTCGTGGGGTAGTGGTGATGGTGTCGTGTTTAGGGTGCTGGTGTTCGTGGGGTAGTGTGGTGTTATGGGTGTGGAGTGGTGGTGGAGGTGTTCGTGTGGTTGTGGTGGTGGGGGTTTTCGTGGGTAGTGGTGATGGTGTTCGTGGGGTAGGGGTGGTGGTGTTCGTGGGGAAATGGTGGTGGGTTCGTGGGGTAGTGGTGGTGGTGTTCGTGGGTGGGGTGTTCGGGGGTAGTGGTGGTGGTGCTCTTGGGGTAGTGGTGTGGTGTTCATGGGGTATTGGTGGGTGTACGGGGGGTGGGTGGTTGTGGTGGTGTTCGTGGGTAGTGGTGATGGTGTTCGTGATTTAGTGGTGCTGGTTTTCGTGGGGTAGTGGGGGTGGTGTTCGTGGGTAGGGGTGGTGGAGGTGTTCGTGGGGGTTTTGTGGTGGGGGTATTCGTGGGGTAGTGGTGGTGGTGTTCGTGTGGTAGTGGTGGTGGTGTTCGTGGGTAGTGGTGGGGTGGTGTTTCGGGGGGTAGTCGGGGTGGTGTTCGTGGGTAGTCGTGGTGGTGGTGTTCCTGGGGTAGTGGTGATGGTGTTCGTGATTTATGGTGGTAGTGTTCGTGTTGTAGTGGTGGTGGAGGTGTTCGTGTGGTTGTGGTGGTGGTGTTCGTGGGGTAGGGGTGTGGTGTTCGTGGGGTATGGTGGTGGTTTTCGTGGGGTATGGTGTTGGTGTTCGTGGGTAGTGGTGGGTTTGGTGTTCGTGGTGTAGTGGTGGTATTGTGTTCGTGGTGTAGTGGTGGGGGTGTTCGTGGTGAGGGGTTGGGGGGTTCGTGGGGTAGGAAGGTGGTTCGTGGGGCAGTGCCTCCGTTGTCATCCCATATGGTGAAAACATCATCAACGTATATGAAACCCGATCATGTCTTGAGGTTTGATGCGGGAAATAACTTTCATAGTATTCCATGAAACAAACTGGCGAGCACGGGAGACACTGGCTTTCTATACTCCAGCCAAATATTTGATAGAAGAATTCTTTGAAATTGTCCTCTTTCGCTTCGGGCTGAGGGACGCACTTGCGCAAACAGCTCTTGCTTTCTCTCCGGGCTATGTTTGTTAACTCTCATTACTCTGTAATTTGTCTATGATTGTAATCATGTGATAACGTGTTTATCATTCATTACTATTGAAACTTGTCACGATTTTGACCAGCTCTACCTGGAGCTCATTACCTTTGTAAATTCCATGATTAATGTGTTTATGAATCATTACCTTTGAAATTTATTCATGAGTGTGCCCGCTCTACCTGGAGCTCTTTAAACCTTTGTAACTTGGTCAAGATTAAAGACCAGATCTAGTTCATTAACTTTGTAACTTGCTCAGCTATAAAAACTTTGGAGTCCAGTCCCTGGACCAATTATGTACCTCGTATTCTTTTGACTACCGCCCACGGGATGGGTAGGGGGTGCATAATAAACATATTAAACTAACTTTCTTTTGGTGCGCAACTTCCTTTTTTTCACCAAGATGGCTGCCAGCTACCGCAGGAGGAGCAACACCGTGTGTTTTGATTTTGTTAAAGGGCAATTTACCCTAACGAATGCCTCTTTTTTTAATTAGCAACGATTATAGGGGACACGTTTGGCATTGAATTGAAGACTTAAAACGGAATAGCACTTAAGGGATCATCACGAATCTTCATAAAAGTTCTGCACAGTGGGGGCATATGAAAGGACGGTGACTCAGTACCAAAGGGAAGAACATCACCTCACCGTATCATCTGGTCTGGAGGTACGCCTGTGGGATGCCTCAAAATACTACACCTGGGTGGGGATCCGCAACGTTCTTCGGGGCAGACGATGTAAAATATCAGAGAGACTTTTTCAAAGATAGGTGATTTGCATGATATAACTTTAGTTCGATGGACGGAGGGAATCTATGAAGGGTTCCCCGGCTGATCTTACACCGCCCAAGATGTCTTTAAGAAGACCTATTCCATCGTATGTTGTCCTGGAGGATTTAGGCACAGCTGTACGTGACCTACGCGGGACAACGAAAGACGTGCCGCCTGTGTGGCGCTTTTGACCACATGGCGGCCAGATGGGGTAGAGCAGCACGCCGCGGTCTTGGGAGCGGCAAGTAGCACGGAGTCTCAGGCGGAACCTCTGCCGAAAATTTGAGTGCAGCAGGCAAAGGTAATTGGGCGGACGAAGTGGAGGGTGTAGAGAATTGTGTGACACTACCTGGGCTTGGGATACTCCCCCGCAAACGGGCCCGGGAGTTGAGCACAGCTTGTGGGGTGGGAAGAGCCCGGTTAAATCCACGGGAAGTTATCTACGCCCCTACGGAGATGATTAAGTCTTTCCTGGACGTGCCTGCGGAGGAGAACCCAGCTACAGACAGGAGAATTCTGACGGTTGAGAAGGACTTGATTGAGCAGGATTCCAGAGCCCGGGGGTCAAAGCCTGGCATGTTGCAGTTGCTACAGGTGGAAGCTGAGGGTACAAGGGAAAAGGGAAATACGATATGGAAATTGAGGGCACATCTAGAAAGGGGGCGGGGGGCTCGTCGGATGAGGAGGTTATAAAAACCAGCTCAGGTAACAGGGAAGAAGACTGGGCAGGAGTGATTAAGAAAGGGCGGGGTAGTGCACAGGAGGGGGGGGGTACAGGCGGGAAAGAGTGCACGAGAAAAGACAGAAGCAGCAAAAAGGAACAACAGGACACAGAGACATAGAGGAAAGCCACCCTTTCTGAATCTTCAAGTGTCTAACGAAAAAACTGAATGGCCTTAGAGCGACGAAAAACGAGTAGGGTTTGGGAGGATGTTTTGCGGCGATTTAACATTGATTGTGTTTTAATTCAAGAACACAATTTCAAGTATGGCAGAGAGTTGAGGCGAACGGTTTTTTAGGATGTATGTTGGTAGTTCAGGAAATTAAAGGTGGGGTGGCAGTGGCATGAGGGAGTCCACCCATTCCACATGCTCAAGTGGGAAGAGGGAGGGGAGGGAGGGTGGTGAGGGTGGAAGGGGAAATAGGGGGGAGAATTAGAGTAGGGTTTCTGGGAAAATTATGCCGGCAGATAGTAACAACGGTTAAGGTGAATTTTGTAAGGGAGTTTTGCTTTTCTACATGCGGGGTTCCCAAATGGTTTTCTATAATAGGTGGGGATTGGAATTGTGTAATCAGGAATAAGGATGTGGAACCGAGAGGGCAGGGTGTGTGCTTGGGGTATTGAGGGATTTTTGAGGGATGCAGGGGTTTATGACATAGTCAGGGGCGATGGGTGGAAAGTAGAGCACACGTTTATGGGGAAGGTTTATGCCCCAGGTTGGATCGAAATATATATAACTCGAGATATAACAGTAGACCGTGTAAGACGAAAATTTTTGGGTTTTTCGGACCATCGTGCCGTTTTGGCAGAGATGGCATGGGAAGGGATGGTTCGTAGGTATGTGGGTTATTGGAAAATGAATTTGTGAGGCTACTTCAGGGAGAGGGGGAGGGTTGTTTTTTAGGGAATGGTGGACGCAACTATGGGAGGCTCGCAACGAAGAGGAGGAGGTCTTGGGAATGGTGGGAGAAGCACGCTAAATTGCAGATTAGGGAGTATTACCAGCATAGAGGAAGGGATGAGGCGAGGTGGAGGTATGGTTTACAGAAATATTTAGAGGGGCAGCTAAATGATTGTTATGAAGGGGGAGGGGGCTAGACATGGAGAAATAGAGGTTTTATAGGGAAGATTGAGGGGTATACAAAATTCTCGTTTTGATGCGATACGTGTGAGGGAAGGTTTAGAGGAGGTTCATGGGTGACAAACCGTCAGGATGTTTTTGAGGAGATTTAGGAATAGGCAACAGAATGACCACGATTATGGGATTAAGAGGTGTAAAGGGGGGGGGGGATATAGGGTGGGGCAGGTACTTAGTACCCACCGATGGAATGAGCATTATGCTGATTATTGGTTTAGGGAGAATTTTAAGCAGAGGGAGGAGTAGAGAGGGGGAGAGATGCTGGAGAAGGAATTCGAGGTATTTTAGGGGAGAGGAGAGTGCGGTAATAGAGGTAGATCATGAGGAGAGGTGGAGGAGGCGATAATGGGCTTGAGTAGGGGGAAATTTCCTAAGATTTCTATATTACACATTGGGATTGTAGAAGGAATGTCCCGGTCAGGTTGTTTAACTATGAAGGAAAGGGGGAGTTGTTGGGGGAATCGCAGGGCACGGGGGTAGTAGTTTTGGTCTATAAGGGAGGGGGGGGAAGACCTTGGGTGCTTTTAGGGGAACTCCCCTCATGGGTGCAGAAATTATAAAGTTTTGCGAAGGTTTTAGTAACCGTATGAAAAGGTCTTGACCGAGTCCTACATAGAGGACAGTGTGGGATCCAGGCGAAGTATGCGTGAGGGGCATGGAAGAATTTAAAGGATTTTGTGGAGGGTAGACAACGGGGGGACTTGGGGATTGATTGGAAGCAGGCTTCTGACAGTGTAATAGACATATGTTTGTGGTATTTTAAAAAAACAGGGTTTTGGTGATGAGATTGTGCGCTGGGGCGACTACTTTGTATACGCCTGCAACGGTCAGGGTTCAGGTTAATGGAAGTTAGGGTTGCCAGTGCAGATGGGGATGGGTTTGCGACAGGGTTGCCCCTTGTCTCAAATCCTCTTTGCATGCATGCAGGACCCTTTTTATAGGCTTATAGAGGAAGGGGTGGGAACAGGGAGAGGTGGGTCCTGGGGGATGTGGTATTGTGGGGTATTGGATGACACCACAGTTTTGTAGAGGGGAAATAGGGTTGGGGAAATGTGGACGTATAAAAAAGAGATTTTTGGTGGGGCGACAGGATGAGGGTTAATGGACAAAGTCAAAGTTATTAGAAGTAGGCACGTGGGTGGGGGGTTTGGGGGGAAAAGTATGGGTGGAACGTAGTGGGTAGAATTAAATATGTGGGGGTTGTGTATATGGCGGACGCTGGGGAGGCACAGAGAATAAATTCCAAGGAAGTAGTGAGTAAAAGGCGATGGGTAGGATGCGCGGGTGGAGGCTGGGGGTGTAACATTGGGAGCAGAGGGTGGTTGGTAGTAAATACACTTTTGTACAGTAAAGTGTGGGGCATGGCAGAAATATATCCCCTGAGGTCGTGTGATATTCAGGAACTGGAGAGGGTGGTTTTGAGGTATGTGTGGGTTATGGAAGCCATGGCTACGGAAGGAGGTTGTGATATGGGCGTGCGGCAGGGAGGGCTGGGGCTTATACCTTTGGACACACGAGGAAGCAGTGTATGTAAGCAGCGATATTTGAGGGTGGAGGGAGAGGGGTAGAAGGGTGGGAAGGTCATGAAAGGGTGTGCGAAAATGGTGGAAGGGAAAGGCACTACTGGGGTGTGAAGATATGGTGCGAAATTTGTTGGCAGTAAGGGAAGCAAAAAAAGTAAAAAGGGAAGTAGGGTTGGGAGGACAGGTAGGCAGGGTACAGTTTATACAGGAGTAGCTACATACCCAATGTATGATTGGAGGGGCATTTTGGAAGACTTTCGAAGATCAATAAAGCCAAGGGGTTTGTGAAGTGGTTTATAGATTCTTTATGGGGAAATTTTGCTACAAGGTCATGCTTTTAAAAGAATGGGTTATGTAGGTGCGGCACTTGTTTGCATTGTGAGGAAGAGGAGACGGCTTTTCATGCCATAAATTTTTGTGAACCTTGGTTTTGTAAGGGCATGGTTAGCGAGAGTTCTGGTATAGTGGGGGGAGGGGGAAGAAACATTTCGACTTTGAGGGCTTTTGCATTTCGATTGGGGGGGGTTTCCAAGGACATTCGGAGGCAGTGATTAGTTAGTGGCAGATTGTTTGTAAAGTGTCTTGGTGCATGCGGGAGGGGGGGGTTTAATATAGGGTGTGGGCGCTTGCGGCGAGTGTGTATCGTACAGTATGCAGAAATAGGCTACTACATGGGAGGTTGTGCGTAAATAGTTTTCCTTGGGGTTTTCTAATCTGTGTAGGGTAATGAGGTTGGGGGTTAAAATTTAGACTGGATTGGGCTGGTTCCCCAAACTGGCATTCTTTTTTTCTTTTTTTTGATTAGTGGGGGATGGAATGGAATAAAAGTGTGTGGATTTTTGATTTTTTTTTGATTTTGCCACCGAAGTGCTAGTTTTTTTGTGCACCCCCCTATCCACCTGTGGCGGTACGCGAGAGCATATGATACACAAAAGGCCAGAAATAGGCCCCCAAAGGGTTAACAGGAAAACAAATGGATTTAATCTACATACTATTTCACTTACGTTTCAAGCAAATTTTTGGAAATTTGCTTAATTTTTGGTATCTTATTTTCATTAATAAAACTTACATTACAAGGTTATTATACTGTCCCGTCTCGTATTCCCAATAAGTGGGCAAAATTTAAACCTAGTGTTTAAGAAGTGACCATAGCCTGATCAATAATTTACATTTAGTTTGATCATCATCTGTGTGTTTCCCAAACTGCCAGAAGTACTTGTAACCAAGCCTAAGCCTGGCCACTACAACATCAGTCAGTCTGTTCACATTGCAAGTTGCTCCATAAACATACTTATCTACGTTCATGTTATCATAGTGGGTTATAGATCTACTCAGGCTTCTAACTGCATTCCTATAACAATCATTTTCATTATTTACTTCTCTCCTAATATTATTCCTAATGCTAGACACAGTTATACCAAAGTTATATTCTACATTCTCCTTCTCGATACTCTTCTTGGCTAACATATCAACTTTATCATGAAGGAGTAATCCAATGTGTGATGGGATCCATAGCAATTGTACATTAATTCCTTTGTCCCTAATTTTTGAGTATCTATACCTGGCTTCCCCAATGAGCATGTTGTTGGAGTCATTACATGAGTCAAGAGCCTTCAATGATGACATAGAATCAGTAATGATGATAGAGTCAAGCTCAGTGTCATAGGTTAGCTTTAGCGCCATTAGGATTGCAAACAATTCAGTTTGCAGTGTAGACGCCCAGTTGTTAATTCTTATGCCTAACTCAACAAATTTATTATCGTTCTTAACTAGGGAAGTGGCAACAAGAGCAGATGCAGCCCTGCCAGAAGACTCCTGTTTAGATCCATCAGTGTATATAACTTGTGATAACTTGTTACTACCAGCTAGGTGAGAAATTTCTTCTTGAGCAGTTGCTCTAACAAGAGATTTAAGGAAGGGATTACTAGCAATGAGCTTCTTGGGAGGGACTTGTAGGTATGTGATATTAAATGAACACATCTTCCATGGAGGGGTGAAATGCTCTTGTTGCCTACAGTGATACAGTTCATGCAGGTTATAAAACTTAATGCAATTGCACGTTTTCACAATCCATTTAGATCTGTGTGTATTTACCTCTAGACACTTGTGTGGTAGTGGAGCATATGGGTGTAAAGTCGTTAGGAATGGGGGGGGCGTAGGGGGGGGGGGTGAACTGGTGACATTTGGTTAAGAGACAGGGGTTTTATGACTCTCAACGTCAGGTACGAACTTGAGCATGGAAGGGAACGTGAGTTTGTGTTTTTTTAATACAGATAGCATGGGGTCAGGGGATGGCAGGGGGTTGCTTTCTGAAGTGTCTTTTGCCAGGTTGGTTTTGTTAATGATTGAGGTAGTACTGCCCGGTACATGTTTTATTAGGAGCCATAAGTTATATTGTGTAACTTAGTGCATGACAGAGTAAGTCTGATATTGCTCTGGAACAGTTAATAAATATAGATATCTTGTTAACCTTAATACATAAAAAATGGGAATATGTATTAGTGAGTGAGTTACAATTTCTAGTGTACTGTTAACCATATTAGTTGGTATTCTTCACTTTGTCAAATAATTACTATCTATATATTGTTATAAGTTATTTATGTTAGTTCTTTTTTTATACGTTTTAAGTGAACAAATGTAAGGTGTTGTGACTCTAGTGCAAGTGGCATTTATCTTGCACTGGGGAAAAGGGGAAGTGTAAAGTAAATATGATTGGATCATAACGAAATGTCATTGGATATATGTACACTGTATTTAGAAGACGGGAAGGATTGTGAGGATTGTCAATATATGTATTAATTCTTATGTAAATTTCATGGAACTCAGGGTGATAATAATGTACACCTATTAGTCGGATGATAAGTATTGATATTATTATGCTTATTGTAATAATTTGATTGATGAAATGTATAATCTGGTTTTTAGCTATGGAGTAAAGAGATAAAAAGCATAGGGGATAGGGGATATTTTGTAAGCACAAAGATGAATCAGCAGTATGTAATTAGAAAATGTACCATTTTTATTTTTCTGTGGCGGAGACGATAAGGGGTTCTCATATTCCTTTGTTATTGTACCTTAATGTATTTTTAAATTCAATGACTGATGGAGGTTATGAGTGGTGACGGCAGACACAGTTACTAGGCATGTGGGGGGGGGGTGAAGAGTCAGCGGTAGTGTATTAAACCCACCACCGTGCACGATATTGATTGTTATCATGGGGTATATGAGGGTTAGGGTGTGGATTGGTTTCTTTGGTGGATGTGTGCCATCATGTTCAGACTTTTCTTGTATTATAGTCAGCGTTTTAGATGGCTGGATTGTGTTTATACATGTTGTCAATGATATCCTTAATGCTCTAATAAATGTATAAGAGATGTCAATGAGTATACTCAGGTGAAAGTGGTATGTTTTTCCAGGGGGGGGGAGAGTGTCAGCATTACTAAGTAGGACTATCGTTTTTATTATAAGACCTTTTTTCACGTGAAGCACGGTACATAAAAGTAGTGTTTGATTGGAGTGCAGCAGCTAATTCTGATGTCATTATATAAGTGCTTCTTTGGTATTTGTGTAGTCACTGCAGATTATCGTTTTCCTGCCTGTATCTTGTTACATATTGATTATGTTCCCATATAATTTTGTACCTGAGTTTAAATAAAATATAAAAAAAAGTAACACTTAATTTTTTGATCGGCTAGGATGCAGTGAATTTAAAGCAGAAGCTTCTTATGGGAAGAAATTGTATGGTGGTGAGGAATTTACTTTACTATCAATATTTATTCATTCACTAATGAATTCTTCAAACAGAAACTTGGTTGCAGTATGGGAAGCCCACACTCTCCCTTACTCACTAATCTATACATGGAATACTATAAAACTACCAGCAACCTTCCAAGCATCAAACCACAAGACATGATCTGGTAAAGATAAGTTGATAATGTCTTCATCATGTGGTACGACAACTGGGGCAGTTTCGACACATTCTTTGAGAATGTGTCTATACAATTCAGTGAAAAAATGCTACAGTGAAGAAAAGGAAATATTACACTTGCTCTTTTATGTACTTACACAAACCATCAGAAGAATTGGAAGAAGAGGCAAGAGAAGCACATTTTAAATGTTTAAACACTGAGGTGACACCTCACTCTGATAAGGTGACAACGGCTCACACAAACCTATCATACGCACACATTTTTCCAACAAGTTAAATTGTTCGCATGATAAAGAATTAACAATATTCTGGGCTATAAAATCTATCAAGCATATACATACCAGAACTCAAATTTGAAATATGTTGTGTATCATGCTTGATAATTAGAATATGCCATGAATTAAAGAAAGACCCTAGACTTCACCTTACGGAAGCAACCAAAGCAAATGCGATAGTTATTATGGACGCGGTAGATTATAGCGGAAATGTGAACATTTTATTAGAAGACAGGGATATATACGTGTCTCTTAATAAAAACCCATTGGACTAGGTTAATAGTAAGTTTAATAAACAGCTTACAACCTTACTGATGAAAGGTAATGAATTAATTAAACAGTTACCAGCGAGGTCTGCAACACTCCCTTACATGTACAGTTTGATTAAAACCCAAAAGCCAGGTTTTTCCAGTGAGTCTTATTATTAACTCAGTAGGATTGGTAGCATATGCCCTGTTAAAAAATTTAGTAAAAATATTAACTCCATTGTTTGGCAACATTTCTGAAGCCCACCTAACAAACAATGTTGATCTCATTGGCAAATGTCTAATGATTTTACACTAGTAACTTTTGATTTCACGGCGTTGTTCACTTGAGTGTCTGTTTCCGAATTGCTATCTTGTTTGGAAGTAGAATTAGATGAGTTCTCCTTCCCTCTTGATAAAAATATCATTACTGAACTGATTAATGGTTCAGATATGTGGATGACAACTTCTCGCAGTGTTGTTATTGATCAATACTACTCGTTCATGGTTACAATAATATAAAATACTGCTCGTTTTGCTAGTACACCAAACAGGGAGTAGAATGAAATTAGTTCAGAGGCATCCACACCACCGTATGTCCTCGAATGACGGGTACAACATCTAGCTTGGCTGGGTGCGTCATTCTTGAGAATTGTGTGGTCCCGTGGACTAGTAGAGCGTCATGCGTTTTCGCTCACCATGAGGCAGGCCAAAGCAGCATGGGTTCGACTCCCTGCCTAGTCGCAGTGTTGTTATTCACACACACACACACCCATATATATATATATATATATATATATATATATATATATATATATATATATATATTATATATATATATATATATATTTATATATATTATTTACGAAACTGCGGCAGGCCAGGACTCGACCCTACGAACCTTGTACTGCCTCCAGAGAGAGCACAATGCACGCATCACTTTACCACTACGCCACTGATCCTACAAGAACCAAGCACACAGCACGTAGCTATGTGTGTTTTGCCTTGGTCCGAGGATACTCGTGGCAGCGGAATTTCAAGGATTAATTTCAGCCTCATCCTGTTTGAATACCCGCCTCAACAAGCAGTCTTTATAGCAATGAAATCACGAAATACGTGATTTTAAATCATTTACGAAACTGAGGCAGGCCAGGCCTCGACCCTACGAACCTTGTACAATATATATAATATATTGTACAATATATATAATATATAATATATATATAGGGAAGTACCACCTCTATAGCTGGACTGGGGACCCTCATACTCCAAGAAGACAATAAACGTACCTCAGGGAAAACTCAAGATTCTCCCCGGAGCTGTTTGAATATTTTCTTCTCCTACCACCCCTATATATTTTATATTCTGTGTGAACATTTATTAATAAACAAAATACATTTACAGAAAAAAACATAAACATGAATGCAATGGAACAATGTATTAAAGATCATGAATTTCCTCCAGCTCCTCCGAGGCTGGATGCGAGCCAGGTATGAAACAAGCATTTCCCCTCTGGATGCTACACTGAGGCACTGGAACATGAAAGCGGCTGCCCTTGGGTCCCTGGTGGTGTCGATGAGTCTGGAGCCCAATTCTTTAAGGAAACGTGTGTCATTTTTCCCCATGATCCCAAGGTCTCTGATCCCACTGGGACAAATTGATACTGTTGGCTTATGTCCCTGTACTTGCTGATCTTGTACGCCTCCCTGTGGTCAGCAGCTCCTCCCTGTCGCCCCACACTGTGATGGATATAGGTGTCAGCCAGTGTGGACACACAGGTATAGTCCCATGCTAAGAGCTTGCCATTCTTCCAAGGATAGATGGTGATCCCGTCGGGGCGGTTTGCTGAGTTGTGGGTATTGTTGGCTGCTAGTGATCGGGGCTCCCTCTCGGCTGGGCATCCGCTGTAGCAAGGGTTCTCTTAATGATGTCGTTGACCTAATTGTGTATTGCATGCCAGCCCTTGGTTTTGGAACAGTTAAGACCATGTAGACCGTATTGGTCTGCTTGCGCTTCGCTACAAATACACGTATATTCTGTGTGAATTGGGGCAGCAAGGCGCAGAGCCACTGTAATACGGAGGGTCATAGGGTCGAGTCTCTTTCCCATTGCCGACATGGGAACTGTTTGGAGGAAGTCCCCGGAGTGAGGTGCACTCACAGCCTGGAGACGGGCAGTCTCCCTATCTGAAGTTGCAGCCCTGAGCATGTTGGCAAGCACCTTTTCAGCGATCGGGCCATCCCAGCTTGACTGTTTGTGAGCCAGTGCTGCACTAGGGCTTGGTGCTGGAGCAGCAAGAATCTCCCATTCAGTGATGGCACTGGCATAGCTAGGGTCTTCTATTCCTGCTGAGTCACTGAGGTTATCAGGAAGAATTTGTCTTATCAACTCGTTTGATGCTGTGGAAGAGGATGGTAAAGGTAGAGCAATATGGGAGGATCTGCGTACTCCTAGCCCTCCAAGCCTGACCGGAAGTGAGGCTTGCAACCACTGTCCATCTTCAAGGGAAAGATTCAATACACTCTCTAGCATGGTCTTAAGGAGAGAGTCATATTCCTTGAGTTTAGGACTGCTGAAGGCTGGGGAGCATCTCAGAAAGTAGGTAAGTTTTGGGATTGACAGGCACCTGGTGAGTAGGTAGAAGGCATCGTGTATGTCAATGTCTTTCATCCTGCTTTCCATCGTCCGGAGGTCTGAGACATTTTTTTCTAGGATCAGATCGATGGCATTGGACCCAAGAGGAGCACCAAGGAGAGTGCTGTTTGCTGGATCAATGGCTCGTGCTCCTGGTAAAATGGCGCTAATATTCTGGATCATCTGTTGATTGGTAGAAACTATTTCACATTTGGTGGGGTTTAAAGAAAGACGCAGGCTTTCTCCCATGTCTTTAATTTTACTGATGTCCACTAGGAGAGATTCTGTTGTGCCAGCTAGGGTACCATCGTCCAGGAGCCAGATATTGAGCTCACTGGAGAGTGCTTCTGTGACTTCCTTGATGACCAAACAAAATAGAAAGGGGGCGAGAGGGTCCCCCTGTTGCACGCCCTCACATGAGTCAATTTCATGGTCCCCAAACAATAGTTTGGAAGTCACACTATAACACGATTCTATGAAGGGATAAAGGGAAGGGATGTTTCTATAAACTGCTTGGAGAGCAGCATCCCTTCTGACTGAGTTGAAAGCGTTGGCGAAGTCCAATTTGACCAAGGCTTTTTCATCGGACATGTTTTTTTATATATGCTCGTGCTGCGTGGGCAGCTGCTTCACAACCCTGTTGAACGCCGAAACCGAGCTGAGTTGGTTTCAGCATTGTAGCAGCCTCTTGACTCACCCTTCTTACTGCAGCCTTGGCGACTAGGCTAGGGTGTTACCCACTGCAATGGGCCTGATTCCGCCATCCTTTTTCCGGAGGGCACACAATGAGGCACCAAAGAAAAGGGGTCTGATGGCCTCTGGGACACTGCTAGCCAGGCACAGGTTGGAAAATTTGGTGAATTCAGACAGCAGCCTCTCTGAAGCCTCACCAAGTGCTGGATTGAGTATTTGTTTTAAGTGTTGAGGCCTTAAACCGGTGAAACCTCCTGCTGAGTCCTGTGGAAATGACATAGCAGCTTTATACACATCAGCATCCTGTAAGGTTAGATGTTCTTCGCCTGCTGCAATATCAGGGAGGTCAATGTTGGTACTGGGAGCCCTGGGTGGATGTTTGTCTTTCAGAGCTTGCGCCGTGCTGACGTCCTTGGGAGCGATGGTATCCTCACTGGTTATAAGTCTCAGAGCTCCAATATTGTTACCCTCTTCTATTTTTTTGCTAATTTGGGCTCTGATTTTTGAGGCGTCGAGTGTCCTGTTGTTGGCATTTGCCCGGCGGGTGTTTGTCGCCCTAGGGGGGAGACGGACGAGGTTGTCATCCCTTGGGAATGCATTTATTGCCCTAATAACATGTGTTGCTAGTGACTTGTCCCTCCTTGGTGGGACAGCCAAACAGGCATTGCCAAAAAGCAGCAAGTTGTGCCAGGATCTGTTGTTTGAAGGAGCATCGTTGATTTTTTTCAGGTCAGTGAATTTGCTAGCAGCTTGAGGGCAAGCTGCTTTGGGGATGTGTGTCAGAGTCCTGGTGGATGTTAATTTGTTTGAAGATATATATATATATATATATATATATGGTTAGGGTATATTTATGAAGAACAACCGCTGCAAAAAATAGTAGAATTCAAAGTGCTCTCATAATTTCTCACATTATCAAGGATCTGTGAAAATAAAAATTAATCAGAAAAGCATGTAAGGACAAGACTACATCTCGCGGTCACCTAACAACACCTGACCTTTTTATGATGTTGTAGGTAGGTAGTCAAGAATCTGTCAAAACACAGCTTATATTCTACCCAAGCTTTAAGAATTTAACTTGTCTAATGCATCTTAAATTCTTCCAAGATTTTATTAATTATAAATGAATCTAATTTGTATAATCCAAATCAATATTCATATTATTTTCAAAACTATTTTTTTTATAAAACTTGATCCTATTACACTTCTATCGGCCTACTTGATATAACTCTCTCAGTCTATAGAAAATCAATAGGATGGTTAAAATCTCTCGCCTAAATTAACAGAGCATTAGAATTTGCAGCCCAGAGTTCATAGATGAAGAAATCTTTAAGATATATTAAATACCTAATGATTTAAAAGACCCAAAACACGTAACTGACAAATCTTTCAAAACTGCTACAAATACTTTCCACAATTTAAAAAAGGACAACCAACCTTATCGAATTAAAAATATGTTAGTGCTCCCTTACCATTTAAACTTTCTTGATATACCTTTTCTAAGTCTTAAGACTTTCAATATCATTTATATTAAAAATCCTGATACAGTAAAAAAAATTCTTGAAAACTTCCCCCAAAAATGCTGATGGGTGCGTCTACAAGATTCCATGTAAAGGGTGCGATAAAGTTTATTACGGTCAAACTGGAAAAAGTCTTGGACTTAGATTAAAAAAACATAAATATAGCATTAGAAGTGGACAAGATTCTAATGCTCTGTTTATTCATGTGAGAGATTTTAACCATTCTATTGACTTTCTAAAAGTTGAAAAAAGTTATATCAAGCCAGCGACGTCGAAAGTCTAGAGAAAGTGCAGAGAACTTTTGCTTCCCTCATCTTGTCAGTCAGTTAAACACCTAAATTAATGGAGAAACCTACAATTGATCAAATTTTAGTCTTTATTTTTAACTGTAAAATAATAAACAAACTGGTTCAAATTTGCACACTGATATAACTCGAATACCCTTGTGTCCCAATGTCATTAACAACAAAGACCAACATGCTACGGTTACAAAGGGTCCAGAATAGAGCTCTTCGCTTTATTACCGATACCAGGAGGAGAGACAGAGTTAAAATGGCAGATTTACACACACAACAAGATATTACTGCCATAAATGTACGCCTTGACACCCTAAAAAAGAAACAACTTTATACAATGCAAGAACTATACATGCCAGATAGAGAACATCCTATACAAGTGATAAATACCACCGATTACACCATTAATACTCCACCTTACAGGACTCAAAGAATGACTGTCCCACAGAGGGTTCGTCGTTTTATTCATAAAGATGATTACCCTCGACCCATGATTTTGAGCAACTTACCTGATGAAGAAGATTGGATACAACCAGAACCATTCTATGTATATTGAAAATCATCGCCCCCAATTAGGGAGACATCTTAAATAACTTTCTAATGTAAAATTATCCTATTGACTATTGTTGGACACCACCATTAAGAAGCTATTGTCACGAAATTATAAACGGGCCAGAAAATCATTGCCTTTTTTGAAGTATAAGTATCCGTTGTGCAATCGCAAAAAAAAAAAAAAAAAAAAAAAAAAAAAAAAAGCAATTGCAATTTGTATAATTACTACCAATTCAGAGTCATGTAGTTATATCCCTATTTTATCTATGTGACTCTGATGGGTTGTGTTATCCCCCTTAAAGAATATTTATATTTTACTACATTTTTTAATTTTGGCCCCAAAAGGGGTTGGGCCACTTATTTTTACCCTCCTCCCCCCCCCTCCCCCCCTTTTTCCCAATATTTCCATCCTTACCCATCCTTTTCCCTTCCCCATCTTACAAAGCTCGGGTTTTCATAATCCATATAACCTTATGAGGTGGGGCTCTCAAGAAAATGCAAAAAAGTAGTTTGAAAAAAGTGTTATGAGTAAAATAAAGAAGCACGAGGCTTTAGAAGATGAATTTTTTTTAATATATGAGGATTTGCCCCCAACCCCAAAAATATACCCCGAAAAAAAACTTCAGAAGTTTTGAACACCATTCTGGGTTAGCAAAATTTTTTGGTCCCTACGCCAACAGCAAAACCCTGATGAAAAGGGTGTCAAAGGGGCCGGTTGGATTGGTATGACAAGTTGTCCAGCAAAAAAACCGTATACACAAAAACGCTGAACTTTTGATATACAAGTCAGTCCCTATAAAAAAACAATGTCCCGAGTAATTGCCCCACAAGCATATATATGTAAATCAAAAACTGCAACTGTTATAGTTTCTTCCCCGGGCCCGCATCTCTAAGCTCTTCAAAGGAACCCTTTAAAAAGGAAATGAGCGATATCTGGGCCCTCTTCCCCCCCCCCAGGGGAGTTGGGTCAGTGCGACCCTGAAGGTGGCTGGGGGGATGGGTAAATAAAGGGAGTATGGGGGTATGGAGGGCTAGGAAAGAGAAGGGTGAAAAGAGGGGATACATAAGGGGGCGAAAAACTGAAGGATAAAGCGATTGAGGGGGGTAGAAAAGCTGAATGTGGTTGAAAAGAGGTAAAAGTCTGAATGAAGGTTTAGGGATGAAGGGGCGTTGTGGTTGTAGGGGAGAAGGTGTTTTTGGGTTGAGAAAAGGGGAAGGGGTTTTGAATGATATTGAGAGGAGGTGAAGCCTGAATGTACGTTGAGAAAATATGAAATAAAAGCCATTTTGAGAGTTGTTGAAATGTTAACAACAGGCCCAAAGCGTTTTAAAATACTGTGGATGAGGCGGGAGTGTGGGGAAGAGGCTGTGTTTTAAAAAGGAGCCCGAAATGTAAATTGTCGGAAATATGGATATTTCCTTGGCTGCTACCTTTGTTGTCGTTCCTTGTTTATACCTGTGTTCTGTTCCTTTTTGTAAACCGGTTGTCGTTCCTTGGCTGTTACCTGTGTTATGTCCCTTGGCTTACCATTTTGTCGTTCCTTGCTGCTCCTTGTTATCGTTTTGGCTGCCCCCTGTGTTGTTTTTTCCTTGGTCCCACCTGTGTTTTTTTTCTTGGCTGTCCCTGTTGTTTTTCCCTGGGTGCCCCCTGTGTTTTTGTTCCTTTGTTACATGTGTTGTCGTTCATTGGTGTCCCTGGATGTCTTTTCCCTGGCTGCAAAACTGTGTTTTTTTTCCCTTTGGGCTGTACTTGTTTGTCTTCCTTCTCCCCGGTGCTTTTTCCTTTACTGCTACCTGCGTTGTCGTTTTGGCTGCTACTGTGTTTTTGTTCTTTGCTGTACCCTGTGTTGGGTTCTTTGGCTGCTACCTGTGTTTTTTTCCTGGCGCTAAGTTTTTTCGTTTTTGGGCTATACCGGGTTATTTTTCCTGGTGCTATTGTGTTGCGTTTTTTGGGTGCTCCCGTGTTATTTTAATTGGCTGTATTGTGTTACGTTTCTTGGTGCTCCCGATTTTTATCTTTCCTTGGCTGCTATTGTGTTGTCGTTTCTTGGTATCCCGGGGTTATTGTTCCTTGGCTGCACTTGTTTTGTCTTTTTTGGCTATCCCGGGCGTTATTGTTTTTGGCTGCTTTTGGTTGTCGTTTTTGGGCTACTCCGGCGTTATTTTTCCCGGGGCTTATTGGTTGTGTTTCTTGGCTGCTCCCGTTTTGTTTCTTTTCCTTTGGCTGCTACTTTGTTGTCGTTTCTTGGCTGTCCGATGTTATCTTTCCCTTGGTTATTGTGTTGCGTTTCTTCTGCTCCCGTTTTATGTTCCTTGGCTCTTAAAATTGAAGAAAGATGCCCTCCATGAGAACTTTCCCAACGTTTAAGGAAGAATTGAGGTTTGGGATATGGAAATTCGGCGACTGCCCGGGAAAACAAAAGATTGGGTAGTCCTTTTTTTGAGCCCCGGGTCAAAAAGGGAAATGGTCAGTGGCGGGACAGCAGGGAAAAAAGTTGACGATCAGAAGACAAAGGAAAAGGGTAGAAAGTGAAAAAAAAAGAGTCCCGTGGAAATTGTTGTGGAAACATCCAATACTTTCTCGTGCTACCCGAAAGTGAGTCGACTACTGGGAACGTAAAGAGAAAGACATTAAGGAAGGTCGAATTTTGTTGTTGTTTGGGGATCCCAAATTAGATATTTGATGGGGTTCTGCTTGAAAGACAGGAGTAGGAGACGAGAGTTTGTTTCTGGGGTGGGTGGGAAAATATTTTAGCCCTTGGATGAATTGAGAGGGAATGGGGGCAATCCTATTATCTGTCTCGTGTGGGGGCAAAAGAGTTTGGCTGAGTGGAGTGAGGACCTGTTAGCAGGTATAGGTCAGAATTTTAAATAATTAGAAGTAAGGGGGGAAACCCCCCTATATGTGGGATTTTTCCCAAGGAGGGGAGTTGGGGAAAAAGAATGGTTGTCCAGGGAATTGGGGTCAAATTTTGGTGGGCAAATACTGTAAGGAAAAAAGCGGTAACATTCATTGACAACTGGGGACCCCTTTTATGGGAGGGAAAAGACATGTATGCCGGGAGGGGTTTACTTTTCTAGGTGTGGGGTGGGGGCACTGGCAATACAGTGGAGGGAGCGTTAGGACTTTAAAAATAGGAATGTTGTGGTATGGGTTTTGGGAGGAAAAGTGAAGTCCCAGTGTGTAATATTACAAGTTTAGGGGAACTGTTATAATAAGAAAAGAATAATTTTTTGAAAAGCCAGGGACCTTGGGTGATAAGGCAGTATAGGTTTTGTAGAAAAAAAGAAAATGAGAGGGAAAGGGTAAAGGGGAAAAGGGGAGTTTTCAATGTTTATTTGTAATTTCCGAGTGTAGGAAAAAAGATGACGAGTTGAGATTGTTTCTAGTGTAGGGAAAAAATTGTGTATTTGCCTTAACTGAGACTGGTTTTAAATTTAAAAAAGTCGGGAAATGCTCGGAATGTTATTTGGTTTTTAATTGTTCCAAGACGAAGAATATTGGGAGGGGGGGGGGGTGGCATTGTATGTCCCGGGTCGCTTGAACTGTTTCATAAAAAAGGGGATTAAGTTGAAGTAAACATACAGAGTCTGTTTGGGGTAGAAAATTTTTGAGGGGGATGAAAAAAATGATTTTTGGAGTGTATACCGTCCCCAAATTAGTGGGCAAGGGAAATCTATGGGAGGAAAATTTTTTAAGGCCCAAAAACACGATAAAGTGTAATTTAGGAGACTTTAACTTTTTGTATGTTGTTGGGGAATTTTTTGACTGGGAATTTTGAATTACGACTTCTTAGAAGTATTTTAGGATTGTTTTTTTTAAAACGTTTGTGAAGAACCTACAAGGGGAAAAACCTGCTTGACTTGTTATGGCAAACAAAGTCCCTTGTTAATAATTTTGAAATTTCGAGGAATGGGTGCTAGCGCAAAAATCAATTAATTTAGATTTTTGGAAGTCGATAGTAGCGATAACTCGTAACAGTCCAGATTTTTTGTCGCAGATTAGTGGGCTTGGAACACTTTCTCTGGATGGGGTAAAAAAAGGAGCTATCAATATGCATTTTTGAAACTATCTGTGCTCAAAGAGCGTTTTCCCTATAAAAAAAATTAGATGAAATAGAAATGACCCAAAATGGATGAATAATAGGCTCAAATATCTACTAGGGCATAAGAAAGGAATTTATAGGCGTATCAAAAGAGGTGAGGGTCATCTTATGAATCAGTATATTGACATTAAGAGGGACATTAAAAAGGGGATAAGAAAAGCTAAAAGGGACTATGAAATTAAAGTTGCTAGGGATTTTAAAAACTAACCCAAAAAGTTTTTTTCCAGGTCTATAGAACAAAAGTTAGAGATAAGATAGGTCCCCTTAAAAATAACTATGGGCACCTTACTGACAAAGAGAATGAAATGTGCTCGATTTTTAATAATTATTTTCTCTCAGTTTTTACACAGGAAGACACTAACAATATTCCAGTAATTATTTTTTACAGTGGGCTAGAAGAAGATAAATTATGTAACATCACAGTCACTAGTGAGATGGTTGTGAAGCAGATAGACAGACTGAAGCAAAATAAGTCGCCGGGTCCTTATGAGGTTTTTTCAAGGGTTCTTAAGGAATGCAAAATGGAACTCTCTGAACCATTAACTAATATTTTTAATTTATCTCTTTCTACAGGTGTAGTGTCTGATATGTGGAAGATGGCTAATGTAACTCCTATTTTTAAAACAGGGGACAAGTCGTTACCGTCAAATTACCGCCCAATAAGCCTGACCTCAATTGTAGGCAAATTACTAGAGTCAATTATAGCTGAGATTATAAGAAGCCATCTCGATAAGCATAGCTTGATTAGTGATACTCAGCATGGATTCACAAGAGGCCGGTCTTTCTTCAGTAAAGCTTTTGAGGCTGTTGACCACAATAAAGAATTTGATATTATTTACTTAGATTTTAGTAAGGCTTTTGATAGAGTTCCGCACCATAGACTGTTAAAGAAAGTGGCAGCTCATGGCATAGGGGGAAAAGTGCTCTCGTGGATCGAGTCATGGCTCACTGACAGGAAGCAGAGAGTGTCCATAAATGGGGTTAAATCCGAGTGGGGATCTGTAACAAGTGGCGTTCCACAGGGATCAGTCTTGGGCCCGTTGTTGTTTATAATACATATCAATGATCTTGATGAGGGAATTACATGTAATATGAGTAAATTCGCCGATGACACAAAGATAGGTAGGATAATTGATTCAAACGTAGATGTTATGGAACTTCAGGAGGATTTAAACAAAAATTATTCTTGGTCAGAAAAGTGGCAGATGCAGTTCAATGTAGATAAATGCAAGGTTCTGAAGCTTGGGAGTGCCCATAACCCTAGTACTTATAAGTTAAATGATGTAGAACTTAGCCATGCAGATTGCGAAAAGGACTTGGGGGTTATGGTGAGCAGCAACCTTAAACCAAGACAGCAATGCCTAAGGTAGTAATGGGAAAACAGATTACTGGGATTTATACAAGAAGGAAGCAAGGGGAAGTCCAGAGGTAATACGCAGCTTTTTACTCATTGTAAGGCCTACCTAGATTATGCAGCCGTTTGGTCTCCGATTAAAAAAATGGACAAAAATTGTTAGAAAACATTCAGCGTAGGTGAAAAATTAAAAATGATTAGAAATTTTCCCTTATGAAAAAAGATTAAAGTTTTAAAGTTACTTTCCCTTTTGTTAGCGAAAAAATGAGCGGAGCCTGTCGAAGTGTTTAAGGGGAAAGATAGGTTTAATAAGGGGTATTAAAAAGAACACTAAGAACAAAAAAGAAAGGAGGAACACTGCACCCAGGTGTTGGCCCATACTGGCGGCCTTTAAAATTTCATCCACTAACAAACATTTCCCCAAACCCCAAATTTTCAATGCCACCTAAAAAACAAGCTCCGATGTAAAGTCACACTAATCCAACCCCTCCCACTCATGACTTATCCAACCTAAATTTGAAACTACCAAAGTCCACCCTAAAAAACCCAACTGGGTTTTGACTTTTCCCACTCATCAACCCATTTCCCAAACCCAAATACTTTCCTATGCCCTTTCTAAATCTAAACTTTTAAATTTAAATCAATTCTGCGGGTTCTCTCTTGGAGAGATTCCAAGCCTTGTTATATCCCCTTTATTAATACCTATCTTCCATTTTACACTTCGATCGGGTTTCCCCCCTCTTTCTTCGTTAAAAAAGTAAATGTAATTAAGATTTCAATCTTTTTCATAAGGAAAAATTTCTAATGTGATGAATGGTTTGAAAAAACCCACAAGTTGAAGATTTTTGGGCATTATGAAACATATGGAATCTTTATTCAGGAAAAAATTTGCCACACAGTGGCTTTTTCGTCAATACAAAGAGGGGATAAGGAGAGGGGGAGGGAATGAGGTTTCAGCCCCCAACTGGGGTCGATGTGTTCGTCCCTCAATCTTGAAAAATGTAAGCATAGGGCCGTGATGGGTTTTATAGTAGAGATGCGAGGGTGAACAGGCGGAGGGGGGGTCATAGTGGTACCATCCACTGTCGAAGAGGTCTTGTCCAAAGGGTTTAACAAGTGTTGAAAAATTCATTGTAACAAGATCCCATGATGCTGCGGTCTGCGTTTTATGAATGGTTTGAAAACCGCAAGTTGAAAATTGAGGAACTTTTGAAAATATGGGAATCTTTATTTTAGGAAACGTTTTGCCCCACGTGGCTTCTTCATCCAATCAAAGAGGAAGGAAAGGGGGGGAGGGGAAGGGTAACAGTCCCCCAACCTGGGGGTCGATGGTTCAGTCCATCAATCTTGAAGAAGTACAGCTAGGGCGTGTGTGGCTTATATATGTAGGATGCGAGGTGAAGCAGGGGGGCGGGGTCATAGTGGTACCCTCCATAGTCAAGTAGGTTTCGTCCCAAAAGGTTTTTGGGAAAAAGTGTTTTAAGAATTCATTGTAAAAAGATCGACTCAGGTTGAGGGGCTGATTACTCATTTCCTCCCCTCCCTTTTGCTTCCTCTTTTTTTGGATGAAGAAGCCCCTGTGTGGCGAAACGTTTTTTGAATAAAGATTCCCCTAGCTTATAAGTGTCTCAAACTTTAACTTGTCGGGGTTTTTAAACCTTTCATACAATGTCAGACATGCAGCATATGGGTTTTGTTACAATGAATTTTCAACATGTCAACTTTTGGGCGAAAAACCTCTTCGACTAGTGGAGGCCCAGACCCCGCCCCCGCCTGCTTTACCCCGATTTTACAGTTTTTAAGACATCTACGGCCCTATGCTGTAAAATTTTTCAAAATTGTGGACTGAATACATCGATCCGGTTGGGGGTGTTACCTCATTCTCCTCCTCCTTTGCCTTCTCTTTGTATTGGCTGAAAAAGCCCCCTGTGTGGCGAAAAGTTTCCGAATAAAATTCCCATTGCTTCATAATGTCTCAAACTTCAAGATTTCTAATGCTATGTATTAATTTAGTCATCCTACGCTGAATTTTTCTAACGATTTTGTCCATTCGTAAAATTGGAGGCCGAATTGAGTGCATAATTAGGTAGGCCTTTTAATTATGTAAAAGCTTTCAGTAGACCTCTGGCTTCTGTTTTTACACTTTTTATAAAACCCCTAAACTATTTGCCTTATACGTACGCTTAGGCATTCTTTTTCTTTGGTTTTAAGGGTTTCTGTTACCCTAACCCCCCAAGTCCTTTTCGCAAACTGTATGGCTAAGTTTACTTTTAATTTAAGTGTAGGGTTATGGACACTCCCCAGGTTCAGAACCTTGCTTTATCTACATTTAATGATCTGCACTTTTCTGACCAAGGTAGAGTTTGTTAAATCCTCCTGAAGTTCCCCAACTTAAGTTTGAATAAATTATCCCCACCCATCTTCGGTCTCGGCGAAATTTTTCTCATATCCTAGCAAATTTCCCTTATCAAGATCATTGATATTTTATAAACAAAAACGGGCCCAGACTGATCCCCGGGAACGCACTTGTTACTGATCCCCACTCGGTTTAACCCCATTTTGGACATCTCTGCTTCCTGTCTGTGAGCATGACTCGATCCCCGAGAGACCCTTCCCCAAAACCATGAGCTGCTACTTTTTCAACAGTTTTTTTGGTGCGGAAAATCTATCAAATGCCTATAAAATCTAAATAAAAAATATCAAATTCTTTATCGTGGTAAAAAGCCTCAAAGCTTTACTGAAGAAAATTAATAAAATTTGTTGACAAAACCGGGCCTCTTGTGAATCCCCTGTGAATCATTAATCAA
>NC_069399.1:111342091-111360527 GCF_026875155.1 Cherax quadricarinatus
TCTTTTCTCTCTCTTTTCTCTCCCTCTCTCTCTCTTTTCCTCTCTCTCTTTTCCCCTCTCCCTTTTCCTCCTCCCCTCTCTCTCTCTCTCTCTTTCTTTTCTCGTTTCCTCTCGCCCCTACACCACTGGTAATCCCATCTCCTGCGTGACAGGGTATTGGTAAACTTGATTGACTGGGAGACTTGCATTGGCTGAGAGCGCATAGATCTTGAGCTGAGCTCTGAGTTGAGGCGCTAGGAATAGATCTCTCTCTTCCTCTCTCTTCTCTCTCCTCTTCTCTCTCTTCTCTCTCTCTCTCTCTCTCTCTCTCTCTCTCTCTCTTTCTCTTCTCGTTTCCTCTCGCCCCTACACCACTGGTAATCCCATCTGCGTGACAGGGTATTGGTAAACTTGATTGACTGGGAGACTTGCATTGGCTGAGAGCGCATAGATCTTGAGCTGAGCTCTGAGTTGAGGCGCTAGGAATAGATCTCTCTCTCTCTCTCTCTCTCTCTCTCTCTTCTCTCTCTCTCTCTCTCTCTCTCTCTTTCTCTTCTCGTTTCCTCTCGCCCCTACACCACTGGTAATCCCATCTCCTGCGTGACAGGGTATTGGTAAACTTGATTGACTGGGAGACTTGCATTGGCTGAGAGCGCATAGATCTTGAGCTGAGCTCTGAGTTGAGGCGCTAGGAATAGTTTCTCCTCTCTCTCTCCCCTCTCTCTCTCATCTCTCTCTCTCTCTCTCTCTCTCTCTCTCTCTCTCTTCTTTTCCCTCGTTTCCTCTCGCCCCTACACCCTGGTAATCCCATCTCCTGCGTGACAGGGTATTGGTAAACTTGATTGACTGGAGACTTGCATTGGCTGAGAGCGCATAGATCTTGAGCTGAGCTCTGAGTTGAGGCGCTAGGAATAGATCTCTCTCTCTCTCTCTCTCTCTCTCTCTCTCTCTCTCTCTCTCTCTCTCTCTCTCTCTCTCTCTCTCTCTCTCTCTCTCTCTCTCTCTCTCTCTCTCTCTCTCTCTCTTTCTCTTCTCGTTTCCTCTCGCCCCTACACCACTGGTAATCCCATCTCCTGCGTGACAGGGTATTGGTAAACTTGATTGACTGGGAGACTTGCATTGGCTGAGAGCGCATAGATCTTGAGCTGAGCTCTGAGTTGAGGCGCTAGGAATAGATCTCTCTCTCTCTCTCTCTCTCTCTCTCTCTCTCTCTCTCTCTCTCTCTCTCCCCTCTTCTCCTCTCTCTCTCTCTCTCTCTCTCTCTCTTTCTCTTCTCGTTTCCTCTCGCCCCTACACCACTGGTAATCCCATCTCCTGCGTGACAGGGTATTGGTAAACTTGATTGACTGGGAGACTTGCATTGGCTGAGAGCGCATAGATCTTGAGCTGAGCTCTGAGTTGAGGCGCTAGGAATAGATCTCTCTCTCTCCCCTCTCCTCTCTCTCTCTCTCTCTCTCTCTCTCTCTCTCTCTCTCTCTCTCTCTCTCTCTTTCTCTTCTCGTTTCCTCTCGCCCCTACACCACTGGTAATCCCATCTCCTGCGTGACAGGGTATTGGTAAACTTGATTGACTGGGAGACTTGCATTGGCTGAGAGCGCATAGATCTTGAGCTGAGCTCTGAGTTGAGGCGCTAGGAATAGATCTCTCTCTCTCTCTCTCTCTCTCTCTCTCTCTCTCTCTCTCTCTCTCTCTCTCTCTCTCTCTCTCTCTCTCTCTCTCTCTCCCGCATCCAGTAAGTCAGCCAAGATCATTCAACCAGCCTACAACATTTAACTTGCCTACAACTTCCAGCCTATCCACCCCAGAATACCTCACCACAGCATCACTCCAGATTACAGCATCCAGTTATCCCACAAATTCCAAGCAGACCACAACATCCAACCATACTTCACGCATTTTGGTAGACAAACTGATAGTTGGTGAAGTGATTGAAATACCCCGAAGAGAATAAGATATATAATGCATCTCTAATTACCTTTAATTGGAGAAAAGTTTCGCTTGGGGCATCCAGGCTTTATACTCTCATTCCGAGGACTGGAGATGAAAGTACCTGGGTGAATCAGGACCGAACTCTATTATGAAACTAATGAAACTTAAGCTTCATTAGTTTCGTAATATAGTTATCCACGAAGTTATTCCAAATTGCTTACAAAATTTGGGTTCTTGTGTTGAGAAGTTTTTTTTTTTTTTTTTAATAATAATATTACATAATATAGTTTAATTCAACGCAAAATAAAAATTAAAATAAATATTCTAAAGGATATTAAAAGTATCCACGTAGGCCAGGCCGTTGGCTGGTGCAAACTGGGGCCTCATAACAGTTCAAGCTTCAGCGTCCAAAAAAATGTAGGTCCTCCACTGGGGGTGCATAAAGCCGTAGTAGAGTCACCTCAGTGTGCATGCGTAGTGGATATGTAAATTAATATAGATCTTCGATTCCTCAGCGTTCCATCTATGGTCTCTTGGAATTCCTGACTCAAACAGTGTTTTCTTGATCAAGATTTTTTTAAACCGAAATGTGGTATTGCATTGTGGCCTCCCACTCTGAAATAGAGTTGTCTAATTTTAAATAGAAATGCTTGAAATCAAATATTACTTTCGCAATCTCAAACACCAGACCATGATGCCGGGTTCGATATGTAGATGATATATTTATTGTCTCGGAGTGAAACCTTCATAAGAAATATAACAGTAAAATATCCGGCTCTAAATGACTAGGGCTTCAACAATGAACATTTAAAATGCTCTGAGTACAGGAAGCCGACACTCTGCAATTAATTCATCTCTCTTTTTCTCTAAAAAAAATCTTTGAGATTAGTAGATATGCATCCTTGCGCCTCTAAATCAAAAAAAATATATAATAATTAAAATCTTCATAGCCCAAATAAAAACTAGGGACTAAAAAGGCTGCAATACGTGACTGGAACATACACAATAATCCGCGCACATAGTGAAGAGAGTGAGATTACGACGAACGTTTCGGTGAATTTGTAAAATGGTCCAAGTCGGACCGAAACGTCGGTAAGCTCCTTCTCCTCTATGTGCGGGTTATTTGTGTAACAGGGTTTGCCTTTACTTTGAGAAAACCATGATGATCGTCTCCTGGACCATGATGGTAATACTGGAGCAGAAGAGGCGAGAATGATTGTTACAACTTAGGGCTGAGATTGATATCCTTGGGAGAAATTAAATTCAAAAATTGTCTATGAAAAAAATCATACAGTGAATATTTGCATGCAGAGGTGGCAAAGAAACTAACAGCACTAAAGTGTATCTCCTATCTGGCTCGTCAGTAGAGCTGCAAAATTCCTTGTGCGAGGCACAAATGTGCTCTCTCCTTGATGTCATGCTCTACTTTATGGGAGTGCCTGCCTCTGTCCCATCTACGACTTCTTGTTAGAATCAGATAGAGGAGGAGACTTATCTCTCCTCCTAAACCGCGGCCTTGATAGTCTGTCCTTCAGCAGAACCTTTGTGCAACCCCTGAATGGGTTACAATGATTATTATGTATATTTGTAATGTATATTATCTTTTCATATTATTTTATATTGCTAATATTTGCGATATTAGCCGAAATCGCCAATGTATTGACTTATATTGTTATTTGAAGTGCTTATGTTGTTAGGAGTATATAAAATGTGCTCAGTTAGTTTGATTGTCAAACTACTGTAATAATTATCGCTTGTCGCTTTCTCGTTATTACTGCCGGCTTCTTGAGATGCGTTGTCACGTAGCTATCACAGTGATCGAGGGGGGGGGGGTTGGTTCCTACATAGTCTGCAAGTATTCAGTCTGCTAGAGACTGCGCTTGCTGTTGGGTCAGATTGTCTGTTCTCATTATTCTTGTCTTAGTTATGTAGAACTCTGTTCACAGGAACATTGTTTAGATTAGTGATTTGCGACCGTTGTACTGAGGTTGTGTGTCGTTGTGACACTCTGAAAATGCTGGTCCGTAGCTTTGAGCTTCTGACCTAATTTTGTATGGTTCTGTGTATTGTCACAGTCAGGGTATTTCCTATGCTGATCATAGATTCAGTATTATGGAGAGTTTTTGAAACTTTTGTGGACGGATCTGCAGATGGTCCCTACTTAGTGTAGGTATATCATTCCCAGTTCATGGATTCTGTGTCGCAGCGCTTGATATTGGCATTGCGATTGGGGGCTTAGCATTCTATGTTGTTCAAGCAGACTGTTCGGGTTGCCAGGCGGTCAAGATGTTGGTGTATTTGAGGACTTTGTCAGTCACTTGTTAAAGTCTTATTCGAGTCTTGAGGACATAGGCTAACTACTTAAGTGCCACTTATACGCTTACACACATTACTTGTGCATATTTGTAATATCTTATTAATGATAATGTACCTGACGGCGTTACTTAAGAATTATAAAAATGTGATATGTGACTCTTTAAAGCGACAATAATATTGATCTCGAGAGATTGATTTTATTTTGATTGCTGTGATTTAATTTACTTTGTAATTATTACCTCTAGACTTAATAAAATTTATTAAATTTTTTTAATTTCTTAGTTAGTAGGCCTACCCGTTGTAATCCTAAAGAACAATTGAATTTACTGAATTTTAATGGGATAATTGGGACAAGGATACTGACTACTTGTTACGAAAACCCAGTGATGTAAGTAATCAGGTGGATGCTAGAGTAAGGGCAGTCCTTTCTAGTATTCACAGGTTGATTGTCTCTATGCTTAGAATGCGTTTTTTGTAACAAAATGGGGATGTCCGGGATGTCTTATCCAAGGAGTTGGTGAAAATTGTCCAGTTTGACATACTAGTAACTCTATGATCAGAAAACACTTTGAGTACCTTTCCTAGAATCTGAAGACTTTGAGTTGTCTTGTACAACATACCAAAGTGGATGTATGTACTGGACTGAGTTCTTGATCACAAGGAGATGGAAATACTGGTTTATGAGCTCTACTCTTAGACAACCAACACTAAATTCCTATTAGGAGTATAGTTTCCCATAGATTCACTCTCTCGTAGTACAATTATTTTCGTATGTATGCCAATGTGAAACAGTTTAATTGATACTCTGACTTTGTCTGAGTTAAGTACATTAAAACTTCAGACGTGTTGGCAAGTAGCCAAATATCTCGGTGTGATGTTTATAACAGGAATTGACACCGCAGAACTGTCAGAGCATTAATTAAGATATATTGTTTCTGCTCATACAGAGAGCTGTAATGATTCAGATCAGAAAGTCTAGTGTCACAATTAGGAAGTATGACTCTATTTGAATGAAGATGAAAGAGCAAACTAGTAAGCACGAATGTGTGCCTCGTGTCTGAGCCTTAGTGTAGCTAAGTTTCTCGTTCGCTCCTTCCTCACTGACACTATAGTACAGAGTATAGCTGTAGCATGGACACAGCCTAATACTAGTACAGTGTATGATAAACCTGTATCTACTTTTCTAGACCTGATCTAGACTCTCAGAGATGGCTGGAACCAAGTGTCAGACCTATGACCGTCCAAACCATGTTTAATTTCCCGACTCCTCCATTTACCTACTGTCTATCTCTCAGGAACAGCTTGAGAGGTCTGGAAAGGCCGCTGTAGTTGCAGACTGCACAGATTGAGGCACAGAGGAGATTGAAACGAAGAAGATTTCCAAAGAGAAAATGTTCGTCTGTTAAGAACAACAGACTGATAGACTCACAGGAGACACATTTAGACTGTGCAGGAAAGCTGCATCATATGGTTCTAAGGTTTTTGAAAGTGGACTTAGACACTTATTTGATGTGGTTTGAGAACCAGGCACGTGCTATGAACTGGCACACGTTAAGCACTGGGCATAACATTGCTGCATACTGCTTTGACGGGAAAAGCTCAAACCTGTACTGCAGCTTTGCATTTACCAATACATTAGTTATGACGCTGTCAAACAAAACTATTATAGAGACGTTAAATTGTTACCTGTAAGTTATCAAAGAGCATTTCGTACGTTACAAGACCGGACAAGATCAAACTTAGTGTAGAGTTTTGTCTCGTGAGAAAAAAGTTGCATTTGGTGGTGGTGTTAGGCTGCCAAGTGTAACAACTACGACAGCCTTGTTCAGTTGTTTACTACACGAAGAATGAATTTAAACAACTTTATGCCTGCTTGACATACAAGAATATCTGATTCGATCATATACCTCAGATATTTCTGGAACTGCAGCATTAGCAGACAATGACGAAATTTCTCACAAAGTTGTACGTACTAAAACACTCAGAAACAAATGGGTAACTAAATTGTCTCTAGAAGTTGGCAACCTAAGTATCAGCTTGCTCTTGCTGGCCTGATGTACTGCTACTGTTACTTCCTCGTTACCTTTACCAGGGAAAACACACAATCCTGAATCTCGTCTCTTGTGGTAGACAGAAAAATCTGGTATCGAGAAGAAGAAAGTTAAGATGTCCTATTGTACAGAAAAGGACATAATAGAGAGTATTGCTAATAAGCTAGGAAGAGATACGAGAAAACAGTTCGTGCGGGGCTGGCGCCCCCACTCACAGTCGTCTATTCCCTCTTCCGAGCACCAAAAGACACCAAAAGCCTAGCATGCCTCTGATCCTACTGTTTTAGATAATGTTACTCAGGTAGTGACTAGCGTCAGAAAGTGTATCTGACGAAAAGATTCGTTCAGCGATGAGTCTTACTTTTCGGGAGGATAAGTAGGATTTGACAAATCATTCTAACTGAGATAATTACTTTCAGAGGACACTGGCGTTATTCCAACGTTATTAAGAGAAGATGTACTGCCCATAACTGACGGATACCTATTGCAAGATAGATGTTATTGTTAGAAGCGCTATGGAAGGGGCTGTTATAAAAGTGCCTCTGCACAAGTTTATATTGAAACAAGCTATTATAATGGTTTAATTTCATGGGTATATCAGTGGTGTATTTCCATCAGGTCAGTGGAACTTTGTTGATAGGAACGATATCCTCCCTTCATGCTGGTATATGTAAAGAACCACTTGTGATTGATAATTGACCACTGATGATAATTATGCATTGAAGCTTGTAGAGAGAAAACTATTTTTTTTCCTCTCAGCGCAATTACTAGAGCTATGTCAAAGAGATTTCAACAACATCCTTTGTCTCTGGTGAGTTAGTGGATTGTCAATGATTGGGGTTGAATTGTTGTTTAGTGGACGCTCTGCTGCCAGGGGGTCATTAACACTGACTCGCCCCCGGTCATCAACCTATCAGGGACACAACTGAAGTTAAATTTTCTAACTCTTGATGAATTTTAATCAAGGATCAGTTTGTTGATCAGTCACTGGAAAAGACTGAGAGATTACAGCAGTTACTGAGAGTGAAGCAAAGGATCTCGATTAATTGTTTTCTAATTATCGTAACGGTGTACGTGGAGAAAAAATACATGCAAGTTGTCAGCTGATTAGTGTTTCTACCACAGTCAAAGCATCATTGTTATTGTTACCAGTTACATTTCGTGAACAAAGCCATTGGATTTAGCTTCAAAATAGTCCCATTAGGAGGGACATGTGGGTCGTCAAGATGACACTCGGTAAAACTGGCAAAACATTTTACATGGCCAAAGATGAAAGGAAACAGTAGCTGTCATGTGCGACGTTGCCACGTGTGTCAAGTGGACAGGCAAGCCAGCACACACACCTCAACCGACACTCTCACTATGTTCATAGTAGCAAAAGTTCAGTTCATTGGACTAGAGATTGTTCAGACTCGTTCAAAAGGGTTTTGAAGCATCTGCTTTTCCTCTGCTCCATGTGTTGGAGTCCTAATTTTCAATCTTTCCTTCTTTAGTACATTTAGATGCGGAAGGGCTATGCAGTGGCGTGCTGTTTGGCTACTCCACAGTCAACATCCACTGATAGTCTCCATCCTATATGTTACTATTCATCTAAGCTAAACGACACAGAAAAATTATGCCACTACTATTCAGAAAGAGGCTCTAGCTCTTGTGGTGGCCTTGGAACCATTTTGACGTGTTTTTGGACACTTCCCCATTTAAAATTAAGTTTTTTTCTGGACACAATCCACTCACCTACATAAACACTATGAAAAGTAAAAAATGCTAGGATCATGGGTGGGCTCTCAGAATCCAACCTTATTTCTAATTAGTATAAAAACTATAAGTTGGTCATTGTAATGTAATTCTGACGCCTGTACGTCCTTAATTAATTAATCAGGTACCATTAAAATTAACGTAATTTTTTGCCCAAATCCTTTTGTTACTTGCTAGTGTCAAATTCAGAAAGTAACTTATCCCTCCTGCCCATATTAACTATATATACTATGTCATGTCTAAGTTTAGTATTTGTATATTCACAGTATTGTTGTGTGTGGTAAGGATGACATAAGTGAGTGTTGGAGTGGGTAGTGTCGTGTGGGAGATGGTACGCGTGACGCAATACTGTCCTGCGTAGACCCCCCCCCCCCCCTTCACTTCACTCCCTTAAGCTGTTTATACTCACGATGTTCATACTGCCTCGCCATTCCACAAACCACTACTTAAGTGTGGGAAATGCAGTTCTCCTTACTTTGTTGCGTGGCCTCAACGTTCCCTCCTTAAGTCAGCGATACCTGTCTCTACATGATGTACATAACCACGTGTTGAAAGATAGACGATACTGTGTACTTGCCCTAGTACCTAGGGGCATATCCTAGTGACGGACGTCTGTGAAATTGTAGAGGTGCTTGGCACAAGAGGACTCTGTGTTTAATTGTTTAATTTTTTATTGATAATAAATATTGATAGTTGTAATCAGAAATAATGTGAAAAACATTAATGAACTACTAGTGCGACCCTCTGTTCGTGTTGGGGGTGTGTGTTGGCACCCCTGAATGGGTTCAAGATTTTTATGTATATTTGTAAATGTATATTATCGTTTTTCATATAATTTTAGATTGCTTATATTAGCGATAATAGCTAATATCGCAAATGTTTTGCCTTATAGTGTTATTTGAAGTAGCTTATGTTGTTAGGATTGTATATAAAATGTGCAAGTTAAGTCATGATTGTCTAACTACTGTAATTATCGCTTGTCGCTCTCGTTTTATACTGCGGCTTCTGAGCTGCTGTTTGTCCACGTTAGCTAGCACGTGATCGAGGGGGGGTTGTCTCACCTCGTCTGAATATTCTCAGTCTGCTAGAGGGACTCGCTTGCTGGTTGGACAGATTGTCTGTCTCATTTATTATTGTTTAGTTCTGGAGAACTCTGTTCACATGTAACATTGTATTAGACTTAGTGATTTTCGAACGTTGTAAGATGTTGTGTGTCGCTTGGGGGACACTCTGAACATTCAGGTCCTTAGCTATAGCTTCTGACCTAATTTTGTACTGGTTCCTGTTGTATTGTCACAGTCAGGGTATGTACTATGCTGAACATAGATTCAGTATTATGGGGAGTTTTGTACTTTTTGTGGGGATCTGCTGATGCGTCCCTATTAGTGTCGTTTATATCATTTCCCAGTTCCTGCTTCTGTGTGCAGTCACTTGATATGCATTGCTATTGGGCTCTTAAGGCATTCTTTGTTGTTCAAGCAGACTGTTCGGGTTGCCAGTCGGTCAAGAAGTTGGTTTATTTGAGGACTTTGTCAGTCACTTGTTTAAGTCTTATTCGAGTCTTGAGACATAGCTAACTACTTAAGAGCACTTATACGCATACACAAAGGCAATGGGGCCAGATAACATCTCCCCATGGGTATTGAGAGAGGGAGCAGAGGCGCTATGTGTACCCCTAACAACAATATTCAATACATCTATCGAAACAGGGAGATTGCCTGAGGCATGGAAGGCAGCAAATGTAGTCCCAATCTTTAAAAAAGGAGACAGACATGAAGCATTAAACTACAGACCAGTGTCACTGACATGTATAGTATGCAAAATCATGGAGAAGATTATCAGGAGAAGAGTGGTGGAACACCTAGAAAGGAATGATCTCATCAACAGCAGCCAACATGGTTTCAGGGACGGGAAATCCTGTGTCACAAACCTGCTGGAGTTCTATGACATGGTGACAGCAGTAAGACAAGAGAGAGAGGGGTGGGTGGATTGCTATTCTTGGACTGCAAGAAGGCGTTTGACACAGTTCCACACAAGAGATTGGTGCAAAAACTGGAGGAACCTAGCAGGGATAACAGGGAAGGCACTACAATGGATCAGGGAATACTTGTCAGGAAGACAGCAGCGAGTCATGGTACGTGGCGAGGTGTCAGAGTGGGGCACTGTGACCAGCGGGGTCCCACAGGGGTCAGTCCTAGGGACCAGTGCTGTTTCTGGCATTTGTGAACGACATGACAGAAGGAATAGACTCTGAGGTGTCCCTGTTTGCAGATGACGTGAAGTTGATGAGAAGAATTCACTCGATCGAAGACCAGGCAGAACTACAAAGGGATCTGGATAGGCTGCCAGACCTGGTCCAGAAATTGGCTCCTGGAGTTCAATCCCACCAAGTGCAAAGTCATGAAGATTGGGGAAGGGCAAAGAAGACCGCAGACGGAGTACAGTCTAGGGGGCCAGAGACTACAAACCTCACTCAAGGAAAAAGATCTTGGGGTGAGTATAACACAGGCACATCTCCTGAAGCGCACATCAATCAAATAACTGCTGCAGCATATGGGCGCCTAGCAAACCTCAGAACAGCATTCCGACATCTTAATAAGGAATCGTTCAGGACCCTGTACACCGTGTACGTTAGGCCCATATTGGAGTATGCGGCACCAGTTTGGAACCCACACCTAGCCAAGCACGTAAAAAAACTAGAGAAAGTGCAAAGGTTTGCAACAAGACTAGTCCCAGAGCTAAGAGGTATGTCCTACGAGGAGGGTTAAGGGAAATCAAACCTGACGACATGGAGGACAGGAGAGATGGGGGGGAAAATGATAACGACATACAAAATACTGAATGGAATTGACAAGGTGGACAAAGACAGGATGTTCCAGAGATTGGACACAGTAACAAGGGGACACAGTTGGAAGTTGAAGACACAGATGAATCACAGGGATGTTAGGAAGTATTTCTTCAGTCACAGAGTAAGTGGAATAGTTTGGGAAGCGATGTAGTGGAGGCAGGATCCATACATAGCTTTAAGCAGAGGTATGATAAAGCTCACGGTTCAGAGAGAGTGACCTAGTAGCGATCAGTGAAGAGGCGGGGCCAGGAGCTCGGACTTGACCCCCGCAACCTCAACTAGGTGAGTACAACTAGGTGAGTACACACTTACTTGTACATATTTGTAATATCTTATTAAATGTTAATGTACCTGACGGTACTTAAGAATTATAAATGTGATATGTGCTTTCAGCACAATAATATTGTACTCGAGAGATTGATTTTATTTTGATTGCTGTGATTTAATTTACTTTGATAATATACCTCTAGACTTAATAAATTTATTAAATTTTAATTTCTCTAGTTAGTAGCCTACCAGTTGTAATCCTAAAGAACTATTGAATTATACTGAATTTTAATGGATAATTGGACAAGGATACTGACTACTTGTTACGAAAACCAAGTAACAGGCTGGATGCTAGAAGGGCAGTCCTTTCTAGTATTCACTGGAGATCTCTAAGCTTTTAGAATCGCGTTTTTTGTAACAACCTTCGACACCAGAGAGATGTGGTTGGTCTTACTGTTAAGTACTGCACAAGGCCAATGTTGTCAAGGTATTACTCATGGCTCCACTGCACAGACAGCGAGAAGACTTCTGTACATCAACAAGTGTAGCAAACAGAAAACTACACCCTGGCTCTGCCACTCTCAAGAACGTAAGTTCTTGAGAATCAGTAACAAGTTCTTTCCGCATACCTGGAGGTTACCTGGTGGTTATTATGGGGATCAACGCCCCCGCCACCCGGTCCATGACCAGGCCTCCCGATGGATCAGGGCCTGATCAACTAAGCTGTTACTGCTGGCCGCACGCAGTCCAAAGTACGAGCCACAGCCTGGCGATCCGGCACTGACTTTAGGTATCTGTCCAGCTCTCTCTTGAAGGCAGCCAGGGGTTTATTGGCAATTCCCCTAATGCTTGATGGGAGGCTGTTGAACAGTTTTGGGCCCCGGACACTTATGGTGTTTTCTCTTAGTGTACCAATGGCGCCCCTACTTTTTATTGGGGGCATTTTGCATCGCCTGCCCAGTCTTTTACTTTCGTAGGGAGTGATTTCTGTGTGCAGATTTGGGACCATTCCTTCCAAGATTTTCCAAGTGTAGATTATGATATATCTCTCCCTCCTGCGTTCCAACGAGTACAAGTCAAGTGCTTCCAAGCGTTCCCAGTAGTTAAGGTGCCTGACAGAACTTATACGTGCAGTAAAAGATCTCTGTACACTCTCTAGATCTGCGATTTCACCTGCTTTGAATGAAATCAGCTGACCAAATGAAATTCCTGGCACACAGATGGTTCCAACATCATCCTATTCCTTATATGTATATCTCATAATAATAAAAAGGCTTTCGATTGGGCTGAGGTAGGTAACAGCTCTTAGCTTGTAAGTAAAGATAGGAAGGCTTAACCTAGTCCTGTAAAAATCCTTATGTAAATAAAGTGAGAGAAAGAGAGAGATGAAATGAGGTTCCCAATATCCTTAAAGAAACAAATATGTGTAAGGAATCTAGCTGATGAATCCAGCGACCTGTCTGTTGAGAACGACTCGAGTAACCACTCTTCTACAAAAGAATATTCTTCTCAAGCTTAAAACCTCTTCTGGTGAATTGTTTGTGAACGCTCCACCTGTTGCCTAACCCACGTTTTATAGAACGAACAAACGCCATACATCATAATTAAGGATAATTGGGACTGTGACTATCATTGAATGTAGGCATAAAAGTATTATGCCTAGAGCATTAATCAGTGGGAAGAGAGTTCACAGGAAGTTCAAGGAATTGAAATAGCTGGCAGGCCATCTCAGCAAATGTGACGTCATGTAGTGTTGTTTCCTTAATAAAAAGTTAGGAACAAAGATTTATTTAAGATTATTGTAGTAATGGTAATAAACTTGGAAAATATTTCCCCAGATTGGTAACCCCTTGAGGTTAAAAAAATTTAATAAAAAATGTTGTGCCACGAACATAAAAAGTCTCCAAGAAGATCGTAGTATACACGATGCAAACTTCTTGGTGGGTGAATTTAAAATTATTATTATAAAGATGTCTAAGGCATTAATAAATGAATTTTTAATCTGATGCAATTTACAGCACCTGAGAAGTTGGTTAGTACTTAGTGCAGAGAACTCTTCTCCATTTCTGTGATAAATCTTTCTCTTTAGGTAATGGAGTATATTTTTTTATAGTGAATCCAGCATATACATACCAGAATTTTTGTTCGATATGTATTGTGCATCGTATTTATGTTATGAATAAATAATGTGTGATGTGAATATAATGCAGATAATCCGTAGTTTGGAGATTAAGAGGAGGTGTGGGATTACCAAAACTATTATCCACAGGGCTGAGGAAGGATTATTGAGATGGTTTCGACATGTAGAGAGGATGGAACAACATAGAATGAATTTGAGAGTGTATAAATCTGTAGTGGAGGGAAGGCGGGGTAGGGGTCGGCCTAGAAAACGTTGGAGGGAGGGGGTAAAGGAGGTTTTGTGTGCTAGGGGCTTGGACTTCCAGCAAGCGTGTGTGAGCATGTTAAACAGGAGCAAATGGAGACAAATGATTTTTAGGACTTGACGTGCTACTGGAGTGTAAGCAAGGTAACATTTATGAAGGGATTCAGGGAAACCGGCAGGCCGGACTTGGGTCCTGGAGATGGGAAGTACAGTGTCTGCACTCTGAAGGAGGAGTGTTAATGTTACAGCTTTTTAGCTGTGTTAATAAAATAAATAAAAAAAATAAACAAAACT
This sequence comes from Cherax quadricarinatus, assembly GCF_026875155.1. Classification (NCBI taxonomy): domain Eukaryota; kingdom Metazoa; phylum Arthropoda; class Malacostraca; order Decapoda; family Parastacidae; genus Cherax; species Cherax quadricarinatus. Next base: position 111,355,914 of record NC_069399.1, read on the forward strand.
CTGGGGTCCCGACAAGAAGTCTTAAGATATTTATTCTGTTTTTTATTTGATCACAAGAAGTGTTTTCAGTTTCTTTTACAAGAAATTGAATAAACACAGACCCGTGACACTTTCAAAGATATCTTTGTCAATCATTTCATTGTATTATTGCTTTTGAAAACAGCACTCACATTAAAAAAATCAAGAACTTAATAGAAATGAGACTGTTATAGTGAATTAATAAATATTCATCCTTGGAATATCATGTAAATGTTTTCTATTATCAGAAGAAAAGCTCTTAAAGTGAAGTGCTTTGAACAAAATAGATTTACACATTTTATGTAAAAGAAAGAATTAAATGAGAGGCTTGAGCCAGTAGGCCTACTTCAGGAAATTCTTTCTCTACTACTGTACTATAAAGTTCTACAGCTTCCATTACTACCACTACTGTTATCTCATTACTGAGACTATGCTTATTCCACTACTGCTACTACTATTATTACTACTACTTCTATTACTGCTACTAATATTACTTACTACTACTACTTTAAGTACCACTGGTATTACTACAACTACTACTACTACTACCACTACCACTTCAACGCTCTTCATCCCCCGTCTCCCTAGCGCATTATCTTCTTGCCTCGACTACTTTTCTCACCCAGTTGTGACTTGTCAGTAATCCAGATAGTATTCATAAGATTCCTTTCCTAAGTGTGAGGGGTTTTGTTGGATTGTTCCAGCTACGTTACTGTGACTTTTTTTTATTCAGCGTTCCTTTGTAAATTCCTTCATCGGCTGAATCTTCAACGAGTGTGCCTTGCTGTTCATGATGAAGGGCTCTTGATCAGTGTAACTGAATCTGTTCTTGATTTCCTAGGATCGAGTCTGAATGCTGCTCCCCTATCCCTCCCGTTCTCCAGGGCCTGGACGTCGGACAGTATATGGACACCGGATGGGATATGGACGCCGGGTTGAACATGGACGCCGGACAGTACATGGACGCCATGAAGGAGATGGACGCCGGTCTGAACATGGACGCAGGACTAGGGGAAAACAGAGAGGTCGTGTGAACTGAGAATCAACTGCCCGGTGGGATCCGGCAAACTTTATGGCCAGATTTGTAACGCTGGATAAAACATGGACGCGCCGTTAACTTCTGATTGCAAACAGCACAGAGACTAGTGAAGGGACCAGGAACTCTAACTTCCCCCCTTCCCCCCTCATACAATGTCTTCTCTCCATCCATTCATCTATCTCCTCCCTCTTGCTCCCCTTCTTTCTTCTCTTCTTCCTCCCCTTTCGTCTTCCTTTCTCATCCTTTTCTCCTCTCATTTTTTGCACCTCTTTTTTTTTAACACTGTATTATTATAATTATTATTATTATTATTATTATTATTATTATTATTATTATTATTATTATTATTATTATTATTATATTATTATTACACAGGCCTACGTAATGTAACATGTTGAAAGTTGTTTCAGTTACTTTTAATTATCTTGCATAAAACAGGATATTATCACAGTATTAAGAACAAAAATTCCCAATACCGTGGCTGCAACAATACACAAATAACCCTTAATTAAGAGGCTGAAACTGATAACGGCGTTTCGACCAAAGTATGACCAAAACGTACTCAAAAGTTTCAGTCTCCTAAGTTGAGCTGGTTATTTGTGGCGTCTCGCTGTACAACATCCAGCAATAGTCTGCCATCATGTTAATACTCCATTTACCTAGGTACGTTATCTTCATTTCCTTTCATAATAATAATAATAATAATAATAATAATAATAATAATAATAATAATAATAATAATAATAATAATAATAATAATAATCTTTATTTCTACATGTACAATGTATACAGGCCTAACTGACATCAATGACATACTACTATGCACAAAGCCCCTTGTTTTGCAAAGCATTTCGGGCAAATTAGGTCAATTTTGTCGCAGGATACGACCCACACCAGTCGACTAATACCCAGGTGCCTATTTTACTAATAGGTAAAAAGGGACAGCAGGTGTCTTAATGAAACACGTCCTAATATTTTCACCCGTACCGGGGATCGCCCCCGGACATCACAGAACCTTGAAACTTTCTCCGTCTTGTGGTAAACTCTAGCAAATGCTTCATTAATCCAAGTTTCATGTGTAGAGGAGGAAAGAGATAATTTTTTTTTATTTTAACCAGACTATATCTAATTATAGCATAAGAGACATTACAGGGAGTTCATTATTTATCCCGGCCTCCAATTTTCACTCCGAAGTATACGTGGTAAGTTTTTTTGAGAAAGTGTGTAATATTTCCCTGTTTCTTTTTCTTGGCAATTTCACCAAAAAATATAACAGTAACTGCCAGAAGAGTTAACATAGCCTTGTGCAGCCATCGTCACAACAACCACAACTCTACTCTGAAACAAAGCAAAAATAAACCACCTGTATTAAAAGAAGACACAAAATACACGTTGATACGTTGTCAGTTTTCAGCCTCCTCAAGATCCCTGTAACATAATCTCCCTCACAGCCTCTTTCCCTTCCCCACATTCATGTTAACAATACCTGACAAGGCATAGCGACAACACCACTTTGTAAAGGACTAGACAACAACTGTACACGATACATAAATTTGAGCATTGTTTATGAAATCAGCAAACAGAAACTGATAAGAAACAGGCAACAAATCTTAAGTAAATAATAATAAAAATTATTATTAAAATTATTATTATTATTATTATTATTATTATTATTATTATTATTATTATTATTATTATTATTATTATTATTATTATTATTATTATTATTATTAATATTAATTATCCACAAGGAGACTTAAGTGATTCCCTTAATTTTTCTTTTTGTTCCTTATTTTTTCTTCCAGCTTCTCGTTTTTATTTAACTCATAACAGGAAAAGGCCTTATCCAATCAACTTTTTATTTTCAACTATGTTGTATGCTAAATAAGCTTATGAAGCTTAAAATTGTTTGCAATCTGTGCCATATTTGGAGAACGCATCTCTGATCTGCTTCAAATTTTTAGCATTGGTGTGATTTAAATCAAAAGAGCAAGATTCATGATATTACTTGGGCTGCATAAGTCCCAGTTTGCCATATTTCTGAAATACAAAGAGATACCGAATTTCATTTGATAACTAAAGAATATCTCATCTTATCAGCTCAAAGGATTTACAGTTTTGCATTTCACAGGACAAATGTCACCCTATAAGTATAGACCGAGTAGGTACAAATGTGAATTTTGTAATTGTAAAAAAAAATTGAATCACTTCCCGATAGGCTTCAAACTTTTAGTGTTGATGGACCTTATTAAAAGAATGCAAGGTTTTCACTTTGGGGCTATGAAAATTTAAAATAGAAAATTTCAATAAAAAAATTAGTCTGCATCTGAAAATAACTAGAGAATGATTCTTCAGGTCGGCTTCAAACACTTAAGAACTGGTGGAGATCAACTGGAAGTATTTTGCTTTAAAATCAGCTGTGTCGGTGCTAATTTCTCAGTTTTGTAGAAAAAATATATATCAAATTGGGGTTTTGTAGAACCAAATCAACTGGTTTAGCTTGATGTGAGCACGATCCTTGATGTGAGCGCGATCCTTGATGTGAGTGCGATCCTTGATGTGAGCGCGATCCTTGATGTGAGCACGATCCCTGTGAGACAAAACCCCAGTCCCATGCACCTCAGCGCACACCACTGCAACATTGCAGAGTGCGGGGTAAGTTGCCAATTTTAAAAATTACCAATGGATTTGAAAGCATTCATTTGCCATCATATACAAAATATAATCCCATTTTTTTTAAATAAAAATTCCGTATTTTCCTTCTCTTGTTCCACGTGGACTTGACGATTTGCTTTGTTATATACTGACAAGACCCACAACGCAACTCACTCCTAACAAAGTAGAACTGGGGTTTCAAATCCATGAATTTGGAAAAGTTAGAGATACGATAGATATATAACACAGCACAAGTATATTGGTTGTGTGGGGCAGTGCACATCTGGCAGTAACGAGAGTGGTGGTGGTAGTGGTGGTGGTAGGTGGTGGGGGTGGTCTCAGTAGTAGTAACCAGTTACCAGTAACCACTGTGCCAGTTGACTCACGACCAACCGTCTCTGCCTGAGTCACTGTCTATTCATATTGAGCTGACCTGGCATTATTTCAAGACCCTCTCACATATGGGTACGGCGGCCAGTCAGTCAGTTATACGAGAGAGAGCAGAGAGATAGGTTTCGGCTGTAAGGGCGCAACTCACCTTGTCTGTAATTATACGTACTACCAGCCTACGTGAGTATTTCTTTTAACCCTAATCCCCGAAAATTCCCACATGATAAATGGTGACAGCGGTGTGGAGCGTGGATTAGTTTTTACGGTAATTTAAGACGTTACAAGATGTTTGTGAGTAGCCGCAGGGTCAAAGGTGAACCTCAGCAGCCGCTTACCCTCGCTCACCACCTCCAACCTGCAAGCCTGTTGTAGCCGTTTTAAGCTTCCTGGCTTAGTTCGTGTGCTAATTGCTTCAATCTCCGAGGGGTTGACCCGGATTTTGCAATTAAACCAGTCGTAAGCCAGACTGTGGAAGTGAAAGCCATCAGCCTATCAACCACCTGTTCCCCGTC
>NC_069399.1:111361027-111429041 GCF_026875155.1 Cherax quadricarinatus
ACCACCCCCCCACCAATCCTTCACTACCACCACCCTCCCACCCCCATCCTTCACTACCCCCAGCCCCCTCACCACCACCAGTCCTTCACACCCCCATCCCTCACCACCACCAGCCTTCACTCCACCAGCCCCTTCCTACCACCGAACTTCACTACCACCAGTTTTTCACTACCACCATCCCTCACCACCCCCCAGTCCTTCACTACCACCTCCTTCACACCACCATCCTTCATTACCACCATCCCTCACCACCCCCACCCTTTCACTACCCCAGTCCTTCATACCCCATCCTTCACTACCACCATCCTTCCTACCACCATCCTTCACTACCACCAGCCCCTTCACTCCACCAGCCTTCACTACCACCAGCCTATTTGCAACCCCTGAATGGTTACAATGATTTTTATGTAAAATGTAATGTAATTATCTTTTCATAAAATTTTTATTTTTGCTTTATATTGTTAAACCTTCGTGTATAACAACTGAACAAGGCTGTCGTAGTTGGTACCTTAGCACTCTAACCATCTCTCAAAGCAACTTTTTTCTCACGAAACCTACACAAGTTTGATCTTGCGTCGTTGAAAACGTCGAAAGGCCCTTTTTTATAACTTACAGGTAACAATTTATATGTCTTTGAAACCAGGCTCGTGCTATGAACTGGCCACGAAGCACGGGGAAAAATTTCTTCATCTACTTTGACAGAAAAGCCAAACTTGTACGGCTGCTTTGGGCATTTGCTAAGTACATTATTTGACGCGGGCAAACAAAAATATTCAGAGACATATAACTTTTTACCTGTAAGTTATCAAAGACCTTTCGTACGTTACAACGACAAAGATCAAACTTTGGGGAGGTTTGCTCGTAGAAAAAAGTTGCATTTTAGAGATGGTCTAGAGCTGCTAAGTGTACCAACACGACAGCCTTGTTCAGTTGTTACTACACGAAGAGTTTAACAACGTATGTCTGCTGACATACAAGAATATCTGATCGATCATACTACCTTAGATATTCTGGAAACTGCAGCCTTAGCAGACAATTATGAAATTTCTCACAAACTTGTACGTACTAAAACACAAAGAAACAAGGTAACTAAAAATTGTCCCAGAAGTTGGCAACCTAAATCAGCTGCTCATTGCCGGCCTGATGTACCTGCTGCTGTAACTTCTCGTACCTTTACCAGGAAAACTCACAATCCTGAATCTGTCTCTGTGGCTAGACAGAAATCTGGTATCGAGAAGAAGAAAGTTAAATGTACCTATTGTAACAGAAAAGGACATACTAGAGAGTATTGCTATAAATTAGAAAGAGATGCGAGATACAGTCGTGCGGCTGGCGCCCCCACTCAAGTCGTATCCTCTTCCGTGCAACAAAGGCACCAAAAGCCTAGCAATTCCTCTGATCCTACTGTTTTAGATAATGTTACTCAGGATAGATGACTAGCGTCAGAAAGTGAATCTGACGAAAAGATTCGTTCAGCGATGAGTCCTTACTTTTCAAGAGGCAGAATAGGATTTGACGAATCACATCTAACTGAGATAATTTCTTTCAGAGACACTGGCAGTTATCTCACGTTATTAAGAGAAGATGTACTGCCCATAACTGACGATACCTATTGTAAGATAGATGTATTGTTAGAAGCCTATGGAGGGGCTGTTATAAAAGTGCCTCTGCACAAAGTATACATTGAAACAAGCTATTATACTGGTTATATTTCAGTGGGTATATCCAGTGGTGTATTTCCCATCAGGTCAGTGGACTTGTTGATAGGGAACGATATCCTTCATGCTGGTATATGTAAGGAGCCACTTGTGATTGATAATAACACTGATGATAATTATGCCATTGAAGCTTGTAGAGAGAAACCTATTTTATTTCCTCTCAGCGCAATTACTAGAGCTATGTCAAAGATTCAACAACCATCCTTGTCTCCTGTTGAGTTAGTGGATGACAATGATTTGGGGTTGAATATGTTGTTTAGTGACGCTCTGCGCCCAGGATCATTAACACTGACTCCCCCCGGTCATCAACCTAGTCAGGACACAACTGATGTTAAATTTCTAACTCATGATGATTTAATCAAGGATCAGTTTGTTGATCAGTCACTGGAAAGACTGAGAGATATAGCAGTTACTGAGAGTGAAGCAAAGGATCTCGATAATTGTTACTATTATAGTAACGGTGTACTGATGGAGAAAACTACATGTAAGTTGTCAGCCGATAGTGTTTCCATCACAGTCAAGCATTCCGTAGTGTTACCAGTTACATTTCGTGAACAAGCCATTGATTTTGCTCACAATAGTCCCATAGGAGGACATTTGGGTGTCAAGAAGACACTCGGTAAACTGGCAAAACATTTTTACTTGGCCCAAATGAAGGAAACAGTAGCTGATCATGTGCGACGTTGCCACGTGTGTCAAGTGACAGGCAAGCCAGGGCACACACCTCCACCTGCGCCTCTCATTCCTATCACCGTGCATGGTGAACCATTCTCACGTCTTATTATTGATTGTGTTGGTCCTTTGCCTAGAACCAAACTAGGAAACCAATACCTATTTACTATTATGGACGCTGCAACACACGCTATCCCGAAGCTATTCCTATGAGAAAAATTAATGCTCGTGCTATTGTGAGAGCGCTGATGAAATTTTTCTCCCAGGTTGGATTTGCCACGAGAGATACAATCAGATCAGGGATCTAATTTCACTTCTAAGATCTTTCGAGAAGCATTATCCCACCTAGGAATAAAGTCTGTACTTTCAACCAGTTATCATCCACAGTCACAAGGGGCTCTAGAGAGATTTCATCAGACACTGAAGTCTATGATGAGAGCTTATTGTGAACATTTTTTCTAGAGACTGGATGAGGGTATACCTTTTCTTCTGTTCGCTATGAGAGAAAGTGAGCAAGAAAGTCTCGGATTTAGTCCGTTTGAACTAATATTCGGACACCAAGTGCGTGGTCCTCTTGCAGTGTTAAAAGACGTGTGGACAGGAAAATCAAATCCATCATTGAGTACTTCACCTTCATTAATGCAGCAACATTTGACAGCCGCTAGAGAGCTAGCTTCGAAAAACCTAGTTTCAGCCCAAGCTAGAATGAAGCAACATTATGACAAAGCGTGCTGTCTCTCGTTCTTTTAAAGCAGGAGATAAGGTGATGGCTCGGAAATTAGTACCAGGTCATGCTCTACAAGCCAGGTATGATGGTCCCCTGGAAGTAGTGAAAAAGCTTAGCGACGTAAATTATTTGGTACGTACGCCTGGGAAAAAGAAATCTAATCATGTGTACCATGTTAACCAGCTTAAGGCATACTAACGCTAGTCCTCTACCTACTACTTCTATTCTTCCTAGGACAGAGGAAGAAAACGTCAGTCTACCTGACATCTCTAGAGGTATAGAGGTGCGTTTAGAAAATTCAGTGACTCTACAGTCACTAGACGATTTTCTTAGTAACCTTTGGGATTGAATAAAGCTGCTGATATTAAAAACATGATTTTGCATTTCCCTGAATTGTTCGGTGATGTTCCTAAACGTTGTACTCTGGGTGTACATGACGTTGATGTACAGGAGCATCACCCATTAAGCAATCACCTAATAGGATGAGTCCACAAAGCATAAAGCATTGAGAGAAAGAGGTTGATTTTTCTGTTATCTCACGGACTTATTGAGCGCAGTAAAAGTCCATGGCATCTCCCTGTATTTTAGTGCCTAAACCTGACGGTAGTTTCAGGATGTGCACTGATTAACAGAAAGTGAACTCTGTCACCTTGCCTGATGTTATCCTCTACCTCGCATTGACGACCTTATGATCGTGTGTCAGGAGCCCAGTTTGTCAGCCGTTTAGATCTCTTACGAGGCTATTATCAAGTCCCGCTTACTGAACGTGCTCAAGAAATATCTGCTTTTTACTGTTCAAGATGGATTGTTTAACTACCTCGTCACACCCCCTTCGGCCTATGTAATGCGGCTTCTTCATTCCAACGTATAATGAACGAGTTGACCCACAACTTAGAAGGAGTAGAAGCCTACCTTGACGACTTAGTGGTGTACAGTGAAGAGTGGAACAGCACTTGTACGCGTCTCAAGCATTGTTTGAGAGACTGGCGCACTACAACTTCACTGTTAACTTAGCTAAATGTAGTTTTGGTCAAGCCAAGATTACCTATCTAGGCTTTTGTATCGGCCAAGGTGAGGTTGCTCCTATTGAGGCTAAGGTTCGTGCAATTTCTGAATTTCCAGTGCCTCAGGATAGGAAAGGAGTACAGAGATTCCTGGGTATGGCAGGATATTATCGCAGGTTCTGTCCAAACTTTTCTCAGATTGCATCTCCTCTCACTGAGCTTACTAGTAGCAAAGTTCAGTTCACCTGGACTAGAGATTGTTCAGACTCGTTCAAAAGGTTGAAGCATCTGCTTTCCTCTGCTCCTGTGTTGAGAAGTCCTAATTTCAATCTTCCCTTCTTTTTACATATAGATGCGAGTGGCTATGCAGTGGGTGCTGTGCTGCTCCAACAGTCAACATCCACTGACATTCTCCATCCTATATGTTACTATTCATCTAAGCTTAAACGACACCAGAAAAATTATGCCACTATTGAGAAAGAGGCTCTAGCTCTTGTGGTGTCCTTGGAACATTTTGACGTGTATTTGGGCACTTCCCCATTTAAAATTAACGTTTTTTCAGACCACAATCCACTCACTTATATAAATACGATGAAAAGTAAAAATGCTAGGATCATGAGGTGGGCCCTCAGAATCCAGCCTTATTCTATTAGTATAAAACACATAAGTGGTCATTGTAATGTAATTGCCGACGCTCTGTCTCGTCCTTAATAATTATCAGTTACATTAAATTAACGTAATTTTATGCCCAAATACCTTTTGTTACTTGCTATGTCAAATACAGTAAAGTAACTTAATCCCTCCAGCCCATATTAACTATATATACTCATGTCATGTCTAATTATTATATTTATATATTCACAGTAATGTTGTGTGAGGAGGAGACAAGCTGAGTGTTGAGTGAGTAGTGTGGTACGGGTGATGTACTGCGTGACGCAACACTGTCCTGCCGCAGACCCCCCCCTCACTACACACCTTAAGCTGTTTCATACTCAGATGTTCATACTGCCTAGCATTCCACAACCACTACTTAAGAGTGGAATGCAGTCTCCTCTACTATGATCGAGCCTCAACGTGCCCTCCTTGTCAGCGCTATCCTGTCTCTACACTGATGTACATAACCACGAGTATGAAGACATACGATACTGTGTACTGCCCTAGTACTTGGGACATATCCTAGTGACGGACGCTGTGAAATTGTAGAGGTGCTTGGCACAAGAGAGTCTAATATTTATTTTGATAATAATATTGATATGAGTAACCAGAAATAATGTGAAAGAAATTAATGCAACTCCTAGTGCGACCCTCTGTCGTGTTGGGGGGGGTGTTGCAACCCCTGAATGGGTTACAATGATTATTATGTATATATGTAATGTATATTATCTTTTCATATAATTTTATATTGCTTATATTTGCGATAATAGCTAAATCGTAAATGTATGACTTTATATTATTATTTGACTGTTATATTGTTATTTAGCTTATGTTGTTAGGATGTATATAAAATGTGCTCAGTTAGGCTTGATTGTCAAACTACTATAATTATCGCTTGTCGCTCGTTATACTGCCGGCTTCTGAGCTGCAGTTGTCCACGTAGCTATCACGTGATCGAGGGGGGGGTGTCTTCACCTCTCGTGAAATTGTCAGTCTGCTCGAGACTCGCTTGCTGGTTGGACAGCTTGTCTGTCTGACAGTCTGCTCGGGACTCGCTTGGTGGTTGGACAGATTGTCTGTCTCATTATTCTTGTTAGTTCTGTAGAACTCTGTTCACAGAACATTGTATAGACTTTGTGATTTTCGACGTTGTACTGAGGTTGTGTGTCACATAGACACTCTGAGTATCTCAGGTCCTTAGCTATAGCTTCTGACCTAATTTTGTACTGGTTTCTGTGCATTGTCACAGTCGAGTTTTTCCTATGCTGAACGAAGATTCAGTATTATGGGAGTTTTGTAACTTTGGTGGAGGATCTGCAGATGGTCCCTACTTAGTGTCGTTATATTATCTCCTTGTTCCTGATTCTGTGTCGCAGTCGCTTGATATTGCATTGCTATTGGGCTTAGCATTCTTTGTTGTTCAAGCAGACTGTTCGGGTTGCCAGTCGGTCAAGAAGTTAGTTTATTTGAGGACTTTGTCAGTCACTTGTTTAAGTCTTATTCGAGTCTTGAGACATAGCTAACTACTTAAGAGCACTTACACGCATACACACACTTGTACATATTTGTAATATCTTATTAAATGTTAATGTACCTGACGGTACTTAAGAATTATAAATGTGATATGTGCTTTCAGCACAATAATACTGAACTCGAGAGATTGATTTTATTTTGATTGCTGTAATTAATTTATTTTGATAATATACCTCTAGACAACTTATAGACTTAATAAATTTATTAAATTTTAATTTCTCTAGTTAGTAGCCTACCAGTTGTAATCCTAAAGCACTATTGAACCATACTAAATTTTAATGGATAATTGGAAAAGGATACTGACTACTTGTTACGAAAACCCAGTAACAGGCTGGATGCTAGAAGGGCAGTCCTTTCTAGTATTCACTGGAGATCTCTAAGCTTTTAGAATCGCGTTTTTTGTAACAGCCTATCACCACCACCAGTCCTTCAATACCACCAGCCTATCACCACCACCAGTCCTTCACTACCACCAGTCCCTCACCACCACCAGTCCCTCACCACCACCAGTCCCTCACCACCACCAGTCCTTCACTACCACCAGTCCCTCACCACCACCAGTCCTTCACTACCACCAGTCCCTCACCACCACCAGTCCTTCACTACCACCAGCCTATCACCACCACCAGTCCTTCACTACCACCAGCCTATCACCACCACCAGTCCTTCACTACCACCAGTCCCTCACCACCACCAGTCCCTCACCACCACCAGTCCTTCACTACCACCAGCCTATCACCACCACCAGTCCTTCACTACCACCAGTCCCTCACCACCAACCAGTCCTTCACTACCACCAGCCTAATCACCACCACCATCCCTTCCACTACCACCATCCGTCACCCACCACCAGTCCCTCACCACCACCAGTCCTTCACTAAACCCCCGCCTATCACCACCACCAGTCCTTCACCACCACCAGTCCTTCACTACCATCAGTCCGTCACCACCACCAGTCCCTCACCACCACCAGTCCCTCACCACCACCAGTCCCTCACCACTACCAGTCCTTCACTACCACCAGCCTATCACCACCACCAGTCCTTCACTACCACCAGTCCCTCACCACCACCAGTCCCTCACCACCACCAGTCCTTCACTACCACCAGCCTATCACCACCACCAGTCCTTCACCACCACCAGTCCTTCACTACCACTAATCCCTCACCACCACCAGTCCCTCACCACCACCAGTCCCTCACCACCACCAGTCCCTCACCACCACCAGTCCTTCACTACCACCAGTCCCTCACCACACACCATCCCCTCACCATCAAACCCGTTCCCTCACCACCACCTTTCCCTGACCATCACCATCCCTCAACACCACCTGCCTTTCACTACCCCCCAGCCCTTCACCACCACCATCCTTTACTACCCACCAGTTCCTCACCACCACCAGTCCCCTCACCACCACCATCCCTCACCACCACATCCCTCACCCCCCACCACCCACTCCCACACCACCACCAGTCCCTCACCACCACCAGTCCCTCACCACCACCAGTCCCTCACCGCCACCCGTCCTTCACCACCACCAGTCCCTCACCACCACCAGTCCCTCATCACCACCAGTCCCTCACCACCACCAGTCCCTCACCACCACCAGTCCCTCACCACCACCAGTCCCTCACCACCACCAGTCCCTCACCACCACCAGTACTTCACTACCACCAGTCCCTCACCACTTCCAGTCCCTCACCACCACCAGTCCCTCACCACCACCAGTCCCTCACCACCACCACCACTCCCACACCACCACCAGTCCCTCACCACCACCAGTCCCTCACCACCACCAGTCCCTCACCACCACCAGTACTTTACTACCACCAGTCCCTCACCACCACCAGTCCCTCACCACCACCAGTACTTCACTACCACCAGTCCCTCTCCACCACCAATCGCTCACCACCACCTGTCCCTCACCACCACCAGTCCTTCACTACCACCAGCCTTTCACCACCACCAGCCCTTCACAACCACCAGTCCTTCACCACCACCAGTCCCTCACCACAACCAATCCCTCACCACCACCAGTACCCACACCCACCATCCCTCACCACCACCAGTCCCTCACCACCACCAGTCCCTCACCACCACCAGTCCCTCACCACCACCAGTCCCTCATCACCACCAGTCCCTCACCACCACCAGTCGGTCCTTCCTACCATCAGTCCTTCACTAACACGACCCTATCACCGACCACGAGTCCTTCACTACCACCAGTCCCTCACACCACCAAGTCCTCCACTACCCGACCAGTCCCTCACCACCACCAGTACTTCACTACCCCAGACCCTCACCACCACCAGTCCTTCACTACCACCAAGCCGTCAGCCACCACCATCCTTCACGTACCACCATCCTTCACCACCACCAGTACTTCAATACCACCAGTCCTCACTAACCACCACCCATCCTTCACTACACTATCCCTCACCACCACGCAGTCCCTTCACTACCACCAGTCCCTCACCACCACCAGTCCCCACACCACCACCAGTCCCTCACGACCACCAGTTCTTCACTACCAACCACCAGTCCCTTCACCACCCACCAGTCCTTCATACCAACAAGTCCCCCCGTCACCACCACCAGTCCTTCACTACCAACCACCAGTTCCCTCCTCCACCACCACCAGTCCTTCACTACCACCAGTTCCCTCACCACACCAGTCCTTCACTAACCACCCAAATCCCTCACCACCACCAGTCTTCACTACCACCAGTACTTCACTACCACCATCCTTCACTACACCAGGCCCTCACCAACGACCAGTCCCCTTCACTACCACCAGTCCTTCACTACCACCGAGTCTATTCACTACCACCAGCCCTATCACACGCACCAGTCCCTCACTACCACCAGCCTATCACCAACACCAGTCCTTCACTACACACCAGTTTCCCTCAACCACCACCAGTCCCCTCCACCACCACAGGCCCTCACCACCACCAGTCCTTCACTACCACCAGGGGTCCCTCACCACCACCAGTCCCTCACCACCACCAATCCTCACGCTACCACCAGCCTATCACCACCACACAGTCCTTCACTACCAACAGTCCCTACCACACGCAGTCCCCACACCACCACCAGTCCCTTCACCACCACCCAGCCTATCACCCACCACCAGTTCCTTCACTACCACCAGTCCCTCACCACCACCAGTCCCTCACCACCACCAGTCCTTCACTACCACCAGCCTATCACCACCACCAGTCCTTCACTACCACCAGTCCCTCACCACCTACCATTCCCGACCACCACCATTCCGCCTCACCACCACCAGTCCTATCACTACCCACCAGTCCCACAACCACCACCAGTCCCTCACCACCCCAAGTCCATTCACAACCACCAGCCAATCACCACCACCAGTCCTTCACTACACCAGTTCCCTCACCACCACCAGGTCCCTCACCACCACCAGTCCATTACTACCATCATGCCTACACCACCACCATCCTAGCTTCACCACCACCAGTCCTTCACTACCACTAATCCCTCACCACCACCAGTCCCCTCACCCACCACCATCCCTCACCACCACCCGTCCCTCACCACTACCAGTCCTTCACTACCACCAGCCATCACCACCACCGTCCTTCACTAACCACAGCCTATCACACACCACCAGTCCTTCACCACACCGAGTCCTTCACTACCACTAATCCCTCACCACCACCAGTCCCAACCACCCACAATTTCCCTCACCACCACCAGTCCACACCACCACCAGTCCTTCACAACCACAAGTCCCTCACCATCACTGCAGTCCCTCACCATCACCAGTCCCTCACCACCACCAGCCCCTCAACCATCACCATCCCTCAACACCGAGGCGTGCCTTTCACTACCACCAGCCCTCAACACCACCAACCCAGCACTACAACAAGTTCCATCACCACCCCACTAGTCCCTCACCACCACCAGTCCTCACCACCACCAGCCCCTCACCACCACGACCACTCTCTCCACTTCCCACACCACCACCAGTCCCCCTCACCACCACCATCCCTCACCACCACCATCCCACACCCCGCACCCCCCGTCCTTCACCACCACCAGTCCCTCACCACCCACCATTCCCTCATCACCACCAGTCCCACCACCACCCCAGTCCCTCACCACCACCAGTCCCCCTCACCACCACCATCCCCACCACACACCATCCCTCACCCACCACCCAGTACTGTTCACTACCACCAGTCCCTCAACCATTCCAGTCCCTCCCCACCACCATTCCCCTCACCGACCACGCAGTCCCTTCACCACCACCACCACTCTCCACACCACCACACAGTCTCCCTCACCACCAACCAGTCCCTCACCACCACCATTCCCCTCACCACCCACCAGTACTTCTACCACCTAAGTCCCTCACCACCAACCGATCCCCGCACCACCACCAGTACTGCTTCACACCACCCAGACCCTCTCCACCACCAATCGCACACGGCACCACCTGTCCCTCACCAACCCACCAGCCTTCACACTACCCACCAGTGCCTTTACTTTTTTCACCACCACCAGTCCCTCACTAACCACCAGTCCTTCACCAGCCACCAGTCCGTCACCACAACCAATCCCTCACCACCACCAGTCCCTCACCAACCACCAGTCCCTCACTACAACACACCAGTCCCTCACCACCACACCGCCCACACCACCACCAGTCCATCACCACCACCAGTCCCCTCATCACACCAGTCCCCTCAACCAGCCAACCAGTCCCTCACCACCACCAGTCCCTCACCGACCACCAGTCCCCCCTCACCACCATACCAGTCCCTCACAAACCACCAGTACTTCCTACACCACCAGTGTCCCTCACCACTTCCGTCCCTCACCACGCACCAGTTTTCCTGCACTCACCACCCAGTGCCTCTCGAACCACCACCCCACTGCCCACACCACCACCA
Organism: Cherax quadricarinatus; assembly: GCF_026875155.1. Classification (NCBI taxonomy): domain Eukaryota; kingdom Metazoa; phylum Arthropoda; class Malacostraca; order Decapoda; family Parastacidae; genus Cherax; species Cherax quadricarinatus. The sequence continues at coordinate 111,372,261 of NC_069399.1, forward strand.
GTCCCTCACCACCACCGGTCCCTCACCACCACCAGTTTCCCCACACCACCACCAGTACTTCGACTACCACCCGCAGTCCCCACCACCACCAAGTCCCTTCACACCACCAGTCCCTCGACCACCACCAGTCCTTCACTACCACCAGTCCCTCCCCACCACCATCCTTCACTACCACCAGCCCTTCACCAACATTCCAAGTCCTCACTACCACCAGTCCCTCTCCACCACCTTCCCTCACCAACCACCAGGACATCACACTACCACCCAAGTCCCTCACCAACCACCAAGTCCCTCACCACCACCAGTCACTCACCACCACCAGTCCCTCACCACCACCAGTCCTTCACTACTACCAGCCCTTTAACCACCACCAGTTCCTTCACCACCACCAGATCACTTCACCACTCACCAGTCCCTCACCACCACCATTCCTTCACTACCTCCAGTCTCCCTCACTCACCACCAGTCCCCTCCACCACCACCAGTCCCTTCCCTACTATACCAGCCCTTTACCACCTAACCATCGCTTCACCACCACCATCCTTTCACCACCACCAGTCCTCACCACCAGCCAGTCATTCACTACCACCAGTCCCTCACCACAAAGTCCGTCAACCACCACCACCAGTCCTTTCACTAACTAACTAACCATCCTTTAACCACCACCAGTCCTTTTCACCACCACCATCATTCACCACCACCAGTCCCTCTCCACCACCAGTCCCTCCACCACCACCATCATTCACTATCCTACCAGTCCTTCACCACCAACCATCCCTCACCACCACCCCCCACCAAGTCCTACATCCAACCACCAGTCCTTCACCACCACCAGTCCTTCTACCACCACCATTGTCCCTCACCACCACCAGTCCCTCACCACCACCAGTCCCTCACTCACCCAAGTCCTACACGCACCCACCAGCCCCCTCACCCACCACCAGTCCCTCACTACTACCAGCCCTTTAAACCACCACCCAGCCCTTTACCCACCACCAGTCCCTCACCCTCACCACCACCAGTCATTTCACTAATCTACCAACCACAACAGTCGCCCTCACCCTCACCATCCACGTGTCACCACCACCACTCCCTCACCACCACCAGCCCCCCTCCACCACACCATCCACCATCCCTCACCACCACCACCTTCACCAACCACCAGGACCCTCACCACCACCAGTCCTTCACCACCACCAGTCACTCACCACCACCAGTCTTCAAGTTTCACAACCACTAGTCCCACACCACCACCAGGTCCTCACCACCTACCGAGTCCCCTTCACTACCACCAGTCCCTCACCACCACCCCTCCTTCACTACCCACAGTAGAGCCCTCACCACCACCAGTCCCTCACCACCACCATTCCTTCACTTCCTCTACCACCATCCCTCACCACACCAGTCCTTCACAACCACAGTCCCTCACCTCCAACCAGTCCCTCACCACCACAATACGTCCCTCACACCACCACCCCAGACTCCTCACCCCTCCAGTCCCTCACCACCACCAGTCCTTCACTACCACCAGTCCCTCACCACCAGTCGTTCACTACCACCAGTCCCTCACCACCACCAGTCCTTCACTACCACCAGTCCCTCACCACCACCAGTCCTTCACTACCACCAGCCCTTCACCACCACCATTCCTACAAACCACCCAGTCCCTCACCACCACCAGTCCTTCACTACCACCAGCCCTTCACCACCACCAGTCCTTCACTACCACCAGTCCCTCTCCACCACCAGTCCCTCACCACCACCAGTCATTCACTACCACCAGTCCCTCACCACCACCAGTCCCTCACCACCACCAGTCACTCACCACCACCAGTCCCTCACCACCACCAGTCCTTCACTACTACCAGCCCTTTACCACCACCAGTCCTTCACCACCACCAGTCACTCACCACCACCAGTCCCTCTCCACCACCAGTCCCTTCACTACTAACCACCAGTCCTCAACACCACCAGTCCCTCCACCACCACCATCCGTCACTACCACACCATTCCCACACCACACCAGTCCTTCACTTACCACGCAGACCCCACCACCCCCGAGTCCTTCACTACCACCATTCCCTCACCACCACCAGTCCTTACTAACCACCAGCCCTTCATAGCCACCACCAGTCCTTCACTACCACCAGTCTCTCTCCACCACCAGTCCCTCACCACCACCATCCATTCACTACGCACCATCCCTCACCACCGACCAGTCCCACACCACCGACCATCACCTCACCACCACCAGTCCCTCACCACCACCAGTCCCATACAACTACTAACCAGTCCCTTACCACCACCAGTCCTTCACCATCCACCAGGCCTTCACCACCACCAGTCCCCTCACCGACCACCAGTCATTCACTCCAACCAGTCCCTCCACCACCACCAGTCCCCTCACCCCCACCAGTCGGTCACTACCACCCAGACCCACACCACCACCAGTCCCCTCACCACCACAGTCCTTCACTACTACCAGCCCTTACCACCACCAGTCCTTCACCACCACCATCATTTCACTCACCACCCCAGTTCCCTCCCACCACCCCTCCCTCACTCACCGACCAGTCATTCAACTACCACCACCTTCACCACCAACCAGCCCTCACCAACCACCATCCCTTCACCACCACCAGTCCTTCCACCACCACCATCCGTCACCACCACCAGTCCCCTCACTCACCACCATCCCCTCCCACCACCAGTCCCTCAACCACAAAATGCCTTCAACCACCACCAGTCCCGTCACCGACCGACCAGTCCTTCACTACTAACCACCCTTTTACCACCACCAGCCCTTTACCACCACCAGTCCCTCACCACCACCAGTCATTCACTACCACCAGTCCCTCACCACCACCAGTCACTCACCACCACCAGTCCCTCACCACCACCAGTCCCTCACCACCACCAGTCCCTCACCACCACCAGTCCTTCACCACCACCAGTCCCTCACCACCACCAGTCCTTCACCACCACCAGTCCCTCACCACCACCAGTCCTTCACTACCACTAGTCCCTCACCACCACCAGTCCTCCTACACCACCCCCAGTCCATTCACTACCACCAGGTCCCTCACCACCACCAGTCCTTCACTACCACTAGTCCCTCACCACCACCAGTCCCTCACCACCACCAGTCCTTCACTACCACCAGTCCCTCACCACCACCAGTCCTTCACTACCACTAGTCCCTCACCACCACCAGTCCCTCACCACCACCAGTCCTTCACTACCACCAGTCCTTCACTACCACTAGTCCCTCACCACCACCAGTCCCTCACCACCACACGTCCCTCACCACCACCAGACTCTCACCACCTCCAGTCCCTCACCACCACCAGTCCTTCACTACCACCAGTCCCTCACCACCAACCATTCGTCCTACCCGACCAGTCCCACACCACCACCAGTTCCCTCACCACCACCAGTCCTCGCCACCACCAGTCCTTCACTACCACCAGTCCCTCACCACCACCAGTCCTTCACTACCACCAGTCCTTCACCACCACCAGTCCTTCACTACCACCAGCCTTTCACCTCCACCAGCCCTTCACCCCACCAGTCCCTCACCACCAACAGTCCCCTTCACTACCACCGAGCCCTTCACCACACCAGTAGTCCTTCACTACCACCAGTCCCCACGCCCACCAGACCACTTCACTACCACCAGTCCCTCACCACCACCACCAGATCTTTCCACTACACCAGTCCCCTCACCACCACCAGTCCCTCAAACACCACCAGTCCCTCACCACCACCATTCCTTCACTACCCACGAGCCTATCACCACCACCACCTTCAAACCAAACCACCATCCCCCTCAGCACCACCATCCCTTCACCACCACCAGTCCTTCACCACCACCAGTCCCCTCAGCACCACCAGTCCCTCACCACCACCAGTCCTCACTACCAACAACCTCACTACCACGAGCCTATCACCACCACCAGTCCTTCACCACCACCAGTCCCTCACCACCACCAGTCCCTCACCACCACCAGTCCTTCACTACCATCAGTCCTTCACTACCACGAGCCTATCACCACCACCAGTTCTTCACCACCACCAGTCCCTCAGCACCACCAGTCCCTCAGCACCACACCAGTCCTTACACCATCAGTCCTCACTACCACGAGCCCTATCACCACCACGAGTCCATCACTACCACAGTCCCTCACCACCACGTCAGTCTTTCACTACCACCAGTCTCTCACCACCACCAGTACTTCACTACCACCAGTCCCTCACCACCACCAGTCCTTCACTACCACCAGTCCCTCACCACCACCAGTCCTTCACTACCACCAGTCCCTCACACCACCATACTTCACAACCACAGTCCCTCACCACCACCATTCCTTCACTACCACTAGTCCCCGCACCACCACCAGTCGCTTCACTACCACCATGTTTCCCTCACCACCACCATCCCCACCACACCACCGATTCAATCACACCGACCAGTTTCTTCACTACCACCAGTCCCCTCCCACCACCAAGTCCTTCAACTACCACCAGTCCCTCACCACACCAGTCCTTCACTAACCCACCAAGACCCTCACCACCACCAGTCCTTCACTACCACCATCCCACACCACCACCAGGCCTGTCACTACCACCAGTCCCTCACCACCACCAGTCCCTTCACTAACACCAGTAACATCACTACCCACCAGTCCTTTCACTACCACAGTCCCCTGCACCACCACCAGTCCTTCACTACCACCAGTCCTTCACTACCACCAGTCCTTCACTACCACCAGCCTATCACCACCACCAGTCCCTTCAACTACCACAGCCTATCACCACCACCCCAGTCCTTCATACCACCAGTCCCTCACCAACACCACCAGTCCCACACCAACCTACCAGACCCCTCACCACCACCAGTCTCTTCACATACCACACCAGTCCCACACCAACCACCAGTCCCTCCCACCACCAGAATCCTTCACTACCACCAGCCTATCACCACCACCAGTCCTTCACTACCACCATCCCTCACCACCACCCAGTTCCCTCACCACCACCAGTCCCTTCACTACACCACCAAAGCCTATCAACCACCACCAGTCCTTCACTACCCACCAGTCCCTCACCACCACCAGTCCCTCACCACCACCATCCTTCACTACCCACCATGCCTATCACCACCACCAGTCCTTTACTACCAACCAGGCCCTCACCACCACCATCCCTCAACCAACCACCAGTCCCCCTCCACCACCCACCAGTCCTTCACTACACTCATCCCTCACCACCACCAGTCCCGCTCACCACACCAGTCCTTCACTACCACCATCCTATCACCACCACCGATCCCTTCATCACTACCACCAGTCCCCCTCAGCCACCACCAGTCCCTGTCACCACCACCAGTCCTTTACTACACCAGCCTATCACCAACCACCAGTCCTTCACCACCACCATCCCTGCACGTACCACGAATCCTCACCACTACCACCGAGTCCCTCACCACCACCATCCCTCACCCGCCCCACCAGTCCCATCACCACTACCAGTCCATCACTACCACAGCCTAGCACCACCACCAGTCCTTCACTATTCTACCACCAGGCCTATCACACCACCACCAGTCCTTCCAACCACAACCAGTCCCTTCACTACCACAAATACCCTCACCACCGCCCAGTCCCTCACCACCCACAGTCCCATCACCACCACCAGTCCCACACCACCACCAGTCCTTCACTACCACCAGTCCCTCACCACCACCAGTCCCTCACCATCACCAGTCCCTCACCACCACCAGTCCCTCACCATCACCAGTCCCTCAACACCACCTGCCTTTCACTACCACCAGCCCTTCACCACCACCAGTCCTTCACTACAACCAGTTCCTCACCACCACTAGTCCCTCACCACCACCAGTCCCTCACCACCACCCAGTCCCTCACCACCGACAGACCACTCCCACACCACCACCAGTCCCTCACCACCAGCCAGTCCTCACACCACCACCATCCCTCACCGCCACCCGTGCCTTCTCCACCACCAGTCCCTCACCACCACCAGTCCCTCATCACCACTCATTCCCTCACCACCACCAGCCTCTCACACCACCATTCCCTCACCACCCCCACCAGATCCCATCACCACACAACCCACCAGTCCCCTCACCACCACCATACTTCACTAACCACCAGTCCCTCACCATTTCCAGTCCCATCACCACCACCGAGTCCCTTCACCACCACCATCCCCCTCACCACCACCACCACTCCCACACCACACCATTCCCGCACCACCGACCAGTCCCTACTCACCACCAGTTCCCTCACCACCAGCCAGTACTTTACTATACTCACATCCCTCACCACCACCATCCCTCACCACCACCAGTACTTTCACTACCACCAGTCCTCTTCCACACCAATCGATCCACCACCACTCTGTCCCCCCTCACCACCACCAGCACTTCATACCACCACCAATCCTTTCACCACCAACCACCCTTTCACAACACCATCCTTCACCCCACCATCCCTCACCACAACCAATCCTCACCACCACCAGTCCCCCACCACCACCAGTCCCTCACCACCGACCAGTCCCCTCACCACCACCAAGTCCCAACACCACCACCAGTCACCCATCACCACCACCAGGTCCGCTCATCTCCACCAGTCCCTCAACCACCACCAGTCCCATCACCACCACCAGTCCCCCCACCACCCACCAGTCCCTCACGCACCACCAGTCCCCCACCACCACCAGTACTTCACAACCACCATCCCTCACCACTTCCAGTCCCTCAACCACCACCAGTTTTTCCTCACCACTCACCCAGTCCCGCCACCACCATCCGGACCACCCCACACCAACACCATCAGTCCCCACCACCACCATTCCCTTCACCACCAACAGTCCCTCACCATCCACCAGTAACTTCACTACCACCAGTCCCCACCACCAACATCCTTCACTACCACCAGTCCCCTCACCACCACAGTCCTTCACTACCACCATTACCCCACCACCACCAGCCATCACTATCCCCCAGCCCTTTCACCACCACCAGTTCCTTCACTAACACCAGTCCCTACTCGCACCACCAGTCCCTCACCACCACCAGACATTCACTACACCATTCCCTCACCACACCAGTCCCTCACCACCACGCGAGTCACTCACCACCACCAGACCCTCACCACCACCAGGTCCTTCACCTACTACCAGCCCCTTTAAACCACCACCAGTCCTTCACCACCACCAGTCCACTCACCACCAACCAGTCCCTCAACCAACACCATCCTTCACTACCACCAGTCCCCACCACCACCAGTCCCTCACCACCCAAAGTCCTCTTCACTACTACCAGCCCTTTACCACCACCGTCCTTCTCCACCACCAGTCCTTTCACCACCACCAGTCGCGCCCTCACCACCCACCAGTCATTCCACTCGCACCATTCCCTCACCACCAGGAAAGTCCGTCACCACCACCAGTCCTTCACTACTATACCATCCCTTTAACCACCACCAGTCCTTCACCACCACCAGTCCGATTCACCACCACCAGTTCCCCTCCACCGACCATCCCTCACCCCCACCAGTCATTCACTAACCACCAGTCCTTCACTCCACCACAGTCCCTCACCACCACCAGTCCTTCACCACCAAGATACCCAGACCCTTCACCACCACCAGTCCTTCAACCATCACCAGTCCTCACCACCACAGTGCCTCAACCACCACCTCCCACCCTCACTCATCAAAAGCCTTCACCACCACCATGTCCCTCAACCACCACCAGTCCCATCACTACTACCACCCATTACCACCACCGAAGCCCTTTGAACCACACCACCAGTCCCTCACCCACCACCAGACATTCACTACCACCTTCCCTCCACCACACCAGTCACTCACCACCACCAGTCCCCTCACCACCACCAGGTCCCTCACCAACCACCCCATTCCCTCACCACCACCAGTCCTTCACCACCACCAGTCCCTCACTCACCACCAGTCCCTCACACCACAGTCCCTCACCACCCCTCCAGTCCTTCACTACCACTAGTCCCTGCACCAACACCAGTCCCTTTCAACCACCACCAGTCCTTCACTACCACCAGTCCTTCACCACCACCAGTCCTTCACCACCACCAGTCCTTCACCACCACCAGTCCCTCACCACCACCAGTCCATCACTACCACCAGTCCCACACCTCCACCCAGTTCCTTCACTACCACTAGACCCTCACCACCACTCAGTCCCTCACCACCACACGTCCCCACCAACCACAAGACTCTCACCTCAACCACCTGCCATCCCCTCAACCACCACCAGTCCCCCCTTCACTACCACCAGTCCCCTCAAACCACAAGTCGTTCACTACCACCATCCCCTCACCACCACCAGTCCCGTCACCACCACCAGTCCCTCGCCACCACCAGTCCTCACTACACCATGCCCTCACCACACCATCCCTTCCACTACCACCAGTCCTTCACCACCACCAGTCCCCTTCACTACCCAACAGCCTTTCACCTCCACCAGCCCTTCATCACCACCACACAGTCCCTCATCCACCACCAGTCCCCTCACCACCACCTAGTCTTTCACTACCACCAGTGCCCTCCCTACCACCAATCCCTTCACCACACAAGTCCCTCACCACACCATCCCTCACCACTCACCACCCTCACCCACCACGCCCCTTAGGGGGTCCCTCACCACCTCCAGTCCCTCACAGCCACCATCCCTCCCCCACCAGTCCCCACACGCAACCAGTCCCCTTTACTAATCCACGCAGCCTTTCACCACCACCAGTCCCTCACCACCACCAGTCTTCACCACCACCGTCTTCTTCAAACGCACCACCATCCTTCACAACCACCAGTCCCCTCACCACCACCAGTCCTTCACACCACCAGCCCTTCACCACCACTAGCCCTTCACCCACGCACCATCTTCACATCACCAGGCCCTAACCACTACCACTCATTCATCACCACCAGTCCTTCACCCCCACCAGTCCATCATCTCCAACTTTTCACTACCACCACCACCACTATCATCACGAACACTACCAACATCACAACCACCACCACAAGCACTACCATTACAACCAACACAGCCACCATCATCACAACCACCACCACAACCACCACCACAACCATCGCCACAACCATAACCACCACTGCCGCCATCGCCTAGAAGACAGCAAGCAGACAGCAAGGAGCGGGTGGCGCCAGAAATCGTTTTTCGGTATCTGTAACAAGCCATACAGGCGGCCGAGGCTGCGTCTTCTTCTCTTCATGGACTCCAAGTCAATTTCCTTGGTGCTAATCTCTCTAAACCCATCGATGGAGTGGGAGTGCCAACTAACTGTGGCCATGTGGGGCTGGACTCGCTTCTCTTCTCTCTCTCTCCTTTCCGTCTCTCCTCTCTTCTCTCTCCCCTCATCCTTCCTCTCCTCTCTCTCTATCTCCGTCTCTCTCTCTCTCTCACTCTCCTCCCAATCCTCTCTCTCCTCTAACTCTCTCTCTCCTCTCTCTTTTCCGATCTCTCCTTCTCTCTCTCTCTCGTCTCTCTCTCTCTCTTCTCTCTCTCTCTCGTCGACTCTCTCTCTTCTCTCTCATCTCTCTCTCGTCATCTCATGCTCTCTCTCTCTCGTCTCTCTCTCTTTCTCTCCTCGACCCTTCTCCTCTCGCCTCTATCTCTCTCTCTCTCCCCTCATCTTTCTCTTTTCTCTCTCTCTCCTCTCTCTCCTCTCTCTCTCCTCGTCTCGTCCCACTCTCTCCGTCATCATCTCCTCCTTCTCCGCTCTCCTCTCTCTCTCTTCTCATCTCTCATCTCTCTCCTCTTCTCTTCTCGTTTCCTTCTCGGCCCCTACACCACTGGTAATTCCCATCTCCTGGTGACAGGGTATTGGTAACTTGATTGACTGGGAGACTGCATTGGCTGAAGCGCATAGATCTTGAGCTGAGCTCTGAGTTAGGCGCCTAGGAGATAGATCTCTGCTCTCTCTCTCTCCTCTCCTCCTCTCTTGTCTCTCATGTCTGCTCCTCTCTCTCTCTCTCTCTCTCTCTCTCGCTCTATTCTCATCTCGTTTCCTCTCGCCCCTACACCACTGTAATCCCATCCTGCGTGACAGGGTATTGTAAACTTGATTGACTGGGAGACTTGCATTGGCTGAGGGAGCGCTAGTTCTTGAGCTGAGCTCTGAGTTGAGGCGCTAGGAATAGATCTCTCTGCTCTGCTCTCTCTCCATCACTCTCTCACTCTCTCTCTCTCTCTCTCTCTCTCTTTCCTCTTCTCGTTTGCCTCTTGCCCCTACACCACCTTGTAATGCCCATCCTCCTGCGGACAGGGTATTGGCAAACTTGATTGATCCTGGGAGACTTCATTGCTTGAGAGCGCATAGATCTATGAGCTGAGCATCTGAGTTTGAGGCGCTAAGGAATAAGAACTCTCTCTCTCACTCTACTCTCTCCTCACTCGTCCTCCTCCGCAACCACTCCCTCTCCATCTCTCTCTCTCTCTCTCACTCTCTTTCTCATTCTCGTATCCTCACGCCCCTACACCACTGGTAATCCCCTCACCTGCGTGACAGGGTAATTGGTAAACTTGATATTGACTTGGGAGACTTGCAATTGGGCAGAGAGCGCATAGATCATAGCTGAGCTCAGAGTTGGGGCGCTAGGAATAGATCTCACTCTCACTCTCTCTCTCTCTCTCTCCTCTCTCCTTCTCGGTCTCCCTCTCTCTCTCTCGTCTCCCTCTCTCCTCTCTCACCTCTCTCTCGTGCCTTCTCATTCCTCTTACTTCTCTTTTCACTTACCACCAGTTCCCTCACCACCACCAGGTCCTTCACATGGACCACCAGTCCCCCTCCCCGACCACCAATCCATCAATACCACCAGTCCCTCACTCACCACCCAGAGTCCTTCACTACCACCAGTCCCCTCACCACCACCAGTCCTTCACTACCACCAGTCCCCACCACAACCAGCCTTCACTACCACCAGTCCCCTCACCACCACCAGTCCTTCACTACCGACATGCCCTCACCACACCACCATTCCTTCACAACCACAGTCCCTCACCACGCACCATTCCATTCACTACCACAGCCCTTTCACCACCGACCAGTCCTCTTCTCTACAACTGTCATCCCCTCTCCACCACCAGTCCCTTCACCACCACCATTCAATTCAGCTACCACCAGTTCCCTCACCACCACCAGTCCCTCACCACGCACCAGTCACTCACCACCACCAGTCCCTCACCGTGACCACCATCCTCTTCACTAACGACCCGAGCCCTTTATACCACACCACCAGTCCTTCACCACCACCCAGTCACCACCACCACCAGTCCCTCACCACCACCAGTCCTCACTAACCACCATGCCCTCAACCACCACCAGTCCCTCACCACCACCAGTCCTTCACTACCACCAGTCCCCGACCACAAAACCAGTCCTATCACTACCACCCAGTCCCTCACCACCACACAGTCCTTCACTACCAACAGTCCCCCTCACCACCACGCAGTCCCATCACTACCGACAGCCCTTCAAAACCACCACCAGTCCTTCACTAACCACCATCCCTCTCTCCATACCACCAGTCCCTCAACCACCACCATCATCACTACACCGAGTCCCTCACCACCACCATCCCACACCACCACCCAGTCCACTCACCACCACCAGTCCCCTTCACCACCACCAGTCCTTCACTACTACCAGCCCTATCCCACCACCATCCTTCCCCACCACCATCCTTCAACCACACCACCATTCCCTCACCACACCATCCTTCACGTACCACCAGTCCCTCACCACCCACCATTCCCTCACCACCACCGATCCCTTCACTACGACCAGTCCCTCAACCCACCACCAGTTCCCTCACCACCACCAGTGTCCTTCACTACTACCCATCCCTTTACCACCACCAGTCCCTTCACCACCACCAGTCATTCACCACCACCAGTCCCTCTCCACCACCAGTCCCTCACCACCACCAGTCATTCACTACCACCAGTCCTTCACCACCACCATCCCTCACACCACCCAGTCGCATCACCACCAGCCGAGTCCTTCACCACAACCGAGTCCCTTCACCACCACCATCCCTCACCACCACCATCCCTCCCCACTCACCATCCCTCACCACCTAAATCCTTCACCACCACCAGTCCCTCACCTCCAACAGTCCTTCTCTACTACCAGCACCTTTACCACCACCAGCCCTTGACCACCACCAGGCCCTCACCACCACCATCATTCACTAACCACCAGTCCCTTCAACCAGCACCAGTCACTTCACCACCACCAGTCCCACCACCACCAAACCAGTCCCTCACCACCACCATCCTTCACCACCACCGTCCCTCACCACCACCAGTCCTTCACCCACCACCCAGTCCCATCACCACCACCAGTCCTTCACTACACAAGTCCCTCACCACCACCAGTCCCCAACCACCACCAGTCCTTCACTACCACCAGGTCCCTCACCACCACCATTTCCTTCACTACCACAGTCCTCACCACCACCAGTCCCTCACCACCACCAGTCCTTCACTACCACCAGTCCCTCACCACCACCAGTCCTTCACTACCACCAGTCCCTCACCACCACCAGTCCCTCACCACCACCAGTCCTTCACTACCACCAGTCCTTTCACTACCACTAGTCCCCTCACCACCACAATTCCCTCACCGACCACACGGCCATCACCACCACCAGACTCTCACCACCTCCAGTTCCCTCACCACCACCAGTCCTTCACTAACACCAGTCCCCTCACACTACCACCAGACCGTTCACTACACCGTCCCTCACCACCAACCATCCCTTCACCATCTCTCTCTCTCTTTTCTCTCTCCTCTCTCTCTCTCTCTCTCTCTCTCTCTCTCCCGCATCCAGTAAGTCAGCCAAGATCATTCAACCAGCCTACAACATTTAACTTGCCTACAACTTCCAGCCTATCCACCCCAGAATACCTCACCACAGCATCACTCCAGATTACAGCATCCAGTTATCCCACAAATTCCAAGCAGACCACAACATCCAACCATACTTCACGCATTTTGGTAGACAAACTGATAGTTGGTGAAGTGTTGAAATACCCGATGAATAAGATATATATGCATCATCTAATTACCTTTATTGGAGAAAAGTTTCGCTTGGGCATCAGGCTTTATCACTCTCATTCAGAGGACTGAGATGAAAGTAGCTGGGTGAATCAGGACCGAATCTATTATGAAACTAATGAAACTTAAGCTTCATTAGTTTCGTAATATAAGTTATCCACGAAGTTATCCAAATTGCTTACAAAATTTGGGTCTATTGTATGAGAAGTTTTTTTTTTTTTTAAATAATAATATTAATAATATAGTTTAATTCAACTGCAAAATAAAAATTAAAATAAATATTTAAAGGTTATTAAAGTATCACGTAGGCCAGCCGTTGCTGGTTGCAAAGGGGCCTCCATAACAGTTCAAGCTTCAGCGTCCCAAAAAATGTAGGTCCTCCACTGGGGGTGATAAAGCGTAGTAGGAGTCACCTCAGTGTGCATGCGTAGTGGATATGTAAATTACTATAAGATCTTCGATTCCTCAGCGTTCATCTAATGTCTCTTGGAATTCCTGACTCTAACAGTGTTTTCTTGATCAATGGATTTTTTTAAACAGAAAAGTGGTTGCATTGTGGCCTCCCCACTCTGACTAGAGTTGTCTAATTTAAATATGAAATGCTTGAAATCAAATATATTTCGCAATCTCAAACCACCAGACATGATGCGGTTTCGATATGTAGATGATATATTTATTGTCTGGAGTGAAACCTTCATTAATAAATATAACAGTAAAATTCGGCTCTAAATGAACTAGGCTTCAACAATGAACATTTAAAAATGCTCTGAGTACAGGAAGCCGACACTCTGCCAATTATATTCATCTCTCTTTTCTTAAAAAAATCTTAGAGATTAGTAGATATGCATCCTTAGCCTCCTAAACCAAAAAAATATATAATTAATTAAAATCTTCATAGCCAATAAAAACTAGGACTAAAAAGGCTGCAATACCGTGACTGGAACAATACACAAATAATCCGCACATAGAAGAGAGGAGCTTACGACGACGTTTCAGTGTGACTTTGTAAATGGTCCAAGTCGGACCGAAACGTCGTCGTAAGCTCCTCTCCTCTATGTGCGGGTTATTTGTGATAACAGGTTGCCTTTACTTTTGAGAAAACACATGATGATCGTCTCCAGGGACCATGATGGTAATACTGGAGCAGAGGCGAGAATGATTGTTACAACTTAGGGCTGAGATTGATATCCTTGGAGAGAAATTTAATTCAAAATTGTCTATGAAAAAAATCATACAGTAAATTTTGCAAGCAAGGTGGCCAAGAAGCTAACAGCACTAAGGTGTATCTCCTATCTGCTCGACAGTAGAGCTGCAAAACTTTGTGCGAGGCACAAATGTGCTCTCACCTTGAGTATGCTCTACTTTCTTGGATTGCCTGCCTCCTGTCCCATCTACGACTTCTTGATAGAATACAGAATAGAGGATGGAGACTTATCTCTCTCCTAAACGCGGCCTTGATAGATCTGTCACTTCAGCAGAACCTTTGTTGCAACCCCTGAATGGGTTACAATGATTATTATGTATATTTGTAATGTATATTATCTTTTCATATAATTTTATATTGCTTATATTTGCGATAATAGCTAAATCGCAAATGTATTGCCTTATATTGTTATTTGAAGTAGCTTATGTTGTTAGGATGTATATAAAATGTGCTCAGTTAGTCTTGATTGTCAAACTACTGTAATTATCGCTTGTCGCTCTCGTTATACTGCCGGCTTCTGAGCTGCAGTTGTCCACGTAGCTATCACGTGATCGAGGGGGGGGGTGTCCTCACCTCGTCTGAAGTATTCAGTCTGCTAGAGACTCGCTTGCTGGTTGGACAGATTGTCTGTCTCATTATTCTTGTTAGTTCTGTAGAACTCTGTTCACAGAACATTGTATAGACTTAGTGATTTTCGACGTTGTACTGAGGTTGTGTGTCGCTTGGACACTCTGAACATCTCAGGTCCTTAGCTATAGCTTCTGACCTAATTTTGTACTGGTTCCTGTGTATTGTCACAGTCAGGGTATTTCCTATGCTGAACATAGATTCAGTATTATGGGAGTTTTGTAACTTTTGTGGAGGATCTGCAGATGGTCCCTACTTAGTGTCGTTATATCATTTCCCAGTTCCTGATTCTGTGTCGCAGTCGCTTGATATTGCATTGCTATTGGGCTTAGCATTCTTTGTTGTTCAAGCAGACTGTTCGGGTTGCCAGTCGGTCAAGAAGTTGGTTTATTTGAGGACTTTGTCAGTCACTTGTTTAAGCCCTTATTCGAGTTTTTAGACATAGCTAACTACTTAAGAGCACTTATACGCATACAAAACACTTACTTGTACATATTTGTAAATCTTATTAAATGTTAATGTACCTGACGGTACTTAAGAATTATAAATGTGATATGTGCTTTAAGCACAATAATATTGAACTCGAGAGATTGATTTTATTTTGATTGCTGTGATTTAATTTACTTTGATAATATACCTCTAGACTTAATAAATTTATTAAATTTTAATTTCTCTAGTTAGTAGCCTACCAGTTGTAATCCTAAAGAACTATTGAATTATACTGAATTTTAATGGATAATTGGACAAGGATACTGACTATTGTTACGAAAAACCCATTAACAGGCTGGATGCTAGAAGGGCAGTCCTTTCTAGTATTCACTGGAGATCTCTAAGCTTTTAGAATCGCGTTTTTTGTAACAAATGGGGGCCTGTCCGGGATGCTCTTGATCCAAGGTGTTGGAGAAATTGTCCAGTTTGACATACTAGTAACTCTATGATCAAACACTTTGAGTACTTTCCTAATCTGAAGACTTTGAGTTTAGTCTTGTACAACATACCAAGTGGATGTATGTACTTGACTGAGTCTCTTGATCCAAGGAGAGGGAAAATACTGTTTATGAGCTCTAACTCTAAGACAAACCAACATAAAATTCCTATTAGGATTATAGTTTCCCATAATCACTCTCTCGTAGTACAATTATTTTCGTGATGTATGCCAAAGTGAAACAGTTAATTGATACCTGACTTTGTCTGAGTTAAGTACAATTAAAACTTCAGACGTGTTGGCAAGTAGCCAAATATCTCGGTTGATGTATAACAGGAATTACACCGCAGAAACTGTCAGAGCATTAATTAAAGATATATTGTTTCCTGCTCATACAGAGATGTCTGAAAAATGATTCAGATTCAGAAAGTCTAGTGTCACAATTAGGAAGTATGACTCTATTTGATGAAGATGAAAGAGCAACTAGAGCAGAAGTGAGCCTCGTGTCTGAGCCTAGTGTAGCTCAGTTCTCGTTCGTTTCCTTCCCTTTCACTGACACTATAGTACAGAGTATAGCTGTTAGCATGACACACCCTAATACTAGTACAGTGTATGATACACCTGTATCAAACTTATCCTAGACAGATCTAGACTCTCTAGAGATGGCTGGACCAAAGTGTCCGACCTAAGGGACCGTCCAAACCATTTTTAATTCCCTACTCCTCCATTACCTACTGGTCCTATCTCTCAGGAACAGCTTGAGAGGTTGGAACGCCTCATTATGTTGCAGACTGCACAAATTGAGGCACAGAGGAGATTGAACGAAGAAGATTTCCAAAGAGAAAATGTTCGTCTGTTAAGACAACAGACTGATAGATCACAGGACACATTTAATGTGCAGAAAGCTGCATCTATGGTTCCTAAGTTTTTTGAAAGTGACTTAGACACATATTTTGATGTGTTTGAGAACCAGGCACGTGCTATGAACTGGCCACGTAAGCACTGGGCAACATTGCTGCATACTGCTTTGACGGGAAAAGCTCAAACCTGTACTGCAGCTTTGCCATTTACCAAGTACATTAGTTATGACGCTGTCAAACAAACTTCTAGAGCTTATAACTTTTTTACCTGTAAGTTATAAAAGAGCATTTTCGTACGTTACAACGCCCGGACAAGAAAACTTGTGTAGAGTTGCTCGTGAGAAAAAAGTTGCATTTGAGAGGTGGTGTAGAGCTGCCAAGTGTAACAACTACGACAGCCTTGTTCAGTTGTTACTACACGAAGAATTTAACAACTGTATGCCTGCTGACATACAAGAATATCTGATCGATCAAAACTACCTCAGATATTCTGGAAACTGCAGCATTAGCAGCCCAATTACGAAATTTCTCACAAACTTGTACGTACTAAAACACTCAGAAACAAGGTAACTAAAAATTGTCCTAGAAGTTGGCAACCTAAATCAGCTGCTCATTGCTGGCCTGATGTACCTGCTACTGTAACTTCTCGTACCTTTACCAGGAAAACACACAATCCTGAATCTGTCTCTGTTTGGGTAGACAGAAATCTGGGATCGAGAAGAAGAAAGTTTAAAAGTACCTATTGTAACAGAAAAGGACATCTAGAGAGTATTTCTATAAGTTAGAAAGAGATACGAGAAACAGTCGTGCGGCTGGCGCCCCCACTCAAGTCGTATCCTCTTCCGAGCAACAAAGACACCAAAAGCCTAGCAATGCCTCTTATCCTACTGTTTTAGATAATGTTACTCAGGATAGATGACTAGCGTCAGAAAGTGATCTGACGAAAGATTCGTTCAGCGATGAGTCCTTACTTTTCGAGAGATAAAGTAGGATTTGACAAATCACATCTAACTGAGATAATTACTTTCAGAGACACTGGCAGTTATCTCACGTTATTAAGAGAAGATGTACTGCCCATAACTGACGATACCTATTGCAAGATAGATGTTATTGTTAGAAGCCTATGGAGGGGGTTATAAAAGTGCCTCTGCACAAAGTTTATATTGAAACAAGCTATTATACTGGTTATATTTTTAGTGGGGAATATCCAGTGGTGTATTTCCCATCAGGTCAGTGGACTTGTTGATAGGGAACGATATCCTTCAAGCTGGGATATGTAAAGAACCACTTGTTGATTGATAATACCACTGATGATAATTATGCCATTGAAGCTTGTAGAGAGAAACCTATTTTATTTCCCTCAGCGCAATTACTAGAGTATGTCAAAGATTCAACAACCATCCTTGTCTCCTGTTGAGGGTTAGTGGATGACAATATTGGGGTTGAATATGTTGTTTTAGTGACGCTCTGTGCCCAGGGTCATTAACCACGACTCCCCCCCGGTCATCAACCTAGTCAGGACACAACTGACGTTAAATTTCTAACTCATGATGATTTAATCAAGGAATCAGTTTTGTTGACAGTCCTGGAAAGACTGAGAGATACAGCAGTTACTGAAGAGTGAAGCAAGGATCTCGATAATTGTTACTATTATATAACCGGTGTACTGATGGAGAAAAATACATGCAAGTTTTTCAGCTGATAGTGTTTCTACCAAGTCAAGCATCAAGTTGTTACCAGTTACTTTCCCTGAACAAGCCATTGATTTTGCTCACAATATCCCATAGGAGGACATTTGGGGTCAAGAAGACACTCGGTAAACTGGCAAAACATTTTACAGGCCAAAGATGAAGGAAAAAAGTAGCTGATCATGTGCGACGTTGCCACGTGTGTCAAGTGACAAAGGCAAGCCAGCACACCCCACCTCCACCTACACCTCTCACTATGTTCATTAGTAGCAAAGTCAGTTCATCTGGACTAGAGATTGTTCAGAACTCGTTCAAAGGTTGAAGCATTGCTTCCTCTGCTCCCAGTGTTGAGTCCTAATTTCAATTTTTTCCATCTTTTTAAAATATAGATGCGAGTGGCTATGCAGTGGGTGCTGTGCTACTCCAACAGTCACATCCACTGATATTCTCCATCCTATATGTTACTATTCATCTAAGTAAACGACACCAGAAAATTATGCCACTATTCAGAAAGAGGCTCTAGCTCTTGTGGTGTCCTTGGAACATTTTGACGTGTATTTGGGCACTTCCCCATTTAAAATTAACGTTTTTTCTGACCACAATCCCCCTCACCTACATAAACACTATGAAAAGTAAAAATGCTAGGTCATGAGGTGGGGCTCTCAGAATCCAACCTTATTCTATTAGTATAAAACATATAAGTGGTCAATTGTAATGTAATTTCTGACCCCTCTGTCACGTCCTTAATAATTATCATTACATTAAATTAACTAATTTTTTGCCCAAAAACCTTTTGTTACTTGCTATGTCAAATTCAGTAAAGTAACTTAACCCTCCTGCCCATATTAACTATATATACTCATGTCATGTCTAATTATTATATTTATATATTCACAGTATTGATGTGTGTGGTAAGGAGACATAAGCTGAGTGTTGAGTGGGTAGTGTCGTGTGGGAGATGGTACTGCGTGACGCAATACTGTCCTGCCCCAGACCCCCCCCCCCTTCACTACACTCCTTAAGCTGTTTCATACTCAGATGTTCATACTGCCTCGCATTCCACAACCACTACTTAAGAGTGGAATGCAGTCTCCTCTACTATGATCGAGCCTCAACGTGCCCTCCTTGTCAGCGCTATCCTGTCTCTACACTGATGTACATAAAACCCCGAGTAAAGAAGATATACGATACTGTGTACTGCCCTAGTACCTAGGGGCATATCATAGTGACGGACGCTGTGAAATTGTAGAGGTGCTTGGCACAAGAGAGGGCTCTGTTTAATGTTTAATTTTTATATTGATAATTTAAAATTGATATGAGTAATCAGAAATAATGTAAAAACATTAATGCAAACTCCTAGTGCGACCCTCTGTCGTGTTGGGGGGGTGTTGCAAACCCCCGAATGGGTTAAAAATGATTATTATGTATATTTGTAATGTATATATCTTTTCATATAATTTTATATTGCTTATATTTTCGATAATAGCTAAATCGCAAATTATTGCCTTATATTGTTATTGACGTAGCTTATGTTTTAGGATGTATATAAAATGTGCTCAGTTAGTCTTGATTGTCAACTAACTGTAATTAAACGCTTGTCGCTCTCGTTATACTGCCGGGTTCGAGCTGCAGTTGTCCACGTAGCTATCACGTGACGAGGGGGGGTTCACCTCGTTTTGAAGTATTCAGTCATGCTAGAGAAATCGCTGCTGGTTGGACAGATTGTCTGTCTCATTATTCTTGTTAGTTCTGTAGAACTCTGTTCACAGAACATTGTATAGACTTAGTGATTTTCGACGTTGTACTGAGGTTGTGTGTCGCTTGGACACTCTGAACATCTCAGGTCCTTAGCTATAGCTTCTGACCTAATTTGGGACTGGTTCCTGTGTATTGTCACAGTCAGGGTATTTCCTATGCTGAACATAGATTCAGTATTATGGGAGTTTTGTAACTTTTGTGGAGGATCTGCAGATGGTCCCTACTTAGTGTCGTTATATCATTTCCCAGTTCCTGATTCTGTGTCGCAGTCACTTGATATTGCATTGCTATTGGGCTTAGCATTCTTTGTTGTTCAAGCAGACTGTTCGGGTTGCCAGTCGGTCAAGAAGTTGGTTTATTTGAGGACTTTGTCAGTCACTTGTTTAAGTCTTATTCGAGTCTTGAGACATAGCTAACTACTTAAGAGCACTTATACGCATACACAAAGGCAATGGGGCCAGATAACATCTCTCCATGGGTATTGAGAGAGGGAGCAGAGGCGCTATGTGTACCCCTAACAACAATATTCAATACATCTATCGAAACAGGGAGATTGCCTGAGGCATGGAAGGCAGCAAATGTAGTCCCAATTTTTAAAAAAAGGAGACAGACATGAAGCATTAAACTACAGACCAGTGTCACTGACATGTATAGTATGCAAAATCATGGAGAAGATTATCAGGAGAAGAGTGGTGGAACACCTAGAAAGGAATGATCTCATCAACAAAACCCAAACAGGGTTTTCAGGGACGGGAAATCCTGTGTCACAAACCTGCTGGATTTCTATGACATGGTGACAGCAGTAAGACAAGAGAGAGAGGGGTGGGTGGTTTGCATATTCTTGGACTGCAAGAAGGCTTTTGACACAGTTCCCACAAAGAATTGGTGCAAAAACTGGGGCCCTAGCAGGGGTAACGGGAAGGCACTACAATGGATCAGGGAATACTTGTCAGGAAGACAGCAGCGAGTCATGGTACGTGGCGAGGTTTTCAGAGTGGGCACCTGTGACCAGCGGGGCCCACAGGGGTCAGTCCTAGGACCATGCGTTTCTGGCATTTGTGAACGACATGACAGAAGGAATAGACTCTGAGGTGTCCCTGTTTGCAGATGACGGTGAATTGATGAGAAGAATTCACTCGATCGAAGACCAGCAGAACTACAAAGGGATCTGGATAGGCTGCAGACCTGGTCCAGAAATTGGCTCCTGGAGTTCAATCCCACCAAGTGCAAAGTCCTGAAGATTGGGGAAGGGCAAAGAAGACCGCAGACGGAGTAAAAGTCTAGGGCCAGAGACTACAAAACCCCACTCAAGGAAAAAGATCTTGGGGTGAGTATAACACCAGGCACATCTCCTGAAGCGCACAATCAATCAAATACTGCTGCAGCATATGGGCGCCTAGCAAACCTCAGAACAGCATTTCCCACATCTTAATAAGGAATCGTTCAGGACCCTGTACACCGTGTACGTTAGGCCCATATTGGAGTATGCGGCACCATTTGGAACCCACACCTAGCCAAGCACTAAAGAAACTAGAGAAAGTGCAAAGGTTTGCAAAAAGACTTTCCCAGGCTAAGAGGAAAGCCCTACGAGGAGGGGTTTAAAGGGAAATCAACCTGACGACCGGGGGGACGGGAGAGAAGGGGGACATGATAACGACTACAAAATATAAATGGAATTGAAAAGGTGGAAAAAGACAGGATTTCCAAGATTGGACCAGTAACAAGGGGGACAAGTTGGAAGTTAAAGACACAGATGAATCACGGGATGTTAGGAAGTATTTTTTCAGCACAGAGTAAGGGGAATTTTTTTGGGAAGCGATGTAGTGGAGGCAGGATCCATACATAGCTTAAGAGAGGTATATAAAGCTCAGGGTTTTCAGAGAAGTGACCTAGTACGATCAGTAAGAGGCGGGCCGGGAGCCGGATTACCCCCGAACCCTCAACTAGGTGAGTAAAACTGGGGTGAGTAACACTTATTTGTTATTTGTAATATTTTATTAAATGTTAATGTACCTGACGGTACTTAAGAATTATAAATGTGAAGTGCTTTCAGCACAAAAATATTGTACTCGAGAGATTGATTTTTTTTTGATTGCTGTGTTTTAAAATTTACTTTGTAATATACCTCAGACTTAATAAAAAATTTTTTAAATTTTAATTCTCTGTTTTAGCCTCCGTTGTAATCCCAAAGAAAATTTGAAATTATACTGAATTTAATGGATAATTGGCAAGGAAATGACTACTTGTTTCGAAAAAACCCAAATAACAGGGTGGGTGTAAAGGGGATCCTTTTTTAGTATTCACTGAATCTCAAAACTTTAAACGGTTTTTTGTAACAACCTTTTGACACCAAGAGATTGGGTTTGGCTTTCTGTTAAGTACTGCACAAAGGCCCCAAGTTTTAAAGGGATTACTCTGGGGTCCACTGCACAACAGCAAAGACTTCTTACATCAAAAAGGAGCAAACAGAAAACTACACCCCGGCTTTTGCCACTCCAAAACGTAAGTTTTTTGAGAACAAACAAATTCTTTTCCCCATACCTGGTTTCCTGGTGGGTTATTATGGGGATCAAAGCCCCCGCCACCCGGTCCATGACCAGGCCCCCGATATCAGGGCCTGTAACTAAACTGTTACTGCTGGCCGCAGCATCCAAGTCGAGCCCCAGCCCGGCATCCGGCATGACTTTAGTATCTTCCAGCTCTCCTTGAAGGGGACCCGGGGTTTATTGGGAATTTTCCCCCAAGCTTGATGGGAGCTTTGAAAGTTTTGGGCCCCGGACAAATTATGGTGTTTTTTTTAGTGTACCAATGGGCCCCCACTTTTTAAAGGGGGCATTTTGATCCCTCCCAGTCTTTTACTTTTGTGGGAGTGATTTCTGTTGCAATTTGGGCCATTTCCTTTCCCAAATTTTCCAAGTGTAAATTTTGAATATCTCCCCTCCTGCTTCCAACGATACAAGTCAAGTGCTTCCAAGCGTTCCCAGTAGTTAAGGTGCCTGACAGAACTTATACGTGCAGTAAAAGATCTCTGTACACTCTCTAGATCTGCGATTTCACCTGCTTTGAATGAAATCAGCTGACCAAATGAAATTCCTGGCACACAGATGGTTCCAACATCATCCTATTCCTTATATGTATATCTCATAATAATAAAAAGGCTTTCGATTGGGCTGAGGTAGGTAACAGCTCTTAGCTTGTAAGTAAAGATAGGAAGGCTTAACCTAGTCCTGTAAAAATCCTTATGTAAATAAAGTGAGAGAAAGAGAGAGATGAAATGAGGTTCCCAATATCCTTAAAGAAACAAATATGTGTAAGGAATCTAGCTGATGAATCCAGCGACCTGTCTGTTGAGAACGACTCGAGTAACCACTCTTCTACAAAAGAATATTCTTCTCAAGCTTAAAACCTCTTCTGGTGAATTGTTTGTAACGCTCCCCCTTGTTGCCTAACCCACGTTTTATAGAACGAACAAACGCCCATACATCATAATTAAGGATAATTGGGACTGTGACTAATCATTGAATGTAGGCATAAAAGTTTATGCCTAGACATTAATCAGTGGGAAGAGAGTTCACAGGAAGTTCAAGGAATTGAAATAGCTGGCAGGCCATCTCAGCAAATGTGACGTCATGTAGTGTTTTTTTCCTTAATAAAAAGTAGGAAACAAAGATTTATTTAAGATTATTGTAGTAATGGTAATAAACTTGGAAAATATTTCCCAGATTGGTAACCCCTTGAGGTTAAAAAAATTTAATAAAAAATGTTGTGCCACGAACAAAAAAAGTCTCCAAGAAGATCGTAGAAATACACGATGCAAACTTCTTGGTGGGTAAAATTTAAAATTTTTATATAAAGATGTCTAAGGCATTAATAAATGAATTTTTAATCTGATGCAATTTACAGCACCTGAAAGTTGGTTAGTACTTAGTGCGAAAAACTCTTCTCCATTTCTGTGAAAAATCTTTCTCTTTAGGTAATGGAGTATATTTTTTTATAGTGAATTCCAGATATACTTTACCAGAATTTTTGTTCGATATGTATTGTGCATCGTATTTATGTTATGAATAAATAATGTGTGATGTGAATATAATGCAGAAAATCCGTAGTTTGGAGATTAAGGGGAGGTGTGGGATTACCAAAACATTATCCACAGGGCTGAGGAAAGGATTATTGAAAATGGTTTCGACATGTAGAGAGGATGGAACAACATAGAATGAATTTGAGAGTGTATAAATCTGTAGTGGGGGGAAGGGGCGGGTAGGGGTCGGCCTAGAAAACTTTGGGAGGGAGGGGTAAAGGAGGTTTTGTGTGCTAGGGGCTTGGACTTCCAGCAAGCGTGTGTGAGATTGTTAAACAGGAGAAAAATGGAGACAAATGTTTTTTTAGGATTGACGTGCTACTGGAGTGTAAGCAAGGTAACATTTATAAGGGATTCAGGGAAACCGGCGGGCCGGACTTGGGTCCTGGAGAGGGGAAGAAACAGTGTCTGCACTCTGAAGGGGGGAGTGTTAATGTTACAGCTTTTTAGCTGTGTTAATAAAATAAATAAAAAAAAAAAAACAAAACTCTGGGTCCCGACAAGAAGTCTTAAGATATTTTTTCTGTTTTTTTATTTGATCAAAAGAAGTGTTTTCAGTTTCTTTTACAAGAAATTGAATAAACACAGACCCGTGACATTTCAAAGATATCTTTGTCAATCATTTCATTGTATTATTGCTTTTGAAAACAGCACTCACATTAAAAAAATAAAGAACTTTAAATAGAAATGAGACTGTTATAGTGAATTAAAAAAATATTCATCTTGGAATATCATGTAAATGTTTTCTATTATCAGAAGAAAAGCTTTTAAAAAGTGAAGTGCTTTGAACAAAATAGATTTAAAACATTTTATGTAAAAGAAAGAATTAAATGAGAGGCTTGAGCCAGTAGGCCTACTTCAGGAAATTCTTTCTCTACTACTGTACTATAAAGTTCTACAGCTTCCATTACTACCACTACTTTTTATCTCATTACTGAGACTATGCTTATTCCCACTACTGCTACTACTATTATTACTATTTACTTCTATTACTGCTACTAATATTACTTTTAAACTACTACTACTTTAATTTACCACGGGTATTACTACAACACTACTACTACTAACCACTACCACTTCAACGCTTCATCCCCGCCCTCCCTAGCGCATTATCTTCTTGCCTCGACTACTTTTCTCACCCAGTTGTGATTGTCAGTAATCCAATAGTATTCATAAGATTCCTTTCCTAAGTGTGAGGGGTTTTTTTGGGAATTGTTCCAGCTACGTTACTGTGACTTTTTTTTTATTCAGCGTTCCTTTGAAAATTTCCTTCATGGGCTGAATCTTCAACGAGTGTGCCTTGCTGTTCATGAGAAGGGCTCTTGATCAGTGAAAACTGAATCTTTTTCTTGATTTCCTGGGATCGAGTCTGAATGCTGCTCCCCTATCCCTCCCGTTCTCCGGGGCCTGGACGTCGGACAGTAATATGGACACCGGATGGGATATGGACGCCGGGTTGAACAGGGACGCCGGACAGTACATGGACGCCATGAAGGAGATGGACGCCGGTCTGACATGACGCGGGGACTAGGGGAAAACAGAGAGTCGTGTAACTGAGAATCAACTGCCCGGTGGGATCCGGCAAACTTTATGGCCAGATTTGTAACGCTGGATAAAACAGGGCGCGCCTTTTAACTTCTGTTTGCAAACAGCACAGAGACTAGTGAAGGGACCAGGAACTCTAACTTCCCCCCTTCCCCCTCATACAATGTCTTCTCTCCATCCATTCATCTATCTCCTCCCTCTTGCTCCCCTTCTTTCTTCTCTCTTCCTCCCCTTTCGTCTTCCTTTCTCATCCTTTTCTCCTCTCATTTTTTGCACCTCTTTTTTTTTAACACTGTATTATTTTTATTATTTTTATTATTATTATTAATTATTAAATTTTTATTATTATATTATTATTATTATTAATTATTATTACACAGGCCTACGTAATGTAACATGTTGAAGTTGTTTCAGTTACTTTTAATTATCTTGCATAAAACAGGATATTATTTACAGTATAAGAACAAAAAATTCCCAATACCGTGGCTGCCAACAATACACAAAAAACCCCTTAATTAAGAGGCTGAAACTGATAACGGCGTTTCGGGCCAAAATATGGGCCAAAACGTACTCAAAAGTTTCAGTCTCCTAAGTTGAGCTGGTTTTTTGTTGGCGTTCTGCTGTAACATCCAGCAATAGTCTGCCATCATTTAAAACTCCATTTACCTAGGTACGTTATCTTCATTTTCCTTTCATAATAATAATAATAATAATAATAATAATAATAATAATAATAATAAATAATAATAATAATAATAATAATAATAAATCTTTATTTCTACATGTACAATGTATACAGGCCTAAAATGACATCAATGACATACTACTAGCACAAAGCCCCTTGTTTTGCAAAGCATTTTTGGCAAATTAGGTCAATTTTGTCGCAGGATACGACCCACACCGTCGACTAATACCCAGGTGCCTATTTTACTAATAGGTAAAAAGGGACAGCAGGTGCCCCTTTAAAGAAACACGTCCTAATATTTTTACCCGTACCGGGATCGCCCCCGGACATCACAGAACCCTTTAAACTTTCTCCGTCTTGTGGTAAACCCTAGCAAATTTCTTCATTAATCCAAGTTTCATGTGTAGAGAGGAAAAAGATAATTTTTTTTTATTTTAACCAGACTATATTAAAATTTTAGCATAAGAGACATTACAGGGAGTTCATTATTTATCCCGGCCTCCAATTTTCACTCCGAAGTATACGTGGTAAGTTTTTTTGAGAAAGTGTGTAATATTTCCCTGTTTCTTTTCTTTGGGAATTTTCACCAAAAAATATAACGTAACTGCCCGAAGAGTTAACATAGCCTTGTGCAGCCATCGTCACAACAACCACAACTCTACTCTGAAACAAAGCAAAAAAAAACCACCTGTATTAAAAGAAGACCAAAAATACACGTTGTACGTTGTCCAGGGTTTTCCCGCTCCCAAGATCCTGTAACATAATCTCCCTCACACCCCTTTCCTTCCCCACATTCATGTTAACAATACCTGACAAGGCATAGCGACAAACACCACTTGGTAAAGGCTAGGGCAACAACTGTACACGATAATAAATTTGAGCATGTTTATGAATCAGCAAACAGAAACGATAAGAACAGGCAACAAATCTTAAGTAAATAATAATAAAATTATTATTAAAATTTATTATTATTATTATTATTATTTATTATTATTATTATTTATTATTTTATTATTATTATTTTTAATTAAATTTTTAATATTAATTATCCACAGGAGACTTAAGTGGGTTCCCTTAATTTTCTTTTTGTTCTTATTTTTTTCTTCCAGCTTCTCGTTTTTTATTTAACTCTAAACAGGAAAAGGCCTTATCCAATCAACTTTTATTTTCAACTATGTTGTATGCTAATAAGCTTATGAAGCTTAAAATTGTTTGCAAACTGTTGCCATATTTGGAGAGCACTCTGATTGCTTCAAATTTTTGCATTGGTGGATTTAAATCAAAAAAGCAAGATTCAGATATTATTGGGCTGCATAAATCCCAGTTTGCCATATTTCTGAAATAAAGAGATACCGAATTTCATTTGATAACTAAAGAAATATCTCATTATCAGCTTCAAAGGATTTTTACAGTTTTGCATTTCACAGGACAAATGTCACCCTATAAGTATAGACCGAGTAGGTACAAATGTGAATTTTGTAATTGTAAAAAAAAATTGAATCACTTCCCGATAGGCTTCAAACTTTTAGTGTTGATGGACCTTATTAAAAGAATGCAAGGTTTTCACTTTGGGCTATGTAAATTTAAAATAGAAAATTTCAATAAAAAAATTAGTCTGCATCTGAAAATAACTAGAGAATGATTCTTCAGGTCGGCTTCAAACACTTAAGAACTGGTGGAGATCAACTGGAAGTATTTTGCTTTAAAATCAGCTGTGTCGGTGCTAATTTCTCAGTTTTGTAGAAAAAATAATTATATCAAATTGGGCTTTTGTAGAACTCAAAATCAACTGGTTTAGCTTGATGTGAGCACGATCCTTGATGTGAGCGCGATCCTTGATGTGAGTGCGATCCTTGATGTGAGCGCGATCCTTGATGTGAGCACGATCCCTGTGAGACAAAACCCCAGTCCCATGCACCTCAGCGCACACCACTGCAACATTGCAGAGTGCGGTGTAAGTTGCCAATTAAATATTACCAATGGGGATTTGAAAGCATTCATTTGCCATCATATACAAAATATAATCCCATTTTTTTTAAATAAAAATTCCGTATTTTCCTTCTCTTGTTCCACGTGACTTGACGATTAGCTTTGTATATACTGACAAGACCCACAACGCAACTCACTCCTAACAAAGTAGAACTGGAGTTTCAAATCCATGAATTGGAAAAGTTAGAGATACGATAGATATATAACACAGCACAAGTATATTGGTTGTGTGGGGCAGTGCACATCTGGCAGTAACGAGAGTGGTGGTGGTAGTGGTGGTGGTAGTGGTGGTGGTGGTGGTCTCAGTAGTAGTAACCAGTTACCAGTAACCACTGTGCCAGTTGACTCACGACCAACCGTCTCTGCCTGAGTCACTGTCTATTCATATTGAGCTGACCTGGCATTATTCAAAGACCCTCTCACATATGGGTACGGGCGGCCAGTCAGTCAGTTATACGAGAGAGAGCAGAGAGATAGGTACGGCTGTAAGGGCGCAACTCACCTTGTCTGTAATTATACGTACTACCAGCCTACGTGAGTATTTCTTTACCTAATCCACGTCGAACTCCCACATGATAAATGGTGACAGCGGTGTGGAGCGTGGATTTAGTTTTTACGGGTAATTCAAGACGTTACAAGACTGTTTGTGAGTAGCCGGCAGGGTCAAAGGTGAACCTCCAGCCAGCCGCTTACCCTCGCTCACCACCTCCAACCTGCAAGCCTGTTGTAGCCGTTTCAAGCTTCCTGGCTTAGTTCGTGTGCTAATTGCTTCAATCTCCGAGGGGTTGACCCGGATTTTGCAATTAAGCCAGTCAGTAAGCCAGACTGTGGAAGTGAACGCCAGTCAGCCTATCAACCAGCCTGTCTCCTGTCATCCAACTGCTCCTCCGTGCTTTGTGCATCGTTACACGTCTTCCAGTCAGCCATTCTCGTGGGGTAAGCCAGTCAGCCAACCCAGCTTCTAACCCAGCTGAGAGAGAGAAGTAAGCCACGCAGTAAGAAGTAAGCCAAGTTCCTCTGAAGTATTGTCTATATCGCTTTGTGCTCCCTGTTGGATGCTAAGAGTGGTTTTCACCATTCCTGTGGCATAGAGTGGCTTATCAAGCCACCTTCGTGGGTAGTAGTGGAGTGCGTTCTGCGCGCCTCACACCCTCCACCACTCCCACCACCAGCCACCCACCACCAGCCACCCACCCCATCTACCTGTGGTTGTTTGCACCCTTGTACCGGGTCCTAATACTGTTTTGGCTCACATAATTGGTCAAGAGATGTAGTGAGCGCCAACGATAAAGCCAATTATGGGAGTTCACCGAGAAAGTGCCTTTCTTCCGACAACAGTGAGTGTAGGGGGCGTCAGTTCCATCCCCATAAAAAGAAGCCGGCAGCAAAAAAAAGCGAAGTGAAAACTACAGTAATTAGACAATGTTTCAGCTACTTAACACTCGAACTATGAGCACTAATATAAATAAATTTTTTTCATCCTACCTAATAAAATAACTAAGTCAAACAATAATAAAAAAGCAATATATTTACGATTTAGCCCAATGTCGCAGATATAAGCAATATAAAATTTTTATTAAAAAATAAAAAAACATTATAAAAACATTGTGACCCCAAATTCCCCGGGGCGCAAAAGGGGGGTGGGGGTGGGGGTGGAGGTGCAATTGGGGGAAATGTACTGCCCCTACTTCACTCCATTATATACAAAAATAAAGGCCTGGTTAAAATAAGTTCTGTAATAATTTTCGCGAACCATTTTATTCAAACAGATAAAGCATTTCGCTAATATTATTATCGGGTGGGTATGAATTATTCTTTCCCCATGATATTATAATTATAATATTATATTATATTATTATTAGGTTAAGTATTACGAATGTGTAACCACACTGTAGTGACCAACTGGTGGTTCTAGAATTGACGCACGCGTCGCCTTGGGGCCGAGCTGAAGCCATACTAGAAGTAGTTGAGTGGGCCAGTCAGCTCCTAGCTCTGACTCGGTACGGGTCTTCAACCCAAAAGCTCCTAGCTTAAACTAAATTTTTTACCAAGTCTATTGTCTTGCCTTTGTCATTATTTCCTGAAGTCTGGTAATTCATGTTGTTACAAAAAACGCGATTCTAAAAGCTTAGAGATCTCCAGTTGAATACTAAAAGGACTGCCCTTCTAGCATCCACCTGTTACGGGTTTCGTAACAAGTAGTCAGTATCCTTGTCCAATTATCCATTAAACTTCAGTTGGTTAAATAGTGCTTTAGGATTACAACTGGTAGGCCTACTAACTAAGAAATTAAAATTTAATAAATTTTATTAAGTCTAGAGGTATATTATCAAAGTAAGTTAATGGCAGCAATCAAAATAAAATCAATCTCTCGATTCATATTATTGTGCTGAAAGCACATATCACATTTATAATTCTTAAGTACCGTCAGGTACATTAACATTTAATAAGATATTACAAATTTTGTACAAGTAAGTGTAGGGTATGCGTGTAAGTGCTTTTAAAAGTAGTTAGCTATGTCTCAAGACTCAATAAGACTTAAACAAGTGACTGACAAAGTCCTCAAATAAACTAACTTCTTGACCGACTGGCAACCCGAACAGTCGCTTGAACAACAAAGAATGCAAGCCCAATAGCAATGCAATATCAATGACTGCGACACAGAATCAGGAACAAGGAGATAATAAAACGACACTAAAGTAGGACCATCTGCAGATCCCCACAAGTTAACAAAACTCCCATAATACTGATTCTATGTTCAGCATAGGAAAACTGTGACTGTGACAATACACAGTAACCAGTAAAAAATTTAAAGGTCAAAGCTATAGCTAAGGACCTGAGATACTCAGAGTGTCTAACGACACACAACCTCAGTACAACATCGAAAATCACTAGTCTATACAATGTTCCTGTGAACAGAGTTCACAGAACTAACAAGAATAATGAGACAGACAATCTGTCCAACCAGCAAGCGAGTCTACAGCAGACTGAAAACTTCACGAGAGGTGAGGACACCCCCCCCCTCGATCACGTGATAGCTCCGTGGACAACTGCAGCTCAGAAGCCGGCAGTATAACGAGCGACAAGCGATAATTACAGTAGTTTGACAATCAAGACTAACTGAGCACATTTTATATACATCCTAACAACATAAGTCAAATAGAATATAACAGATCAAATAATAATATAAAGTCATACATTTGCGATTAGCTATTATCGCAAATATAAGCAATATAAAATTAAATGAAAAGGTAATATACATTATATATACATAATAATCATTGTAACCCATTCAGGGGTTGCAACACCCCCCCCAACACGACAGGGTCGAAACTAGGAGTTGCATTGTCTTTTACTTTTATTTCTGATTACTCATATTCAATATTATTATCAATATAAAAATTAATAACATTATTCAGAGTCTCCTTGTGCCAAGCACCTCTAAAATTTCACAGCGTCCGTCACTAGGATAAGCCCTAGTTCTAGGGCAGTAACACAGTATCGTATATCTTCATACTCGTGGTTATGTACATCAGTGTAGAGACAGGATAGCGCTGACAAGGAGGGCACGTTGAGGCTCGATCATAGTAGGGGAGACTGCTTTCCACTCTTAAGTAGTGGTTGTGGAATGCGAGGCAGTAAGAACACTCTGAGTATGAAACGCTTAAGGTGTGTAGTGAAGGGGGGGGGGGGTCTGCGGAAGGACAGTGTTGCGTCACGCAGTACCATCTCCCACACGACACTACCCACTCAACACTCAGCTTATGTCTCCTTACCCACTCAACAATACTGTGAATACATAAAGATAATAATTAAACAGGACATGAGTATATATAGTAATAGGGCAGGAGGGATTAATTTACTTTACTGAATTGACATAGCAAGTAACAAAAAGGTATTGGGCATTAAAATTACGTTAATTTTAATGTAACTGATAATTATTAAGGACGTGACAGAGCGTCACAATACATTACAATGACCACTTATTGTTTTATACTAATAGAATAAGGTTGATTCTGAGACCCCACCTCATGACCTAGCATTCTTACTCTTCATGGTTTTTTAAATGTAGGTGAGTGGATTGTGTCAGAAAAAACTTTAATTTTAAATGGGAAGTGCCCAAATACACGTCAAAATGTTCTAAGGACACCCCACAAGAGCTAGAGCCTCTTTCTCAATAGTTGCATAATTTTTCTGGTGTCGTTTAAGCTTAGATGAATATAACAATAAGAGGAGAATGTCAGTGGATGTTGACTGTTGGAGCAGCACAGCGCCCACTGCATAACCACTCGCATCTAATGAAAAAAAGAAGGGAAGATTGAAATTAGGACTCTTCAACACAGGAGCAAGGATAGCAAGCGCTTCAACCTTTTTGAACGAGTCTGAACAATCTCTAGCCCCAGGTGAACTGAACTTTGGTACTAGAGTCATAGTAGAGGTGTAGGGGGAGGGTGTGTGCTGCTTCCCCTGTCACTTGACACAACGTGGCAATGTCGCCCCATGATCACTACTGTTTCCTTCATCTTGGCCAAGTAAAATTTTTGCCAGTTTACCGATGTCTTCTTGACACCCAAATGTCCTCCTATGGGACTATTGTGAAAAAATCAAGGGCTTGTTCACGAAATGTAACTGGTAACACAACGTAAGTTTGACTGTGGTTGAAACACTATCAGCTGACAACTTACATGTATTTTTCTCCATCAGCACACCATCACTAAATAGTAACAATTATCGAGATCCTTTGCTTCACTCTCAGTAACTGCTATATCCTCAGTCTTTCCAGTGACTGATCAAAAACAGATCCTTGATTAAATCATCATGAGTTAGAAATTTAACGTCAGTTGTGTCTTGACTGGGTTTGATGACCGGGGGGAGTCAGTGTTAATGACCCTGGGCGCAGAGCGTCACTAAACACATATTCAACCCCAAATAAATTGTCCATCCACTAACTAACGGGAGACAAGGATGGTTGTTGAATCTTTGACAATAGCTCAGTAATGCGCTGAGAGGAAATAAAATAGGTTTCTCTTACAACTTAAAATGACATAATGTCATCATTTTAAATTATCAATCACAAGTGGTTCTTTACATAACCAGCAGAAGGATATCGTTCCCTATCAACAAGTCCACTGACCTGATGGGAAATACACCACGGGATATACCCACTGAAATATAACCAGAAATAATAGCTTGTTTCAATATAAACTTTGTGCAGAGGCATTTTTTATAACAGCCCCTCCTTTAGGCTTCTAACAATACATCTATCTTGCAATAGGTATCATCAGTTAGGGCAGTACATCATCTTTTAAATTTAACGTGAGATAACTGCCAGTGTCTCTGAAAGAAATTATCTCAGTCAGATGATTCGTCAAATCCTACTTTATCTCTCGAAAAGTAAGGACTCATGACTGAACGAATCTTTTCGTCAGATACACTTTCTTACGCTAGCATCTATCCTGAGTAACATTATCTAAAACAGTAGGATAAGAGGAAATTTCTAGGCTTTTGGTGTCTTTGTTGCTCGAAGAGGATACAACTTGAGTGGGGGCGCCAGCCGCACGACTACTTCTCGTATCTCTTTCTAATTTATAGCAATACCTCTAGCATGTCCTTTTCTGTTACAATAGGTACATTTAACTTTCTTCTTCTCGATACCAGATTTCTGTCTAGCCACAGAGACAGATTCAGGATGTGAGTTTTTCCTGGTAAAGGTACAGAAGTTACAGTAGCAGTACATCAGGCCGGCAATGAGCAGCTGATTTTGGTTGCCAACTTCTGGGACAATTTTAGTTACCTTTTTTGAGTGTTTTAGTACGTACAAGTTTGTGAGAAATCTCGTAAATTGTCTGCTAATGCTGCAGTTTCCAGAATATCCGAGGTAGTATGATCGATCAGATATTCTTGTATGTCCCCCAGACATACAGTTGTTAAACTCTTCGTGTAATAACAACTGAACAAGGCTGTCGTAGTTGGTACAAATTTTGCAGCTCTACAAAACCCCCTCTCAAATGCAACTTTTTTCTCCCCGAGCAAACTCTACACAAGTTTGATCTTGTCGTCGTTGTAACGACGAAATGCTCTTTGATAACTTACAGGGAACAAGTTTTACGTCTCTAGAATAGTTTGTTTGACAGCGTCATAACTAATGTACTTGGCAATTTGGGAAGGCTGCAGTAAAGGTTTGAGCTCTTTCCTCTCAAAACAGTATGCAGCAATGTTGCCCCGTGCTTACGTGGCCAGTTCATAGCACAGCCCTGGTTCTCAAACACATCAAAATATTGTCTAAGTCACCTTTTAAAAAACTTAGGAAACCCTGGATGCAGCTTTCTGCACATTAAATGTGTCCTGTGATATATCAGTCTGTTGTCTAACAGACGAACATTTTCTCTTTGGAAATCTTCTTCGTTCAATCTCCTCTGTGCCTCAATTTGTGCAGTCTGCAACATAATGAGCGTTCAAACCTCTCAAACTGTTTCTGAGAGATAGGACCAGTGGGGAATGGAGGGGTAGGGGAAAATTTAAAGTGTCCCTTTACGGTCCTTAGGTCGGGCACTTGGTCCCGCCGTCTCTAGAGCGTCTAGATCTGGGCTAGGATAAGTAATACAGGTGTATCATACACTGTACTAGTATTAGGCTGTGTCATACTACCACTATACTCTGTACTATAGTGTCAGTGAAGAGGAGGGAGCGAGATCTGAGCTACACTATGGGTGACAAAACTAGGCTCACTTCAGCCTTAGTTGCTCTTTCTTCCAACTTCAAATAGTCATACTTCCTAATTGTGACACTAGGCTTTCTAATCTGAATCATAATCAGACATCTCTGTAAGAGCAGGAAACAATTATATCTTTAATTAATGCTCTGAAATTTCAGCTGTGTAATTCCTGTTATACCCTCACACCGAGATATTTGGCTACTTGCCAACACGTCTGAAGTTTTAATGTACTTAACTCAGACAAAGTCAGAGTATCAATTAACTGTTTTTACTTTGCAACATCACGAAAATAATTGTACTACGAGAGAGTGATTTTGGGAAACTATAATTTCCCAATAGGAATTTTAGTGTTGTTGTCTTAGAGCTAAGCTTAAACATATTTCCATCTCCTTGGATCAAGAGAAATCAGTCAGTACATACATCCACTTGGTATGTTGTACAAGACTAAACTCAAAGTCTTCAGATTAGGAAAGTACTCAAAGTGTTTGATTTATAGATTCACTAGTATGTCAAAAATGGAATTTCTCCCAACACCTTGGATCAAGAGCCTCCCGGACAGGCCCCCATTTGTTACAAAAAAACGCGATTCTAAAAGCTTAGAGATCTCCAGTGAATACTAGAAAGGACTGCCCTTCTAGCATCCAGCCTGTTAATGGGTTTTTTGAACAAGTAGTCATATCCTTGTCCAATTATCCATTAAACTTCAGTATGGTTCAATAGTGCTTTAGGATTACAACTGGTTAGGCTACTAACTAGAGAAAATTAAAATTTAATAAATTATTAAGTCTAGAGGTATTTATCAAAGTAAGTTAATGGCAGCAATCAAAATAAAATCAATCTCTCGAGTTCAATATATTGTGCTGAAAGCACATATCACATTTATAATTCTTAAGTACCGTCAGGGACATTAACATTTAAAAGATATTAAAATATGTACAAGTAAGTGTAAAGTATGCGTGTAAGTTGCTCTTAAGTATTAGCTATGTCTCAAGACTCGAAAAAGACTTAAACAAGTGACTGACAAAGTCCCTCAAATAACTAACTTCTTGACCGACTGGCAACCCGAACAGTCCCGCTTGACAACAAAGAATGCTAAGCCCAATAGCAATGCAATATCAAGCGACTGCGACACAGAATCAGGAACAAGGATATAATATAACGACACTAAGTAGGGACCATCTGCAGATCCTCCACAAGTTTTCAAAACTCCCATAATACTGAATCTATGTTCAGCATAGGAAAAACTGTGACTGTGACAATACACAGTAACCAGTACAAAATTAGGTCAGAAGCATAGCTAAGGACCTGAGATACTCAGAGTGTCTAAGCGACACACAACCTCAGTACAACGTCGAAAATCACTAAGTCCCATACAATGTTCTTGAACAGAGTTCTACAGAACTAACAAGAATAATGAACAGAACAATCTGTCCAACCAGCAAGCGAGTCTACAGCAGACTGAAAAACTTCACGAGAGTGAGGACAACCCCCCCTCGATCACGTGATAGCTCCGTGGACAACTGCAGCTCAGAAGCCGGCAGTATAACGAGCGACAAGCGATAATCAGTAGTTTGACAATCAAGACTAACTGGCACATTTATATACATCCTAACAACATAAGTCAAATAAGAATATAACAGTCAAATAATAATATAAAGTCATACATTGCGATTTAGCTATTATCGCAAATATAAGCAATATAAAATTAATGAAAAGGTAATATACTTACATATATACATAATAAAACATTGTAACCCATTCAGGGGTTGCAACACATTCACTTAGAAAGATAACTATTTCGTTGCCCTAGACCTTTCTAAAAGAGTTAAATGGTGAGATTAGTAGATTATTAATTGAAATTATTGTATCAACTCTGTTAATTGAGAATTTGAACGTAAGATTGGTTTCTTGCTGTATAGTATTTCATTATAATTGCTTGTGGTTATTTTAATTCCTAACCAAATACCAATGAAACTAAATGATTGGGAATAAAATAAAACTAACAAAAAAAAATGGAGCTATTTGTGCCCTATTGTTACGGTGAAGATTAAGTCGTAACAAAGGGGTCTGTCGGGAGTTACTTACCCGAAGTACATATTTGTTTTGAAATTAAAATGAGCTCCCTTGCGAGAATTTAAAAAAATGGATCCAAAATTAAGTCATTATTAGATGAATTAACAGAGGCTACCCCTTTAAACTTAAAATTACAGACGTGTTGGCAAATAGCTAGACAGTTAGATATACCCTTTAATAGAGACCATAACGCAGAGACTCTTTGGTCCCCCTAATTAAGGGTAGATTATTTCCGAAAATCCCAAGCAATGCCAGAACTAGATTTTTGGAAGATAGTTTTATTTCCCAGTTCGAGGAAGTAGAAAACCACGGACGGGAACTGCCTTAAATAATGAAGTTGAGCCAGGGTTTACAAGGCCTTACTACTCAGTCCAGTCTCAAAGCTCTTCCCCGGGTCCAAGCTTCTTTGAGAACCTGTACTGGTCCTCTAAACCCGAAGTAAAACACCAAATTCAATCGAGCCCATCCTATAGACCAGATAGGTCATGGGAAAAAAATTAAGTGTTCGTACTGTTCGAAGCTGGGACATTTCAAATCACAATGCTTTAAGCGTGATAGGGACCAGGGAAGGAGTCCATCCTATAGATTGCCCACACAAATAATATCCTCTACGACTCATCCAAGGAAGTCTGAGCCAAGAGTAGACGCTCTGTCCCAAGGAAAAGGTACAGATCCTCCTAGTTGACTAAGCAGAATATGGGTATCATCGTCAAACTTGTCAAGAGCTATGAGTCCTTACTTTTCCAAAAGCAAAGTAGGTTCACCGCCCTCGCTCAGAGCAGGTTCATTACCCTTGCTCTGAGTAGGTTCTCAGCCCTTGCTCTGAGTAGGTTCTCAGCCCTTGCTCTGAGTAGGTTTCTCAGCCCTTGCTCAGAGTAGGTTCTCAGCCCTTGCCCTTGCTCTGAGTAGGTTTCCACACACACTCAGAGTTTGTTCATACTCTTCTGAGCACATTCATGCACTCAGCCTTTAATACATTCCCTCGCTCTAGAAGATTACTTAGTCCCAGACAACGTGTACTTTTATGTATAACACTACAAAGAGAGAGAGAACTTTGTATCATATACTAAGTTTTATATGGGTTCTTTTATAATAAAGATCACTTTTTATTTAGTCGGATCAGTCTCCTAATGAAAATCCCCATATTAAATTGAAGTGTGTCTAAGGACAACTAGACGAGAGCTGGATTCGACATCTTGTTACGGAAAGGGCCAAAACAGGCCCATAGACATGGTAGAAGATCCTAAATATTCATCAAAATTCTCTAGGCATAAAACGAGAGCTAAGTCCTGATTTTAATAAACCCATCCACTTACAAATAATGCCAGTGCGTATGCTTTGGGAGCCGCATTGTTACAGAAGGCTCCAAATTCTGCCTATTAAAACCCTGTTTCTTATTTTTCTTCTAAGTTAAAGAAACACCAAATTAATTATTCAACTATAGAAAAAGAAGCCTTAGCTCTCGTTTTATGCCTAGAGAATTTTGATTAATATTTGGGATCTTCTACCCATCAGATATCGGTGTACTCCGATCACAATTCCTTTGACCTTCATAAATACAAAGAATCGAAGAATGCCAGAAAACTTCGTTGGGCTTTGAGAATTCAACCTTTCTCTATCTCTTTTTCCCCATTTAAAAGGAAAAACATAATCTCATTGCTGATGCCCTCTCTGGCCTTGAAATTTTTTTTTTAATTTTACCCTTTTTTTTAACAGTATAGTTTGGTACCCTTTTTTGACCATCTATTTTGGGAAAAGCGGAAATGGGTGTAGGAATGCTGTCTATGTTACAACCTCTGCACTATGAAATGCACCCACCACAAAAGATACAAGGGCAATGGCGACCCGCCCCGTCACAAAGGGGGGGGTGTTACCCCCCACTTCCCCTCCATTTTTAAAATACAAAAATAAAAAAGGGCCCGGTTAAAATAATTTTGTAATAATATATCCGAAAACCCCCTTTATTTCTACTAGTAAAAAACAGGGTTTGACCCATAAAATTTTTATCGGGAACAGTATATCTCCCAAAAATTCTTCATTTTATTATATTGTATTATATTATATCTTTTTCCCTTAAATTTTTATTTTTATAATATTATATTATATTTTTTTTAGGTTGGTATTAGAATGTGTAACCCCTACTGTAGGGGACTAAATTTTTGGGGGTTTTAGAAAAAAAGAACCCCCACATACCTGGGGACTAAGTTTGACTATGAATAGTTTAGTTAGGGGGTTTAGTCCTAGCTCTTTACTCGGTACGGGTCTTTAACCCAAAACCCCCTAGCTTAAAAAAAACTTTTCCAAGTCATTGTCTTCCTTTCCATTAAGGGTTTTTTTAAGTCTGGTAATTCATGTCCCCTTAAAGAAAGAAAACTATTTCTTACCCTTAACCTTTCCCAAAAAAATTAAATGGGGGGGGAAATTTTAATTATTTAAATTTAAATTTTGGAAACATTAAATCCCTTTTAAAGGGAAAATTTAACGTAAGATTGGGTTTTTTTGCTGTTTTAGTGTTTCATTTAATTTAAATTCTTGTGGCTATTTTTAAATTTACTAAAAAATACCAATGAAACTAAAAGAATTTGGGAATTTAAAATTTAAAAAAAACCAAAAAAAAAAGTTATTTGTGCCCCTAAATTTTTACGGTGAAGATTAAATCCCTAACGGGTAAATGATGGGGATTTCGTTGGGGGAGTGTGGGGGAGGGGGTACGAGGGGTGGGGGTGGTTTTGTGGGTAGTG
The DNA here is from genome assembly GCF_026875155.1 of Cherax quadricarinatus. Lineage (NCBI taxonomy): Eukaryota > Metazoa > Arthropoda > Malacostraca > Decapoda > Parastacidae > Cherax > Cherax quadricarinatus. Next base: position 111,412,293 of record NC_069399.1, read on the forward strand.
GTGGTGGAGGTGTTTTTTGAGGTAGTGATGTGGTGTTCCTAGGGTAGTGGGGATTTTCTTCGTGAGGTATGGGGTGGTGTTTGGGGGAGTGGTGGGGGTGTTTGTGGGGTGGGGTGGGGGAGGTGTTCGTGTGGGTTTTGGTGGGGGTGTTCGATGCGGTATTTGGGGGTGTGTTCGTGGGGGAGTGGTGGTGGTTGTGTTCGGGGGTAGGGGGTTGGTGTTCGGGAGTAGTGTTGGTGGAGGGTTTGTGGTTGTGGGGTGGTGTTCGGGGGTAGTGGTGGGGTTTCGGGGGTTAGTGATGTGGTGTTCGTGGGTATGGGGGGTGGTTTTTCGTGGGGGTGGTGTGGTGTTAGTGGGGTGTGGGGTGGTTTTTTGTGGGGTTTGGGGTGGGGGTTTTGGGGTTTGGGGGTATTGGTGTTCGTGGGGTGTGGTGGTGTTGTGGGGCGTGGGGGGTTGGGGGTTGTGGGGAAATGGTTTTGGGTTCGTATTTGTGGTGTGGTGTTCTGGGGGTTTTTTGGTGGTGTTGGGGGGTAGTGGTGGTGGAGGGTTCGTGGGGTTGTGGGGGGGTTTCGTTTGGGGGTTTGTGGGGTAGTTTTTGTGGGGTAGTGGTGGTGATGTTCGGGGGTATGGTGGTGGGGGTTTTTGGGGTGTGGTGAGGTGTTCGTGTTTTGGGGTGTGGTGTTCGTGGGTTGGTGTGGTTTTCGTGGTAGGGTGGGGTGTTCGTGGGGTAGTGGTGAGGTGTTGTGGGTTGGTGGTGGAGGTGTTCTGGGGTGTGTTGGCTTTTTGTGGGTGGTGGTTGTGGAGGTGTTTTGGGGTGGGGTGGTGGAGGGGTGTTCGGGGGTATGGTGGTGGTGTTTTTGGGGGGTTTTTATGGGGTTTGGGGGTTGTGTAGTTGTGGTGGTGGGTGTTGTGGGGAGGGGTTGGTGTCGTGGGGTAGGGAGGGAGGGTTGTGGGGTTTGGGTGTGGTGTTCGGGGGGTAGTGGTGGTGGTTTCGGGGGAGTTTTGGTGGTGGTGTTCGTGGGTATGGGGGTGGTGTTCGGGGGGTAGTGGGGGTGGTTTTTTTTCGGGGGGAAATTGGTGGTGGTGTTGTGGGGAGGGTGGGGTGGTGTTATTTGGGGGTAGTTTTTTGATTGTGTTCTGATTTGGGGTTTTGGGGTGTTGTGGGAGTGTGGTGGTGTTTGGGGTAGTGGTGGTGGGGGGTGTTGTGGGTTGGGTGGGGGTTTTCCTGGGGTTTTGTTTGTTTTTCGGGGTGGGGTTTTGGGGTTTCGTGGGGGATGGGGTTTGGTGGTTTCCGGGGTAATTTGTGGGGTTCGGGGGGTTTGTTTTTTTCCTTTTTTAGTTTTTTTTATTTTTTGGGGTTTGTGGGTTTTGTGTGGTGGTTTCGGGGTGTGGTGGGGGGTGTTTTTGGTTGTGGGGGTGTGTTCGTGGGTAGTGGTGGGGGGGTGTTCGTGGGGTGTGGGGTGGGGTTTCGGGGGTTTAGGGGTTTGGTGTAGTGTTGTGGGTAGATTTGGTGGGCGTTTTGTGGGGGGGGGTTGTGGGGTGTTCGGGGGGTAGTGTGGTGGGGTTTTTCGTGGGGTTGTGGTTGGGTGTTGGGGGGTTTGTGGAAGGGTGGTGTTTCGTGGGGTAGTGGTGAGGTGTTCTGGAAGGGGTGGGTTCGTGGGGTGTGGTGGTGTTGTTCCGGGGGTATGGTAAATGGGGGTTTTTGTGGTTGTGGTGGTGGTGTTCGGGGGGTATTGGGTGGGGGTGTTCGTGGGGTGTGTGGGTTTTTTGGTTTTGTGGTGAGGTGTTCGTGGGGTAGTGGTGGTGGTTTTTTGGGGGAGTGAGGTAAAGGTGTTGTGTGGTTGTGGGGGTGGGTTGTGGGTTAGGGATTTGGGGTGTTTTTTGGGGGGTGGGTGTTCGTGGGGGTGTGGTGTGTGGTTGTGAAGAAGGGTGGGGGCCCCCCCCCCCCCCCCCCCCCCCCCCCCCCCCCCTTTGTTGGGGTTTGAGGTGTGGGGGTGTTTGGGTTGTGGTGGGGTGTTCGGGGGGTAGTGGTGGTGGAGGTGTTCGGGGGTATTTGGGTGGTGGGGGGGTTTTTTCGTGGGGTTGGGGTTTGGGGGTGTTCGTGGGGTAGTGGTGGTGGTTTTCGTGGGTAGGGGTTTTGTGGAGGGTTTTGTGTGGTTGTGGTGGGTGGTGTTGGGGGGAGGGTAATTGTGGTGGTGGTGTTCGGGGGGTTGTGGTTTTGGTGAAAAATTTTGGGGTTGTGTCTTGGGTTTTTTTGAGGAAAGTTTGGTGTTTCGTTTAGGGAATTGAAAAACGGGGGGTTGGGTTGTTAATTGGTGTGTGTTCGGGTATTTTGGGTAAATACCAGGGGCAAAATTTTAAAAACCCTAGGGAGGAATACTTTTCGGCACATTTGTTAAATGTAAAATGGAAGAATTACAAGGAAAATTTTAAGTAAAAAATCCCAAAAAGTCGTGTCAGCATTTTTGAGTGAAGGCGAGAAAACCGCGTTATAAAAGAATGCGGTTTTGAACCTTTAAATCTAAAAAACCTGTCAAATGAAATTCGGGAAATTTAAAACAGGGAATTTTCCTTTTTCCTAATTTTAAATCCCCAAATTGACAAATTGAAGAATGAGGCGAAACCCCGCCATGGTTTATAATGCTTCCCCGTCTCTGCCATTCATCAAATTTGGGACTGAAAAACTCGATCAAATTGGGGGATGTTCCTATTTCCCCTTTCCAATTTCCCATGTAGGACTATAAAGCCACTTTCCCCGAAACGTTTCCTAAATTGATCCCAAGAGTTGGGACAATGCTAATTTTTAACCTGTTTCCTTTCTCCTTCCTAAAAATGGGTTTTTCTTAGTTTTGGGCTTGGGATGTGTGGGGTTTCTTAGTGGAGGGGGGTTTTTTCTTTTTGTGGTTTTTGGGGGGGGAGGGGGTTTTGGGTGTTCTGGGTATGGTGGTGGTGTTGGGGGGTAGTGGGGTGTGTTCGTGGGGTAGGGGTGGGGTGTTCGTGGGGTTGGTGGTGGTTTTCGGGGGTAGTGGGTTGGTGTTCTGGGTAGTGGTGTGGTGTTGTGTTTTTGGTGGTGGTTTGGGGGGTATTGTGGTGGTGTTCGTGGGGTATGTGGGGGGGTGTTCGTGGGTGGGGTGGTGGTGTTTGGGGTAGGGGGGTGGTGTTCGGGGTAGTGGTGTGGGTTTCGGGGGGGAGTGTGGTTTTTTGTGGGTAGTGGTGGGGGGGTGGGGTGGGGTTTTAGTGGTGTGGTGGTGTTCTGGGTGGTGGGTTTGAGGTGTTCTTGGGTGGGTGGTGGTGGGTTCGTGGGTGGTGGTGTTTGGTTTCTGTTAGTGGTGGGGTTTGTTCGTGGGGTATGTGGGGTTTTTTGGGTGGTAGTGGTGGTTTTGTTCGTGTGGTTGGGGTGGTGGTGTTCGTGGGGTAGTGGGGGTGGTGTTCGGGGTGTGGGGGGGGGCGGGGGGGTAGGGGTGGTGGTGTTTGGGGTAGGGGTGGGGTGTTGGGGGTAGGGTGGTGGTGTTCAGGGTATGGTAGGGGTTTGGGGGGTATGGTGGTGGTGTTTTTGGGTATTGGTGGTTTTCGGGGGTAGTGTGGGGGTGTCGGGGGGTATGGTTGTGATGGTGTTCGGGGGTAGGGGTGATGGTGTTCGTGATTTTGGTTTTGGGTGTCGGGGGGGTAGTGGGTGGGTTCGGGGGGTATGGTGGGGGTGTTCGGGGGGTAGGGTGGTGGTGTTCGGGGGGGTGTGGTGGTGGTGTTCGGGGGTAGGGGTGGTGTTCGGGGGGTATGGGGGTGGTGTTCGTGGGGTAGGGGTGGTGGGGTGTTCCGGGGTAGTGGTGATGGTGTTCGTATTTAGTGGGTGGTTTCGGGGGGTGTGGTGGTTTTCGGTGGTAGGGGTGGGGGAGGTGTTTGTGGTGTGAGGGTGTGTTCGGGGGGTTGGGGTGGGGTTTCGGGGGGTGTGGTGGTGGTCTCTTGGGGTAGTGGTGGGGGTTCTGGGGGTGGGGTGGTGGGTTCGGGGGGTAGGGGTTGGGTGGTGTTCGGGGGTAGGGGTGATGGTGTTCGTGTTTTAGTGGTTTTGGTGTTGTGGGTAGTGTGGTGGGTTCGGGGGGTAGGTGGGGGTTTCGGGGGGTAGTGGGTGGGGGTTTCTGGGTAGGGGTTTGGGGTGTTCGTGGGTAGGGGTGGTGGTGTTGGGGGGTAGTGGTGGTGGTTTTCCTGGGGTATGGTGATGGTGTTCGTGATTTAGTGGGGGTGGGTTCTTTGGGGGGAGTGTGGTGGTTTCGGGGGGTATGGGGTGGGGGTTTTTGTGTGGTTTGGTGGTGGTGCGTTGGTTGGGTGTTGTGTTGGGGTTTTTACACCCTTTTGTTCATTTTCTTCTTATTATCACAATAGATACTATTAATTTTTTTTTTGCTGTTTCACTTAAATTTTATATTCAGGAGAAATTCCATTAGTACTAAAATGGATTTACTCACTTTAAATTTTATCGGGTCGTTTTTACTTAGCTTTTTTTTTAGGTGGGTCTTTAATTAGTGTCAACTGCTGGTGCCCGGGCCCAAACACCATAGGGTTTTGAGTCTCGCCCTGCTCTGACCGGGGCAAATGGCGGGTAAATTCCAGGTTCGTTTTCCCTTTCCTCACCTCTCTGGGAAAAGCTCCCTATTCCTGGATTTAAACTTCTGGTCCCACATGGGGTTCCCTTTGACCCCCCATACCTGGACGGTATTGACAAAAGTTCGGGACAAAGTGTGTTTTGCTTTTTTGGGGGGCGCGGTGATTGTCCCTAGCCTGCTGGAGTAAATTTAAGCAGCTTGGGTTAAAAGGGGGGTAAAAAAAATCTTTTGGGAGACGATCGCCTAAAAATTCCTTAAGTGTAAAATTTCCCAAATCTCACTTAGTATATTTGAAAGTTGAATAAAAATGAATTTTATTAAGTGTTTACGTCTTCTGTCTCATTTGGTTTATTAAAGTAAAGTGTTTTTATGTAAAGAAAGGGTTTATGAACTAAGCCGTTCAGTACTAAATCAAGATAATACGTGTTTTATCTTTTAAATGAACTTAAGTGTAAATTTCATGATTCTCTGTTTTATGATGCACCTTTTTTAAATTAATAAAAAAACTTTCTAGGTTTTTTAAGAAAAATTTAAAAAAAAACCGGGGCATTGTGTTTTTTACTATGAAGCCCTTGAAAGATTTATCTAGAACAGGATATTTAGGCCTGTTTATTTGTTGCAAAAAGGGGTAAAAAAGGGTTAATATGGCCTGACGCAACAGTGGGGTAGTGGTGGTGGTTTCGTGGGGGGAGTGGTGGGAGTCTTCGTGAGTATGGTGGTGGTGGTGGGCGTTGGTTGTGGTGGTGGGGGTGTTCGTGGGGGGTGTGGTGGTGTTCGTGGGGTAGTGGGGGTGGAGCTGTTCTTTTTTTGTGGTGGGGGGCCGTGGGGGGGGGGTGGTGGTGTTCGTGGGGTAGTGGTGGTGGTTTCTGAAGAGTGGTATGGTGGTGTTCCTGGGGGTTGTGGAGGTGTTCGTGGGGATGGTGGGGTGGCGTTCCTGGGGGTAGTGGGGTGGTGCGTGGTTTAGGGTGTTGGTGTTCTGGGGGGGGTGGTGTTCTGGGTATGGTTTGGGGTTTCGTGGGGGAGTGTGGTGGTGTTCTGGGGTAGTGGTGGTGTTCGTGGGGTAGTGGTGGGGGTGTTTGTGGGGTATGGGGGGGTGTGGTTTCCTGGGGTAGTGGGGATGGTGTTTGGGTTTAGTGGGGGTGGGGTTCGTTGGGGAGTGTGGTGGGGTTTGGGGGTGTGGGGGTGGAGGTGTTGTGGGTTGTGGTGGTGGTTTCGTGTGGTTGTGGTGTTTGGGGTTCGTGGGGGTTCACCCTTTTTGGCATTTTTTCTTATTACACAAGGTATACTATTAATTATTTCATTAATTATTAGTATATATATTTTAGTATATATACTATGTATACTTTATATTATTTGTGTGGGGGGTTTCTGGGGTAGTGGTGGTGGGGGCTTCTGGGGTGGTTGGAGGTGTTTGTGATTTTTGGGGTGGTGTCGTGGGGTAGGTGGTGGTGTTGGGAGTAGGGTGGTGCAGGTGCTCGATGGGTTTTGGGGAGTGTTTTTGGGGGAGGGTGGTGGGGGTTCGTGGGGTAGTGGTGGGGTGTTCTGGGGTTTGTGGTGGTAGTGGTGTTTGTAGGGTAATTGGTGGGGGTGTTTGTGGGGGAAGGTGGCAGTTACTGGGGAAGGGGGTTTTGGATGTTCGTTGGTAGTGGGGTGGGGGTGTTTATGGGGTTGTGGTTGTGGGGTTCGTGGGTTAGTGGTAGTGGGGGTTGTGGGGTAGTGGGGATGGGTTCGTGGAGAAGTGGTGGGGGTTCGTGGGGGGTGGGGGGTGTGTTCCCGGGGGGTTGGGGGTGGGGGTGTTTGTGTGGGTTTGTGGGGTGTTTGGGGAGTATAGTGGAGTGTTCGTGGGGGGAGATGATGTCGTAGGAGTTGTGGGAGAGGGGTTTTTGGGGGATGGTGGTGGGGTTTTTAGGAGTGGTGTAAGGTGTTCGGTGGGTTTTGTGGTGGTGTTCGTGGGTTAGTGGGGTGGTGGTTTCGTGGGTAGTGGGGATGGGTTCGTAAGAAATGGTGGTGGTTTTGGGGGGAGTGGTGGGGGGTGTTTAGGGGTAGTGGGGGTGGAGTTTCGGTTGGGTTTTGGGGGTGGTGTTCCTGGGGTTGTGGGGGTAGAGGGTGGTTGGGGAGGTGTTGGGGGTTTGGGGGGGGTGTTGTAGGGGGTGGTGGTGGGTTCGTGGGTGTAGTGGGAGTGGAGGGGTTTCATGTGGTTGTGGGGGGGGTTTGGGGGGTAATTGTGGTGGTGTTCGTGGGGGATGGTGATGGTGTTCGGAGGGGAGTGGTGGGGTGCTTGTGGGATAGTTGGGGGTGTTCGTGGGGTAGTGGTGGTGGAGGGTTGTGGGTTTTGGTGTGGTGTTCTGGGGGAGGTGGTGGTGTTTGTGGGGTAGAGGGGTGGGTTCGTGGGTATTGTGGGGGTGTTCGTGGGGTATGGTGGTGGTGTTTGGGGGTAATGGTGGTGGTGTTCGTGGGGTAGTGGTGGTGGTGGGGTTCCCGGGTAGTGGGATGGGGGTTTGGATTTTGGGGTGGTGGGCGTGGGGGTAGTGTGGTGTTGGGGGTTGGGTTTGGAGGTTTCGTGTGGTTTGGTGGTGGGTTCGAGGGGGGATGGTGGTGGGGTCGTGGGTATGGGGTTGGGGGTTAGTGGGGGGTGGTGGGATCTTCGTGAGGTAGTGGTGGTGGTGGTCGTGGGGGGTGCGATGGGGTTTCGGGGGTAGGGTGGGGGGAGGTGTTCGGTGGTTTGGTGGTGGGGTGCGTGGGGGATTGGGGTGGTGTTCGTGGGGGAGTGGGGGTGGGTTTTTGTGTGGTATGGTGGGGGGTGTTCGTTGGTAGGGGTGGGGTGTTGGGGGTAGGGTGGGGTGTTTTGGGGGAAATGGTGGGGTTTCGTGGGGGATGGTGGGGGTGTTCGTGGGGGAGTGGGGGATGGTGTTCGTGATTTTTGGTGCTGGGTTTTTGTGGGGGGTGTGGTGGGGTTTGTGGGGTAGGGTGGTGGAGGTGTTCTGGATTTTGGGGTGGTGTTAGTGGGGGTTTTGGTGGTGGTGTTCGGGGGTATGGTGGTGGGTTTGGTGGTAGTGGTGGGTGTTCGGAGGTAGTGGGGTGGTGGTGTTGTGGGGTATCGTGGTGGGGTTTTGGGGGAGTGGTGGGGTGGGTTCCTGGGGTAGTGGTGAGGTGTTCTTTTTTAGTGGGGGTGGGGTGTTCGTGGGGGAGTGGTGGGGAGGTGTTCGGGTGGTTGTGGTGGTGGTGTTCGGGGGTAGTGAGGTGGAGGGGTTGTGGGGTAGTAGTGGGGTTCGTAAGGTAGTTGTGGGAAGGTGTTGTGGGGTATGGTGGTGGTGTTTTTGGGACAGTGGTGGTGAAGTTGTTCGTGTGGGTTTTGGTGGTGGGGTTCGTGGGGGTTTGTGTAGGGGGGTGTTCTGCGAGGTGATGGTTCGTGAAAAAGTGGTGGTGGGGGTTTTGTGGGGGAGTGGTGATGGGGTTTTGTGGGGGAGTGGTGGGGAGGTGTTGTGTGGGTTTTGGTGGGGTGTTCGTGAGGGATGGGGTGGAGGGTTCTGAAGTAGTGGTGGTGGAGGTGTTCGTGGGGTTGTTGGTGGTGTTGTGGGGGATGGGGGTGGTGTTTTGGGGGTTTTGGGGGTGGAGGTTTCGGTGGGTTTTGGTTTGGTGTTTGGGGGGGTAATTGTGGGGGTGGTGTTCGTGGGGGAGTGGGGTGGGGTTTTGTGAGGTAGTGGTGGTGGTGCTCGCGGGGTAGTGTGGTGGTGTTAGTGGGGTAGGGGTGGATGTTCGTGTGGTTTTAGGGTGGGGTTTTAGGGGGGAGTGTTGGTGGGGTTCTGGGGGAGTGGGGTGGGGGTTTCGTGGGGTTGGTGGTGGTGTTCGTGGGGTTGTGGGTTTTGGTTTCGTGGGCAAGTGGGGTGGGTTCGCGGGGGATGTGGTGGGGGGTGTTCCTGGGGTAGTGGTGATGGAGTTCGTGAAATTTTGTGGTGGTGCTGTTCGTGGGTTGTGGTGGGTTCGGGGGTAGTGTGGTGGAGGGTTCGTGTTTTGTGGTGGTGGTGTTCGTGGGGTATGGTGGTAGTCTTCGTGGGTTTGGGGGTGGTCGTGGGGGTTTTGGGGATGGTGGTTCCTGGGGTGGTGGTGATTTTTCGTTGGGTAGGGTGGTGGGGGTGTTCTGGGGGGTGGGGAGGTGTTCGTGATTTAGTGGGGTTGGGGTCGTGGGGTATGTGTTGGGTTCGTGTGGTAGTGGTGGTGTAGGTGTACATGTCGCTGTGGTGGTGGGGTTTTTGGGGAGGGGACGGTGTTTGTGGGGTGTGGTGGGGGAGGTGTTTGGTGGTGTGGTGTTCGGGGGTATGAGGTGGGGAGTTGTGGGGGAGTAGTGCTGTTCGTAGGGAGTTGTGGGAGGGTTCGTGGGTAGTGGGGTGGTGTTCTTGGGGCAGTGGTGGTGAAGGGGTTTTGGTTTGGGTGGTGGGGTTCGTGGGTTAGTGATAGTGGTGGTGTTCGGGGGGTATGGGGATGGGGTTTTTGAAAAAGTGGTTGTGGGGTTCGTGGGGGAGTGGGGTGGTGTTCGTGGGGGAGGGGGGTGGGGGTTTCGTGGGGGTAGTGGGGTGGTGTTCGGGGGATTTGTGGGGTGGTGTTGTGGGGGAGTTTTGGGGGAGGGTTCGTGGGTTTGGTGGGGTGTTCGTAGGGGTATGTGGGGTGTTTTGTGGTTTAGTGGTAGTGGGGTTTCCTTGGGGTTTGGTGTTGGTTTGGTGGGGGGAATTTTTGGGGGTTTTTCTGGGGAAATGGGATGGGGTTCGGAGGGGTGGGGCTGTGGGGTGGGGTGGGTGTTTTTTTGGGGATGGGGGTGGGGGTGGTCGTGTGGGTTGTGGTGGTGGTGTTGTTGGGTAGTGGTGGGGTGTTGTGGGGGAGTGGGGGTGGGGTTCGTGAGGTATGGGGGTGGTTTTGGGGGTATTGGGGGTTTCCTGGGGGAAATGGTGGGGGTTTTTCGTGGGGGTGAAGTGGATGTTCGGGGGTGTAGTGTGTTCGTAAGGGGGTTTTGGTAGAGGGGTTTTTTGGGGTAGTGGTGGGGGTGTTTTAGGGCATGGGGGGGAAAGGGGTTTTTGGTGGTTGTCGGGGTGGGTTCGTGGGTAGTGGGAGGGTGGGTTTTGTGCGGTAGTGGTGTGGGGGTTTCGTGAAGAATGGTGGGGTTTCGTGGGGTAGGGGGGGGTTTTGGGGTGTGGGGGTGGGGGTTTCGGTGGGTTTTGGTGGGGTGTTCCCGGGGTTGGGTGGGGGAGGGGTTGTGGGGGAGTGGGGGTGGAGGTGTTCTGGGGATTGGGTGGTGGTGGTGTTCGGAGGATTGTGGGGGAGTGTTTGGGTAGTTGTGGTGGGGGTGTTCGAGGGGGAGGGGGGGGGGTGTTCGTGGGTAGTGGTAGGGAGGTGTACATGTGGGTTTGGTGGTGGGGGGGGGGTAATTTTTGGTGGGGTGTTGTGGGGTTGGGTGTGCTTTTGGGTAGTGTGGGGGTTCGTGGGTAGTGGTGGGGGGGTTTCGTGTGGGTGGGGGGGGTTTGTGGGGAATGGTGGGGTGTCGGGGGAGGGTGGTGGGTTCGGGGGGGTGGGGGTGGGTTGTGGGGGGAGTGGTGGTGGTGTTCGGGGGTAAAGGGGGTGGGGTTCGTGGGGTAGTGGGGTGGTGGTTTCTGGGGGATGGGGATGGTTTTCGTGATTTTGTGGTGGTGGTGGTCGTTGGGAGGGGGGGGGGGGGGGGGATAGGGGTTAAGGGGTTCGGTGGGTTTGGTGGTTGTTCGAGGGGGAGTTGGTGGTGCTCGTGGGGGAGGGTGTTGGTGTTATGGGGGAGTGGGGGTAGTCTTCGTGAGGTAGTGGTGGGGTGGTCGTGGGGGGGTGGCGAGGTGGTGTTTTGTGGGGGAGTGGTGGTGGTGTTCGGTGGGGTTTTGGTTGTGGTTTTTCGTGGGTAGGGTTGGTGTTCGGGGGGAGTGGGGGGGTGTTGTTGGGATGGTGGTGGGGTTCGAGGTAGGGGGGGGTGTTTGTGGGTGTGGTGGTGTTTGTTTTTGGGGTAGTGGGGGTGGTGTTCTTTGGGGAATGGGTGGGTTCGTGGGGTAGGGTGGTGGTTTTTCGTGGGGTGTGGTGATGGTGTTTTGTGATTGTGGTGTGGTTTTGTGGGGTGTGGGTGGTGTTTTGTGGGTAGTGGTGGGGGTTGTGAGGGGTTTTGGGTGGGGGGTTTGTGGGGTTGGGTGGTTTTGGGGTTCGTGGGGTGTGGTGGGTTTTGGGGGGGTGGTGCGGGGTTGGTGGGGGTGGTGTTCGTGGGGTAGTGTGGTGGGTGTTGTGGGGTGTGGTGGGGTGGGTTCGGGGTAGTTGGGGGGAGGTGTTCGTGGAGTGGTGGTGGGGTTCTGGGGATGGTGGGGAGGGTTGTGTGGTTTGGTGGTGGTGTTCGGGGTAGTGTGTGGGGGGTGTTGTGGGTAGTGTGGTGTTCGTGGTAGTTGGGGGTTGGGGGATTTCGTGGGTATGGGGGTGGGTTCGGGGAGGGGGGTGAGGTGTTCGGGTTTTTGGTTGTGGTGGTGGTGTTCGTGGGTTTAGTGGTGTGGTGTTGTTGGGGTAGTGGTGGTGGTGTTCGTGAAAAGGGGATGGTTGTTCGGGGGATGGGGTGGTGTTGGGGGTGTGGTGGTGGAGGTTTCGTGTGGTTTGGGGTGGGGTTCGTGGGTATGGTGGGGGGGTGTTCGTGGTAGTGGGGGTGGGGTGTTCGTGTGGTTGTGGGGTGGTGGTTTTGGGGTAGTGGGTGGGGTGTTCTGGGTAGTGGGGGTGGGGTGTTGTGTGGTTGTGGGGGGTTAGTGTTTGGGGGGTAATTGTGGTGGTGGTTTCTGGGGTAGTGGGGTGGGGTTTTTGGGTGGGGGTGGTCGTGGGTTGTGTGGTGGTGTTAGTGGGGTAGTGGGGGTGGGGTTTGTGTGGTTTTAGTGGTGGTGTTTAAAGGGGTAGGGGTGGTGGTGTTCGGGGGTAGTGGTGGGGTAGTGGGGTGGTGTTCGTGGGGTTGGGTTGTGGGGGTGGGGGGAAGTGGTGGTGGTGTTGGGGGTATGATGGTGGGGGTTCCTGGGGTGGTGTGATGGGAGTTTTTGTGTTTTTGGTGGGGTGTTCTGGGGTGGTGGGGTGTTCGTGGGGTTGGGGGTGGGGTGTTCGGTGGTTGTGGTGGTGGTGTTCGGGGGTATGGTGGTGTTTCTGAGGTGGTGGTGGTGTGGGGGTTGTGGGGGATGGTGGGGTGTTCTGGGGTTGGGGTGGGGTTCGTTTGGGGGTGGTGGTGGTGTTCGGGGGGTGGTGTGGTGTTCGGGGATTTTGTGGTGGGGGTGGGGGGGGGGTTTGTGTGGTATTGGGGGTGAGGTTTCGTGTGGTGGGGGTGGTGTTCGTGGGGGGGTGGTGATGGTGTTCGTGGGGTAGTGGTGGTGGTGTTCGTGGGGTAGTGGTGGTGGTGTTCGTGGGGTAGTGGTGGTGGTGTTCGTGGGGTGGTGGTGTTCGTGGGGTAGTGGTGGTGGTGCTCTTGGGGTAGTGGTGGTGGTGTTCATGGGGTATGGTGGTGGTGTACGTGGGGTAGTGGTTGTGGTGGTGTTCGTGGGGTAGTGGTGATGGTGTTCGTGATTTAGTGGTGCTGGTTTTCGTGGGGTAGTGTGGTGGTGTTCGTGGGGTAGTGGTGGTGGAGGTGTTCGTGTGGTTGTGGTGGTGGTATTCGTGGGGTAGTGGTGGTGGTGTTCGTGTGGTAGTGGTGGTGGTGTTCGTGGGTAGTGGTGGTGGTGGTGTTCGTGGGGTAGTCGTGGTGGTGTTCGTGGGGTAGTCGTGGTGGTGGTGTTCCTGGGGTAGTGGTGATGGTGTTCGTGATTTAGTGGTGGTAGTGTTCGTGTTGTAGTGGTGGTGGAGGTGTTCGTGTGGTTGTGGTGGTGGTGTTCGTGGGGTAGTGGTGGTGGTGTTCGTGGGGTAGTGGTGGTGGTTTTCGTGGGGTAGTGGTGTTGGTGTTCGTGGGGTAGTGGTGGTGGTGTTCGTGGTGTAGTGGTGGTATTGGTGTTCGTGGTGTAGTGGTGGTGGTGTTCGTGGTGTAGTGGTGGTGGTGTTCGTGGGGTAGTGAAGGTGTTCGTGGGGCAGTGCCTCCGTTGTCATCCCATATGGTGAAAACATCATCAACGTATATGTACCCGATCATGTCTTGAGGTTTGATGCTGGGAAATAACTTTCATAGTATTCCATGTACAAACTGGCGAGCACGGGAGACACTGGGCTTTCTATACTCCAGCCAAATATTTGATAGAAGAATTCATTGGAAATTGTCCTCTTCGCTTTCGGGCTGAGTGGACGCACTGCGCAAACAGCTCTTGCTTTCTCTCCTGCTATGTTTGTTAACTGCTCATTACTCTGTAATTTGTCTATGATTGTAATCATGTGATAACGTGTTTATCATTCATTACTATTGAAACTTGTCACGATTTTGACCAGCTCTACCTGGAGCTCATTACCTTTGTAAATTCTCATGATTAATGTGTTTATGATTCATTACCTTTGCAATTATTCATGAGTGTGACCAGCTCTACCTGGAGCTCATTACCTTTGTAACTTGGTCATGATTATGACCAGATCTAGTTCATTAACTTTGTAACTTGCTCAGCTATCAAAACTTTGGAGTCCAGTCCCTGGACCAATTATGTACCTCTGTATTCTTTTGACTACCGCCCACAGGATGGGTATGGGGTGCATAATAAACATATTAAACTAACTTTCTCTGGTGCGCAACTTCCTGTTTTCACCAAGATGGCTGCCAGCTACCGCAGGAGGAGCAACACCGTGTGTGTTGATCTTGTTAAAGGGGCAATTTACCCTACGAATGCCTCTGTTTTATTAGCAACGATTATACGGGACACGTTTGGCATTGAAGTTGAAGACTTACACGGAATAGCACTTAATGGATCATCACGAATCTTCATAAAGTTCTGCACAGTGGAGGCATATGAAAGGACGGTGACTCAGTACCAGGAGAAGAACATCACCTCACCGTATCATCTGGTCTGGAGGTACGCCTGTGGGATGCCTCAAAATACTACACCTGGGTGAGGATCCGCAACGTTCCTTTCGAGGCAGACGATGTAGATATCAGAGAGACATTTCAAAGATATGGTGAGGTGCATGATATAACTTTAGTTCGATGGACGGAGGGAATCTATGAAGGGTTGCCGGCTGGATCTTACACCGTCAAGATGTCTTTAAGAAGACCTATTCCATCGTATGTTGTCCTGGAGGATTTTAGGACACAGCTGTACGTGACCTACGCGGGACAACGAAAGACGTGCCGCCTGTGTGGCGCTTTTGACCACATGGCGGCCAGATGTGGTAGAGCAGCAGCGCCGCGGTCTTGGGAGCGGCAAGTAGTCACGGAGTCTCAGGCGGAACCTCTGCCGAAAAATTTGAGTGCAGCAGGCAAAGGTAATTGGGCGGACGAAGTGGAGGGCGTGTTAGAGAATTGTGTGACACTACCAGTGGCTTCGGATACTCCCCCGCAAACGGGCCCGGGAGTTGAGCAGCAGCTTGTGGGGGTGGGAGAGTCCGGTGATCCACAGGAGTTATCTACGCCCCTACAGGAGATGATTAAGTCTTTCCTGGACGTGCCTGCGGAGGAGAACCCAGCTACAGACAGGAGAATTCTGACGGTTGAGAAGGACTTGATTGAGCAGATTCCAGAGCCTCTGGGGTCAGAGCCTGGCATGTTGCAGTTGCTACAGGTGGAAGCTGAGGTGTACAAGGGCAATGGAAATACTGATATGGAAATTGAGGGCACATCTAGAAAGAGGGCTGGAGGCTCGTCGGATGAGGAGGTTATAACACCAGCTCAGTGTACAGGGAAGAAGACGTGGGCAGGAGTGATTAAGAAAGGGCGGGGTAGTGCACAGGAGGGGGAGGGGGTACAGGCGGGAAAGAGTGCACGAGAAAAGACAGAAGCAGCAAAAAGTGGAACAGACAGGACACAGAGACATAGAGGAAAGCCACCCTTTCTGAATCTTCAAGTGTCTAACGATAAACGTGAATGGCCTTAGAGCTGACGGTAAACGAGTATGGTTGGAGGATGTTTTGCGGCGATTTAACATTGATGTGTGTTTTATTCAAGAACACAATTTCAAGTATGGCAGAGAGTTGAGGCTGAACGGTTTTAGGATGTATGTTGGTAGTTCAGGGAAATTAAAGGGTGGGGTGGCAGTGGCAGTGAGGGAGTCCAGCCCATTCCACATGCTCAAGTGGGAAGGGAGGGGAGGGGAGGGTGGTGAGGGTGGAAGGGATATGGGGCGAGATTAGAGTATTTTTTGGGGGATATATAGCGGAAATATAACATAGGGGTTAAGGTAAATTTTGAAAGGGGGTTTTGTTTTTCACAGGGGGGGTTTTTCCAAGGTTTTTAATAGGGGGGGATTGGAATTGTGTAATCGGGAAAAGGATTTAAAACCGGGGGGGAGGTTGTGCTTGGGGTATTGGGGGATTTTTTGGGATGCGGGGGTTTTATACATAGCGGGGGCGAGGGGGAAAAGTAAGCACCGTTTATGCGGAAGGGTTTATCGCCGGGGTTGGGATTTTAAAATTATAACTCGGTATAACAGAAACGTGAAAATTGACGTAGATTTATTTTTTGGGGGACCTCGGCTTTTGGCAGAGAGGGCTGGGAAGGAGGGTTCGTGGTATGGGGGTTATGGAAAAATAATTGGGGCTACTTCAGGAGGGGGGGGAGGGGGTTGTTTTTTTGGGAATGGTGGACGCAACTATGGGAGGCTCGCAAAGAAAAGGGAGGATGTCTTGGGAAAGGTGGGAGAAACGCTAAAAATTTCAGTTAGGGGATTACCCGCATAGGGGAAGGGATGGGCGGGTGGAGGTAGGTTTACAAAGAAAATTTTGAGGGGCATTTAAAAATTGTTATAGGGGAGGGGGGGGTAGACAGGAAAATAAGGTTTTATAGGGGAAAATTGAGGGGAAAAAAAATTCTGTTTTTATGCGATACGTGTAGGGAAGTTTAGGGAGGTTCTATGGGGGGGAAAACCGTCAGGGTGTTTTTGAGGGGATTTTGGGAAAAGGAACAGATGCCACGTTTTTGGGATTAAGGTGTGGGAAAAGGGGTGGGGGATATAGGTGGGGGCAGGTATTTACCACCGATGGAAAAGAGCAATTATGCTTTTTGGTTTAGGGGGAATTTTTAAAAGGGGGGGGGAGAGAAAAGGGGGGGGGAAAATGCTGGGGGAAGGAAAATTTGGGGTTTTTTGGGGAGGAGGGGAGGGGAATAGAGGGTAGGACTGAGGAGGGGTGGGGGGGGCATAAGGGCTTGAGTAGGGAATTCCTAATGATTTCTATATTACACATTGGGGGTTGTAAAAGGAATGTCTGGGCAGGTTGTTTAACTGTAGAAGGAAAGGGGGTTTTTGGGGGGAAAGCAGGGCAGGGGGGGGGAGAGTTTTGGTTATAAGGAGGGGGGGGGGAAACCTTGGGGGTTTTTAGGGCGATTCCTCGTGGCAGATTATAAAATTTTTGCGAAGGTTTTAGGTAACCGTATGAAAAAGGTCTTTTCCCATTACATAGAGAAGTGTGGGATTTTCCCGGGCGAAGTATGGGAGGGGCAGGGAAAAATTAAGGATTTTGTGGAGGGTAGACAACGGGGGGGGTCTTGGGGTTGTTGGAAGCAGGCTTCTGACGTGTTGAAACTATGTTGTGGTGTATTTTAAAAAAACAGGGTTTTTGGTGATGAGTTGTGCGCTGGCGACTACTTTGTATACGCCTGCAACGGTCGGTTCAGGTTAATGGGAAAGTGGGTTCCAGTGCAGATGGGGAGGGTTTGCGCAGGGTTTCCCTTTTCCAAATCCTCTTTGCATGCAGAGGGCCCCTTTTTTAGGCCTTTTAAGGAAGGGGTGTGGGAACAGGGAGAGGTGGGGCCTGGGAGATGGGTATTGTGGGGTAGTGGTGACACACAGTTTTGGTGGAGGGGAAATGGATTGGGGAATTGGGACGTATAATAAGAATTTTTTTTGGGGCCAAAGGGGTGAGGGTTAATGGAGCAAAATCAAAGTTAAGAAGGGCACTTTGGGGGGGGGGGGTTTGGGGGGGAAAATAGGGTGGGAAAGTAGTGGTGAATTAAGATATTTGGGGGTTGTGAAAAATGCGGACGCGGGGAGGCACAGAGAAAAAATTCCCCCGG
>NC_069399.1:111429541-111472691 GCF_026875155.1 Cherax quadricarinatus
AGCCAAACCACCGTGTGTTGGCCCCAGCACCACTACCAGTGTGTTGCTCCAGCAACACTACCCAGGTGTTGCTTCCCGCAGCCTAACAGTGTGTTGTTCCACACACTACCAGGTTGTTTGCTCCAGCAGCACTACCAGTGTGTTTGCTCCAGCAACACTACCATGTTGTTGCCCAGGCAACACTCACTAGTGTGTTGCTCATCAACACTACCAGTGTGTTGCTCCAGCTAGCACTATACCATGTGTTTTGCTCCAGCAACACATCCAGATGTGTTGCTCCAGCAGAACTCCAGTGTGTTGCACCAGCAACACTACCAGTGTGTTGCTCCATGCACCACTACCAGTGTGGTTGCCTCTACCCATCAACACTGCCAGTGTGGTTGCTCCAGCAGCCAGTACCAGTGTGTTGTGCTCCAGCAAACACTGCCAGTGTGTTTGCTCCAGCCAGCAACTACCAGTGTGTTCTCCAGCCACCACTACCAGTGTGTTGCACCAGCAACACTGCAGTGTGGTTGTTGCCCACAAACACTACCAGTGTGTTGCTCCAGCAACACAGCCAGTGTGTTGCTCCAGCACACACTACCAGTGTGTTGCTCCCAGCAACACTACCAGTGTGTTGCTCCAGCAACACTGCCAGTGTGTTGCTCCCAGCAGCAATACCAGTGTGTTGCTCCACACACAACCAGTGTGTTGCTCACAGCAACACTATCATGTGTTGCAACAGCAACACTACCAGTGTGTTGCTCCAGCAAACACTACCAGTTGTGTTTGCTCCCGCAACACTACCAGTGTGTTGCTTCTTTGCTCCAGCAACACTGCCGAGTGTGTTTGCTTCAGCAGCACTACCAGTGTGTTTGCCTCCAGCACACTACCAGTGTGCTGCTCAGCAGCACTGCCAGTGTGTTGCTCCAGCCACACTACCAGTGTTGTTGCTCCACAACCACTAACCATGTGTTTGCTCCAGCAACACTACCAGTGTGTTGCTCCAGCAACATACCAGTGGTTTGCTCCACAACACTACCATGTGTTTGCTCCAGCAACACTACCAGTGTATGGCTCCAGCACCTGCAGTGTGTTGCTCCAGCAGCAGTACCAGTGTGTTGCTCCAGCGAAAACACTGCCATGTGTTGCTCCACAGCAACACCATGTGTTGCTCCCGCAACACAACCAGTGTGGTTGCTCCAGCAACACTCCAGTCGTGTTGCTCCAGCAGCACTACCAGTGTGTTGCTCCACAACACTAACCAGTGTGTTGCTCCACAACACTACCAGTGTGTTTGCTCCAGCAACACTACCAGTTGTTGCTCCAGCAATACTGCCAGTGTGTTGCTCCAGCAGCAATACCTCAGTTGTTTCTCCAGCAACACTACCAGTGTGTTGCTCCAGCAACACTATCAAGGTGTTTGCTCCAGCAACACTACCAGTGTGAGCTCCAGCAACACTACCAGTGTGTTGCTCCATCAACACTACCAGTGGTTGCTCCAGCAACACTGCCAGTGTGTTGCTCAGCAGCACTACCAGTGTGTTGCTCACAGCAACACTTACATGTGCTGCTCCAGCCAGCACAGCATGTGTTGCTCCAGCAACACACCAGTGTGTTTTGCCTCGCAACACTACCAGTGTGTTGATCCCAGCAACACTACCAGTGTGTTGCGCCACAACACTACCCATGTGTTGCCCAGCAACACTAAGTAACCCCGTGTGTCACCATCACACTAACCAGTGTGTTGCTCCAGCAACACTACATGTGTTGCTCCACAACACTACCCAGTAGTTGTTGCTCCAGCAACACTACCAGTGTGTTCTCCAGCAACACTGCCATGTGTTGCTCTCCAGCACACTACCAGTGTGTTGCTCCAGCCACCAACCAGTTGTGTTTGCTCCAGCAACCCAATCTGTGTGTTGCTACAGCAACATACCAGTGTGGGGTTGCTACAGCAACACTATCCAGTGTGTTGCTCCAGCAACACTACCAGTGTGTTGCTCCAGCAACACTGCCAGTGTGTTGCCTCAGCAGCACTACCAGTGTGTTGCTTCCAGCAACCTACCAGTGTGCTGCTCCAGCAGCCACTGCCAGTGTGTTGCTCCAGCAACACTAACCAGTGTGTTGCTCCAGTAATCACTCCAGTGGTGTTGCCTACAGCAACACTACCATGTGCTTGCAGGGCAGTCAACACCTACCAGTGTGTTGCTTCAGCAGGCAGCACTACCGTGTGTTTGCTCCCAGCAACACGACCAGTGTGCTGCTCAAGCAGCACTGCCAGTGTGTTGCGCCAGCAACACTACCAGTGTGTTGCTCCACAACACTACCAGTGTGTTGCTACAGCAACACTACCAGTGTGTTGTCTTCAGCAACACTACCAGTGTGTTGCTCCAGCAACACTACTAGTGTGTTTGCTCCAGCAACACTAACCAGTTGTGTTGCTTCAGCAACGACTACCAAGTGTGCTGCTCCAGCAACACTACCAGTGTGTTGCTTCAGCAACACTAACTACCAGTGGTGTTGCTCAAGCAACACTAAACCAGTGTGTTTGCTCACAGCAACACTACCAGTGTGTCTTCCAGCAACACTACCAGTGGTGTTGCTCCAGCAGCGCTCCAGTGAGTTGCTTCAGCAACACTACCAGTGTGTTGCTCCACAACACTCTAAGTGTTGCTCCCAGCAACACTAAACCAGTGTGTTTTGCTTCAGCAACACTACCATGTGCATAGCTCCACAACACACCCGTGTGTTTGATCCAGCAACACTACCAGTGTGTTGCTCCAGCACACTACCAATGTGTTGCTCCAGCAACACACTAGTGTGTTGCTCCAGCAACACTACCAGTGTGTGCTTCCCAAGCAACACTACCAGTGTGTTGCTCCGGCAAAAAGCACTACAGTGTTTGCTCCAGCAACACACCAGTGTGTTGCTCAGCAGCACTACCAGTGTGTTGCTCCAGCATCACTACCAGTGTTTGCTCCAGCAACACTACTAGTGTGTGCTCCCAGCAACACCCCAATGTGTTGCTCCAGCAGCCACTACCAGTGTGTTGCTCCAGCAACACTACTAGTGTGTTTGCCCAAGCAAACAACTACAGTGTGTTGCCCAGCACACTACCATGTGTTGCCTCCAGCAACACTACCATGTGTTGCACCAGCAACACTACCATGTGGTTGCTCCACAACACTACCAGTGTGGTTCTCCAGCAACACTACTAGTGTGTTGCTCCAGCAACACAACCATGTGTTGATCCAGCAACACTACCAGTGTGGTTGCTCCAGCAGCACTACCATGGTTGCTCCAGCAACACTACCAGTGGTTGCTCCCAGGCAACACTACCATGTGTTGCTCCAGCAACGACTACCCGTGTCTTGCTCCAGCAGCAATACCAGTGGTTGCTCCAGCAACACTACCAATGGGTTGCTCCAGCAACACTACCAGTGTGTTGCTCCCAGCAACACTACCAGTGTGTTGCTCCACAACACACCAGTGTGTTGCTCCAGCATCACTACAAGTGTTTGCTCCAGCAAACTACCAGTGTGGTTGCACAGCAACACTACCAGTGTGTTGCTCCATCAACACTACCATTGTGTTTGCCCAGCAACACTACCAGTGTGTTGCGCCAGCAACACTACCAGTGTGTTGCTCCAGCAACACTACCAGTGTTTGGTCCAGCAACACTACCAGTGTGTTGCTCCAGCAGCACTACCATGTGTTCTACCAGCAACACTACCAGGTGTGCTCCAGCAACACTACAGTGGTGTTGCTCCAGCAACACTACCAGTGTCTTGCCTCCAGCTATGCACTACCAGTGTGTTGCTCCAGCAACACTACCATGCCGTTGCGCCAGCAACACTACAAGTGTGTTGCTCCAGCCAACACTTAGCAGTGTGTTGCTCCAGCAACACTCCAGTGTTGTTGCTCCCTTCCAGCAGCACGAACCAGTGTGTTGCTCCAAGCAACACTACCAGTGTGTTCTACAGCAACACTACCATGTGTTGCTCCAGCCACTACCCAGTGTTTGCTCCAGCAACACAACCCAGTGTGTTGCTACAGGCAGCATACCAGTGTGTTGCCTCCAGCAACAAAACTACTAGTGTGTTGGCTCCCAGCACCACTAACAGTGTGTTGCTTCCAGCAACACTACCAGTGTGGTTGCACAGCAACACTACCAGTGTGTTTGCTCCAGCAACTACTACCAGTGTGTTTGCTCCAGCAACACTACCGGTGGGGGGGGGGGGGGGTGTGCTCCAACAGCAGCTACCAGTGTGTTTTTTCAGCCCACACTATCAGTTTTGTTTCAGCCACACCACCAGTGTTGCTCCAGCCACACTACTAAAGTGTTGCTCCAGCCACACTACAATTGTTGCTCCAGCCCACTACTAATGTGTTTGTGCCTCCAGCCACACCAACCATGTTTGCTCCAGCCACAGTACTACTATGTTGCTCCAGCCAAAACTACCGTGTGTTGCTCCAGCCACACACCACAGTGCGCCAGAACACGCCACATGTACAGCTACACTACCACAGTGCCCAAGAAGGAATTACCACAGTGAAAACGAACAACCGCGACCACAGTGCGATAGTTAACACTACATCAGTGCACAAGTAACACTACCACAGTGTATGAACAACACCACCACAGTGTAATAGTAACACTACATCAGTGCACCAGCAACACTACCACAGTGTATCAGCAACACTACCACAGTACACCAGCAACACAACCAGAGTGCACCAGTAACACTACCACAGCACACAAGCAACACAATCAGAGTGCACCAGTAACACTACCACAGTGCACCACCAAACTACCACAGCACCAGCCACACTAACACAGTGCACTAGCCACACTACCACAGTGCACCAGCCACACCACCACAGTGCACCAGCCACACTACCACAGTGCATCAGCCACACTACCACAGTGCAACAACCACACTACCACTTTGCACCAACCATACTACCACAGTGCACCATCACACTACCACAGTGCACCCAGCCATACTACCACAGAGCACCAACCATCACTTCCACATGTGCTCGCAGCCACACACACAGTGCACCCCCATACTGACCAACAGTACACCAGCCACACGACTCACAGTGCACCATGCCCCACACTATCCAACAGTGCACCAGCCACAACTACCACAGTGCAACCAGCCACACTACCACAGTGCACCAGCCACACTACGGGACAGTGCACCCAGCCCAACCTGGCCACAGTGCACCAGCCACACTACACAGTGCAACCAGCCACACTACCACAGTGCAACAATCACACTACCACAGCGCACCAACCATACTACCACAGTGCACCAGCCACACTCCACATTGCAACCGCCAACTACCACAAGTGCACCAGGCCACACTACACAGGCACCAGCCACACTACTACCACAGTGCAACCAGCCACACTACCACTGTGCAACCAGCCACACTACCACAGTGCACCAGCCACACTAATACAAAAGCCACAACCGCAAGCGATTCACATTGTCCGAGCCACACCTTTTATGTGATCCGACTTTTACAGAGTGAACAAAGGCTCGTGCCTGGGGGGCTGATGTGATAGCCAGGAAAGCCTACAAAACAATGCATTTTTCTCCTGTACTGGTTAATAACAAATACAATTATACGTAATGTTATATTTTTTGGGGGTAATAAATTTATTATTCAATTTGACTTTTGCAACAAATAGGTCTATGAATAATATACTGTATTTTTACCTCTAACCGGCTAGTTGAATGGAAATTACAGTTTTTTCCATGTCTGTATTGGAGGCTACATCATCTGTCTCATATAATATATATATATATATATATATAAATATATATATATATATATATATATTTATATATATATATATTTATATAATATATACATAAATATAGTATATATATATTATTATATATATAAAATATATATATATATAATATATATATATAAATAATAAAGTAATATATATATAAATATATATATATATATACTATATATATATATATATATAAATATTATTTCCAGTAATATTAACTACATCGGGCCGTCTCGCCACCAAGGCAGGTGGCCAAAAAGAAAAACTTTCAATCATCACTCCACTCACTCCATCACAGTATTAACTCAGAGCTCGCTACACTACAGTTTATAAAACTGCAACATTAACACCTGGGTCCTTCAGAGTGGCAGACACTGTACTTCCCCATCTCCTGACTTGAGTCCGGCAAATAAGGATTGGGCGATGAAGACATTCTCCTTTATATGAACTATGGGCAGTCAACAAAATGGTACCGAGAATCAAGCCAGAAACAGGCACACACACATGTGTATGTGTGTGTGTGTTTTTTGAAGAAATTGTATACACGTTTTTGTTTTTGTTTCTGGCTCTCGATCGGTATCTTTTATTGACTGCATGTAGTTCATGTCTCCCCACGCCCAACTGATCTTTAATTAGGGACATTTAACTGAACCTCATTTTCCATTATGTCATCATTAAAGTGTACTTCTTATACTGAATTATCATAGAATTCATATACTGAATTTATCTTAGAATTCTTAACTGAATTTTATTCTTTTTATACTGAATTATCTTTCTTGACTCTGTTTCTTGCGACTGCTAACTTTGTTACCAATGTCCTCATATTGAAACTGTAAAAATATGTAAAGATCAGCAACTTCCAGGACGCTTGATAATGGTATATATAATTGACTAAAATTTTAGTTTATGAATTGCTGTCGTTGGGGGCTAAATGACTTATTTATTCGTGCTAAATAACTGTACGCACATAAAAGTTGATGGATGCTATGGAATTAATCTAGTGCTATTATGGATATTAGTGGGACGTAAGCTTGGCGGGAATCGAACCCGAGGCTTCATGTGGTAGGAATCCTGCGCTTTTACACCAGGGCAATGGTAGTTACACTGGAAAAGCGTTTAACTAGTTCACTAAAAGTTTCACACAGCATGGTTCGCAACATTAGCTTCCCGGTATTTATTTTCTACATTTGCCAACCACTAACCACACACAAGTGGAGGTCGAGTTATCATTTATTTTTTTTTTCAGAGACTGTACTTCGAATAAGACGCCGCGATGAAGGATTGTTTTACGTACAACTGGAGTATTTGTGAGTACACAGTATTACCCACTATGTGCGAGCACGGTGGTTAACCACCTATGAGCCACAGTGCTACCTACTCACGATGGGTGGAATCATAGTAAATACATGTGTGAGTGAGCACAGGAAAGAACCAGTGAGAGTAACATCCATACATCTTATTCATTCAGTTAGCCACCTCACTTCCTGCACTCACATCACTTCCTGCACTCAACGCCTCACTTCCTGCACCACTTCTCACTTCCTGCACTCAACTTTCCTAACTTCCTCGCACTCAAACAATCTCACTCCCTGCACCAACTCCTCACTTCCTGCACTTACCAACCATCACTTCCTGCACTAAACCTCACTTCCTGCCCTCACCAACTCCTTTCCTGCACTCAACACCTCACTTCCTGCCCAAAATAAATACTCAACACCTCACTCCGTGCACACAACACCTCACTTCGTGGCCTCCAACACACCTTCACTTCCTACACTCAACACCTCACTCCTGCCATCAACAAACACCTCACTTCCTGCACTCAACGCCCCTTTCCTGCACTCACTCCTCACTTATTCGTGCACTCAACAACCTCACTTCTCACTCAACACCTCACTTCCCTGCACCACCACCCTCACTTCCTGCACTCAACTAACTCCTCATTCCTGCACTCAACACCTCACTCCTGCACTCAACTCCTCACTTCCTGCACTCAACACCTCATATCCTCACTCAAACTCACAACTCCTCACTTCCAGCACTCAACACCTCACTACTTCCTGCACTCAACTCTTCAATGCCTGCACGTCAATCACCTCACTTCCTGCAACTCAAACTCTCAATTCCTGCACTCAATACCTCACTTCCTGCACTCAACTCCTCACTTCCTTTACTCAAGCATTCACTCCTGCACTCAACTCCTCAATTCCTGCACTCAACACCTCACATTCTGAACATCATCTCACTTCATGCACTCAATACCTCAATTCCAGCACTCACATCATTTCCTGCTCACACAACAACATCACTTCTTGCACTCAACACCTCACTTCCTGCACTCAGCACCTATCTTCCTGCAATCAACACCTCACTGCCTGCACTCAACTTCCTCTTTTCCTGCACCCAACACCTCCACTTCCGCACTCAACGCCTCACTCTCCTGCACTCAACATCTCTCTTCCGACGTGCGACCCTGGCGACTCCCAGTCAAGCGTCCTTGCACTCCCCTGCATCTTACTTCCTGCACGTCATCCTCCTCACTGGGTGATGAGACGGGTCCTGCACCCAACCCTCACTCCCCACTCCCTGCACTCAACATCTTACTACCTGCACGCAACTCCTCATTCTTCCCTGCACTTCATCACCTCACTTTTTCACTCATCACCTCGGTTCCTGACTCAACATCTCACTTTCTACTGCATCTCCTCTTCAAGGGTCTTGGCTATGACGATGGGTTTCTTGATATACAAGGAAACAAGGCATCGCCCAACTTTGTGGATCAATATTGATAACTTTCAACACTTATGTATTTCACTTAGAATATTCCAACTGCTGTTTTGCTGCACAACAATGTGCTACTACTTATACTCACACTGGCCACTACTACTAACTGCTACTAACTACTACTACTACTGAATACTACAGCAGCTGATACTCAAAACCATTAGTACACACTACCTAACTGTAAGATATAAGAGTGGAGAAACCACTGCAGAAGGCCTATTGGTCCATACAAGGCAGACCTTATCAAAACCACCGTTCCCAAGCTACTCACGATTTTACTCCTTACCTACGACAACAATCAAACGCGCCTCTCCCACATCTCATATCTGTCCAATCTCTTTTTTAAAGCTACCCGAGGTCCTAGCCTCTACACCCAACTCCCCGGGAGAACTGTCCACGCATCAACAATTCTGTACGAAAATCAGTACTTACCTATTTCCTTTCTAATCAAAATTTATCTAACCTAAATCCGTTATTTCTTCTGGTTCTTACCTGGTTTGATATCCCCTCAGTATTTTATTAATATCGCCTTTGTTTAAATGCCCATCATCCACTTATACATCTTCAATGATATCTCCCCTCATCTACGTCTCTTCCTTCAGAAAGTGAAATCAAGGCTTTAAGTTTATCTTCATACGGGAGATACCTTGTAGCAGTAAATCATTTTAGTCATTCTTCCTCCTCTTAATGTTCTCCCATACGAATATGTTCCATTGTGTAGTAAGGAAACCAAGAGCTGAGCGGATCCAGAAACCCAAATGATGCCACTGAGCAGCATAATCTAATTACACTACTGCTACTACTATACTACTATTTCTACTGTTACTGCTACATTACTACTGCTGTTTCTTTTACCTAATAAAATACTAGTAACACTACGAAACTGCTACTAATATTATTACTACAACTATTTTCTAAAACTACTATTTTACTCCTTCTGCTATCTATTACTACTACTACTATTACTACTACTACTACTACTGCTTGATGCTGCCTGCTGCTGCTGCTGCTACTACTACTACTACTACAACTGCTACTACTACTACTACTAAATGCAACTACTACTACACACTACTACTACTACTACTACTACTACTACTTTCTGGTACTACTACTAACTGCTACTACTACTACTACTTACTACTACTGATGCTGCTGCTGCAGCTACTACTACTACTACATTACAGCTACTACAACTGCTACTAAATCTAAGACTACTACACTACTACTACTACTTCAACTACTACTACAACTACTTCAATAACTACTACAACTACTACTATACTACTACTACTGCTCTACTACTACTACTACTACTACTACTTCTACTAAACTCATACTACTATGCTCTAACTACTACTAATACTACTAACAACACGACTCTCTACTACACTACTACTACTACTACTACTTTCTAATACTGACTACTACTACTACTACACACGCTACTACTACTACTACATACTACTACTACTGCTACTACTACCTAACTGCTACTACTACTCTACTACTTTTACTACTACTACACTTCTCTACTACATGCTACTACTACTATCTAACTACTACTTCCTACTTCTACACAACTACTACTACTTCTACACTACTAACTACTACTACTACTGCTACTTACTACTACTACTACTTCAACTACAAATACTACTACTGCTACATACTACTATTACTACTACTGACTACTACTACTTCTACTACTACTACTACTACACTACTATACTACTACTACTACTACTACTACTGCTACTACTACTACTACTACTACTACTGCTACTAAACTAACTACTGCTACTACTACTCTACTACTTCTACTACTACACTACTCTAACTACTACTCAAACTAATAATAATAATCCGTAATAATAATAAAACAATCTCCCCCAACTTGCTTTCTAAGTGACTGTAACAATTTTTCTTCCCTTTATTCTCAGCTCTCCTCCTCTCCTTTCAGGTGTTCTCTATTCTCTACCCCAGCGAGGTAAACAATAGTGGCAGGTCTCCTACACCCCTACACGTCACAACCAACAGTGAAGTAAAAACAGGTATCACCCTGTTTTATCGTACTGTTTTGTGTGTCCGCATCTAGGGGGTAAATGGTTGGAAAAATTCCAGAGCTGGTGGAATGTTATATCCTTGTTGTATAACTTCATTACATGCTGGAGGTACTCATGTTGTATAAACTCCATTTTACTGAGGTACTCAAGTGTTTATAACTCCATTACTTGCTGGAGGTACTCAAGTGTTGTATAACTCCAATACTTGCTGGAGGTTACTCAAGTGTTGTATAATACATTACTTGTTCTGGAAGTACTCAAGTGTTAGTATGAACTTCATTACTTGCTGAGGTACTCAAGTGTTGTATAACTTCATTACTTGCTGAGGTACTTAAGTGTTGTATAACTCCATAAACTGCTGGAAGTACTCAATGTTTATAACCTCCATTACTTGCTGGAAGTACTCAAGTGTTGTATAACTTCATTACTTGCTGGAGGTACTCAAGTGTTGTATAACTACATTACTTGCTGGAAGTACTCAAGTGTTGTATAACTCCATTACTTGCTGGAGGTACTTAAGTGTTGTGTAACTCCATTACTGGCTGGAGGGTACTCCAAGTGTGGATAACTCCATTAACTTGCTGGAGGTACACAAGTGTTGTATACCTCCATTACTTGCTGGAGGTACTTAGTGTTGTATAACTCCATTAACTTGCTGGAGGACTCAAGTGTTTGTATACTCCATTACATCTTGAGGAACCTTAAGTGTTGTAAACTCATTACATGCGTGAGGTAACTAAGTGGTTGAATAACTCCAATTACTTGCTGAGTACTAAGTGTTGTAAAACTCCATTACTTGCTGGAGGTACTTAAGTGTTGTATAACTCCATTACTTGCTGGAGGTACTTAAGTGTTGTATAACTCCATTACATGCTTGAGGTACTTAAGTGTTGTATAACTCCATTACTTGCTGGAGGTACTTAAGTGTTGTATAACTTCCATTAACTCTTGAGATACTTAAAGTTGTTTGTATAACTCCATTACTTCGGAGGTACTTAAGTGTGTAAAACTCCATTACTTGCTGGGAGGTACTTAAGTGTTGTAATAACTCCATTACTTGCTGAGGTACTTAAGTGTTGTATAACTCCATTACTTGCTGGAGGTACTTAAGTGTTGTATAACTCCATTACATGCTTGAGATACTTAAGTGTTGTATAACTCCATTACTTGCTGAGGTACTTAAGTTGTTGTAATAACTCCATTCCATGCTTAGGTACTTAAGTGTTTGTATAACTCCATTACTCTGCTGGAGGTACTTAAGTTTAGTAAAAACTCATTACTGCTGGAGGTACTTAAGTGTTGTATAACTCATTACTTTGCTGGAGTACTTAAGTGTTGTATACCCTCCATTACCTTCCTGGAGGTACTCAAGTGTTGTTTATAACTCCATTTACTGCTGGAGGTACTTAAGGTTGCATAACACCATTACTTGCAGGAGGTACTCAAGTGTTGATAACTCACACTTACTTGCTGAGGTACTCAAGTATTGTATAACTCCATTACTTGCTGGAGGGTACTCTAGTGTTTGTATAACTCCATTACTTGCGTAGGAGGTACTTAAGTGTTGTATAACTCCATTACCTTGCTGGAGGTACTTAAGTGTTGTATAACTCACATTGACTTGCTTGAGGTACTCAAGTGTTTGTATAACTCCATTTCAATTGCTTGAGTACTTAAGTGTGGTATAACCAATTGACATGCTTGAGTACTTAAGTGTTGTATAACACCATACTTGCTGAGGTACTTAGTTTGTAAAAAACCTCCATTACTTGCTGGAGGAACTTAAGTGTTGTATAACTCCATTACTTGCTGGAGGTACTCAATGTTTTTGTAAAACTCCATTACTTGCTGGAGGTACTTAATGTTGAAAACTCCATTACTTGCAGGAGGTACTCAAGTGTTGTATCACTCCATACTTGCTGGAGGTACTCCAGTGTTGTATAAATCCCATTACTTGCTGGAGGTACTCAAGTGTTGTATAACTCCATTACTTGCTGAGGTACATAAGTTTGTATAACTCCATTACATGCCTGGAGGTTAACTTAATGTGTTGGTATAACTCCATTACTTGCTGGAGTTACTCAAGTGTTGTAAAAACTCCATAACTTGCTGGAGGTACTTA
Organism: Cherax quadricarinatus; assembly: GCF_026875155.1. Classification (NCBI taxonomy): domain Eukaryota; kingdom Metazoa; phylum Arthropoda; class Malacostraca; order Decapoda; family Parastacidae; genus Cherax; species Cherax quadricarinatus. The sequence continues at coordinate 111,442,314 of NC_069399.1, forward strand.
AGGTGTTGTATAACCCATTACTTGCTGAGGTAATCAAGTGTTGTATAACTCCATTACTTGCTGGAGGTACTCAAGTGTTGTATAACTCCATTACATGCTGAGGTACTCCAAAGTGTTGATAACCCATTACATGCTGGAGGTAACTTATAAGTGTTGATAAACACCATTACTTGCTGGATACTCAAGTGTAGTATAACTCCATACTTGCTGGAGGTACTCAAGTGTTGTGTAACTCTCCATTATTTGCTGGAGTTACTCAAGTGTTGTATACTCCATTACTTGCTGGAGGTACTCAGTGTTGTATAAACTCCATTACTGCGGAGGTACCTCAAGTGTTGATAACTCCATTACTTGCTGGAGGTACTCAAGTGTTGTATAACTCCATTACTTGCTGGAGTACTCAATTGTTTGTATAACTCCATTACTTGCTGGAGGTAACTCAAGTGTTGTATACCTCCCATTACTTGCTGAGGTACTAAGTGCGGTATAAACTCCATTACTTCCTGGAGGTACTCAGATGTTGTATAACTCCATTAACTTGCTGGAGGTACTCAAGTGTTGTATAACTCATTACTTGCTGAGGTACTCAAGTGTTGTATAACCCATTACTTGCTGAGGTACTTAAGTGTTTAATAACCTCCATTAGCTTGCTGAGGTACTCAGTGTTGGTTTATAACTCCATACTTGCTGGAGGTACTCAAGTGTTGTATACTCCATTACTTGCTGTAGGAACTGAAGTGTTGTATAACTCCAATTACTTTGCTGGAGGTACTCAAGTGGTTGTATATAACTCATTTACTTGCTGAGGTACTTAAGTTTTTGTATAACTCCATTACTTTGCTGGAGGTAACTCAAAGTGTTGATAACTCCATTACTTGCTGGAGGACTTCAAGTGTTTGTATAACTCCATTACTTGCTGGAGGTACTTAAGTGTTATTAAACTCCATTACTTGCTGGAGGTAACTCAAGTGTTTGTATAACTCCAGTACTTGTCTGAGGTACTCAAGTGATGGTATAATAACTCCATTTACTTGCTGGAGGTACTCAAGTTTGTATAACTCCATTACTTCTGGAGGTACTCTAAGTGTTGTATAACTCCATTACTTGCTGGAGGTACTTAATGTGGTATAACTCCATTACTTGTTTGGAGGTACCTCAAAGTGTTGTATAACTCCATTACTTGCTGGAGGTACTCCAAGTGTTTGTAAAACTCCATTACTTGCTGGAGGTACTGAAGTGTTGTATAATCTCCATTACTTGCTGGAGGTACTCAAGTGTTGGTATTAACTCCATTACTTGCTGGAGGTACTCAAGTGTTTGAATACCTCCATTACTTGCTGGAGGTACTTAAGTGTTGTATAACTCCATTACTTGCTGGAGGTACTTAAGTGTTGTATAAACTCCATTCTTGCTGGAGGTACTCCAAGTGTTGTATAACTCCATTACTTGCTGGAGTTACTTAAGTGTTGTAATGAAACTCCCTTACTATGCTGAGGTACTTAAGTGTTGTATAACTCCATTACTTACTGAGGATAAAAGTGTAGATAAAGGAAACTATTTACCTAATAATGTAACTAAAATAAAACGAACATAGTTCCGTACTTATCTATTCTCTCCCCCTCATTTTCTTTCATCCCCCCCCCTTCCCTTTACTCACTTTCTTATATCTCCCTCCCCACCTTCCTCCCACCTCCCTTTCACATCTCCCTCCCTTCCCGCCTCATTCCCTCCCTCTCCCCGTCCTCTCCTTTCCCTCCATCTCTCCATCCTTTCTCCCCCCCCCCCCTCCTTCCATCCCTCCTCTCGCCCCTAACCACCTTGGACAACACAATATTGATCATGCACCAAAAGTCAGGAGAGACTACAAGCTTTCTGTTCGCCTGTCCTTTGATGTCAATAATTTCTCCAACAAAGAAACGCTCTGTTTCTTGACGAAAGACATGGATTAAGAAGAGAGAGAGAGAGAGAGAGAGAGAGAAGAGGAGAAGAGAGAGAGAGAGAGAGAGAGAGAGAGAGAAACAATAAACAGATTACACATGAAATTATTCAAAATACAGAATCAAATAAAAAAAAGTAAATTTTTTATTTCTTTGTACAGTATACAAACCGTAGTTTACACGTAGTGTAGTATTGTTAGGTTAACAAGTTGTTGTAAGTATGTTAGGTTAACATGTTGTGTAGTATTGTTAGGTTACATGTTGAGTAGTATTGTTAGGTTAACAAGTAAGTGTAGTATTGTTAGGTAACATGTTGTGGTAGTATGTTAGGTTAACATTTGTGTAGTATTGTTAGGTTAACATGTAGTGTAGTATTGTTAGGTTAACATGTAGTGTAGTATTGTTAGGTTAACATGTAGTGTAGTATTGTTAGGTTAACATGTAGTGTAGTATTGTTAGGTTAACATTTGGTATATTGTTAGGTTAACATGTTGTGTAGTATTGTTAGGTTTAACATGATGTGTAGTAATTGTATAGGTTAACATTTGTGTAGTATTGTTTAGGTTAACATGTTGTGTAGTATTGTTAGGTTTAACATGTTGTGTAGTATTGTTAGGTTAAACATGTTGTGTATATTGTTAGGTTAACATGTTGTGGGTAGTAATGTATAGGTTAACATGTTTTGTAAGTATGTGTTAGGTTAACATGTTGTTGTAGTAATTGTTTAGGTTAACATGTTGTGTAAGTATTGTTAGGTTAACAATGTAGTGTAGTATTGTTAGGTTAACAAAACATGTTGTGTTATATTGTTAGGTTAACATGTGTGTAGTATGTTAGGTAACATGTAGTGTTGTATTGTTAGGTTAACTTGTTTGTGTAGGATTGTAGGTTAACATGTAGTGTAGTAATTTTAGGTTACATGTTGTGGAGTATTGTTAGGTTACCATGTTGTGTAGTATTGTTAGGTAACATGTTTGTGTAGTAATTGTTAGTTTAACATGATGTGTAGTATTGTTTAGTTCACAATGTTGTGTAGTATTGTTAGGTAAATGTTGTGTAGTATTGTTAGGTTAACCTGTAGTGTAGTATTGTTAGTTAACATTTTTGGTGTAGTATTGTTAGGTTTTTTTTATTTTAACATGTTTGTAGTTATTGTAAGGGTTAAACATGATTTTGTAGTATTTGTAGGTTTAACATGAGTAGTGTAGTATTGTTAGGTTAACCATGTTGTGTAGTATTGTTAGGTTAACATGTAGTGTAGTATTGTTAGGTTAACATGTAGTGTAGTAATTGTTTTAGGTTTAACATGTTTGTGTTAGTATTGTAGGTTTAACATGTTGTGTAGTATTGTCAGGTTAACATGAGTGTAGTATTGTTAGTTAACATGTTTGTAGTATTGTGTTAGGGTAACATGTAGTGTAGTAATGTTAGGTTAACATGTAGTGTAGTATTTGTTAAGGATAAACATGCTTTGTATATTGTTAGGTAACTGTTGTGTAGTATTGTTAGGTTAACATTAGTGTAGTATTGTTAGGTAACATATGTGGTAGTATTGTTAGGTTAACATGAAGTGTAAGTATTGTTAGGTTAACATGTAGTGTAGTATTGATGGTTAACAATGTAGTGTAGTGTTGTTAGGTTACCATGTTGTGATAGAATTGTTAGGTTTAAAGCCAAACCACCGTGTGTTGGCCCCAGCACCACTACCAGTGTGTTGCTCCAGCAACACTACCCAGGTGTTGCTTCCCGCAGCCTAACAGTGTGTTGTTCCACACACTACCAGGTTGTTTGCTCCAGCAGCACTACCAGTGTGTTTGCTCCAGCAACACTACCATGTTGTTGCCCAGGCAACACTCACTAGTGTGTTGCTCATCAACACTACCAGTGTGTTGCTCCAGCTAGCACTATACCATGTGTTTTGCTCCAGCAACACATCCAGATGTGTTGCTCCAGCAGAACTCCAGTGTGTTGCACCAGCAACACTACCAGTGTGTTGCTCCATGCACCACTACCAGTGTGGTTGCCTCTACCCATCAACACTGCCAGTGTGGTTGCTCCAGCAGCCAGTACCAGTGTGTTGTGCTCCAGCAAACACTGCCAGTGTGTTTGCTCCAGCCAGCAACTACCAGTGTGTTCTCCAGCCACCACTACCAGTGTGTTGCACCAGCAACACTGCAGTGTGGTTGTTGCCCACAAACACTACCAGTGTGTTGCTCCAGCAACACAGCCAGTGTGTTGCTCCAGCACACACTACCAGTGTGTTGCTCCCAGCAACACTACCAGTGTGTTGCTCCAGCAACACTGCCAGTGTGTTGCTCCCAGCAGCAATACCAGTGTGTTGCTCCACACACAACCAGTGTGTTGCTCACAGCAACACTATCATGTGTTGCAACAGCAACACTACCAGTGTGTTGCTCCAGCAAACACTACCAGTTGTGTTTGCTCCCGCAACACTACCAGTGTGTTGCTTCTTTGCTCCAGCAACACTGCCGAGTGTGTTTGCTTCAGCAGCACTACCAGTGTGTTTGCCTCCAGCACACTACCAGTGTGCTGCTCAGCAGCACTGCCAGTGTGTTGCTCCAGCCACACTACCAGTGTTGTTGCTCCACAACCACTAACCATGTGTTTGCTCCAGCAACACTACCAGTGTGTTGCTCCAGCAACATACCAGTGGTTTGCTCCACAACACTACCATGTGTTTGCTCCAGCAACACTACCAGTGTATGGCTCCAGCACCTGCAGTGTGTTGCTCCAGCAGCAGTACCAGTGTGTTGCTCCAGCGAAAACACTGCCATGTGTTGCTCCACAGCAACACCATGTGTTGCTCCCGCAACACAACCAGTGTGGTTGCTCCAGCAACACTCCAGTCGTGTTGCTCCAGCAGCACTACCAGTGTGTTGCTCCACAACACTAACCAGTGTGTTGCTCCACAACACTACCAGTGTGTTTGCTCCAGCAACACTACCAGTTGTTGCTCCAGCAATACTGCCAGTGTGTTGCTCCAGCAGCAATACCTCAGTTGTTTCTCCAGCAACACTACCAGTGTGTTGCTCCAGCAACACTATCAAGGTGTTTGCTCCAGCAACACTACCAGTGTGAGCTCCAGCAACACTACCAGTGTGTTGCTCCATCAACACTACCAGTGGTTGCTCCAGCAACACTGCCAGTGTGTTGCTCAGCAGCACTACCAGTGTGTTGCTCACAGCAACACTTACATGTGCTGCTCCAGCCAGCACAGCATGTGTTGCTCCAGCAACACACCAGTGTGTTTTGCCTCGCAACACTACCAGTGTGTTGATCCCAGCAACACTACCAGTGTGTTGCGCCACAACACTACCCATGTGTTGCCCAGCAACACTAAGTAACCCCGTGTGTCACCATCACACTAACCAGTGTGTTGCTCCAGCAACACTACATGTGTTGCTCCACAACACTACCCAGTAGTTGTTGCTCCAGCAACACTACCAGTGTGTTCTCCAGCAACACTGCCATGTGTTGCTCTCCAGCACACTACCAGTGTGTTGCTCCAGCCACCAACCAGTTGTGTTTGCTCCAGCAACCCAATCTGTGTGTTGCTACAGCAACATACCAGTGTGGGGTTGCTACAGCAACACTATCCAGTGTGTTGCTCCAGCAACACTACCAGTGTGTTGCTCCAGCAACACTGCCAGTGTGTTGCCTCAGCAGCACTACCAGTGTGTTGCTTCCAGCAACCTACCAGTGTGCTGCTCCAGCAGCCACTGCCAGTGTGTTGCTCCAGCAACACTAACCAGTGTGTTGCTCCAGTAATCACTCCAGTGGTGTTGCCTACAGCAACACTACCATGTGCTTGCAGGGCAGTCAACACCTACCAGTGTGTTGCTTCAGCAGGCAGCACTACCGTGTGTTTGCTCCCAGCAACACGACCAGTGTGCTGCTCAAGCAGCACTGCCAGTGTGTTGCGCCAGCAACACTACCAGTGTGTTGCTCCACAACACTACCAGTGTGTTGCTACAGCAACACTACCAGTGTGTTGTCTTCAGCAACACTACCAGTGTGTTGCTCCAGCAACACTACTAGTGTGTTTGCTCCAGCAACACTAACCAGTTGTGTTGCTTCAGCAACGACTACCAAGTGTGCTGCTCCAGCAACACTACCAGTGTGTTGCTTCAGCAACACTAACTACCAGTGGTGTTGCTCAAGCAACACTAAACCAGTGTGTTTGCTCACAGCAACACTACCAGTGTGTCTTCCAGCAACACTACCAGTGGTGTTGCTCCAGCAGCGCTCCAGTGAGTTGCTTCAGCAACACTACCAGTGTGTTGCTCCACAACACTCTAAGTGTTGCTCCCAGCAACACTAAACCAGTGTGTTTTGCTTCAGCAACACTACCATGTGCATAGCTCCACAACACACCCGTGTGTTTGATCCAGCAACACTACCAGTGTGTTGCTCCAGCACACTACCAATGTGTTGCTCCAGCAACACACTAGTGTGTTGCTCCAGCAACACTACCAGTGTGTGCTTCCCAAGCAACACTACCAGTGTGTTGCTCCGGCAAAAAGCACTACAGTGTTTGCTCCAGCAACACACCAGTGTGTTGCTCAGCAGCACTACCAGTGTGTTGCTCCAGCATCACTACCAGTGTTTGCTCCAGCAACACTACTAGTGTGTGCTCCCAGCAACACCCCAATGTGTTGCTCCAGCAGCCACTACCAGTGTGTTGCTCCAGCAACACTACTAGTGTGTTTGCCCAAGCAAACAACTACAGTGTGTTGCCCAGCACACTACCATGTGTTGCCTCCAGCAACACTACCATGTGTTGCACCAGCAACACTACCATGTGGTTGCTCCACAACACTACCAGTGTGGTTCTCCAGCAACACTACTAGTGTGTTGCTCCAGCAACACAACCATGTGTTGATCCAGCAACACTACCAGTGTGGTTGCTCCAGCAGCACTACCATGGTTGCTCCAGCAACACTACCAGTGGTTGCTCCCAGGCAACACTACCATGTGTTGCTCCAGCAACGACTACCCGTGTCTTGCTCCAGCAGCAATACCAGTGGTTGCTCCAGCAACACTACCAATGGGTTGCTCCAGCAACACTACCAGTGTGTTGCTCCCAGCAACACTACCAGTGTGTTGCTCCACAACACACCAGTGTGTTGCTCCAGCATCACTACAAGTGTTTGCTCCAGCAAACTACCAGTGTGGTTGCACAGCAACACTACCAGTGTGTTGCTCCATCAACACTACCATTGTGTTTGCCCAGCAACACTACCAGTGTGTTGCGCCAGCAACACTACCAGTGTGTTGCTCCAGCAACACTACCAGTGTTTGGTCCAGCAACACTACCAGTGTGTTGCTCCAGCAGCACTACCATGTGTTCTACCAGCAACACTACCAGGTGTGCTCCAGCAACACTACAGTGGTGTTGCTCCAGCAACACTACCAGTGTCTTGCCTCCAGCTATGCACTACCAGTGTGTTGCTCCAGCAACACTACCATGCCGTTGCGCCAGCAACACTACAAGTGTGTTGCTCCAGCCAACACTTAGCAGTGTGTTGCTCCAGCAACACTCCAGTGTTGTTGCTCCCTTCCAGCAGCACGAACCAGTGTGTTGCTCCAAGCAACACTACCAGTGTGTTCTACAGCAACACTACCATGTGTTGCTCCAGCCACTACCCAGTGTTTGCTCCAGCAACACAACCCAGTGTGTTGCTACAGGCAGCATACCAGTGTGTTGCCTCCAGCAACAAAACTACTAGTGTGTTGGCTCCCAGCACCACTAACAGTGTGTTGCTTCCAGCAACACTACCAGTGTGGTTGCACAGCAACACTACCAGTGTGTTTGCTCCAGCAACTACTACCAGTGTGTTTGCTCCAGCAACACTACCGGTGGGGGGGGGGGGGGGTGTGCTCCAACAGCAGCTACCAGTGTGTTTTTTCAGCCCACACTATCAGTTTTGTTTCAGCCACACCACCAGTGTTGCTCCAGCCACACTACTAAAGTGTTGCTCCAGCCACACTACAATTGTTGCTCCAGCCCACTACTAATGTGTTTGTGCCTCCAGCCACACCAACCATGTTTGCTCCAGCCACAGTACTACTATGTTGCTCCAGCCAAAACTACCGTGTGTTGCTCCAGCCACACACCACAGTGCGCCAGAACACGCCACATGTACAGCTACACTACCACAGTGCCCAAGAAGGAATTACCACAGTGAAAACGAACAACGCTACCACAGTGCGATAGTAACACTACATCAGTGCACAAGTAACACTACCACAGTGTATGAACAACACCACCACAGTGTAATAGTAACACTACAATCAGTGCATCCACCAACACTACCAACAGTGTAATCAGCAACACTAACACAGTACACCAGCAACACAACCAGGTGCACCAGTAACACTACAACAGAACACAAGCAACACAATCAGAGTGCACCAGTAACACTACCACAGTGCACCAGCCACACTACCACAGTGCACCAGCCACACTACCACAGTGCACTAGCCCACCACTACCACAGTGCACCAGCCACACCACCACAGTGCACACCATCCACACTACCACGTGCATCACCACACTACCACAGTGCAACAACCACACTACCACTTGCCACCACCCATACTACCACAGTGCACCATCACACTACCACAGTGCACCCAGCCATACTACCACAGAGCACCAACCATCACTTCCACATGTGCTCGCAGCCACACACACAGTGCACCCCCATACTGACCAACAGTACACCAGCCACACGACTCACAGTGCACCATGCCCCACACTATCCAACAGTGCACCAGCCACAACTACCACAGTGCAACCAGCCACACTACCACAGTGCACCAGCCACACTACGGGACAGTGCACCCAGCCCAACCTGGCCACAGTGCACCAGCCACACTACACAGTGCAACCAGCCACACTACCACAGTGCAACAATCACACTACCACAGCGCACCAACCATACTACCACAGTGCACCAGCCACACTCCACATTGCAACCGCCAACTACCACAAGTGCACCAGGCCACACTACACAGGCACCAGCCACACTACTACCACAGTGCAACCAGCCACACTACCACTGTGCAACCAGCCACACTACCACAGTGCACCAGCCACACTAATACAAAAGCCACAACCGCAAGCGATTCACATTGTCCGAGCCACACCTTTTATGTGATCCGACTTTTACAGAGTGAACAAAGGCTCGTGCCTGGGGGGCTGATGTGATAGCCAGGAAAGCCTACAAAACAATGCATTTTTCTCCTGTACTGGTTAATAACAAATACAATTATACGTAATGTTATATTTTTTGGGGGTAATAAATTTATTATTCAATTTGACTTTTGCAACAAATAGGTCTATGAATAATATACTGTATTTTTACCTCTAACCGGCTAGTTGAATGGAAATTACAGTTTTTTCCATGTCTGTATTGGAGGCTACATCATCTGTCTCATATAATATATATATATATATATATATAAATATATATATATATATATATATATTTATATATATATATATTTATATAATATATACATAAATATAGTATATATATATTATTATATATATAAAATATATATATATATAATATATATATATAAATAATAAAGTAATATATATATAAATATATATATATATATACTATATATATATATATATATAAATATTATTTCCAGTAATATTAACTACATCGGGCCGTCTCGCCACCAAGGCAGGTGGCCAAAAAGAAAAACTTTCAATCATCACTCCACTCACTCCATCACAGTATTAACTCAGAGCTCGCTACACTACAGTTTATAAAACTGCAACATTAACACCTGGGTCCTTCAGAGTGGCAGACACTGTACTTCCCCATCTCCTGACTTGAGTCCGGCAAATAAGGATTGGGCGATGAAGACATTCTCCTTTATATGAACTATGGGCAGTCAACAAAATGGTACCGAGAATCAAGCCAGAAACAGGCACACACACATGTGTATGTGTGTGTGTGTTTTTTGAAGAAATTGTATACACGTTTTTGTTTTTGTTTCTGGCTCTCGATCGGTATCTTTTATTGACTGCATGTAGTTCATGTCTCCCCACGCCCAACTGATCTTTAATTAGGGACATTTAACTGAACCTCATTTTCCATTATGTCATCATTAAAGTGTACTTCTTATACTGAATTATCATAGAATTCATATACTGAATTTATCTTAGAATTCTTAACTGAATTTTATTCTTTTTATACTGAATTATCTTTCTTGACTCTGTTTCTTGCGACTGCTAACTTTGTTACCAATGTCCTCATATTGAAACTGTAAAAATATGTAAAGATCAGCAACTTCCAGGACGCTTGATAATGGTATATATAATTGACTAAAATTTTAGTTTATGAATTGCTGTCGTTGGGGGCTAAATGACTTATTTATTCGTGCTAAATAACTGTACGCACATAAAAGTTGATGGATGCTATGGAATTAATCTAGTGCTATTATGGATATTAGTGGGACGTAAGCTTGGCGGGAATCGAACCCGAGGCTTCATGTGGTAGGAATCCTGCGCTTTTACACCAGGGCAATGGTAGTTACACTGGAAAAGCGTTTAACTAGTTCACTAAAAGTTTCACACAGCATGGTTCGCAACATTAGCTTCCCGGTATTTATTTTCTACATTTGCCAACCACTAACCACACACAAGTGGAGGTCGAGTTATCATTTATTTTTTTTTTCAGAGACTGTACTTCGAATAAGACGCCGCGATGAAGGATTGTTTTACGTACAACTGGAGTATTTGTGAGTACACAGTATTACCCACTATGTGCGAGCACGGTGGTTAACCACCTATGAGCCACAGTGCTACCTACTCACGATGGGTGGAATCATAGTAAATACATGTGTGAGTGAGCACAGGAAAGAACCAGTGAGAGTAACATCCATACATCTTATTCATTCAGTTAGCCACCTCACTTCCTGCACTCACATCACTTCCTGCACTCAACGCCTCACTTCCTGCACCACTTCTCACTTCCTGCACTCAACTTTCCTAACTTCCTCGCACTCAAACAATCTCACTCCCTGCACCAACTCCTCACTTCCTGCACTTACCAACCATCACTTCCTGCACTAAACCTCACTTCCTGCCCTCACCAACTCCTTTCCTGCACTCAACACCTCACTTCCTGCCCAAAATAAATACTCAACACCTCACTCCGTGCACACAACACCTCACTTCGTGGCCTCCAACACACCTTCACTTCCTACACTCAACACCTCACTCCTGCCATCAACAAACACCTCACTTCCTGCACTCAACGCCCCTTTCCTGCACTCACTCCTCACTTATTCGTGCACTCAACAACCTCACTTCTCACTCAACACCTCACTTCCCTGCACCACCACCCTCACTTCCTGCACTCAACTAACTCCTCATTCCTGCACTCAACACCTCACTCCTGCACTCAACTCCTCACTTCCTGCACTCAACACCTCATATCCTCACTCAAACTCACAACTCCTCACTTCCAGCACTCAACACCTCACTACTTCCTGCACTCAACTCTTCAATGCCTGCACGTCAATCACCTCACTTCCTGCAACTCAAACTCTCAATTCCTGCACTCAATACCTCACTTCCTGCACTCAACTCCTCACTTCCTTTACTCAAGCATTCACTCCTGCACTCAACTCCTCAATTCCTGCACTCAACACCTCACATTCTGAACATCATCTCACTTCATGCACTCAATACCTCAATTCCAGCACTCACATCATTTCCTGCTCACACAACAACATCACTTCTTGCACTCAACACCTCACTTCCTGCACTCAGCACCTATCTTCCTGCAATCAACACCTCACTGCCTGCACTCAACTTCCTCTTTTCCTGCACCCAACACCTCCACTTCCGCACTCAACGCCTCACTCTCCTGCACTCAACATCTCTCTTCCGACGTGCGACCCTGGCGACTCCCAGTCAAGCGTCCTTGCACTCCCCTGCATCTTACTTCCTGCACGTCATCCTCCTCACTGGGTGATGAGACGGGTCCTGCACCCAACCCTCACTCCCCACTCCCTGCACTCAACATCTTACTACCTGCACGCAACTCCTCATTCTTCCCTGCACTTCATCACCTCACTTTTTCACTCATCACCTCGGTTCCTGACTCAACATCTCACTTTCTACTGCATCTCCTCTTCAAGGGTCTTGGCTATGACGATGGGTTTCTTGATATACAAGGAAACAAGGCATCGCCCAACTTTGTGGATCAATATTGATAACTTTCAACACTTATGTATTTCACTTAGAATATTCCAACTGCTGTTTTGCTGCACAACAATGTGCTACTACTTATACTCACACTGGCCACTACTACTAACTGCTACTAACTACTACTACTACTGAATACTACAGCAGCTGATACTCAAAACCATTAGTACACACTACCTAACTGTAAGATATAAGAGTGGAGAAACCACTGCAGAAGGCCTATTGGTCCATACAAGGCAGACCTTATCAAAACCACCGTTCCCAAGCTACTCACGATTTTACTCCTTACCTACGACAACAATCAAACGCGCCTCTCCCACATCTCATATCTGTCCAATCTCTTTTTTAAAGCTACCCGAGGTCCTAGCCTCTACACCCAACTCCCCGGGAGAACTGTCCACGCATCAACAATTCTGTACGAAAATCAGTACTTACCTATTTCCTTTCTAATCAAAATTTATCTAACCTAAATCCGTTATTTCTTCTGGTTCTTACCTGGTTTGATATCCCCTCAGTATTTTATTAATATCGCCTTTGTTTAAATGCCCATCATCCACTTATACATCTTCAATGATATCTCCCCTCATCTACGTCTCTTCCTTCAGAAAGTGAAATCAAGGCTTTAAGTTTATCTTCATACGGGAGATACCTTGTAGCAGTAAATCATTTTAGTCATTCTTCCTCCTCTTAATGTTCTCCCATACGAATATGTTCCATTGTGTAGTAAGGAAACCAAGAGCTGAGCGGATCCAGAAACCCAAATGATGCCACTGAGCAGCATAATCTAATTACACTACTGCTACTACTATACTACTATTTCTACTGTTACTGCTACATTACTACTGCTGTTTCTTTTACCTAATAAAATACTAGTAACACTACGAAACTGCTACTAATATTATTACTACAACTATTTTCTAAAACTACTATTTTACTCCTTCTGCTATCTATTACTACTACTACTATTACTACTACTACTACTACTGCTTGATGCTGCCTGCTGCTGCTGCTGCTACTACTACTACTACTACAACTGCTACTACTACTACTACTAAATGCAACTACTACTACACACTACTACTACTACTACTACTACTACTACTTTCTGGTACTACTACTAACTGCTACTACTACTACTACTTACTACTACTGATGCTGCTGCTGCAGCTACTACTACTACTACATTACAGCTACTACAACTGCTACTAAATCTAAGACTACTACACTACTACTACTACTTCAACTACTACTACAACTACTTCAATAACTACTACAACTACTACTATACTACTACTACTGCTCTACTACTACTACTACTACTACTACTTCTACTAAACTCATACTACTATGCTCTAACTACTACTAATACTACTAACAACACGACTCTCTACTACACTACTACTACTACTACTACTTTCTAATACTGACTACTACTACTACTACACACGCTACTACTACTACTACATACTACTACTACTGCTACTACTACCTAACTGCTACTACTACTCTACTACTTTTACTACTACTACACTTCTCTACTACATGCTACTACTACTATCTAACTACTACTTCCTACTTCTACACAACTACTACTACTTCTACACTACTAACTACTACTACTACTGCTACTTACTACTACTACTACTTCAACTACAAATACTACTACTGCTACATACTACTATTACTACTACTGACTACTACTACTTCTACTACTACTACTACTACACTACTATACTACTACTACTACTACTACTACTGCTACTACTACTACTACTACTACTACTGCTACTAAACTAACTACTGCTACTACTACTCTACTACTTCTACTACTACACTACTCTAACTACTACTCAAACTAATAATAATAATCCGTAATAATAATAATAATAATCTCCCCCAACTTGCTTTCTATGTGACTGTAACAATTTTTCTTCCCTTTATTCTTCAGTCTCCTCCTCTCCTTTCAGGTGTTCTCTATTCTCTACCCCAGCGAGGTAAACAATAGTGGCAGGTCTCCTACACCCCTACACGTCACAACCAACAGTGAAGTAAAAACAGGTATCACCCTGTTTTATCGTACTGTTTTGTGTGTCCGCATCTAGGGGGTAAATGGTTGGAAAATTCCAGAGCTGGTGGAATGTTATATCCTGTGTTGTATAACTTCATTACATGCTGGAGGTACTCATGTTGTATAAACTCCATTTTACTGAGGTACTCAAGTGTTTATAACTCCATTACTTGCTGGAGGTACTCAAGTGTTGTATAACTCCAATACTTGCTGGAGGTTACTCAAGTGTTGTATAATACATTACTTGTTCTGGAAGTACTCAAGTGTTAGTATGAACTTCATTACTTGCTGAGGTACTCAAGTGTTGTATAACTTCATTACTTGCTGAGGTACTTAAGTGTTGTATAACTCCATAAACTGCTGGAAGTACTCAATGTTTATAACCTCCATTACTTGCTGGAAGTACTCAAGTGTTGTATAACTCCATTACTTGCTGGAGTACTCAAGTGTTGTATAACTACCATTACTTGCTGGAAGTACTCAAGTGTTGTATAACTCCATTACTTGCGGAGGTACTTAAGTGTTGTGTAACTCCATTACTGGCTGGAGGGTACTCCAAGTGTGGATAACTCCATTAACTTGCTGGAGGTACACAAGTGTTGTATACCTCCATTACTTGCTGGAGGTACTTAGTGTTGTATAACTCCATTAACTTGCTGGAGGACTCAAGTGTTTGTATACTCCATTACATCTTGAGGAACCTTAAGTGTTGTAAACTCATTACATGCGTGAGGTAACTAAGTGGTTGAATAACTCCAATTACTTGCTGAGTACTAAGTGTTGTAAAACTCCATTACTTGCTGGAGGTACTTAAGTGTGTATAACTCCATTACTTGCTGGAGGTACTCAAGTGTTGTATAACTCCATTACATGCTTGAGGTACTTAAGTGTTGTATAACTCCATTACTTGCTGGAGGTACTTAAGTGTTGTATAACTTCCATTAACTCTTGAGATACTTAAAGTTGTTTGTATAACTCCATTACTTCGGAGGTACTTAAGTGTGTAAAACTCCATTACTTGCTGGGAGGTACTTAAGTGTTGTAATAACTCCATTACTTGCTGAGGTACTTAATTGTTGTATACTCCATTACTTGCTGGGAGGTACTTAAGTGTTGTATAACTCCATTACATTCTTGAGGTACTTAAGTGTTGTATAACTCCATTACTTGCTGAGGTACTTAAGTTGTTGTAATAACTCCATTCCATGCTTAGGTACTTAAGTGTTTGTATAACTCCATTACTCTGCTGGAGGTACTTAAGTTTAGTAAAAACTCATTACTGCTGGAGGTACTTAAGTGTTGTATAACTCATTACTTTGCTGGAGTACTTAAGTGTTGTATACCCTCCATTACCTTCCTGGAGGTACTCAAGTGTTGTTTATAACTCCATTTACTGCTGGAGGTACTTAAGGTTGCATAACACCATTACTTGCAGGAGGTACTCAAGTGTTGATAACTCACACTTACTTGCTGAGGTACTCAAGTATTGTATAACTCCATTACTTGCTGGAGGGTACTCTAGTGTTTGTATAACTCCATTACTTGCGTAGGAGGTACTTAAGTGTTGTATAACTCCATTACCTTGCTGGAGGTACTTAAGTGTTGTATAACTCACATTGACTTGCTTGAGGTACTCAAGTGTTTGTATAACTCCATTTCAATTGCTTGAGTACTTAAGTGTGGTATAACCAATTGACATGCTTGAGTACTTAAGTGTTGTATAACACCATACTTGCTGAGGTACTTAGTTTGTAAAAAACCTCCATTACTTGCTGGAGGAACTTAAGTGTTGTATAACTCCATTACTTGCTGGAGGTACTCAATGTTTTTGTAAAACTCCATTACTTGCTGGAGGTACTTAATGTTGAAAACTCCATTACTTGCAGGAGGTACTCAAGTGTTGTATCACTCCATACTTGCTGGAGGTACTCCAGTGTTGTATAAATCCCATTACTTGCTGGAGGTACTCAAGTGTTGTATAACTCCATTACTTGCTGAGGTACATAAGTTTGTATAACTCCATTACATGCCTGGAGGTTAACTTAATGTGTTGGTATAACTCCATTACTTGCTGGAGTTACTCAAGTGTTGTAAAAACTCCATAACTTGCTGGAGGTACTTAAGGTGTTGTATAACCCATTACTTGCTGAGGTAATCAAGTGTTGTATAACTCCATTACTTGCTGGAGGTACTCAAGTGTTGTATAACTCCATTACATGCTGAGGTACTCCAAAGTGTTGATAACCCATTACATGCTGGAGGTAACTTATAAGTGTTGATAAACACCATTACTTGCTGGATACTCAAGTGTAGTATAACTCCATACTTGCTGGAGGTACTCAAGTGTTGTGTAACTCTCCATTATTTGCTGGAGTTACTCAAGTGTTGTATACTCCATTACTTGCTGGAGGTACTCAGTGTTGTATAAACTCCATTACTGCGGAGGTACCTCAAGTGTTGATAACTCCATTACTTGCTGGAGGTACTCAAGTGTTGTATAACTCCATTACTTGCTGGAGTACTCAATTGTTTGTATAACTCCATTACTTGCTGGAGGTAACTCAAGTGTTGTATACCTCCCATTACTTGCTGAGGTACTAAGTGCGGTATAAACTCCATTACTTCCTGGAGGTACTCAGATGTTGTATAACTCCATTAACTTGCTGGAGGTACTCAAGTGTTGTATAACTCATTACTTGCTGAGGTACTCAAGTGTTGTATAACCCATTACTTGCTGAGGTACTTAAGTGTTTAATAACCTCCATTAGCTTGCTGAGGTACTCAGTGTTGGTTTATAACTCCATACTTGCTGGAGGTACTCAAGTGTTGTATACTCCATTACTTGCTGTAGGAACTGAAGTGTTGTATAACTCCAATTACTTTGCTGGAGGTACTCAAGTGGTTGTATATAACTCATTTACTTGCTGAGGTACTTAAGTTTTTGTATAACTCCATTACTTTGCTGGAGGTAACTCAAAGTGTTGATAACTCCATTACTTGCTGGAGGACTTCAAGTGTTTGTATAACTCCATTACTTGCTGGAGGTACTTAAGTGTTATTAAACTCCATTACTTGCTGGAGGTAACTCAAGTGTTTGTATAACTCCAGTACTTGTCTGAGGTACTCAAGTGATGGTATAATAACTCCATTTACTTGCTGGAGGTACTCAAGTTTGTATAACTCCATTACTTCTGGAGGTACTCTAAGTGTTGTATAACTCCATTACTTGCTGGAGGTACTTAATGTGGTATAACTCCATTACTTGTTTGGAGGTACCTCAAAGTGTTGTATAACTCCATTACTTGCTGGAGGTACTCCAAGTGTTTGTAAAACTCCATTACTTGCTGGAGGTACTGAAGTGTTGTATAATCTCCATTACTTGCTGGAGGTACTCAAGTGTTGGTATTAACTCCATTACTTGCTGGAGGTACTCAAGTGTTTGAATACCTCCATTACTTGCTGGAGGTACTTAAGTGTTGTATAACTCCATTACTTGCTGGAGGTACTTAAGTGTTGTATAAACTCCATTCTTGCTGGAGGTACTCCAAGTGTTGTATAACTCCATTACTTGCTGGAGTTACTTAAGTGTTGTAATGAAACTCCCTTACTATGCTGAGGTACTTAAGTGTTGTATAACTCCATTACTTACTGAGGATAAAAGTGTAGATAAAGGAAACTATTTACCTAATAATGTAACTAAAATAAAACGAACATAGTTCCGTACTTATCTATTCTCTCCCCCTCATTTTCTTTCATCCCCCCCCCTTCCCTTTACTCACTTTCTTATATCTCCCTCCCCACCTTCCTCCCACCTCCCTTTCACATCTCCCTCCCTTCCCGCCTCATTCCCTCCCTCTCCCCGTCCTCTCCTTTCCCTCCATCTCTCCATCCTTTCTCCCCCCCCCCCCTCCTTCCATCCCTCCTCTCGCCCCTAACCACCTTGGACAACACAATATTGATCATGCACCAAAAGTCAGGAGAGACTACAAGCTTTCTGTTCGCCTGTCCTTTGATGTCAATAATTTCTCCAACAAAGAAACGCTCTGTTTCTTGACGAAAGACATGGATTAAGAAGAGAGAGAGAGAGAGAGAGAGAGAGAAGAGGAGAAGAGAGAGAGAGAGAGAGAGAGAGAGAGAGAAACAATAAACAGATTACACATGAAATTATTCAAAATACAGAATCACATAAAAAAAAGTAAATTTTTTTAATTCTTTGTACAGTATACAAACCGTAGTTTTACACGTAGTGTAGTAATTGTTAGGTTACAAGTTGTTGTAAGTATGTTAGGTTAACATGTTGTGTAGTATTGTTAGGTTACATGTTGAGTAGTATTGTTAGGTTAACAAGTAAGTGTAGTATTGTTAGGTAACATGTTGTGGTAGTATGTTAGGTTAACATTTGTGTAGTATTGTTAGGTTAACATGTAGTGTAGTATTGTTAGGTTAACATGTTGTGTAGTATTGTTAGGTTAACATGTAGTGTAGTATTGTTAGGTTAAGCATGTTGCGTAGTATTGTTAGGTTAACATTTGGTATATTGTTAGGTTAACATGTTGTGTAGTATTGTTAGGTTTAACATGATGTGTAGTAATTGTATAGGTTAACATTTGTGTAGTATTGTTTAGGTTAACATGTTGTGTAGTATTGTTAGGTTTAACATGTTGTGTAGTATTGTTAGGTTAAACATGTTGTGTATATTGTTAGGTTAACATGTTGTGGGTAGTAATGTATAGGTTAACATGTTTTGTAAGTATGTGTTAGGTTAACATGTTGTTGTAGTAATTGTTTAGGTTAACATGTTGTGTAAGTATTGTTAGGTTAACAATGTAGTGTAGTATTGTTAGGTTAACAAAACATGTTGTGTTATATTGTTAGGTTAACATGTGTGTAGTATGTTAGGTAACATGTAGTGTTGTATTGTTAGGTTAACTTGTTTGTGTAGGATTGTAGGTTAACATGTAGTGTAGTAATTTTAGGTTACATGTTGTGGAGTATTGTTAGGTTACCATGTTGTGTAGTATTGTTAGGTAACATGTTTGTGTAGTAATTGTTAGTTTAACATGATGTGTAGTATTGTTTAGTTCACAATGTTGTGTAGTATTGTTAGGTAAATGTTGTGTAGTATTGTTAGGTTAACCTGTAGTGTAGTATTGTTAGTTAACATTTTTGGTGTAGTATTGTTAGGTTTTTTTTATTTTAACATGTTTGTAGTTATTGTAAGGGTTAAACATGATTTTGTAGTATTTGTAGGTTTAACATGAGTAGTGTAGTATTGTTAGGTTAACCATGTTGTGTAGTATTGTTAGGTTAACATGTAGTGTAGTATTGTTAGGTTAACATGTAGTGTAGTAATTGTTTTAGGTTTAACATGTTTGTGTTAGTATTGTAGGTTTAACATGTTGTGTAGTATTGTCAGGTTAACATGAGTGTAGTATTGTTAGTTAACATGTTTGTAGTATTGTGTTAGGGTAACATGTAGTGTAGTAATGTTAGGTTAACATGTAGTGTAGTATTTGTTAAGGATAAACATGCTTTGTATATTGTTAGGTAACTGTTGTGTAGTATTGTTAGGTTAACATTAGTGTAGTATTGTTAGGTAACATATGTGGTAGTATTGTTAGGTTAACATGAAGTGTAAGTATTGTTAGGTTAACATGTAGTGTAGTATTGATGGTTAACAATGTAGTGTAGTGTTGTTAGGTTACCATGTTGTGATAGAATTTTCTAACCAAATTTCTAAAGCTTTCCAAGGAAATAGAGTCAATAACCCTAATAATTTTTTTTAGAAGGTTAATTTAGGATATTTTTTTTACTAGTGAACTGATAACTTGTTTTTAAATTGGGCCCAATGTGCAACTCTTGGGTATCTTTATTGAGGAAACTTTTCGCCACATATTTTGGCTTTTCCCATCCATACTTCATCTACAATCCTGTCAGAACGCAACTTCGGGGGATCTTAATACTTGGGAATTCTTCGCTTGCCTAACCCTTGGGCACGACCTACTTCCTCATTGGACAAATGTGACACCACCTACAACTGCTACCCGCTACCAGGGCCAGGCACATCGCGGAGCCGGATCTGGTATGACAGGGCGACCCGTGGGGAGCCCCCGCCGAGCATGCGGAGGCTAGACAGGAAGTTGCAGGTTGGGTCCACCGGCTGCGACTTGGCTACCCTACTGCCAGAAGACTCATTGACCGCGTGCGAGAGGAGCGCTGCTGCCATTGCAACCAGATGGTCCCAGGTCCACTAGTGCACTACCTCCTCGACTGTCCAGCGACGGTGCCACTCCGACAAGGCACTTCCCAATGGCGCCTGGGGACCCGAACCGAGAAGACACCGCAGCCCGGCTGGTGTACCTCGCCACCCAAGACCTGGGAACTCTCATCCCCATCCTGGCTGCCCACCCACCACCTCGATGACGCCGCCACATACAACTACGAGTCGCCACTACGCTCCATCTATCACCTCTCCTACTCTTCCTTCTTTCACTCCCCTACCTCCTCTCCCCCCCGCTTTAAAAAAAAAAAAAAAAAAAAAAAAAAAATCCAATGGAGCCTGTACCGCTTTCTAGGTAAAAGTCTGAAATACCTAGAACCAATGCCACACTAAACCCAAAATTTGACGGAGCTACAATGCCTGAAGACCCTTGACCTTGCGATCTGCCGACGAAAAGAAAGAAGACACTCCCCACTTGGGGAGTCAGTGCAAGATAGAAGAAGAAGTTACCCTCCAACCGGAGGGCCCAAGAGAGAAGATAGAAGAATGAAGAAGACGATCGACACCCCCGCCCCGGGGGCCACCGCCGGGTCACCATCTGGAGAAGACCCGGGCCGGAAGTACCGGCAAATCTTTAATGAATGAATGAATGAACCTACAACTGCTGCACCTCTCCTGTCGACGGTTTATAAGCTCCTTCTCCGCTCATATGCCGTATTCTATTCAAGATTGATGGACTGACCACATCGACTCAAGGTTGAGGGACTGATTACCTCATTCCCCTCCTGTTCTTCAAGTTTATCCTTTGTATGGACTGATACCACATTAGTGGTATCTATGTTCATTTACCTAACATCAAAATTATGCTTCACCTGAGTACATACGACTGAAGTGTGATAATAACCCCTTCCCCTACAATTCCCTTTCACTCCCTTACAATATATTCGGTCACCATTTTAAATAATTTTTATGTCTTATATAAATATGGAATAATATACGAACGGTAATTAATTCATGTATGCATTCATAAATTTATTTCTTTGTAGATGCACAGTAAGTGCTGTTTCGAATACAATTTAAACAAAACAACGGCAGCTTCACCATCTCCGAAGTCTTAGCAAGAATCCTCCTGAAAACAGTAAACCCTGCCATAACATAGTCTCTCCTGTTATACTACACAAAGCACATTACAGAGAGTGTACACCTGAAACAAGCGGGCCTCTTTCCAGTCTATATTTGTCCAACCTATTTTTATGTTACCCAAGTAATAGCTTTTATATCCTTTTACCTTGTACAAATTAATTGCTCTCATATTGTATTACTTTTGTCACTACAATACTACTACTACTACTACTACTACTCCCTACTACTACTACTACTACTACACTACTACTATACCACTAGAAAACATCGAAATGTTACCTCACTAGTATTGCACCTCACTCGAGCCTTTATTAATACCCTCTGTGTCCATGTATTGGTTTGTAATGGGTTGATAAAAACTCCTGGAGAGCGAAACGTTGCCACAATAAAATTCACATTAGTTGCACTTGTGTCCTTTTACTTTACATAATTTTATCAACTAGTCACCATCATTGTAACAAGTTGTGCTGATCCATCCATCAAAATAGCCTTTGCTCCTCTGTTTACTACGTCTGAGTTGCCTGACATTATTTGTGCCCAGAAGAAACTCCAAGAACTTTTTACCGCAGCTGTACATAATTGCACTCATTTTTTGATGAAGGAAAATATATTAAGTATTTGTTCTTTGCTGTCTCTTGCTGGTTCCTACATTGGTTATCTAGTTAACTCAGTACAAACAGGTACACAGGCCACCAGATTGTACCTGTATTCGTAATAATATAGATATCCAAACGTTGCATATGTGTCTCATTTATCATCCTTCTAACTCATCTGAGTTTTCAACTTCCAGCTGTGCCCTCTTGTTCCTGTATACCATCTCTAAAACATTTTGCCCTTGTTCACCTTGTCAGTTCCTCTCAGTATTTTGTATGTCGTTTTCATATCCCCCTTATCCCTCCTGTCCTCCAGTGTCATCAGGTTGAGATCCCTTAATCTCTCCTCATAGGACATACGTCATAGCTCCGAGACTAATCTTGTTGCAAACTTCTGCACTTTCTCTAATTTTTTGACGTGCTTGACCAGGTGTTGGTTCCATGCTGGTGCTGCATACTCCAGTATGGGCCTGATGTACTCTATGTATAAGTTCATTTAATGACTCCTAACTTATATGACAAAACGCTGTTCTTAGGTTTGCCAGGCGCCCATATACTGCAGCAGTTATATGGCTAATGTTCTCCTCAGGGGATGTACTCGGCACGATACTCACCCGAGTTCCTTTTCCTTCAGTGAGGTTTGCAGCCCTTGACCCTCAAGCTTGAACTCCGTCTGTGGTCTTCTCTGTACTTCCCCAAGCTTCATAACTTTGCACTTGGAGTTAAATTCCAGGAGCCATTTGTTAGATCAGTCTTGTAGTGTGCGTGCGCGCGCGCTTGAGCGAGTGTGTATATATATATGTGTGTGTGTGTGTGTGTGTGTGTGTGTGTGTACTCACCTAGTTGTGGTTGCAGGGGTCGATTCATAGCTCCTGGTCCCGAATCTTAACCGGTCGTTACTGGATCACTCACTCCCTGATCTGTGAGCCTCATCATACCCCTTCTTAAAGCTATGTATGAATCCTGCCTCAACCACCTCACTTTCCAGACTATTCCGCTGCTAGACAACTCTGTGACTGAAGAAATACTTTCTAACATCTCTGTGATTTATCTGATTCTTCAACCTTCAATTGTGACCCTTTATCGCTGTGTCCCTTCTCTGGAACATCTTAGCTCTGTCCACCTTGTCAATTCCTCTCAGTATTTTATATACTGTTATCATGTCTCCCTGTCCCTACTGTACTCCAGGTCGAATTCCTTTAACCTCTCCTTGTAGGACATACCCCTTAGTTCCGGGACTAGTCTCGTTGTAAACCTTTGCACTTTCTCTAATTTCCTGACATGTTTCCCAGGTGTGGGTTCCAAACTGCATACTCTAATATAGGCCAGACGTACACGGTGTACAGAGTCCTGAACAACTCCTTACTGACATCTCGGAAAGCTATTCTTAGGTTTGCTAGTCACCTATATGTTGCAGCAGTTATTTGGTTGATGTGCACCTCAGGAGATATGTTCAGTATTATACTCACCCCAAGATCCTTTACCTTGAATGAGGTTTGTAGTCTTTGGCTTACCCCTAGGCTGTATTCTGTCTGCCCTTCCCGATCTTCATGACTTTACATTTGGCGGAGTTTAATTCCAGGAGCCAGTTGCTAGAGAAGGCCTGTACCCTGTCCAGATCCCATTGTAGTCGTGCCTGGTCCTCCTCGATTGAATTCTACTCATTAACTTCACATCATCTGCAAATAGAGACACTTCTGAGTCTATTCCGTCCGTCATTTCATTCACATATTCAGAAACAGCACCGGTCCTAGAACTGACCCATGTGGAACCCAGCTCGTCACAGGCGCCCACTCCGACACTTCATCACGTACCATGACTCGCTGTTGCCTTCCTGTCAGGTATCTCTGATCCACTGCAGTGCCTTCCCTGTTATACCTGCCTGGTCCTTCAGCTTTTGCGCTAATCTCTTGTGAGATACTGTGTCAAAAGCCTTTTTATAGTCCAAGAAAATGCAATCTACCCCCGCCTCTCTCTCTTGTCTTACTTCTGTCACCTTGTCATAGAACTAAAGGAAGTTTGTGACGCAGGATTTCTAGTCCCTTTATCCTTGCTGATTGTTGTAGATAAGCTCATTCCTTTCTATGTGCACCAAAACTCTTCTCCTGATAATCTTCTCCATGACTTTGCATACTATACATGTTAGTGACACTGGTCTGTAGTTTAATGCTTCTTGTCTGTCACCTTTTGTAAAAACTGGGACTACATTTGCTGTCTTCCTTACCTCAGGTAGTCGCCCTGTTTTGATAGTGTTGAAGATTGTTGTTAGTGGTACACAGAGCACCTCTGCTCACTCTCTCAGGACCCACAGAGAGATGTTATCCAGTCCTATCGCCTTTGAGGTATTTAGTTCGCTTAGCAGCCTCTTCACCTCCTCTTCAGTTGCATGTATCGTGTTCAGCACTTGATGGTGTACTCCGCCACATCGTGTTTCTGGAGTTCTTTCTGTCTCCACTGTGAATACTTCTTTAAATCTTATGTTGAGCTCCTCACATACTTCTCAGTCGTTTCTTGTGAGCTCCCATCCTTTCTTCTTCAGCCTGATTACCTGGTCCTTTACTGTTGTTTTTCTCCTGATGTGACTACACAACAGCTTTGGGTCGAACTTGGTTTTCGCTACTATGTCATTTTCGTATCGTCGCTGAGCCTCCCTCCTTACCTGTGCGTATTCATTTCTGGCTCTTCGACTACTCTCCAAGATCAAGATCAAGAGATTTTAGGTAAGACCCCATGTGGGGTGAGCTGGGAAGACGGGATAGGCAAAGAATAGTTGTGGAGAGGAGTGTCCACAGTCGAAGAAAAAGAGCCAGGGCTTAACCCAGCTGCTAGACTGAAAACAGGAAGAGCAAGTTGTGTATGCGTCGGTCTCGTGGTAGTTAAGGTCTTGAGTCTTGGGAAGTTGACAGTTTCTAGGTCGTAGGAGAGGGTAGGCAGGTAGAAATATCAGAGGGCAGCACATAGGTTTGCAGTGGAGCCATTTTCAAACTTTTTGAAGCTGCTTCTGGAGAGGTGACATCATTTTAGTCTTGTTACTGAAGGTGAAACGTAGAGGTTTGATGAACTCAAGGACTTGGGTGAGTGTGAAGTGAAGAGGTGATTCGCAGGCATAATTGACTGTTCCAGCACCGAGGCCTTTGTAGAGCTCAGTGAAGGTCATGGTGACAGCATTCGATGGGAAAGTGTATAAAGTAAGGTTTTCCCATGAGGGTGTATTGGAGTCGTCACTATCTTCTGAAGTGGATTCATTTGGCGAGTCTACAGTGGTGTTATCAGGTGACAGAGGGTCGACAGGAGCAGTGAAGAGGTGTAATGGTTGTGTAACAGCAGGTTGGGAGGCGTAGGAAACGGTGGTTGGGGCAGCAGATCATCGTTTTTTGGCAGTGGAAGGGGTTTTTAGAATTAAACAAGAGAATTGTTTTGGGCAGGAGACGGGTTCTCGGGTTGCTTAAAGTTCACACTTGGGAACAATTTTTAAAGATTCGACCGAAGGTGTGGATCCGGGAAATTGAAGGCAGGCATGTTGTTAAAACGGAATAGCCTTAATAGGGGTGTTGAAAGTTTGGGGGTTTGTTTGCATTTAAAAAAGTTTTATCCCGTGCATTTAGAGAAACCCTTGAGGGGCACCGTGGGGGAGTGGAAGAGAGGGGAATTTTGCAGGTTTAAGGTGTCTGTAACCCGGCGTGTAAAACTTGGTGATGTTGGATTGAAAGTTTTGGTTTTTTGCTGCTTTTGACCTTGCAACTTACAAAAACACATTTTTCGGCTCAAGAATTTACCTTCGTTTAAACCACGGGGAGGGGAATTTATATTCTAAAACCGCCACCTCCTTTCTCGCAATGCGTCGCATCGTGTAAAAATTTAAAAGCCTGTGAATGGGGGTAATCAATGACCCCCTCAAAGCAAGCTTTAGCTACCGCCGTTAGGACCTGCTTGCAGGTCAAAATTTATGGGAAATTTCCCCTTTTGAAGGACCTTTATTCATTGTCGTCTGCACAACGACAATGAAGCCCAAAACTACAAAACACGACAAATTTATCATAATTTTCCCCCCTCCATTCTTGAAGGTGAAACGTTTGGTTCTTTTGTGAAAAACCTGGACAAAAAGCGTCACTTCTTTTTACTGAAGCACTGAAGACTTTTATTGAGGGAAAAAAACACCCCGGGCCTCCCTTTGAAAAGCATCCCAAAATCCCTAACGCCTCTTTCTATTTCTAAAACACCTTCTCAGATATCTTCATGGGTGCCCAAACCCTTTCTGACGGTTCCCGGCCATCTCATATTAAACCCATTCCCACCTTTTCAAAAAACCCCAAAAGAACCAAAAACGTTTCCAACCAACCAAAAAAAATCTCCCACTGCTGGACCCCGCTACTTCTACCCCT
Source organism: Cherax quadricarinatus (assembly GCF_026875155.1). Taxonomy (NCBI): domain Eukaryota; kingdom Metazoa; phylum Arthropoda; class Malacostraca; order Decapoda; family Parastacidae; genus Cherax; species Cherax quadricarinatus. Next base: position 111,468,915 of record NC_069399.1, read on the forward strand.
CACAACCCCCCAAGGAATTTCCCCCCTCATGGATAAAAGTTTTTTTCAAAATTTTGGGAAGTTGGAAAACGAAATTCAGACCCCTGCAACCCTCCATTTAGGCTCCAAAATGTTTTAACGTAGGGTAAATCAACTACTCTCCTTATTCTCCCCGGGCCTACATCCTATACTTCTTCCATTTTTGTACTGCATTTGGTCTTTGGGCCTTCTAAAAACCCTTTGGGGAACCAAGATCTCCCTCCTGGACTTCTCGTAATGTTTTACCCTTGGGGGACAACCTCTCCCTGCTACCTTTTCAATTTGGTGTTTTTATTTTTCCATCAACTTTTTTAAATGATTTCCCTGCCCTTTTTCTAAACCCACTTTAACTTAATAAAAAGGGTTTCCTCATGCCTTTGTTCCCCCTCCTTATGGGTTGATTTCGCCCTGCCCCTTTTTCCCGCTTCCCCTCCAAAATTGTAACTCCACAAAGTATCCCAAGCTCACCTGTGTGTGTGTGTTGTGGTGTGTTTTGGGACTTTCCCCCAATTGTACTCACCTAAATTTTGGTTGCAGGGGCGAGACCAGCTCCTGGCCCCTGCCCTTTTTCACGATTTGCACTGGATTTCCCCTCTCTCTCTGCTTTCCCCTGGCCTTTTTTCATACCCTTCCCTTTAAAAATATGTAAAGGTTTCCCGCCTCCCACTTCTCTTTTCTTTTGGCCCCCTTTTCCCCTTGCGAAAACTCATGACTTTAAGAAATACTTTCCTTTCCCTCCCTGTGGGGCCCCGTCCCGGAAATCTTCACTTTTTCCATTTTTACCCCTTTTTCCCCCGTTCCCCTCCGGGAAAACCTATCTCTGGGCCCACCTTGCTATTTTTCCCCCAGTAAACTTGTATTTTCTTTATCAGTCCTCCCCCCGACCCCTCTGGCCTTTCCCTGCGGCATTTTTCGATTTCCCTTAACCTTTCCTCGTAAGACATTTTTTGACTCTGGGACTAGCCTTGTTGCAAACCTTTTTACTTTCTCTAATTTTTTGACGTGCTTTACCAGGGGTGGGTTCCAGACTGGTGCTGCATACTCCAGTATGGGCCTAACATACACAGTGTACAGTGTCTTGAACAATTCCTTATTAAGGTATCGGAACGCTATTCTCAGGTTTGCCAGGCGCCCGTATGCTGCAGCGGTTATTTGGTTGATGTGTGCCTCCGGTGATGTGCTCGGTGTTATGGTCACCCCAAGGTCTTTCTCCCTGAGTGGGGGTCTGTAGTCTTTGTCCACCTAGCCTATACTCTGTCTGCGGTCTTCTTTGCCCCTCCCCAATCTTCATGACTTTGCATTTGGCTGGATTGAATTCGAGAAGCCAGTTGCTGGACCACATGTCCAGCCTGTCCAGGTCTCTTTGCAGTCCTGCCTCATCCTCGTCCGATTTAATTCTTCTCATCAACTTCACGTCATCTGCGAACAGGGACACTTCAGAGTCTATTCCTTCCATCATGTGTGTGTGTGTGTGTGTGTGTGTGTGTACTCACCTATTTGTACTCACCTATTTGTGGTTGCAGGGGTCGAGTCACAGCTCCTGGCCCCGCCTCTTCGCTGATTGCTACTAGGTCCTCTCTCTCCCTGCCCCATGAGCTCTATCATACCTCGCCTTAAAACTATGTATGGTTCCTGCCTCCACCACATCACTTTCTAGGCTATTCCATGGCCTGACTACTCTATGACTGAAGAAATACTTCCTAACATCCCTTTCATTCATCTGAGTCTTCAACTTCCAATTGTGACCTCTTGTGTCTGTGTCCCATCTCTGGAACATCCCGTCTTTGTCCACCTCGTCTATTCCGCGCAGTATTTTATATGTCGTTATCATGTCTCCCCTGACCCTCCTGGCCTCCTGTGTCGTCAGGCCGATTTCCCTCAACCTTTCTTCATAGGACAATCCCCGTAGCTCTGGGACTAGTCTTGTTGCAAACCTTTGCACTGGTGGTCTGGTGGCTAAAGCTCCCGCTTCACACACGGAGGGCCCGGGTTCGATTCCCGGCGGGTGGAAACATTTCGACACGTTTCCTTACACCTGTTGTCCTGTTCACCTAGCAGCAAATAGGTACCTGGGTGTTAGTCGACTGGTGTGGGTCGCATCCTGGGGGACAAGATTAAGGACCCCAATGGAAATAAGTTAGACAGTCCTCGATGACGCACTGACTTTCTTGGGTTATCCTGGGTGGCTAACCCTCCGGGGTTAAAAATCCGAACGAAATTTTATCTTATCTCTAATTTCTTGACGTGCTTGACTAGGTGTGGATTCCAAACTGGTGCTGCATACTCCAGTATGGGCCTGACGTAGATGGTGTACAGAGTCTTAAACGAATCCTTACTGAGGTATCGGAAACGCTATCCGTAGGTTTGCCAGGCGCCCGTATGCTGCAGCAGTTATCTGATTGATGTGCGCCTCAGGAGATATGCTCGGTGTTATACTCACCCCCAGATCTTTTTCCTTGAGTGAGGTTTGCAGTCTTTGGCCATCTAAACTATATTGTGTCTGCGGTCTTCTTTGCCCTTCCCCAATCTTCATGACTTTGCATTTGGCAGGGTTAAATTCAAGGAGCCAGTTGCTGGACCAGGCTTGTAGCCTGTCCAGATCTCTTTGTAGTCCTGCCTGATCCTCGTCCGATTCGATTCTTCTCATTAACTTCACATCGTCTGCAAACAAGGACACTTCTGAGTCTATCCCTTCCGTTATGTCGTTCACGTATACCAAGAACAGCACAGGTCCTAGGACTGACCCCTGTGGAACCCCGCTTGTCACAGGCGCCCACTCTGACACCTCGTCGCGTACCGTGACTCGTTGTTGCCTCCCTGTCAGATATTCTCTGATCCAGTGCAGTGCCTTTCCTGTTATGTGTGCCTGGTCCTCTAGCTTTTGCAGTAACCTCTTGTGAGGAACTGTGTCGAAAGCCTTCTTGCAGTCCAAAAATACGCAGTCGATCCACCCCACTCTCTCTCTTGTCTTACTTCTGTCACCTTGTCATAAAACTCTAGTAGGTTTGTGACACAGGATTTTCCTTCCCTGAAAACCGTGCTGGTTGTCAATTATACACTTGTTTCTTTCCAGGTGCCCCACCACTCTCCTCCTGATGATCTTCTCCATGACCTTGCATACTATACACGTTAGTGATACAGGTCTGTAGTTTAGTGCCTCATTCTGTCTCCCTTTTTAAAAATTGTTGTGTGTGTGTGTGTGTTAGTTACCATTTTGTCCTAGTGTGTGTGTGTGTGTGTGTGTGTGGTGTGTGTGTGTGTATGTGTGTGTGTGTGCATGTGTGTATTTGCTGTTATATTACTCTGTTCTCTTTCCTCAATTTTCATAACAAGAGTAACTTTTTTCTTGTTCCTTCTTCTTTCCTCATCATCATCTTATGTTGGTTTCGGGTTGGAAACGTTGTGGCTGCGCCGGGAGAAAATATACAATTGCTCTGCACAGTGTTATAAGGTGGAATAGATCGTGTCGTCTGTCAGCGTATCCTAAGAGTATTACTTTCAACTGGTGCCTAATGTTGACTGTGCTATGTCCTGCACTGTGCCGGGGGCTTCGTACATCAGAGGTCTGCAGTAATGACCTTTTTATCCGTAAGTCGTGACGAGGCAATGTCTAACACTCCATTACGTTACATTATTATTGACACTTCTTCTAATTACACCCTATAGGAAATTACGTTCTCAGTCTCTGAACAATTCCTGATGTAGAGATCCAGGGACTCTAAGCTATACATCATTTAGGGGCCCTCTCTATATGGATGG
>NC_069399.1:111473191-111480691 GCF_026875155.1 Cherax quadricarinatus
AAAAAGCTCATTTAAAATAACCAGCTTATATTATAACCTGTAAAGAAAGATGATTTATAATTTAACAAAACAAAAGTTGCTTTGTATATCAAATAAATGCAGGAAAGCAAGAAAAATATGGTTAACCTCTAGCTTGTGTTAATTACCAGCAAAGCTGAGTCGGGCAGCTAGAGTTGTTGTTATGATTAGAAGGAGAGAGACAAGACACAGACAGCCCTGCCTCAGCAAACTGACCACATTGGAATCTACGAAACTCAGGCTCGTCATTATTTGTTCTTTTCATAGTGAAACGCTAAACCTATAGTAGGTCATACAGCGCATGAGGAGTGGGACGCCATTATGTTTGAGCAGAAGGAAAAGGAGGACAGCTTTAATTAACTCATGTTATAGAGAGCACTTCAACGGTAGCAAGACAACGGTAGCAAGACAACAGTAGCAAGACAACGGTAGCAAGACAACGGTAGCAAGACAACGGTAGCAAGGAAAATATCGGCATTGGGATGTCTGTTTTGAAGTATTTCTAGTCGTTTTTTTTTTTTTTTTTTTTTTTAATTCGCCGGTATTCTCCCGGCCCGGGTCTTTTCCAAGTAGTGGTGACCCGGCCTTGGCTCCCTGTCTGGGGAGTGTCTCGAGACTTAAGTCTCCCATGGGAGGAGGTACAAGTACCCCCTCATCTTTGGGACCAACTGTCCCCAGGCCTAGCCACATTCCCCGCCCTCACGGGGCTCGTAGGGAGAAGCTAGGCCTCTGGTCTGCCATCTGCCCCGCCTCAAAGGGGCTCGTGGGGATGGCAGTCTTGTGAGCTGCAGGTGGTAGCAAGCTCAGGCCTTCAAACCCCTCTTCTTTCTAGTCGTTAAGGCGTACTCCAAGCCTATGAATATATAGAAGTCTCCTTTTCTATTGCAAACTCAATTTATGGAACTACTCTTTTGTGGCAACTGGAGTCCATGGACTTCCTGTAATTATTGGGACCACATTTCTCTCAGTTTTGTTGTTATCGACTTTATAAGTGCCACTTCTCTAACAACCACCACTTTTAATTCGAAGCCACTGCTTGATACTGACACTTCGTCGATATAATATGACTTTTACGTTTTCACTTATTGGTGAGGTATATAAGTTTTTTAGTACAGCAACTAAAGAGTTTAAATAAATTAGAAAAATGAATCCTGTCCATCTTTTTAATTATTTTAATAACATTAACTATTACGTCACTAATTACACTCCCGTCTTCTGTCTTATTCAGATAAACCTTATTAAACCGAAAAAAACATCACCCTTTGAATGTAGTTTTGATCTTAAAAATTCAGCCCGACTATCTTTTTCCTTATTTTTTTTTTCAATCGCAGTAATCTTCCTAATTTTCGACGTAGAAATTATCCTTCTCTTACATTTAGCCGTAAGTCCATATACAAATATTTTATCTTGAAGTTTCTCAGGACTTTTTTTTCCTTTTTATTCTTTTGTTTGTCTTATTACGAATGATGAAAAGGGCACTAGAATAATCCATCTGGAATTGTAGTCAACTATGACATATAATTTGCATTCATAATGTGTTTTTAACCTTTTTCAAATTAGAAATCGTAAATTTGCATTTAGTTTCGACCTAAATTTTGGTTTATTACCTCTAATTTCTGACAGAAGCCTAAAAGAGGCTTATCACTGTTAGTGATAGAACTGATTTTTTTCATATAAAAATAAAGAAAAAGCTTCTAACTTTTATTCCCGAGCTGTTAAATTCCATTCACTTCTCTTTTCTATAGTGTAACAATTTAGTGTTCTATAGTGTACAATTTACATTGTAAATCTGCAGATATCTCTTGTAAAAATGTTTCACTTACAGGACAATTCCATCTTTGCAGTTTCAATGCAATAAAAATAAAGAAAATTATAACAACAATTCACCATTTTCATAATCTCTTATCTCTTTATTACCTTAATTATTGTGGTCGAAAACATTAATATCTTCCCACCGGCCCTCAAAATTCTAGCCTGCAAACTCACTCAGAGAATTTAAAAAAAAAAAATATTAATTTTGGAAATTAAAGACAAAAGCTTACATTTTTTTTCTCTGATATTACCATCGACAACTTTTATTAACCCAAAAATTTTAATTTATTTTTTTTCCCATTAAAACTATTCCAATTATTTAATCTTTTCGTATTAAAATAATTCGACTATATTTAAAAGACAGAAACCAACCTGGCTCACGCCGGTCTGAACTCAAATCATGTAAAAATTTCAAAGTCAAACAGACTTTCTATTATTGATGCATTATAAAAAATCTTTGAATTCAACATCGAAGTCGCAAACTCTTCTGTCGATAAAAACTCTCAAAAAACATTACGCTGTTATCAGTAAAGTAACTTAGTCTCTAATCTCTAAAAAGGATCATAAACTCAAATATATTTGAGTAAAATAAATGAAACATTGAAATAATTTATATCTCGTCACCCCAATTAAACATCTTGTTAATAATAAACTTTAATTAATCGTAATTATTTTGAACTAATTTGATATACAAACTTTATAGACTCATCGTCCCTTAAACTGTCCTAAACTTCATTTAAAAGACTAATGATTATGATAAAATGGAATCATTGGAATCAGCGCCATATCTGAAGATATGGCTTCAAATTTTCACAAATGGTATGGTTTCCAGAACACAAGACTCACACCGACACTAGGTGGCATAACTCTCAATTTGCCAATTTTATTGAATAAATAGTAATATTTTTTATTCACTTCCTAACGAATGGTTCTTCTCGTTCCCTTCAAAATATTATTGATGATATATTCTATAATAAGGATGAAAACCCGTAAGTTTACCCTGATTACCTAAAAAATTGAAATTTTACTAAAATAGTTATAGACTCGACCCTTGTAACCTCAATTAGGTGAGTACAGACACACACACACACACACACACACACACACACACACACACACACACGGGGCCAGGAGCTTGGACTCGACCCCTGCAACCTCAACTTCGTGAGTACACACAATTGCCAGTTAAGAGGCGGGGCCAGGAGCTATGACTCGACCCTCGAGAATGCCTTTTCTTCTCGGCTTCAAACTTTGATCACAGCTTGTCACTTATCTAAGTTTTGTAAATTTCAGTTTGTTAATTTTATGAAGAAAATTGTTTCCCACGTAATAACTAGCGAATGTCTCTTCAACTTCAAACCGAAAATGCTGGAGTATTTTTGTATAAATATTGAGCCGTATGAATGCCATTTTTCTGTTTTTGGGGGGAAATTTTTTATCCAATTGGGTTTTTCAAAAAATCGTGATAAAATGTTTTTTTTTTCTCTCAGGAATGTTAAGAATTTTAAGTAGAATGAAAATATGAAAGTTAACCGGAAAAAAAATAAAAATCCGCGGATTTATGACGCTTTTATGTTTAACGAGGGAATACTTACCGATTAATTCAACGCTTTCAGCCATATTTTCATTTGCTTTATCAAAATTTCGTTTATTACTCGAGAACACCTTATTCGATCGCCTTCAAAATTCCATTGTTTGTGTAATGTATTTTGGGCAAGATTCTTGGATTATTTTCAAGTGTGGATGTCCTATGCAAGGTGCTACATGGGCCATTTACATATTTTTGTTTCCGTGTGCTTACTGGAGAAAGGTTCCTCTGAATGGCCATTTTGTCACTTTTAACCTCAGGATAGTATTGTATTATTTTACCTTACTGCATTTTCCCCTTGATGGTCGTGAGGGGCTCTTGATCCAAGAAATTGGAGTTATCTTTCCCTTGAATCGAATATAATTGGTTCCCATTCCACTGGTGCTATACGGCCCTTACGGATTTAGCTCTTTCTTCTGATTAAAACATGACAAATTCTGAACGTCATCAATCATCAGTGATTGATGCATCGTATAAAATGGCTGGAACGTTTCACGGGTTAAGGTTGTGTCTACCTGGAGGGCATTCCAGGTGTAAGTGGCGTCCCAGTGACCCACGCTACAGCGTCCCACGCTGTTTCTCAAGTCACATGTTTAGCGTCACTTGTATGTTCTGTTGTTGTTCAGTTCAGTACAGCTGTTTCAGCAAGCCAGATGTGAGTTTTGTGGTGATTTCTGCGTCCAGTGTGTTTCCCTGTGTTTGTGGGTGGGAGGAGGAGGAATGGCCAGATGCTCCCTCGCCATACACTCACCCACGCTCCTCGCCACCACACTACCATACACTCACCACTACTCACTCCCTCTGCTGTGTTTTCTGCTGTTTTTCGTGTGATTCATTGCCAGAGCTGTGTATCCGAGTGCCCGAGGCCACTCGAAGCTACGTGGACCAGCATGCCACGTAGATCACGATGCCACGTGGATCCCGACGCCATGTGGGTGTGGGCGATGTCACGTGGATCTACAAACCACGTGAGTTACCGAGCCAGATGTCCCAGGCCTCATGCTGTGGTCTGCTGCCCGCATCACATTGACGTCACCGACGATGCTGCCCGACTTCATGACGTCACGATGTCTGCCTGACGTCACCTCGAGATGTCTGTTGACGTCACAGTGCTGCTGACGTCACCTCGCGACATCATGCCTGACATCACATGATGTCACATCGAGTGTTTCTAGTAAATATTTCAGTATTGTCGAGAAGATTGAGAGAAGATATATGGTGTGTGTTAATTAATTCCTCTCAGTCAATGTACCGCATGTACCACGGGTGTTTAAAGTTTTCGTGTGTCCAGTGAGGTCTGAGCCAGACCTGAGTAGCACCTCTGTGCTAAGTCACCCGATATGACCAGTGCGTTTGACAGTTGTTATCAGACAGCCTTGAGCGTATGAGCCCCCTTGTACAGAAAGCTCTTATGCTCGTCGCTCGTGATGTTCTGCAGAATCGTACCTGCTACGATTCCCATCGAGATTTGTTTCACTTCACCTCCAGACCTTCAGAATGCAGTTATATGTAGAGAAACAAGTGTGGGGACGCTTAGACTAACCTCTGCTGTAACTCCAACTGCCGAGAGAATGACACTCATCAAGCCGCAGTTAGCCCTGTCGGCAGGCGCTGTGTCAGCCTCGTGTCACAAGCTTCAGTGAGCAGCCTGCACAAAGATGTCACTTTGACTGCTAGCTCTCTCACTGCCCAGTCGTCTCTGCCACGACTTGCTCCACAACTCACTCCACACTCACTGGCAGTGACAGCCCAGCGACAGTACCAGTCGAGAAGTGTCCTCCTGAGTCACTTGCCAGAAGTCCTGCCCAGTTGCCGAGTTTTGTCGACGCCTCACTCGAGGGCACCAGCATGTCGTGCCCCAGGTTGAGTGAAACCTGCAGTGACTCTTACGATGTCTGCTTCACCATTCCAGAGGAGACCGTACCCTGTTACGTCACAGCTCAGCCGCAGTGATGTCTCCTGTGTTGCAGTATCTGTCCAGATGCAGGAAGGTGTGCAGTGATGCACTTCGATGCCCACTGCCTTTGACCACGATGTTTAGCACACCCCACATGTTTTTTTCTTCCCTCCCTGTAGGAAGTTTTTTTCCATGTCCATATATGTTTTTATTTTGTGTTCTGTGCCCTGTTCCTACGAGAGAGAGACCGAGTTTCTTTTACCACCAGTATTGTCGCGTCGGGACGACGCCCGGTAGGTGGCCGAGCGTATGTAGACAGCCTGTACTGTCTGCACAGACAGCCTATGCTGTCTGCCAGCTTAGTTCATATTTTGCGCCACTCAAGTGTTGCCCTCTGTAGCCAGGCCTCTCGGTGGGCACGCCAGCCTGTCTGCCCTTGCCAAGCTCTCACTCTGGCGTCACTCCTCAAGCAGTCAAGACAGTAGGCCTAGTAGCTCTCTCTCGTGGGATGGCCCTGCCCGGGCCATGGGCACAACACACAAGCCTGTGTACCCACCACGACTTAGCAATAAACAAAGAAGCCTCCGAAGATGTATCATTTACTACCCGCTACCAGCCTACCAAACAATCCCGTTATAAATGGTGGGAAGCAGTGGTCGCAGCAGTTGTTTGCCCAGAGAGAGGAAGGAAGGAATGAAGTCATCTTCACTTCATCAGCCCATGCAAGAAGCATCCGTCTCTCAACGTGTTATCCTGATGTCGTGTCTGCACATTTGAGCATCCAGACACAGGTACAAGCAGGATCCAGCCGAAATTTACCGAATTTCTTCGAGACGGGGGTCAACGCCCCCGCAGCCCGGTCCATGGGAAGGTACAAATTTTGTTGGATTTTGTGCAATAACGAAAATTCATCTTTTGGTTAGATGTAAACTTATAGTTCTGATTTCTATGAAATATCTGGAGAATGTCTCTTCTGATCAGAAATAAATGACAATTTGACATTAATTGGTTTTCCTAAGGTAAGTCAATATTTTTTTATGTGACTAACATGTGTGCCCTCAAGATCATTATTTAACATTTGTATGTTATGTATACTAGGCTTACTTAAAACTTTCTTCTTAAAATCTGGTTAATATTTCATGCGATAATTTCTGAGTGTCACATCTGATTAGCTTCATGTTTTCCATGCTCATAACATCATAATGTAAGTTCTGAGCGGCTTCAAGCTTAATATACTTGTGTATTTCAGGATAGTGGTCTCTGATATTTTTTAAAGGTATGAATATTTGGAATGTACATGATATTAATTTCCTTATTATGACTTGTGAATGCCTCCTCTGATCCCCTTCAAATCCTCAACATTAATATTTTACTGCATAGTTAACTTATGCCGAACTCTGCACTGTTCAACTCACGTGCATTGAAGCACAAGGGACATGGGATTATGAAATACAGTGATATCTTCCTCAGATCGCTCAGCGACCAAAGTACGTCTGGTTTCTTGTTGGTGTCGTTAACTGAGGTATGTTCTTGATTTGGCTAGCTGTAGACGTAGTTAGTGGCGCAAGTAGTAGTAGTACGTTGTGGGGGTGAAAAGCTGTAGTATGTTGTTGGTGGGACTAGCTATAATGTTACTGGAGCTAGCTCTAATGTTGTTAGCGGGATAGCACGAGTGGTGCTGGTATGGTTAGTTGCAGTAAGATGTTGGGATGATAATGATGGATGGGAAGGCAGATGAAGCTGTGTTGTGTCCTTCCTTGTAGAGAACCTCAGATGACACAAGACTTGCTGGGAAAACCGTCAGGGAAACCTGGCTCCGCCTGTTGTGGGAGAGGAGCTCTTGAGACTCAGAAAAAAAAGAAAAACAGGACACATATGCGCAACACATATTCATGATTAAATCAAAGAGTTGCGGTGCGCTCATATCTAACGGTTTACAAGGACTAAAGTAATGAAACATGGAAAGTATACGAGGAGTGTGTGGTAATTCTTCAGTGACCAGCGGAGCTTTTACTTCTTTGTTCACGGCGAGGAGTGTACTAAGTTCCTTCAGTGTCCAGTGTCTCCGATGTTCAGGGCGTTACATCAGATAAAGGTGTATGCAGCAGAAAAAGGCATCATAGACAAGCCGGTGGCCTCGCCTCTCTTTGAAATTCGTTAGGAAACTCCTGCCAACGCGTTTACA
>NC_069399.1:111488191-111508191 GCF_026875155.1 Cherax quadricarinatus
CGATCCCTGTAATTACGAATAGGTAGGTACACACCACAATAGACCAAGCGCTTTTGACAACCAGTAACTACACACACAGCACCAGTATGGAACCCATATAGGGTGAAGAAAGTCAAGAAATTGTTGAAAGTTCAATTTTGCAAGACTAGTTCCAGAGTTAAGGGTATGTCCTATAAGCCTAATGTCACCTCCGGATAGAAGGACCAGGGCTGATATTATAACGTGCAAAATTATAAGAGGAACTCATAGGGTGAACAGGGACAGATTGTTTGAGAGATCGGCAACAGAAATACTGGGGCGTAGCTTAAAGCTGAAAACTCGGAAGAGTCACAGGGACGTTAGAAAGTATTTCTTCAGCCTTAGACTAGTCAGGAAGTGGAATGACCTAGAGAATGAAGTCATAGAGGCAGGACCCATACAAAGCTTTAAGAAGAGACACGAAAAGGTTGTCGAATCAAAAGAGAATGAACCTAGTAGCAACTAGAGAAGATGCAGGACCTGGAGCAAAAACTCGACATCTGCATCCGCATATAGGCGAGTACACACACACACACACACAGAGGAAGTGGAATAGCCTAGCAAGTGAGACAGTGGAGGCAGGAACCATACATAGCTTTAAGATGAGGTATGATAAAGCTCATGGAATAGGGAGAGAGAAGACCTAGTGGCACTCAGTGAAGAAGCGGGGCCAGGAGCTGAGTCTCGGCCCCTGCAACCACAATTAGGTGAACACAATTAAGTGAGTACACACACTGAAGGTTTGGTTCACCAATGCTGATGGAATAATGAATAAGTGGGAGGAGTGGCATGAAAGAATCTGAGAGGCATCACCAGATATCATAGCTCTCAGGGAAAAAAAGCTCAAGGAATGATAACAGATGCTATCTTCCCAAGTGGGTATCAGATTCTGAGGAAAGACAGAGAGAACAAAGGGAGTGGAGGGGTTGCACTGCTCATCAAAAACCAATGGAATTTTGAGGAGATGGCCAGGGGAGACAGAGGAGAAGCAAGGGGCTACGTAATAGGAACTCCTCAGACTGGAGGTCCCAGGGTGGCGATTGCAGTGACGAATAACTCACCAAAGAACAACAGAAGGCTAAGACAAGAATATAATGAGAGTAACAGAGACACGGTCAACATACTGTCCGAAGTGGCGAGAAGGGAACACGTGGGGAGGGCAAAGCTACAGGTTGTGGGTGACTTCAATCACAAGGAAATTGACTGTGGAAAACCTGGAGCCACACGGGGGTCCAGAAATGTGTAGGGCTAAGATGATGGAGGTGGTATTGGAAAATCTTATGCATAAACACGTTAAGGACACTACCAGAGAGAGAAGAGCAGGAAGGGCACGTCGAATGAAGCCAAACTACAAAAGAGGTGACTACACACGCATGAGGAACTTCATATGCGAGGTTAAGTGGGGAAGAGAACTGGCAAGAAAATCAGTAAATAATGTGATGGAATATGTGACAACAATATGCAACGAAGCAGTGGAGAAGTTCTTACCCAAGGGCAACGGAAATAGTGAGAGGGCCAGGACGACTCCTTGGTTCACCCAGAGGTGTAGAGAAGCCAAAAGCAAGTGCCCTAGAGAATGGAAGAAGTACAGAAGGCAAAGAACTCAAAAAAATAAGGAGATTAGCCGAAGAGCCAGAAATGAATATGCACAGATAAAGAGGGAGGCAATACGACAATACGAAAATGGCATAGCAGCGAAAGCCAAGTCAGACCCGAAGCTGTGCACAGTTACATAAGGAGGAAAACTACAGTCAAATTTCAAGTAATCAGGCTGAAGAAGGAAGAAGGGGAGATCGCAAGAAACAACCTAGAAGTATGTGAAGAGCTCAACAAGAGATTTCAAGAAGTGTTTACAGTGGAGACAGAAAGGGCCCCAGAAAGCCGGAGTGGAGGGGTACATCGTCAAGTGCTGGACATAATACATACAACTAAGGAGGAGGTGAAGAGGCTGCTAATTGTACTAGATAACTCAAAAGCGATGGGGCCGAACATCTCTCTGTGGGTCCTGAGAGAGGGAGCAGAGGTGCTCTATGTACCTCTAATAGCAATCTTTTAACACATCTATCGAAACAGGGTGACTACCTGAGGTGTGGACAGCAAATGTAGTCCCAATTATTAAAAAGGAGACAGACACGAACCACTAACTACAGACCAGTGTCACTGACATGTATAGTATGCAAAGTCATGGAAAAGATTATCAGGAGAAGAGTGGTGGAGCACCTAGAAAGGAATGAGCTTATTCGCGACATCCAGCACGGTTTCAGGGAAGGGAAATCCTGTATCACAAACTACTAGAGTTCTATGACAAGTTGATGGTAGTATGGCAAGACAGAAAGAGGGTTGGTAGACTGTATTTTTTTGGACTGTAAAGCTTTTGACACAGTTCCACACAAGAGATTAGTGCAAAAGCTGGAGGACCAGGCAGGTATAACAAACCTGACAGGTATAACACATCTGACAGGAAGGCAACAGCGAGTCATGGTACGTGACGAGGTGTCAGAGTGGGTGCCTGTGTCGAGCGGGGGTCCCACAGGGGTCAGTCCTAGGTCCGGTGGTGTTTCTGGTATATGTGAATGACATCACGAAAGGGATGAGCTCAGAAGTGTCCCTATTTGCAGACGATGTGAAGCTAGTAAGGAGAATTCATTCGGATGAGCATCAGGCAAGACTTCAAAGGGATCTAGACAGGCTGCATGCCTGGTACAGCAACTGGCTCCTAGAGTTTAACCCCACTAAGTCTAGTGTCATGAAGGTTTTGGAAGAGCATAGAAGACTGTAGACAGAGTACAGTCTAGGGGAAGGGCCAAGGACTGCAAACCTCACTAAAAGGATCTTGGGGTGAGTATAATACCGAGCACATCGGAGGCGCACATCAACCAAATAACTGCTGCAGTATATGGTCAACTAGCAAACCTAAGAATAGTGTTCCTACACCTCAGTAAGGAATCGTTCAGGACACTATGCACAGTGTATGTCAGGCCTATACTGGAGTATGCAGCACCAGTTTGGGACCCACACTTGGTCAAGCATATCAAGAAATTAGAGAAAGTACAAAGGCTTGTAACGAGACAGTCCCGGAACTAAGGGGCATTTCCTACTAGGAGAGGTTAAGGAAAATTTACCTGACGACACTGGAGGACAGGAGAAAGAAGAGGGACATGATAACGATATATAAAATACTGAGTGGAAATGGCAAGGTGGATAGAGACAGCATGTTCCAGAGATGAGATACAGTAATGAGGGATCACAATTGGAAGTTGAAGACTCATATGAGTTATAGGGATGTTAGGAAGTATTTCTACAGGGAGTGGAATAGTCTGGAAAGTGATGTAGTAGAGGCAGGTACCATACATGGAGCAGGAAGAGCGTAACCTAGTAGCAATCAGTGAAGAGGCGGGACCAGGAGCTATGACTCTACTCTTGCATCCACAATAAGTTGAGTACAATTAGGTGAACACACACACACACACACACACACACACACACAAATACACACTAGAGCAGGGAGTAAGAGCTTTTTTGCCCACTGTGGGGAGTGGCAAAACTCAAGAGAAGATAAGTGGAAAACTAGACAAAACAAACAGGGCGACGATCCTGAGGAGATGCTGTGAGGAAGTCCGTGGACAGAGAGAAGAAATGCTAAAGGCTGTGTTCAAGTACATGATGAATGAAGAGAGGAAAGAAAAGGTTCTAGATTTTCGCAAAGAGATGGAGGGTGAGGAATGTTTTGGATGCAGGCGAGGTACAGGAAAAAAAATCTTTGCTGCTGCAAGGTGCATTGTCTGGATAAACATCTCAAAAAGATGAAAATAGAACTAGAGGAGATGAAGGGACGGAGATGTGAGGTGGAGATTGTACCAAGTTTGTCAGGTGAAGTGTCAGAAGGGAGGGCAGAGGGAGGAAAGAAGACTCGTTCAAAACTGCTCTCAGGAAACCGGGAGGCGAGGATGATATGGGGAGGAGCAAAGGAACTAATCACAAAGCACAATGAACTCCGGAGGGAAAGGAAGTGGGAGGAGAGGAAGTGGTCACTGATCACATCCATGGTCTCCAGTGGCAGATACAGTTTAATATAGGCAACTTCAAAGTTCTTAGCCTTGGAAAAAATAAATAACCACGTCACTTGTAGACTAAATAATGTAGTTCTCAATCACTCTGTATGCGAAAAAGATTTGAGAATTCTGGTTAACAATAATATAAAGCCACGACAATAAGTACGTAAGTGTTTGCGATAAAGTGAATAGAATTCTTGGCTTCATATCAAGAAGTATAAATAACAGGAGCCCTCAGGTTATTCTTCAACTCTATATATCGTTGGTTAGGCCTCATTTAGATAATGTTGAAATGTTCTGGTCACGGTATTACAGAAAGGACGTAAATACACTGGAAAATGTACAAAAAATGGTGACAAAGTTGATCCCATGTATCAAAAATCTTTCCTACAAGGATAGAATGAGGGCACTGAATCTGCACTCTCTAGTCTAGAGAGACGTAGAATTAAAGGGATATGACTGAAGTGTATAAATGGAAAACAGGAATAAATAAACGAAATGTAAATAATGTGCTAAAAAAGATATCTATCCAAGACATGACTCGAAGCAATGGATTCAAGTTGGGAAAATTAAGATTTCGAAATGATATAGGAAAGCATTGGTTTGGTAATAGAGTTGTGGATACATGGAACAAACTCTCGAGTAGCGTCATTGAAGCTAAAACCTTGTGCAGGTTTATAAATAGGCTAAACAAGTACAAGAGTGGGTGTAGGTGGGCGTGCGTTAGACTTGCCTAGCTTGAGCCAGTAGGCCTGCAGTATGTTAGGTAAAAGGACACAAGTGCAACTGATGTGACATTTTATTGTTACACTTATGTCCTTTTACTTAACATATTGTCGGTAATTCTGTCAACATTAATACAGGCCTGCAGGCCTGCAGTTGTGCTCCTTCCTGCCTATCATGAACCCAGTAGGCCCACTACAGTGTTCCTTTTTTACACAAATCAAATTTACAGGGTAAGAGCTGTTATCCTAACTCAGCTCATTTCAAAGTCCAGCCCTATCCAAAGTATACTACCACTTCCCAGGATGCGACCCATGTCAGTCGGCTAACACCCAGTTACCTACTTACTACTAAGTGAACAGGAGCAGCAGGTGTAAGAAAATATGCCCAACCCTTACACTCGTACCGGGGATCGAACCACGGATATTCAGTGTGTGAGCTGAGGCTCAGCCTGCAAATTTTCAGACATTTACACTAGAAATAGCACGAGATTGGATTTTGAGACAGAAATCCCTGTGTATTTCCACATGGACGGGACGTTACAGGAGAGGCACAACTGAGGAAAAGTATAAGAAATAGTCGAAGACGGTTAGGAAAACCAGTGAATGCAGTGATTGGTGTAGAAGCTCTGCCCCCAGAGGCAGAGTCTCATGGGGAACTCCAAGTTCCGACACAAATAGTTCCGCAAATCTCAACCCCCTCTCTCTCAAACACAATAACTTAGACCAAACAATACCTTGCCCCTCCTCCTTCCCCCACACCTTCCTCACAAGCCCTCTATTCCAGGCCCCATATCCTTACTCCCCATCCACCCTCATCCATACCCAGCATCCCACCCCCATCCAGTGCAAGATCCACCCCCAACCCTCCCTTTCCTCGCACCCTAACCACCACCCCTCCTCATACCCACTCCTCCCATGAAACATAGACAAGAACTAGGAGAACAGGACCCCGAAATCATGAACACTGTAAAAGAAAGGAAACTGAAAGCGTTGTACTAATGCAGATTTGGTAACACACAGGAGTGGTGAACGGAAAAAGAGAATAGTGAAGGCATCCCCAGATATTGTAGCACTAGCAGAGACCGAACTCATGGAGGTGAGGTGATTACAGAAGCAGTTTTCCCAGAAGGATATCAATTAATAAGAAAGGACAAGGAAACAGAGCATGTGGAGACCAGCAATACTGATAAAAAAAAACAATGGAATTATGAGATGAACAGAATAGATAGCGAGGGGTCAAATAACTACATAATAGGGACACTCAGAACTGGGAGACCCAAGTTAATAATAGCAGTGATGTACAACTCACCACACAAGAGCAGGAGACTTAGACAGGAATATGAAAGCAACATGGAAATGGTGGCCACAATAGCATAAGCAGTTAGAAGAGCCCACATTCTCAGTGCAGAACTACTGACCATGGGAGGCTTCAGCCATATGGAAACAGACTGGGAAAGTCTGGAGCTATATGAAGAACCTGAAATATGGAGAGCTAAGCTGTTGGAGAAGGCGATGGAAAATTTAATGTAACAACATGTGAGGGACACAACTA
The DNA here is from genome assembly GCF_026875155.1 of Cherax quadricarinatus. NCBI lineage: Eukaryota > Metazoa > Arthropoda > Malacostraca > Decapoda > Parastacidae > Cherax > Cherax quadricarinatus. The sequence goes on from NC_069399.1 coordinate 111,494,539, forward strand.
GGGAGAGAGGAGGTGACGAACCTTGTGTTTTCCCTAAGTGACTCTATTGTAGGGGACTTCGAATGCAAGAGGCTCCTTGGTGCTAGCGATCACACAGTACTGTGGTTCAAAAACTTTTAAAAGTAAACATAGGGAGGAATAGAGAATATAAAGGAAGGCATAGTCCTGATTTTAAAAGAAGAGACTATGATGGTGTGAGACAAATGATATGAAATATGTAGCTGGAAGGTGATGGGAGGTAAAAGGGGAAATTTTTACCCATAAGTGGGAGAATTACAGGCAAGAACAGAAAGAGCTCCTGGACCACCCAGAGGTGCAGGGAGACAAAAAACTAAAAGTGGAAGAGCATGAAAGACATACAGGAAGCAAAGAATTCTAATGAATAAGGAAGAATATAGAATCACCAGAAATGAATATGCATTGGTAAGTAGAAAGGCTAAATGGTAATTTGAGAATGACATAAGCATCAAATCAAAATCTAGACAAAGTTGAAGAATAGACACAATAGAAGGAAGGCAACTGTAAAAGAACAAGGTAATAAGGCTGAAGAGAAAGGAAAGGAGAGCCACTGGGAATGACCAGGTAAGGTCTGTAGAGAAGGTGACCAAAAATTTAGGAAGTACTCTCATTGGAATCAAAATACGTATTCCAGGGGAAATCAAAGAGAAGATGAGAGGAGTCAAGAGAGAGAGAGAGAGAGAGAGAGAGAGAGAGAGAGAGAGAGAGAGAGAGAGAGAGAGAGAGAGAGAGAGAGAGAGAGAGAGAGAGAGAGAGAGAAGAATCCAAAGTCAGCTGTGTGGTAGCACTGGACATTGCTGGCGCTTTCGATCGGGTGTGGCACCAGGGCCTCTTAGCAAAACTTCAAGCGCTGGGAATTACAGGCTCTACGCTATGTCTCCTCAGTGATTACCTTCATGGTAGATCTCTAAGTGTAGTTCTCAATGGAACGGAATCAGCAAGACAACCTATTGGGGCAAGTGTTCCATAAGGAAGCGTTCTGGAACCATTGTTATGGAATGTCTACTTCAACAATCTTCTTCATCTCATCCCAGAATCACATGCATATGCAGACGACTGTACACTAACATTCACTTATCCAAGAGAAGAAATGCCAGCTGCTCTAAGCTACATCAATCACCAGCTAAGAGCTATATCAGCTATAGGCAGCCAGGAAGCTTACAGCACTTCGCCGTATCTCGCATCTGCTTGACAGTAGGGGTTGCAAGATTCTGTACGAGGCACAAGTACGCTCACACCTTGAGTATGCTCCACTTTCTTGGTTTGCATGCCCCCCCTCTCATCTGCGACTGCTTGACAGAGTTGAGAACAGACCAAGACGTCTCATCTCTCGCCTGGACCCATCCTGGATAGATCTACCATTTCAGCAGGGCCTTCAACACAGGAGGGATGTGGGTAGCCTTACTTTTATGTAAAAGGCCAATATTGTCAAAGTACCACACTTGGATTCACTTCGAGGACAGCGTGAATCAAGCTTTTATGCCACAAGACGGGCAGAAAACAGCAACTTTACTCTGGCTGTACCCTTCTCCAGAACATCACTCCATCTGAGACCATATATACCCAGGATGACTCGAGTATGGAACACATTCGTACAGCATAATGATGTCAACGAGATAACGTCAGTTGATCAAATGAAAATGTTGGCCCATAGATGGCTCCAACTTCATCCTGTTCCATACTTGTATGTCTCATAAGAATAAAAATGCTTTCAAATGAGCTGATGTAGGCAACAGCTCTTAGCTTGTCAATAAAGTTAGGAATCCTTAACCTGTAAATAGCTTGTCAGTAAAACCTTGTCAAACCTTGCGAAAGAGAGAGAGAGAGAGAGAGAGAGAGAGAGAGAGAGAGAGAGAGAGAGAGAGAGAGAGAGAGAGAGAGAGAAAACCAATGAGTACTGGACACAATACAATGAGAGAAGCGAAAAAAATATTGAGTGAACTAGATACCTTGAAGGTAATGGAACCAGACAACATCTCTCTGTGGGTTCTGCGAAAGGGAGCAGAGGAACCACTAGCAGCGATCTTCAACTAATCAACTGAAATAGGGCAGCTGTCATGGATCTGGAAAACAGTAAATTTAGTCCTAATATTTAAAAAAGCTGACAGACAGGTGACATTGAATTAAAGGTCGGTGTCACTAACATGCATAGTATGTAAGGTTATTGAAATTAATTAATCGAAAAGTAATTGAGCCTGCAAAGAATGATTAAAAACAGACAACAGGACCATATTTCTTCACACAGTCTCTAGAGGTTATTGAGAAATAATTACGAAAGTTGGAGGAGAAGAGAAGGAGCAGAGAGAAGAGAGAGAGATTTTCAGAGAGTAGAGAGAGAGAGAGAGAGAGGAGAGAGAGAGAGAGGAGAGAGAGAGAGAGAGAGAGAGAGAGAGAAAAGTTTATAGTAGATTTTTTTGGATTGCAAGAAGGTGTTTGATACACAACCCACAAGAGACCCATACTAGAGCTAGAGAAGCGGCACTAATTACAGGGAAAACGCTAGTGGGTCAAGAAATACTTAACGAGAAGGACACAACGAGTTACTATAAGGGACGATGTGTCGGAATGGGATAATGTAACGAGTGTGGGTTCCACAACGGTCAGTATTGGACCAATTCTGTTTCTTGTGTATGTGAGGAACATGCCAGAAGAAACTGAATCAGAGGTATCCCCGTTCACAGATGATGTAGAACTAATGAGGAGAATAAAAACAAGAGTTGACCAGAAAAGACTACAAATGCATCTGGAGTACTTTCAGGATTGGTCTGACATATATATAGCTATTGGAATCTAACTCCAGAAAATGCAAAGTTATGAAAATCAGAGTAAGGCATAGACATCCGAAAACAATGCACAGGCTCGGTGGATATATGTTGCAAACCTCCCTGAGGTGCGCACGGTTTTGAGTATTTCACCTGAAGCACACATCACCCAAATAACTGTTGCAACAAAGGCAAGACTGGCAAATTTCAGGGCAGCTTTCAGGAACATAAACAAGGAGACATTTACAACCTTGTACACGACATATGTCAGGCCCATCTTGGAGTGTGCAGAGACAGTATGGAACTCCATCTGGTAAAGCTGCTGAACAATGTGCAAATGTTTGCAGCGAAATTAGCCTCAGAGCTGAAGGGTTTGAACTGTAAGGCGAGGCTAGAGGAGCTAAACCTGACGACACTAGAAGACAAAAGAGCCAGAGGAAATATGATTACGACCATTAAAATATCCAGAGGAATTCACAGGATGGACGAGGAGAGACTGTTTGAGAGACGGATCTCAAGTGCTTGAGGTCACAGGTGGAAGTTACTGGCATAGATGAATCACAAGGATGCTAGGAAATACTTCTTTAGCTTTAAAGTGATAATAACATATAAAATACTGAGAGGAATTGGCAAGGTGGATAGCGAGATGGGACACAACAACAAGGCCTCACAACTGAAGTATTTCTTCAGTCATGTAGCTCTTAGGAAGTGAAACAAGTTGAAGAGTGAAGTAGTGGAGGCAGAATCCATATATAGCTTTAGGAAGAAGCCCTTGGAGCAGAGAGAGAGTGGACCTAGTAGCGACCAGCGAAGAGGAGGGGCCAGGAGCTATGATTCGACCCCTGAAACATACACACACAAGATATTGGTATAAATGGTAGAAGATCAGGCAGAAAAAGCACTGTAATGGATCACGTAATACTTGACAGGAAGGAACAACGAGTGTTGATATGTGACAAGGTATCAGAGCGGGCGCATGTGTCGAGTGGGATTCCATAAGGGTGATTTCTAGATCCGGTGTTGTTTCTAGAATATGTGAATGACATTACGAAGGGTAGATTCAGAGGTGTCCCCCCTTCCCAGACGATTTGAAACTGATGAGGAGAGTACAGGTGAACGAGTTTCAGGTAAAATAAGACTACAAGGGATCTGGTCAGGCTGCAAGCTTGGTCAAGCAAATGGCTCCTGGAGTTTAACCCCATTAATTACAAAGTCAGGAAGCTTGGGGAAGGATAAAGAAGACTGCAGACGGAGTACAGGTTAGTGGACCAAAGAATGCAAACGTCACTCAAGGAAAGTGTCTTGGGGTGTGCATCATACCGAGCACATCTACTGAGGTGCACATCAACCAAATAACTGCTGCAGCATATGGACGCTTATCAAACCTAAGAATGGCGTTTCGACATCTAAGTAAGGAGTTATTCACGACGATGTAAACCGAATACGTGAGGCCCATACTGGAGTATACAGCACCAGTATGGAACGAACACCTGGTCAAACACGTCAAGAAACTGTAGAAAACGCAAAAGTTTGCAGCAAGGTTAGTCCTGCTGTGAGAAGAGGTTAAGGGAGCTCAGTCTGACGATATTGGAGCATAGGACGGATATGGACAGCATGATAACTATATATAAAATACTGAGAGGAATTTATAGGGTGGACATGGCCAGAATGTTTCAGAAATAGGATGCAGGAACAAGAGGACACAACTGCAAGTTAAACACTGACATAATTCATAGAGATGTTAGGAAGTAATTCTTTAGACTTTGAGTTGAAGTGGAGCAGTCTGGAGAGTAAAACAGTATAATAAGGCCCTCTGAGTAGAGAGTGGACCTAGTAGCTACTAGGAAGAGGCGGGGTCGGGAGCTATGAATTGACCCCTGCAACCACATACAGGTGAGTACACACACACACATTCAACACACACTCGTGCGCACGTGAGAGCAAGAAGACGCGCCCTTAGGAACACGAAGACGCTCGTACGAGCTAGAAAAACAGTGAATGTAATCATGATTTCAGCACTGAGCTACTGACATTTATTATTAAGACGCATATTATCTAAGGAAATAGAATAAATTGTTGGAAGATGAATAGAATAAATTATTGGAGATCAGTAGATAAGTAGCGTTAAGTTTAGACCAGAAAAATATTATTTAAGGAATATACTGTTGTGAGATGACAAGATAAAAATGATGCAAATGGAAAGAGAGTTTATGATTGCATATTTCGAGTGTGTAAAATAACATTTGATACTGCATCACACCAGGAAATGACAAACCAGAAAAAAAACGGGTAATCGAATATCTAAGGAGACGGAAAGCGATAGGAAGAGAGGATGTGTCTGGGTGTGCATTTAAGCGGATGAGGCAGCGATTCAGTAAGTCATTCATCAAGCTTAAGCTTTGACTCACGAAATCGTAATGACACGATTGCAAACAAACCATACCACGGGTGGGGATAGAACCTGCGATCAGAGAGTCGCAAAACTGAGACTCTCTGATCGCGGGTTCTATCCCCACCCGTGGTATGGTAAGCTTAAGCTTTTGTTATAACGACATTTCGCTCAAGGGAAGCTTTGTGAAATTATCTCGATTAAGTTCCTCTTGATCAAAACGTTGTCGTAATACAGCCTGCTCAGTTTTATGTGTCTGTTGCATCCAGGATGGGAAAGAGTCATGAGTAGAGTCACACAAGGGACATTACTGAGACTGGTACCAGTAATTCTTCATATTCTTGGACTACGTATCAGAAAAAATAGAGTCGTATTTATAGCTGCTCCTGGATAATACAAATCTAGTGACGATAAAAAGTGGAGAGAAGAGGAAAAACATTTATTGAAGGATATTTATTAAGGGCAAGGTTGCGCCACGGGTGGCTGTTTCACGAACTGAAGAAACCACTCGTGGCGAAACGTTTCCTTTAATATATGTCGTGGCTTTCTTTCAACATCTTGTCGGACTCAACACAAAGTCACTTCCGAAAGATTTCGGGGTGACTAGGACAGACTGTGCAGGTGGCAGACAAATATCACTGGTCTACAGGTTTTGAACAATTTTGCACTTCGATTGACGGAGGTTTCCAAGGTAATTTTTTTACACATTTTGCATATATGTATGCAATATATTACTAACATATTTGCATAATTACTAGCATTGATTTAACCCGATGCTTCTTTGCTTGTCTCTTGTATATCACTCCTGAAGTATCATTTGTTATTGTCCAGCAACAATCTACTAACTATGATAGACTCCTTTCCCCAGGGTAGCGTTTTTCCATGACTGAGCTGTCCTGGTCAGAAAAAGTCTCGGTGGGAATGGAGGAAATATATCTTCAAAGACATACTGCAGCCTATTTTCTTTGATAGGACCTCGGTAGGTTTTTCGTAAGTTCCCTGTAACTGTCAGCTTAGGTATTTCAGAGAAAACTGTTTTCTACTAAGCAGAAAGTATTCCACGCATTTTTCTCCTCACCAGCTATGATACGGTTAAACTTCTCATTTTTAAGAAGCTCGTGAATCTGTGGACTAACAAATAAACCCTACTTGGTTTTCGCTTTACTTTTAAGGCTGTGGAGTAAGACGGCTGTCACTGTTTCATCCTTAGTCTTGATACAATTTTTCATGAAACTCAGTTCGATGTGAGTGGTAGGAAAATCATACTCTATTCTACCAGTAGTGGACACTGAACATTTTTTGTTCCAGGTTCCGGTGGGTATCGGAGTGGCCAGTCTTTCTTAATGTAATATGAAGTCTTCGCCTCATTAACCCATTCACAGAGACAACATCAATGCTGAAAGTAGCGTAGCCGCAGTATATGCAAGGTAACAACAGCTGTCAAGTCGACCAAAGCTGCCACTAATATTTATCATGCTTTTTGAAGTTCAAAATCTGCCTCATGATATCACAGGACTGCATTACCAACAGAAACTGATGGCAGCACGTTGCCAACATACACCACAACAACTTTAAGACGCAGGTTCGATGAATCAGTGAACAGTCTGCAGTCGGCAGGATTATGAACAATATTTAGTGCCGTCATCAGACCATCGATATCCTTGAAAGCTACAAGGTCACCTGTTGCAAGCTACAAGATCACCTGTTGCATGCTACAAGGTCACCTATTGCAGGTTACAAGGTCACATATAACAGACTACTAGGTCGCCTGTTGCAAGTTACAAGATTACCTGTTACAAGCTACAAGGTCACCTGTTACAAGCTACAAGGTCACCTGTTACAAGCTACAAGGTCACCTGTTGCAAGCTACGAAATCCGCCGAGTCTTTTGCTCTCAAAGGGAGTGATTTTCGTGTGCAAGTTTGGTACTAATCCCTATAGGATTTTCCAAGTGTATATAATCATGTATCTCTCCCGCCTGTATTCTAGGGAGTACAGGTTGAGGAACTTAAAGCGTTCCCAGTAATTGAGGTGTTTTATCGCAGTTATGCGCCCCATGAAGGTTCTTATACATTTTCTAGGTCAGTAATCTCACCCGCCTTGAAAGGTGCTGTTAGTGTGCAGCAATAATTCATCCTAGATAAAACAAGCAACCTGAAGAGCGTCATCATGGTCTTGGCATCCCTAGTTCTGAAGGTTCTCATTACCCATCCTGTCATTTTTCTAGCAGATGCGAGTGATGCAATGTTGTGGTCTTTGAAGGTGTGATCTTCTGACATTATCACTCCAAGGTCTTTTACATTAGTTTCTCGCTCTATTGTGTAACTGGAATTTGTTTTTTACTCCGATACTGTTTTAATTTCCTCACGTTTCCCATAACGGAGTAATTGAAATTTCTCGTCATTGAACTTGATATTGTTTTCTTCGGCCCATTGAAAGATATGGTTAATGTCCACCTGGAGTCTTGTAGTGTCTTCAGTAGAAGACACTGTCAAGCAAATTGGGGTGTCATCTGCAAAGGAAGACACGGTGCTGTGTCCAAAGCAAACACTAAAGAGAGTTTGACTTATTTGCACTGTATGGCTTACAGGAATGAACTGATGTAATCTTGTTAGTAGGGTGATGTAATACCTAAATTCCGAGTGACTCAACCATTTTTCCCTCATTGGAATTTCAAAGAAAAGTGTCCAAATCAAAGTTGTACAAATGGTGGTCCATTCAGTATAAGCCTGTCCTTATCCTTCTCAAAAAAAAAAAAAAAAAAAAAACTTGAGGGAAAAAGATCCACCATTGAGAAATTAAGAAAACTTTATGTATTTTTTTAAACAATTACACACTGTGGAATTGAATCAAAAACCTTTTCCCTGCACAGTTTATCTACCGCCCTGAATCCATATCTTTATAAATTATGCTAATTTGTAATTCTAAACGTTATTTCCAAAATAAGTAAAGAATAATTAGTTTTATTTCCGTTGCATTTTGGGTATTGGCTCAACCTCGCAAGAGCAGTGTTATGAAAACTGAGGAGGGAAAAAGAAAGTATGAGATGGAACAAGGAAAGAAGGGCCAAAGACTATTAATGTTAACAAAAGAAAGAAGGATCATAGAGTAAGTATTGTAATGAACTTACTGCAGTGGGTGACAATCAATAGAGTACCACCGGCAGTGTAAGTGAACTTAGCGAACCTAAGAGCTGCAGTTATGAACCTATACGAGTCATTTAGGACTAAATACTAAAAGTATCACATCTGTTATTCAGTATACAGTAACAGCCAAAACCAGGAACTGGTTAAGCATGCATAAAAACTATGAAAAAAAGTGGTTAACGACGAGATTCGTCCTGGAGTTGAGAGGACTGATCCACGAAGATATTCTTGAAGAAGTGACTCTGACGACGCGAGGGGATAAATGGACTAGTGGAGATATAATAATACCGTGCAACGTACTCACAGGTCTTGGCAGGACATATAGCCACAGAACGTTTTAATGGCGGGGATCAGGAAGTAGATTTCCTGGGACTAGATGGAATGTACTAACAAATGCACAACTGAAGCTCCCTTAAATTCCCACTTTGCAAGACATATAACCAACGAAATGTTTTTAGCCTCTCTCTTCCTTCCCACCTCTCTTCTCCTACTTTACCGAGTGTATTTATGCTCTTTTGTGTTCGCAGACGTGACAAAGTTACAATAGCGAATTACTGTCTGTACGTCTTATCATTTCTCCTACGTGATGAAATTATTATTTGTTTTAATTGTCTTAATTAACTTTGTACTTCAAGGTATTATTGCGAACTGTCCATTTCAGTTATGAATACGAATTTTATTATGATTACAAATACATATTGTTTTTTTGCGGTTATTATTACACGTATGATTAAAACAAAAATGTTTTTGCAAATACTGGACGCAAATTTTGCGAATATGCTTCACCGATGATTTTCAAAAGCATTCTAACGAGGAACGATGTAGCTGTATGAATTCTGGAAATAGCACTTTTATTGCAAATATTTAATTTCATGTTACGAGTGAACTATTTCTGCATTATAATGAGCATTTGTCTTTTAGTAGACAGCGCGTATACTCGCCTAATTCATCTAGTTGTAGTTGGGAAGGGTCAAGTTTCGGCTCCTGGTCTTATCTTGAAACTACCTTGTGGTTCTGTTGAACCTGTTCATAAAACTGTGTATAATGTGTGCTTATGCCATTTCTTCGTCAGAGTTATTCCAATTTCTGAGCAATATGAGGCATCGGAAGTGTTTTCTGATTCTGTGGCTCACATTTGTCTTTCGCCTCTATTTATGCTCCGTTGTCCCCATTCCCCGACTGTCGAACATTACCACTGTCAGCCCTATCAATAATATCTTGAATTTTCTTATCATGTCCCACTTAGCTTTTTTTTTATCGTCTAAGGTTGTCAAGTTCTTTTATTCAGCCCTCCTCGAGTCTTGTACAAAACTCTAGTTTCTTGACAGGTTTGATTCGATGTGGCTGGAAGGCACAGTCCTTCTCTTTATTTGAGGTTTGTAATTCTGTCTTCGTAGTTTAAACTCTATCTAGTTTTTTTCTTCTCCTTTTCTGATTTACAAAAGTTTATACATGCTAAGGTTAAATTTTAGTAGTTATCTGTCCTATTATGCTAATGTCTGTTCGCTTTGTTTTGTGTTTTTTCCCCATCTTCATTAAAAGTTTTCTTCACTAATTTTACTCCATTGGTGAGCAGAATAATATAGACCTGCCTTTCGTGGGTTATCGTTTACATAAATGAGAAACAGTACTAGTTGAGGCATTCACCTTAATGATACCCCACTTGTCTGCTTGACCATCGTAACATCCATATCTGACCATTACTATAAGATCTGTCTAGTTTTACAGCAAAAGTTTCGCAGCAGCAGGCTAGGTTGTGGCAAGTTGTAGGTGTCTGCGGGAGGTGGTTGCAGGTTCACCAATTTTTTCACCTGAAAAAAACTTCGGTGTTTTGGGTGTTTTTTCATACTTCATTCATTTTTTCATGTTTTCAACGTGCTACGAAATCTTCCAGAAGATTATCAAATTTTGATGTACGTTGAGAAATTCTGGAGAAGCAAGATAAGTTGAATCAAGGTGGGCGGGAGATTGTTGCAATTTCATAAATTTCAATTGGATGATACTAGGCAGTCAGGAAAATGCAAAATATAACTTTAGTGTGTCTGTGTTTAACATTGGAAATAATATTCAGAAAGAAGTTAGTACTGAAACTGAATGTTATTGGAATGCAGTTGGAAACCTAAAGAGATCTATCATCCACTATGATAACATGAACGTAAATAAGCACATTTATGGAGCAACTTGCAAGGTGACCAGACTGACTGAAATTATAGAAGGCAGACTTAGGCTTGGTTCCAAGTACTTCTGGCAGTTTGGCAGACACATAGATAATGATTAAACCAAATGCAAAGTATGTGGCCAAACCTAATGTCACTATCTTGAGCACTATATTACTTATTACGGAATATAGAGATGGGCGGCTTAATAATTCGTGTGATAAGTCAAGGTATCTTGTTATTGAAAATAAGATATCCATATTAAGCAAATATCCTAAATTTGTTTGCAACATATGAGGCAACTGTACATATAGATTCAGATGCACTTCTGCTAACCCCTTTTGTATATCCATATACTCTTGTGCTACTGACCACGGGATGGATGTGGGGTGCACTATAAATTAGGCTCTTCGGCGACAATGTCTTAAAATCTAATTTCAGTAAAGAAATAGTTTATTATAATTATTATTATATAAATGGTTAAGAAAACTGGCAAGTGATGAATGAGACGATTGTGCAACATTCGGGTATCTTTACCATGGATACGTTTCTTCAGCCAGTGGCTTCATCAGTCCATTATATAGAAGAACGGTGGAAAATGAGGAGTTTGAGGTAATTAGTTCCTCAGTCTGAAGATGATGTGTCCATCAATCTTGATAAGTACAGAGTGTGCGCAGAGGAGCTTATATTCTTCGACTTTTGCCTAATCTCTAGGTATGACCAACTTCAACTTGAGAAGTTTGTCTAGCGGTAACGTCGCCTCCGCCTCCTTCATCTCACCTCGTATAGGTTGTGCCTTTATAAAGACTGATGGACTAAATACATCAAATCCTGGCTGATGGCCTGATTACCTCGGGCTAGTCATCTTCCACGGTTCTTTTGTATTAGACTGATAAAGCAACTAGCTGGGCAAACATTTCCACAGTACAGAAACCCAAAGTTGCACAAATGAATATCACTGTAATATTCCTTTCACTAAGTCCCAAAGATACACGATCTATATCAGGTAAGCCAATAGCGACAATTCTCTGCTCCATGCGTGCGATATTATCTTAGAAAGCCAAGCCACTATCCATCAATTTCTCCCATTAAAAGTCTTTTTAAATCACAACCAAACCTTCGTCATGAAGCCAAGCACCATGCCCTGAGTTGTAATGATGCCTTAGTCACATAACACTGTCTTTCATAAATTATATATATTGATTGCTCTGTTCCCTAGACCAATGATGCAGCTGGTAATGCCGCTGTTGTCATACAGAGTGATGGCTGTCACATAATAAATGAAGCACGCATCAACAACAGTTATAAATAAGGTTGTCACCTTATTTGTAACTGATTCTCTATTATTCATAAATGCTCCTAACTTCATGAGTGTCAGTTACGGCATGTTTGTATCAGAAGCCAGAAACAGGTTTGATAGGACTGTAGACACTGGAGTAGGAGCACACATTCTGTGAATTTCAGCTTGTATTAGTCTTCAGATACATGATAGTCCTAATGACTTTAAAGAGGATGTAAATAACAATTTTGTGCTGATGGAGACTGATACAAGTCAGTCCATTTATTACCAATGAATTATGCAGGAAGAGCCACATGCCTTGGATGTCTCTAATAAAATTAGCAGGCTCTTGGATGTCAGTGGTGCCAGGCTCCAGATGGGATACAAGTACCATATTTCTGAGAGGTAGCGTCACCAGTTGATGTAGACAGAACTAAATGTAAACTTTGACAGGTAGACGTTTGTCACAACTTGCGTCGTTATATACAGGAATTCGATTAAATAAATGTATTCAAAGAACTCGCTCACAAATATTCAAGAAATGTCAGCGTATATTATCGAGAGTGGCAAATTAACAACCATTTTTGAAAAATACCCTGACTTTGCCCATTATAAATAAACCATACCCATTTAAAAGATAAACTCAGTATCAATAATTCAAAACTATATGTAGGCGAAACAGTAATATTTTTTGTGACTGCATATCAGCATAAATAACTCAACATGATTGTAACAAGAAATAAATATGTATATATAGTTTATTGCGACTGTAGCTTGCTTAGGTATCAGAATTTTGGGGCCCAGTCCCTGGACCCATTACGTACCACAGTAATTTTTTGACCACTGACTACAAGACGGATATTGAGGCGCTCAGTAAAGATATTAAACTAAGAAACGTTACAATGTTGTGTCTAAAGCCAAACCACCGGTGTGTTGCTCCAGCAACACTACCAGTGTGTTGCTCCAGCAACACTACCAGTGTGTTGCTCCAGCAACACTACCAGTGTGTTGCTCCAGCAACACTACCAGTGTGTTGCTCCAGCAGCACTACCAGTGTGTTGCTCCAGCAGCACTACCAGTGTGTTGCTCCAGCAACACTACCAGTGTGTTGCTCCAGCAACACTACCAGTGTGTTGCTCCAGCAGTACTACCAGTGTGTTGCTTCAGCAACACTACCAGTGTGTTGCTCCAGCAACACTACCAGTGTGTTGCTCCAGCAACACTACCAGTGTGTTGCTCCAGCAACACTACCAGTGTGTTGCTCCAGCAGCACTACCAGTGTGTTGCTCCAGCAGCACTACCAGTGTGTTGCTCCAGCAACACTACCAGTGTGTTGCTTCAGCAACACTACCAGTGTGTTGCTCCAGCAGTACTACCAGTGTGTTGCTTCAGCAGTACTACCAGTGTGTTGCTCCAGCAGTACTACCAGTGTGTTGCTTCAGCAACACTACCAGTGTGTTGCTCCAGCAACACTACCAGTGTGTGGCTCCAGCAACACTACCAGTGTGTTGCTCCAGCAACACTACCAGTGTGTTTGCTCCAGCAACACTACCAGTGTGTTGCTCCAGCAACACTACCAGTGTGTTGCTCCAGCAACACTACCAGTGTGTTGCTCCAGCAACACTACCAGTGTGTTGCTCCAGCAACACTACCAGTGTGTTGCTCCAGCAACACTACCAGTGTGTTGCTCCAGCAACACTACAGTGTGTTGCTCCAGCAGTACTACCAGTGTGTTGCTTCAGCAACACTACCAGTGTGTTGCTCCAGCAACACTACCAGTGTGTTGCTCCAGCAACACTACCAGTGTGTTGCTCCAGCAGTACTACCAGTGTGTTGCTTCAGCAACACTACCAGTGTGTTTGCTCCAGCAACACTACCAGTGTGTTGCTCCAGCAACACTACCA
>NC_069399.1:111513191-111520691 GCF_026875155.1 Cherax quadricarinatus
ACTACTACTACTACTACTACTACTACTACTACTACTACTACTACTACTGCTGCTGCTGCTGGTACTACTACTACTACTACTACTACTACTACTACCACTACTACTACTACTACTACTGCTGCTGCTGGTACTACTACTACTACTGTTACTACTAATACTACTACTAATACTACTACTACAAATACTACTACTACTACTACTGCTGCTGCTAATATTTACTACTACTACTACTACTACTGCTGCTGCTGGTACTAACTACAAACCTGCTACTACTACTACGACTACTACTACTACTACAACTGCTGCTGCTGCTACACTACTACTGCTACTACTACTGCTACTACTCTACTACTAATGCTACTACTACAAACTACTACTACTACTACTACACAAATTAACTTCTACTACTACTATACTACTACTACTACTACTACTACTACTACTCTACTACTACACACTACTTCTACTACTACTACTACTACTACTGCTACTACTACTACTACTACTACTATACTACTACTACTACTACACAGCTACTACTACTACACTACTACTACTTCTACTACAAACTACTACTACTACTACTACTACTACTATACTACTACTACTACTACTATTACTACTACTACTACAAATTTCTACTTTTTACTACTACTACTACCACTACTACTAACTGCTACTACTACTACTACTACTACTACTACTACTACTACTACTACTTCTACTACTAAACTACTACTACTACTACTACTCTACTACTACTACTACTACTACAAACTACTTTACTACTACTACTACTACTTCTACTATTACTACTACTACAAACCACTAACTACTACTACTGCTACTACTACAAACTACTACTACTACTACTACTACTACTGCTGCTGCTGCTACTACTCCACTACTTCTACTACTACTACTACTTCTACTACTAATAATAATAATATAATAATAAAAAATAATCCCCCCCCAACTTGCTTTCTATGTGACTGTAAACAATTTTTTTTCCCCTTTTTTTTTCAGTCTCCTCCTCCCCTTTCAGGTGTTCTCTACCCAGCGAGGATAAACATAGTGGCAGGTCCTCCTACACCCCTACCGTCACTACCAACAGTGCAGTAAAAACAGGTATCCCTGTTTTATCGTACTGTTGTGTGTCGCATCTAGGGGGGTAAATGAGTTGGAAAATTCCAGAGCTGCTGGAATGTTATATCCTGTGTTGTATAACTCCATTACTTGCTGGAGGTACTCAAGTGTTGTATAACTCCATTATTTACTGGAGGTACTCAATGTTGTATAACCCATTACTTGCTGGAGGTACTCAATTGTTGTATAACTCCATTACTTGCTGGAGGTACTCAAGTGTTGTATAACTCCATTACTTGCTGGAGGTACTCAAGTGTTGTATAAATCCATTACTTGCTGGAGGTACTTAAGTGTTGTATAACTCCATTACTTCTGAGGTACTTAAGTTTTGTATAACTCCATTACTTGCTGGAGGTACTCAAGTGTTGTATAACTCCATTACTTGCTGGAGGTACTCAAGTGTTGTATAACTCCATTACTTGCTGGAGGTACTCAAGTGTTGTATAACCCCCATTACTTGCTGGGGGTTTACTTAAGTGTTGTATAACTCCATTACTTGCTGGAGGTACTCAAGTGTTGTATAACTCCATTACTTGCTGGAGGTATCAAGTGTTGTATAATTTCCATTACTTGCTGGAGGTACTCTAGTGTTGAATAACTCCATTACTTGCTGGGGGGTACTCAAGTGTTGTAAAAACTCCTTTCTTGCTGGAGGTAATTAAGTGTTGTAAAACTCCATTACTTGCTGGAGGTACTTAAGTGTTGTATAACTCCATTACTTGCTGGAGGTACTCAAGTGTTGTATAACTCCATTACTTGTGGAGGTACTCAAGTGTTGTATAACTCCATTACTTGCTGGAGGTACTCAAGTGTTGTAATAACTCCATTACTGCGGGAGGTACTCAAGTGTTGTATAACTCCTTTACTTGCGGGAGGTACTCAAGTGTTGTAAAAACTCCATTACTTGCGGAGGTACTCAAGTGTTGTTAACCCCATTACTTGCTGGAGGTACTCAAGTGTTGTATAACTCTATTACTTGCTGGGGTACTTAAGTGTTGTATAAATCCATTACTTGCTGGAGGTACTTAAGTGCTGTGTAACTCCATTATTTGTGGAGGTACTCAAGTGTTGTATAACTCCATTACTTGCTGGAGGTACTCAAGTGTTGTATAACTCCATTACTTGCTGGAGGTACTCAAGTGTTGCATAAATCCATTATTTGCTGGGGGTACTCAAGTGTTGTGTAACTCCATTACTTGCTGGAGGTACTCAAGTGTTGTATAGCTCCATTACTTGCTGGAGGTACTTAATTTGTTGTATAAGTCCCATTACTTGTGGAGGTACTTAAGTTTTTGTATAACTCCATTACTTGCTGGAGGTTTACTTAAGTGTTGTATAACTCCATTACTTGCTGGAGGTACTCAAGTGTTGTATAACTCCATTACTTGCTGGAGGTACTCAAGTTTTGGTATAACCCCATTACTTGCGGGAGGTACTCAAGTTTTTGTATAACTCCATTACCTGCTGGAGGATACTCAAGTGTTGTATAACTCCATTAATTGCTGGAGGTACTTAAGTGTTGTATAACTCCATTACTTTGCTGGAGGTACTCAAGTGTTGTATAACTCCATTACTTGCTGGAGGTACTATAAGTGTTGTATAACTCCATTACTTGCTGGAGGTTCTCAAGTGTTGTATAACTCCATACTTGCTGGAGGTACTTAAGTGTTGTATAACTCCATTTACTTGCTAGGAGTACTCAAGTGTTGTATAACTCCATTACTTGCTGGAGGTACACAAGGTTGTATACTCCATTACTTGCTGGAGGTACTTAAGTGTGTATAACTCCATATTTGCTGGAGGTACTAAGTGTTGTATAACTCCATTACTTGCTGAGGTACTTAGTGTTGTATGACTCCATTACTTGCTGGAGGTACTCAAGTGTTGTATAACTCCATTACTCGCTGTGAGGTACTTAAGTGTTGTATAACTCCATTACTTGCTGGAGGTACTCAAGTGTTGTATAAACTCCATTACTTGCTGGAGGTACTCAAGTGTTGTATAACTCCATTACTTGCTGGAGGTACTCAAGTTTGTATAACTCCATTACTTGCTGGAGGTACTACAAGTGTGTATAACTCCATTACTTGCTGAGGTACTTAAAGTGTTGTATAAGTCCATACTTGCTGGAGTACTTAAGTGTTGTATAACTCCATTACTTGCTGGAGGTACTCAAGTGTTGTATAACTCCATTACTTGCTGGAGGTACTCAAGTGTTGTATAACTCCATTACTTGCTGGAGGTACTCAAGTGTTGTATAACTCCATTACTTGCTGGAGGTACTTAAGTGTTGTATAGTAATTACTTGCTGGAGGCTACTTAAGTGTATGTATAGCTACCATTACTTGGTGGAGGTACTCAAGTGTTGTATAACTCCATTACTTGCTGGAGGTACTCAAGTGTTGTATAACTCCATTACTGCTGGAGGTACTTAAGTGTTGTATATACTCCATTACTTGCTGGAGGTACTCAATGTGTATAACTCCATTACTTGCTGGAGGTACTCAAGTGTTGTATAACTCCATTACTGCTGGAGGTACTTAGTGTTGTTTTTAACTCCATTACTTGCTGGAGGTACTCAAGTGTTGTATAACTCCGTTACTTGCTGGAGGTACTCAAGTGTTGTATAACTCCATTACTTGCTGGAGGTACTCAAGTGTTGTATAACTCCATTACTTGCTGGAGGTACTCAAGTGTTGTATAACTCCATTACTTGCTGGAGGTACTCAAGTGTTGTAAACTCCATTACTTGCTGAGGTACTCTAGTGTTGTATAACTCCATTACTTGCTGGAGGTACTCAAGTGTTGTATAACTCCATTACTTGCTGGAGGTACTCAAGTGTTGTATAAACTCCATTACTTGCTGGAGGTACTCAAGTGTTGTATAACTCCATTACTTGCTGGAGGTACTCAGTGTTGTATAACTCCATTACTTGCTGGAGGTACTCAAGTGTTGTATAACTCCATTACTTGCTGGAGGTACTCAAGTGTTGTATAAATCCATTACTTGCTGGAGGTACTTAAGTGTTGTATAACTCCATTACTTGCTGGAGGTACTTAAGTGTTGTATAACTCCATTACTTGCTGGAGGTACTCAAGTGTTGTATAACTCCATTACTTGCTGGAGGTACTCAAGTGTTGTGTAACTCCATTACTTGCTGGAGGTACTCAAGTGTTGTATAACTCCATTACTTGCTGGAGGTACTCAAGTGTTGTGTAACTCCATTACTTGCTGGAGGTACTCAAGTGTTGTATAACTCCATTACTTGCTGGAGGTACTTAAGTGTTGTATAACTCCATTACTTGCTGGAGGTACTTAAGTGTTGTATAACTCCATTACTTGCTGGAGGTACTTAAGTGTTGTATAACTCCATTACTTGCTGGAGGTACTCAAGTGTTGTATAACTCCATTACTTGCTGGAGGTACTCAAGTGATGTATAACTCCATTACTTGCTGGAGGTACTCAAGTGTTGTATAACTCCATTACTTGCTGGAGGTACTTAAGTGTTGTATAACTCCATTACTTGCTGGAGGTAGTCAAGTGTTGTATAACTCCATTACTTGCTGGAGGTACTCTAGTGTTGTATAACTCCATTACTTGCTGGAGGTACTCAAGTGTTGTATAACTCCATTTCTTGCTGGAGGTACTTAAGTGTTGTATAACTCCATTACTTGCTGGAGGTACTTAAGTGTTGTATAACTCCATTACTTGCTGGAGGTACTCAAGTGTTGTATAACTCCATTACTTGCTGGAGGTACTCAAGTGTTGTATAACTCCATTACTTGCTGGAGGTACTCAAGTGTTGTATAACTCCATTACTTGCTGGAGGTACTCAAGTGTTGTATAACTCCATTACTTGCGGAGGTACTCAAGTGTTGTATAACTCCATTACTTGCTGGAGGTACTCAAGTGTTGTATAACTCCATTACTTGCTGGAGGTACTCAAGTGTTGTATAACTCTATTACTTGCTGGAGGTACTTAAGTGTTGTATAAATCCATTACTTGCTGGAGGTACTTAAGTGCTGTGTAACTCCATTACTTGCTGGAGGTACTCAAGTGTTGTATAACTCCATTACTTGCTGGAGGTACTCAAGTGTTGTATAACTCCATTACTTGCTGGAGGTACTCAAGTGTTGCATAAATCCATTACTTGCTGGAGGTACTCAAGTGTTGTGTAACTCCATTACTTGCTGGAGGTACTCAAGTGTTGTATAGCTCCATTACTTTCTGGAGGTACTTAAGTGTTGTATAAGTCCATTACTTGCTGGAGGTACTTAAGTGTTGTATAACTCCATTACTTGCTGGAGGTACTCAAGTGTTGTATAACTCCATTAATTGCTGGAGGTACTTAAGTGTTGTATAACTCCATTACTTGCTGGAGGTACTCAAGTGTTGTATAAGTCCATTACTTGCTGGAGGTACTTAAGTGTTGTATAACTCCATTACTTGGTGGAGGTACTCAAGTGTTGTATAACTCCATTACTTGCTGGAGGTACTCAAGTGTTGTATAACTCCATTACTTGCTGGAGGTACTCTAGTGTTGTATAACTCCATTACTTGCTGGAGGTACTCAAGTGTTGTATAACTCCATTACTTGCTGGAGGTACTCAAGTGTTGTATAACTCCATTACTTGCTGGAGGTACTTAAGTGTTGTATAACTCCATTACTTGCTGGAGGTACTTAAGTGTTGTATAACTCCATTACTTGCTGGAGGTACTTAAGTGTTGTATGACTCCATTACTTGCTGGAGGTACTCAAGTGTTGTATAACTCCATTACCTCGCTGGAGGTACTTAAGTGTTGTATAACCCATTACTTGCTGGAGGTACTTAAGTGTTGTATAACTCCATTACTTGCTGGAGGTACTTAAGTGTTGTATGACTCATTACTTGCTGGAGGTACTCAAGTGTTGTATAACTCCATTACTCGCTGGAGGTACTTAATGTTGTATAACTCCATTACTTGCTGGAGGTACTTAAGTGTTGTATAACTCCATTACTTGCTGGAGGTACTTAAGGTTGTATGACTCCATTACTTGCTGGAGGTACTCAAGTGTTGTATAACTCCATTACTTGCTGGAGGTACTTAAGTGTTGTATAACTCCATTACTTGCTGGAGGTACTTAAGTGTTGTATAACTCCATTACTTGCTGGAGGTACTTAAGTGTTGTATGACTCCATTACTTGCTGGAGGTACTCAAGTGTTGTATAACTCCATTACTCGCTGGAGGTACTTAAGTGTTGTATAACTCCATTACTTGCTGGAGGTACTCAAGTGTTGTATAACTCCATTACTTGCTGGAGGTACTCAAGTGTTGTATAACTCCATTACTTGCTGGAGGTACTCAAGTGTTGTATAACTCCATTACTTGCTGGAGGTACTCAAGTGTTGTATAACTCCATTACTTGCTGGAGGTACTTAAGTGTTGTATAAGTCCATTACTTGCTGGAGGTACTTAAGTGTTGTATAACTCCATTACTTGCTGGAGGTACTCAAGTGTTGTATAACTCCATTACTTGCTGGAGGTACTCAAGTGTTGTATAACTCCATTACTTGCTGGAGGTACTTAAGTGTTGTATAACTCCATTACTTGCTGGAGGTACTCAAGTGTTGTATAACTCCATTACTTGCTGGAGGTACTCAAGTGTTGTATAACTCCATTACTTGCTGGAGGTACTTAAGTGTTGTATAAGTCCATTACTTGCTGGAGGTACTTAAGTGTTGTATAACTCCATTACTTGGTGGAGGTACTCAAGTGTTGTATAACTCCATTACTTGCTGGAGGTACTCAAGTGTTGTATAACTCCATTACTTGCTGGAGGTACTCTAGTGTTGTATAACTCCCATTACTTGCTGGAGGTACTCAAGTGTTGTATAACTCCATTACTTGCTGGAGGTACTCAAGTGTTGTATAACTCCATTACTTGCTGGAGGTACTTAAGTGTTGTATAACTCCATTACTTGCTGGAGGTACTCAAGTGTTGTATAACTCCGTTAACTTGCTGGAGGTACTAAGTGTTGTATACTCCATTACTTGCTGGAGGTACTCATGTGTTGTATAACTCCATTACTTGCTGGAGGTACTCAAGTGTTGTATAACTCCATTACTTGCTGGAGGTACTCAAGTGTTGTATAACTCCATTACTTGCTGGAGGTACTCAAGTGTTGTATAACTAAATTACTTGCTGGAGGTACTCAAGTGTTGTATAACTCCATTACTTGCTGGAGGATAAAAGTGTAGGATAAAAGGAAACTATTTACCTAATAATGTTAACTAAAAAAAAAACGAACAGTAGTTCGTACCTTATCTTATTCTCTCCCCTCATTTCTTCATCCCCCCCCCTTCCCTTT
>NC_069399.1:111523191-111548191 GCF_026875155.1 Cherax quadricarinatus
CATGTAGTGTAGTATTGTTAGGTTTACATGTAGTGTTGTATTGTTAGGTTAACATGTAGTGTAGTATTGTTAGGTTTACATGTAGTGTTGTATTGTTAGGTTAACATGTAGTGTAGTATTGTTAGGTTACATGTAGTGTAGTATTGTTAGGTTAACATGTAGTGTTGTATTGTTAGGTTAACATGTAGTGTAGTATTGTTAGGTTTACATGTGTAGTAGTATTGTTAAGTTTACATGTAGTGTAGTATTGTTAAGTTTACATGTAGTGTAGTATTGTTAGGTTTACATGTAGTGTAGTATTGTTAGGTTTACATGTAGTGTAGTATTGTTAGGTTAACATGTAGTGGTAGTATTGTTAGGTTAACATGTAGTGTAGTATTGTTAGGTTAACATGTAGTGAGTATTGTTAGGTTTAATGTAGTGTAGTATTGTTAGGTTAACATGTAGTGTAGTATTGTTAGGTTTACATGTAGTGTAGTATTGTTAGGTTTACATGTAGTGTAGTATTGTTAGGTTAACATGTAGTGTAGTATTGTTAGGTTAACATGTAGTGTAGTATTGTTAGGTTAACATGTAGTGTAGTATTGTTAGGTTAACATGTAGTGTAGTATTGTTACGGTTAACGTGTAGTGTAGTATTGTTAGGTTTACATGTAGTGTAGTATTGTTAGGTTAACATGTAGTGTAGTTTGTAGGTTAACATGTAGTGTAGTATTGTTAGGTTTACATGTAGTGTAGCATTGTTAGGTTAACATGTAGTGTAAGTATTGTTAGGTTAACATGTAGTGTAGTATTGTTAGGTTAACATGTAGTGTAGTATTGTTAGGTTAACATGTAGTGTAGTATTGTTAGGTTAACTGTAGTGTAGTATTGTTAGGTTAACATGTAGTGTAGTATTGTTAGTTACATGTAGTGTAGTATTGTTAGGTTAACATGTAGTGTAGTATGTTAGGTTTACATGTAGTGTAGTATTGTTAGGTTTACATGTAGTGTAGTATTGTTAGGTGTTAACATGTAGTGTAGTATTGTTAGGTTAACATGTAGTGTAGTATTGTTAGGTTAACATGTAGTGTAGTATTGTTAGGTTAACATGTAGTGTAGTATTGTTAGGTTTCATGTAGTGTAGTATTGTTAGGTTAACATGTTAGTGTAGTATTGTTAGGTTAACATGTAGTGTAGTATTGTTAGGTTAACATGTAGTGTAGTATTGTTAGGTTAACATGTAGTGTAGTATTGTTAGGTTAACATGTAGTGTAGTATTGTTAGGTTAACTGTAGTGTAGTATTGTTAGGTTTACATGTAGTGTAGTATTGTTAAGTTTACATGTAGTGTAGTATTGTTAGGTTTACATGTAGTGTAGTATTGTTAGGTTTACATGTAGTGTAGTATTGTTAGGTTAACATGTAGTGTAGTATTGTTAGGTTAACATGTAGTGTAGTTATTGTTAGGTTAACATGTAGTGTAGGTATTGTTATTTTTTGGTTTGTTTTAACATGTAGTGTAGTATTGTTAGGTTTACATGTAGTGTAGTATTGTTAGGTTTACATGTAGTGTAGTATTGTTAGGTTAATATGTAGTGTAGTATTGTTAAGTTTACATGTAGTGTAGTATTGTTAGGTTAACATGTAGTGTAGTATTGTTAGGTTTACATGTAGTGTAGTATTGTTAGTTTACATGTAGTGTAGTATTGTTAAGTTTACATGTAGTGTAGTATTGTTAAGTTTACATGTAGTGTAGTATTGTTAAGTTTACATGTAGTGTAGTATTGTTAAGTTATACATGTAGTGTAGTATTGTTAAGTTTCATGTAGTGTAGTATTGTTAAGTTTACTGTAGTGTAGTATTGCTAAGTTTACATGTAGTGTAGTATTGTTTAAGTTTCATGTAGTGTAGTATTGTTAAGTTTACATGTAGTGTAGTATTGTTAAGTTTACATGTAGTGTAGTATTGTTAGGTTTACATGTAGTGTAGTATTGTTAGGTTAACATGTAGTGTAGTATTGTTAGTTTACATGTAGTGTAGTATTGTTAAGTTTACATGTAGTGTAGTATTGTTAGGTTAACATGTAGTGTAGTATTGTTAGGTTAACATGTAGTGTAGTATTGTTAGGTTAACATGTAGTGTAGTATTGTTAGGTTAACATGTAGTGTAGTATTGTTAGGTTAACATGTAGTGTAGTATTGTTAGGTTAACATGTAGTGTAGTATTGTTAGGTTAACATGTTGTGTAGTATTGTTAGGTTAACATGTAGTGTAGTATTGTTAGGTTAACATGTAGTGTAGTATTGTTAGGTTAACATGTAGTGTAGTATTGTTAGGTTAACATGTAGTGTAGTATGTTAGGTTAACATGTATGTGTATATTGTTAGGTTAACATGTAGTGTTGTATTGTTAGGTTTACATGTAGTGTAGTATTGTTAGGTTAACATGTAGTGTAGTATTGTTAGGTTAACATGTTCTGTAGTATTGTTAGGTTAACATGTAGTGTAGCATTGTTAGGTTAACATGTAGTGTAGTATTGTTAGGTTAACATGTAGTGTAGTATTGTTAGGTTAACATGTTAGTGTAGTATTGTTAGGTTAACATGTAGTGTAGTATTGTTAGGTTAACATGTAGTGTAGTATTGTTAGGTTAACATGTAGTGTAGTATTGTTATGTTAACATGTAGTGTAGTATTGTTAGGTTTACATGTAGTGTAGTATTGTTAGGTTTACATGTAGTGTAGTATTGTTAGGTTAACATGTAGTGTAGTATTGTTAGGTTAACAGTAGTGTAGTATGTTAGGTTAACATGTAGTGTAGTATTGTTAGGTTTACATGTAGTGTAGTATTGTTAGGTTAACATGTAGTGTAGTATTGTTAGGTTAACATGTAGTGTAGTATTGTTAGGTTTACATGTAGTGTAGTATTGTTAGGTTACATGTTAGTGTAGTATTATTAGGTTTAACATGTAGTGTAGTATTGTTAGGTTAACATGTAGTGTAGTATTGTTAGGTTAACATGTTGTGTAGTATTGTTAGGTTAACATGTAGTGTAGTATTGTTAGGTTAACATGTAGTGTAGTATTGTTAGGTTAACATGTTGTGTAGTATTGTTAGGTTAACATGTAGTGTAGTATTGTTAGGCACAATGATGGAACTGTCACGCATAAGCATTTCAGGACAGAGTGACTCATAAGGAATACAGTGGTAAATATACACATGAGAAGAGGAAAGTGACAGAGGGAGGGAGAGAGGAGAAGGGAGTACAGAGGGAGGGGAAGAGAAAGGATTACAGAGGGAGGGGAAGAGAAAGGAGTACAGAGGGAGGGGAAGAGAAAGGAGTACAGAGGGAGGGGAAGAGAAAGGGAGTACAGAGGGAGGGGAAGAGAAAGGAGTACAGAAGGAGGGGAAGGAACGAGGAAGAGAAGGGAAGGCAGAAGAGCGGTAATAATTGGATAGCGATGCCGGAGTCAGGAAAGAGGAGAGAGAGGAAAAAATGACCAAAATAAGAGGGGTGCGTCAGTGGCTGAAGGAAAACTCATCACATAGTACAGAGAAAAATAAATATGTTCAGAAACTGGCGAATTTACCGCTAAGCGCACCACCAAGGGGCCTGTTAGGGGCCCAGACTATTGAGGGGACAGGGCCTCCAGAGTCGTTAACTATTTGTTTCTTAACCCTTAGTGAGTGACGCCCCTGTGTGCTGCGTCAAGACGTCTGGTCGCCTGGGCTCCGAACACCAGAAATAATTTGCATATTATGCAAACTATTTCGATTCTGAAATCAACAGACAATTTTTTTTAAGTTTTCATTTTCTTCAATATTTATTTTCTGAGATATCAGTTTACGTGACGCCATAATAATAATATTTTAACATATTTATTTATTACAAGTACATGTACAAGGTATACAGGTCTAGTCCTTTGTTATGCTGAGCATTTCGGGCAAATTAGGTCAGTTTTGTCCCAGGATGCGACCCACACCAGTCCACTAACACCCAGGTATCCAAGTTACTAATGGGTGAACATAGACAACCGGTGTCAGGAAACACGTCCAATGTTTCCACCCTTTCTCCGGGAATCGAACCCGGACCCTCGCTGTGTGTAGGGAGAGCTTTCGCCACCAGGCTACGGGGCATCATGCTGAGAGCTGTCCAGCGGTAGGCATACAATCAATCGTACGTCTGACTACGATGGTAAATTGAATTTCTACTAGTGCAGTAGTTGACAGCAGCGAGGGAGGGGGGAGGGCGAGCCATCCATATAGAGAGGGCCCCTAAATGATGTATAGCTTAGAGTCCCTGGATCTCTACATCAGGTATTGTTCAGAGACTGAGAACGTAATTTCCTATAGGGTGTAATTAGAAGAAGTGTCAATAATGTGTAACGTACGGAGTGTTAGACATAGCCTCGTCACGACTTACGGATAAAAAGGTCATTACTGCAGACCTCTGATGTACGAAGCCCCCGGCACACCGCAGGACATAGCACAGTCAACATTTAGGCACCAAGTTGAAAGTATACTCTTAGGATACGCTGACAGACGACACGATCTATTCCACCTTATAACACTGTGCAGAGCAATTGTATATTTCTCCAGGCGCAGCCACAACGTTTCCAACCCGAAACCAACATAAGATGATGATGAGGAAAGAAGAAGGAACAAGAAAAAAGTTACTCTTGTTATGAAAATTGAGGAAAGAGAACAGAGTAATATAACAGCAAATACACACATGCACACACACACACATACACCACACACACACACCACACACACACACACACACACACACACACACACACACACACACACACACACACACACACACACACACACACACACACACACACACATGATGGAAGGAATAGACTCTGAAGTGTCCCTGTTCGCAGATGACGTGAAGTTGATGAGAAGAATTAAATCGGACGAGGATGAGGCAGGACTGCAAAGAGACCTGGACAGGCTGGACATGTGGTCCAGTAACTGGCTTCTCGAATTCAATCCAGCCAAATGCAAAGTCATGAAGATTGGGGAGGGGCAAAGAAGACCGCAGACAGAGTATAGGCTAGGTGGACAAAGACTACAGACCTCACTCAGGGAGAAAGACCTTGGGGTGACCATAACACCGAGCACATCACCGGAGGCACACATCAACCAAATAACCGCTGCAGCATACGGGCGCCTGGCAAACCTGAGAATAGCGTTTCCGATACCTTAATAAGGAATCGTTCAAGACACTGTACACTGTGTATGTTAGGCCCATACTGGAGTATGCAGCACCAGTCTGGAACCCACACCTGGTCAAGCACGTCAAGAAGTTAGAGAAAGTACAAAGGTTTGCAACAAGGCTAGTCCCAGAGCTCAAGGGAATGTCGTACGAGGAAAGGTTAAGGAAATCGGACTGATGACACTGGAGGACAGAAGGTCAGGGGAGACATGATAACGACATACAAGATACTGCGGGGAATAGACAAGGTGGACAGAGATAGGATGTTCCAGAGAGGGGACACAGGGACAAGGGGTCACAATGGAAGCTGAAGACTCAGACGAGTCACAGGGACGTTAGGAAGTATTCTTCAGTCATAGAGTTGTCAGCAAGTGGAATAGCCTAGCAAGTGAAGTAGTGGAGGCAGGAACCATACATAGTTTTAAGAAGAGGTATGACAAAGCTCAGGAAGCAGAGAGAGAGAGGATCCAGTAGCGATCAGTGAAGAGGCAGGGCCAGGAGCTGAGTCTCGACCCCTGCAACCACAATTAGGTGAGTACAATTAGGTGAGTACACACACACACACACACACACACACACACACAGTGAGCTTGGGATACATTGTGGAGTTACAAGTGGAGAGGGCAGCAGGAAGGGCAGGGCGAATCAAGCCATAAGAGAGGAGACTACACAGGCATGAGGAACATCCTGTATTAAGTTCAGTGGGATAGAGAACTGGCAGGGAAATCAGTAAATGAGATGATGGAACATGTAACACCAAATTGCAAGGTAGCAGAGGAGAGGCTTGTACCCAAGGGTAACAAACATTACGAGAAGTCCAGGATGAGATCTTGGTTCACCCTAAGGTGTAGAGAGACCAAGACCAAATGCAGTACAGAATGGAAGAAGTATAGGATGCATAGGCCCCAGGAGAATAAGGAGAGTAGATGATTACCCTAGCAGTTAAGACATGTTGGAGCCGTAGTGATGGTGCAGGGTCTGAATTCGTGTCCAACATTCCCACATTTTGAACAAAACTTCTTATCCATGATGGGGAAATCCTTGGTGGTGTGATTGTAGAAGTAGCAGGTCCAGCAGTGGGAGACGTGTGTGAAACGTTCTGGTTCTATATGGCTTGGGTGAATGTGGTAATATGAGATGGCCAGACCGTCAGAAAGAGTTTGGGCAGCCATGAAGATATCTGAGAATGTGATCTTTAGCATAGAAGAGGCGTTAGGGATCTTGGAGATGCTGTCTACCGAGGCCCAGGTGTTTTGTTCCTCGATAGATGTCTTCAGTGCTTCAGTAGAGAAGTGACGCTCTTGTCCAGTCTTTTCACAAAGACCGAACGTTTCACCTTCAAGAATGGAGACGGGGATATGATGAATTGTTGTGTTTGTAGTTTTGAGGCTTCATTGTCGTCTGTGCAGACGACAATGAATGAGTCCTTCAAAGAGTGGATTGCCATAAATTTGACCTGCAAGCAGGTCCTAACGGCGGTAGCTAAAGCTTGCTTCGAGGAGTCATTGATTACTCCATTCACAGGCTTGATTTTCACACGATGCGACAGCATTGCGAGAAAGGAGGTGGCGCGTGTAGAATATAAATTCCCCTCCCCAGTGGTGATCGAAGGTAAACTTCTTGAGCGAACTGTGTTTTGTCAGTAGCAAGGTCAACGCAGCAATAACCAAACTACAATCCAACATCACCAGATTCTACACGCCGCTCTACAGACACCTTCGCCCAGCAACTCCCTCTCTCTCCACTCCCCGACGGTGCTCCCTCTCAGGTGCTCTACTGCACCGCATACACTTTGCAAATGCATCAAACCCCTACACTTTCAACACCACTATTAACGAGCTATTCCGTCTGAACAACATGAATGCCTTCAATTTCCCGGACTCCACACCTTCGGTCGACATCTTGAAGATTCTTCCCAACGTCGTGAACTTTACTGCACCTGCAGACCTGTCTCCTGCCCAAGCAACTTCTCTTGTAACTTCTATAACCACTTCCACTGCCAACAACGATGATCATGCTGCCTCAACCACCGTTTCCTACGCCTCCCAACCTGCTGTTACACAACCATTACACCTCTCCACTGCTCCTGTCGGCCCTCTGTCACCTGATAACACCACTGTAGACTCGCCAAATGAATCCACTTCAGAAGATAGTGACGACTCCAATACACCCTCATGGGAAAACCTTACTTTATACACTTTCCCATCTAATGCTGACACCATGACCTTCACTGAGCTCTACAAAGGCCTCGGTGCTGGAACAGTCAATTATGCCTGCGAATCACCTCTTCACTTCACACTCACCCAAGTCCTTGAGTTCATCAAACCTCTACGTTTCACCTTCAGTAACAAGACTAAAATGTGTCACCTCTCCAGAAGCAGCTTCAAAAAGTTTGAAAATGGCTCCACTGCAAACCTATGTGCTGCCCTCTGATATTTCTACCTGCCTACCCTCTCCTACGACCTAGAAACTGTCAACTTCCCAAGACTCAAGACCTTAACTACCACGAAAAACCGACGCATACACAACTTGCTCTTCCTGTTTTCAGTCTAGCAGCTGGGTTAAGCCCTGGCTCTTTTTCTTCGACTGTGGACACTCCTCTCCACAACTATTCTTTGCCTATCCCGTCTTCCCAGCTCACCCCACATGGGGTCTTACCTAAAATCTCTTGATCTGATCTTGGAGAGTAGTCGAAGAGCCAGAAATGAATACGCACAGGTAAGGAGGGAGGCTCAGCGACGATACGAAAATGACAAAGTAGCGAAAACCAAGTTCGACCCAAAGCTGTTGTGCAGTCACATCAGGAGAAAAACAACAGTAAAGGACCAGGTAATCAGGCTGAAGAAGAAAGGATGGGAGCTCACAAGAAACGACTGAGAAGTATATGAGGAGCTCAACATAAGATTTAAAGAAGCATTCACAGTGGAGACAGAAAGAACTCCAGAAACACGATGTGCTGAACACGATACATACAACTGAGGAGGTGGTGAAGAGGCTGCTAAGCGAACTAAATACCTCAAAGGCGATAGGACTGGATAACATCTCTCTGTGGGTCCTGAGAGAGTGAGCAGAGGTGCTCTGTGTACCACTAACAACAATCTTCAACACTATCAAAACAGGGCGACTATCTGAGGTAAGGAAGACAGCAAATGTAGTCCCACTTTTTACAAAAGGTGACAGACAAGAAGCATTAAACTACAGACCAGTGTCACTAACATGTATAGTAGGCAAAGTCATGGAGAAGATTATCAGGAGAAGAGTTTTGGTGCACATAAAAAGGGAAATGAGCTTATCTGCAACAATCAGCAAGGATAAAGGGACTAGAAATCCTGCGTCACAAACTTCCTTTAGTTCTATGACAAGGTGACAGAAGAAGACAAGAGAGGGAGGCGGGGGTAGATTGCATTTTCTTGGACATAAAAAAGGCTTTTGACACAGTATCTCACAAGAGATTCGCGCAAAAGCGAAGGACCAGGCCCGGTATAACAGGGAAGGCACTGCCGTGGATCAGAGATACCTGACAGGAAGGCAACAGCGAGTCATGGACGTGATGAAGTGTCGGAGTGGGCGCCTGTGACGAGCTGGGTTCCACATGGGTCAGTTCTAGGACCGTGCTGTTTCTGGAATAAAGTGAATGAAATGACGGACGGAATAGACTCAGAAGTGTCTCTATTTGCAGATGATGTGAAGTTAATGATAGAATTCAATCTGAGGAAAGGACCAGGCAGGACTACAATGGGATCTGGACAAGGGTACAGGCCTTCTCTAGCAACTGACTTTCCCCGAATTTTAAAATCCGCCCAAAAGTAAAGTCCTTGAAGATCGGGAAAGGGGAGACAGAATACAACCTAGGGGTAAGCCAAAGACTACAAACCCCATTCAAGGTAAAGGATCTTGGGGTGAGTATAATTTCTGAACATATCTCCTGAGGTGCCCCATCAACCAAATAACTGCTGCAACATATAGGTGACTAGCAAACCTAAGAATAGCTTTCCGAGATGTCAGTAAGGAGTTGGGTTTAGGCTCTGTACACCGGTACGTCTGGCCTTTTTAGAGTATGCAGTTTGGAACCCACACCTGGGAAACATGTCAGGAAATTAGAGAAAGTGCAAAGGTTTTCAACGAGACTAGTCCCGGAACTAAGGGTATATCCTACAAGGAGAGGTTAAAGGAATTTGACCTGGAGTACAGGAGGGACAGGGAGACATGAAACATATATAAAATCTGAGAGGAATTGACAAGGTGGACAGAGCTAAAATGTTCCAGAGATGGGACACAGCGAAAAGGGTCACAATTGAAGGGTTTAAGAATCAGATAATCACAGAGAATGTTAAAAGTATTTCTTTAGTCACAGAGTTGTCTAGCAGCGGAATAGTCTGGAAAGTGAGGTGGTTGAGGAAGGATTCATACATAGCTTTAAGAAGGGGTATGATGAGGCTCGCAGATCAGGGAGTGAGTGGTCCAGTAACGACCGATTAAGATTCGGGTCCAGGAGCTATGAATCGACCCCTGCAACCACAACTAGGTGAGTACACACACACACACACACACACACACACACACATGTATATATATATACACACACTCGCTCTAGCGCGCGCGCACGCACACTACAAGACTGGTCTAACAAATGGCTCCTGGAATTTAACTCCTAGTGCAAAGTTATGAAGCTTGGGGAAGGACAGAGAAGACCACAGACGGAGTTCAAGCTTGAGGGTCAAGGGCTGCAAACCTCACTGAAGGAAAAGGAACTCGGGTGAGTATCGTGCCGAGTACATCCCCTGAGGAGAACATTAGCCATATAACTGCTGCAGTACATGGGCGCCTGGCAAACCTAAGAACAGCGTTTTGTCATATAAGTTAGGAGTCATTAAATGAACTTGTACATAGAGTACGTCAGGCCCATACTGGAGTATGCAGCACCAGCATGGAACCAACACCTGGTCAAGCACGTCAAACAATTAGAGAAAGTGCAGAAGTTTGCAACAAGATTAGTCTCGGAGCTATGACGTATGTCCTATGAGGAGAGGTTAAGGGATCTCAACCTGATGACACTGGAGGACAGGAGGGATAAGGGGGATATGAAAACGACATACAAAATACTGAGAGGAACTGACAAGGTGAACAAGGGCAGAATGTTTCAGAGATGGTATACAGGAACAAGAGGGCACAGCTGGAAGTTGAAAACTCAGATGAGTTAGAAGGATGATAAATGAGATACATGTGCAACGTTTAGATATCTATATTATTACGAATACAGGTACAATCTGGTGGCCTGTGTACCTGTTTGTACTGAGTTAACTAGATAACCAATGTAGGAACCAGCAAGAGACAGCAAAGAACAAATAGTAATAAAGTTGGTAGAATTACCGACAATATGTAAAGTAAAAGGACACAAGTGCAACTAATGTGACATTTATTGTGGCAACGTTTCGCCCCCCAGGAGCTTTATCAAGCCATTACAAACAATACATGGACACAGAGGGTATATAAAGGCTCAGAGTGAGGTGAATACTAGTGAGGTACCATTTTGATGTTCACTAGTGGTAGTAGTAGTAGTAGTAGTAGTGGTAGTGACAAAATTAATACAATATGGTAAAGCAATTAATTCGTACAGGGAGAAAAAAGGATATAAAAGCTATTACTTGGGTAACATAAAAATGGGTTGGACAAATATAAACTGGAATGAGGCAGCTTGTTTCATTTGTTCACTTTCTGTGCTTTGTGTAGTATAACAGGAGAGACTATGTGATGGCAGGGTTTACTGTTTTCAGGAGGATTCTTGCTAAGACTTCGGAGATGGTGAGCTGCCGTTGTTTTGTTTAAATTGAAATTTCGAAACAGCGATCAGTGCTGATTCGGGGCACTTGCGTCTGCGGAAATTAGTTTCTTTGATCACTAATTGGGCGTCTCTGAATTTCATGAGATGACTGGAGGAATTTCGGTGTTGTACACAGGCGTTGTTCGGGTTTAAACGTTCCTACATGCGTAAATGTGTTCATTGAGGGGGGGTGTCGAGGTTTCTGGCGTTTCACCTACGTAATCTTGTCGCAGCCTCCACAGGGTATAGTGTAAACCCCTGCATTGACTGGTTTTCGTGGTGCTTGGATTTTGTCCTGGTTATATCCTTTATTGAAGTGCTAGAAGCGATGGCGACTCTGGTGTTAGCTTGTGAAAGTGCTTTTGAGACGTTCAGTGCAACCTGACTGTTGGGAAGAATTATAACTTTGCTGGGAGTGGTGTTGATGCGTGGAGAATTTATGATCTGAAGAGCTCTTTTCTTGCAGTCTTTGATGAAAAAAGGAGGATACATCACTGCCCTTAAGAACCTCGCCGACGACCCCAACATTATCGTCACCACCGCCGACAAAGGAGGTGGAGTCGTCATCCTCAACACCAGTGACTACAACACTAAAATGATGGACCTTTTGAATGATCAATCTACATACGAACCCATCAGCACTCAACAGTGGGAGACGCTCACCAAAGATTTTCTATACAAAACCAGACAAATACTCAAACGCACTAGAGAAGGAAAGAAACTTCTGTACTTGTTACCAAGCAACCCTAACCAGCACAAAATGTATGGTTTACCCAAGACCCATAAACACAATTTTCCCTCTAGACCAATCACGTCAGGAAAGGCAGTGCTCCAACACAAACTAGCCGGAGTTCTTCCCAAAAACATCTTTCCTGCCTTCTGGGGACCATCAGCCCCGCTCATCTTAAACACTCAGGTGACCTTCTCAACCGCATCCGTAACCTCTCCATCCGTAACAAGAAACTAAGCAGTTTGGATGTGACTTCCCTCTTCACAAAAGTACCTACCAAAAAAGCCATCGAGGTTCTACGACGTAAAGTCAATCAGGACCTTAAACTTCCTCTACCTCCCGGAGATTTTGTTTACTTTTAAATTTAACTCTGTGTTAATTTCAACTGTTTTCTTTTAATAACAAGCTCTACAAACAAAAACCCACGGCATGGGAATGGGGTCCCCCATCAGTGCCGTCCTAGCCAACTTATACATGGAACACTAGAGTCCGAACACTTCGCCAACATCATCCTTCAAGCGTCACTTGGTTACGTACGTGGACGTGTCCCCGTAATAACCCAAAACGTTTTGATGTACGGGATCTTCAGGCAAGGCTTACGCAGTTGAACCGGCGATCCATTTACACTGAAGAAGAGTCCAATGACAAGCTACCTTTCCTCGACGTCCTCATTCACAAAGTAGACAACAACCTAAGATTTCAAGTTTATCGGAAACCCACCAATAAAAATGATCTCACACACTTCTATTCCAGTCAAGATACCCAAAGACCAAAAGAGGCATCATCATCGGGTTTTTCCTAAGAGCATATCGAATTTGTAGTCCTGAGTTTCTTGACGAGGAGTGTACATACATTCACCAACATTCACAGAGTTACATTTTCCTCCTTTTTTCATCAAAGACTGCAGAAAAGAGCTCTTCAGATCATAAATTCTCCACGCATCAACACCACTCCCCGCAAAGTTATAATTCTTTCCCAACATCAGGTTGCAAAGACGTCTCAAAAGCATTTTACAAGCTAACACCAGAGTCGCCATCGCTTCTAGCACTCAATAAAGGATATAACCAGGACAAAATCCAAGCACCAGAACCAGTCAATGCAGGAGTTTACACTATACCCTGTGGAGGCTGCGACAAGATTTACGTAGGGGAAACAGCCAGAAACCTCGACACCCGCCTCAATGAACACATTTACGCATGTAGGAACGATAACTGAACAACGCCTGTGTAAAAACACCGAAATTCCCCCAGTCATCTCATGAAATTCAGAGACGCCCAATTAGTGATCAAAGAAACTAATTTCCGCAGACGCAAGTGCCTCGAATCAGCACTGATCGCTGTTTCGAATACAATTAAACAAAACAACGGCAGCTTCACCATCTCCGAAGTCTTAGCAAGAATCCTCCTGAAAACAGTAAACCCTGCCATCACATAGTCTCTCCCTGTTATACTACACAAAGCACAGAAAGTGAACACTGAAACAAGCTGCCCATATCCAGTTTATATTTGTCCAACCTATTTTTATGTTACCCAAGTAATAGCTTTATATCCTTTTACTCATGTACGAATTAATTGCTTTACCATATTGTATTACTTTTGTCACTACCACTACTACTACTACTACTACTACCACTAGTGAACATCAAAATGGTACCTCACTAGTATTCACCTCACTCTGAGCCTTTATATACCCTCTGTGTCCATGTATT
Source organism: Cherax quadricarinatus (assembly GCF_026875155.1). NCBI lineage: Eukaryota > Metazoa > Arthropoda > Malacostraca > Decapoda > Parastacidae > Cherax > Cherax quadricarinatus. Next base: position 111,536,655 of record NC_069399.1, read on the forward strand.
GTTTGTAATGGCTTGATAAAGCTCCTGGAGAGCGAAACGTTGCCACAATAAATGTCACATTAGTTGCACTTGTGTCCTTTTACTTTACAAAGAACAAATACTTAATATATTTTCCTTCATCAAAAAATGAGTGCAATTATGTACAGCTGCGGTAAAAAGTTCTTGGAGTTTCTTCTGGGCACAAATAATGTCAGGCAACTCAGACGTAGTAAACAGAGGAGCAAAGGCTATTTTGATGGATGGATCAGCACAACTTGTTACAATGATGGTGACTAGTTGATAAAATTATGTAAAGTAAAAGGACACAAGTGCAACTAATGTGACATTTATTGTGGCAACGTTTCGCTCTCCAGGAGCTTTATCAAGCCATTACAAACAATACATGGACACAGAGGGTATATAAAGGCTCAGAGTGAGGTGCAATACTAGTGAGGTAACATTTCGATGTTTACTAGTGGTAGTAGTAGTAGTAGTGGTAGTGACAAAAGTAATACAATATGATAGAGCAATTAATTCGTACAAGAGTAAAAGGATATAAAAGCTATTACTTGGGTAACATAAAAATAGGTTGGACAAATATAGACTGGAAAGAGGCAGCTTGTTTCAGTGTTCACTCTCTGTAATGTGCTTTGTGTAGTATAACAGGAGAGACTATGTGATGGCAGGGTTTACTGTTTTCAGGAGGATTCTTGCTAAGACTTCGGAGATGGTGAAGCTGCCGTTGTTTTGTTTAATTGTATTCGAAACAACACTTACTGTGCATCTACAAAGAAATAAAATTTATGAATGCATACATGAATTAATTACCGTTCGTATATTATATCCATATTATATAAGACATAAAAATTATTTAAAATGGTGACCGAATATATTGTAAGGGAAGTGAAAGGGAATTGTAGGGGAAGTGTTATTATCACACTTCAGTCGTATGTACTCAGGTGAAGCATAATTTTGATGTTAGGTAAATGAACATAGATACCACTAATGTGGTATCAGTCCATACAAAGGATAAACTTGAAGAACAGGAGGGGAATGAGGTAATCAGTCCCTCAACCTTGAGTCGATGTGGTCAGTCCATCAATCTTGAATAGAATACGGCATATGAGCGGAGAAGGAGCTTATAAACCGTCGACAGGAGAGGTGCAGCAGTTGTAGGTGGTGTCACATTTGTCCAATGAGGAAGTAGGTCGTGCCCAAGGGTTAGGCAAGCGAACAATTCCCAAGTATTAAGATCCCAAGAAGTTGCAGTGTCTGACAGGATTGTAGATGAATGTATGGACTGATGAAGCCACTATGTGGCGAAACGTTTCCTCAATAAAGATACCCAAGAGTTGCACATGTGCCTAATTTAACAACAAGTTATCAGTTCACTAGTAAAGAACAATATCCTAAGTTAACCTTCTAAAATAAGTTATTAGGGTTATTGACTCTATTTCCTTGGAAAGCTTTAGAAATTGGTTAGACAAATATCTGAATAAAAACTGATGAATTTGAATAGGACTTATGTAGTACTGAAAACCATCATCATCCCTAAAATAAATACTGAAGTAAACCTTCATTGTCCGGTATATACGCTGACATATGGCAGAGTATATATGTGTTTGGCTGACTTCAGATGTGTGTGTGTACTCACCTAGTTGTATTCACCTGGTTGTGGTTGCAGGAGTCGAGTCACAGCCCCTGGCCCCGCCTCTTCACTTGCCGCTACTCGGTCACTCTTCCCGCTCTATGAGCTTTATCATACCTCTTCTTAAAGCTATGTATGGATCCTGCCTCCATTACATCACTATCCAGACTATTCCACTTCCTGACACTCTGTGACTGAGGAAATACTTCCTAACATCCCTGTGTTTCATCTGAATCTTCAACTTCCAACTGTGTGTGTGCGTACTCACCTAATTGTGGTTGCAGGGGTCGAGACTCAGCTCCTGGCTTCGCCTCTTTACTGAGTGCTACTAGGTCCTCTCTCTCCCTGCTCCATGAGCTTTATCATACCTCATCTTAAAGTTTTGTATGGTTCCTGCCTCCACTACCTCACTTGCTAGGCTATTCCACTTCCTGACTACTCTATGACTGAAGAAATACTTCCTAACATCCCTTTGACTCATCTGGGTCTTCAACTTCCAATTGTGACCCTTTGTTTCTGTGTCCCCTCTCTGGAACATCCTGTCTCTGTCCACCTTGTCTATTCCACGCAGTATTTTGTATGTTATTTTCATGTCTCCCCTAACCCTCCTGTCCTTCAGTGTCGTCAGGCCGATTTCCCTTAATCTTTCTTCGTAGGACATTCCCCTTAACTCTGGAGCTAACTTTGTCGCAAACCTTTGCACTTTCTTTAATTTCTTAACATGCTTGATCAAGTGTGGGTTCCAAACAGGTGCTGCATACTCCAATATGGGCCTGACGTACACGGTGTACAGTGTCTTGAACGATTCCTTACTAAGGTATCAGAACGCTGTTCTCAGGTTTGCCAGGCGCCCATATGCTGCAGCAGTTGTCTGGTTGTGTGCTTCGGAGACATGCTCGGTGTTATACTCACCCCAAGATTTTTCTCCTTGAGCGAGGTTTGCAGTCTTTGCCCACCTAGCCTATACTCCGTCTGCGATCTTCTTTGTCCTTCCCCGATCTTCATGACTTTGCATTTGGCGGGGTTAAATTCGAGAAGCCAGTTGCTGGACCAGGTGTCCAGCCTGTCCAAGTCTCTTTGAAGTCCTACCTGGTCCTCATCTGATTTAATTCTCCTCATTAACTTCACAACATCTGCGAACAGGGACACTTCTGAGTCTAACCCTTCCATCATGTCATTCACATATACCAGGAATAGCACTAGTCCTAGGACCGACCCTTGTGGGACCCCGCTCGTCACAGGTGCCCACTGTGTGTGTGTGTGTGTGTGTGTACTCACCTATTTGTACTCACCTATTTGTGGTTGCAGGGGTCGAGTCTTAGCTCCTGGCCCCGCCTCTTCACCGGTTGTACCGGTTGTGTGTGTGTGTGTGTGCGCGCGCTCACCTATACGTGGCTGCAGGCATCGATTCACAGCTCCTGGCCGCTCCTTTTCGCTGGTCGCAACTAGGTTTACTCTCTCCCGGCTACAAGAACCTTATCGTACCCACACCTGGTCAAACACATTTAGAAATTAGAGAAAGTGCAAAGGTTTGCACCAGTCGAGGAGCTAAGGGGCATGTCCTGACGACACTGGAGGACAGGAGGGACAGGGACGACATGATAACGACATAAAATTTTGAGAGGAATCGACAAAGTGGACAGAGACAGGATGTTCCAGAGATGGGACACAGCAACAATTGGTTACAATTGGAAGATGAAGACTCAGATGAGTCACAGAGATCTTAGGAAGTATTTCCTCAGTCATCAAGTTGTCAGGAAGTGGAATAGTCTAGGACGTGAGGTAGTGGAGGCAGGTACCATGCATAGCTTTAAGAAGAGGTATAATAAAGCTCATGGAGCATTGAGAGAGTGGACCTAGTGGTGACCAGTGAAGAGGCGGGGCCAGGAGCTATGAATCAACCCCTGCAACCACAATTAGGTGAGTACAATTAGGCGAATACATGCACACATACACACCTACCCCCCCACATACACACATACACACACACACAAAGGGATCTGGACAGGCTGCAGACCTGGTCCAGCAATTGGCTTCTGGAGTTCAACCCCACCAAGTGCAAAGTCATGAAGATTGGGGAAGGGCAAAGAAGACTGCAGACGGAGTACAGTCTAGGGGGCCAGAGACTACAAATCTCACGCAAGGAAAAAGATCTTGGGGTGAGTATAACACCAGACACATCTCCTGAAGCGCACATCAACCAAATAACTGCTGCAACATATGGGGGCCTAGCAAACCTCAGAACAGCATTCCGACATCTTAATAAGGAATCGTTCAGGACCCTGTACACCGTGTACGTTAGGCCCATATTGGAGTATGCGGCACCAGTTTGGAACCCACACCTAGCCAAGCACGTAAAGAAACTAGATAAAGTGCAAAGGTTTGCAACAAGACTAGTCCCAGAGCTAAGAGGTATGACCTACGAGGAGAGGTTAAGGGAAATCAATCTGACGACACTGGAGGACAGGAGAGATAGGGGGGACATGATAACGACATACAAAATACTGAGAGGAATTGACAAGGTGGACAAATACAGGATGTTCCAGAGATGGGACACAGCAACAAGGGGACACAGTTGGAAGTTGAAAACACAGATGAATCACAGGGATGTTAGGAAGTATTTCTTCAGCCACAGAGTAGTTAGGATGTGGAATAGTTTGGGAAGCGATGTAGTGGAGGCAGAATCCATACATAGCTTTAAGCAGAGGTATGATAAAGCTCACGGTTCTGGGAGAGTGACCTAGTAGCGACCAGTGAAGAGGCGGGGCCAGGAGCTTGAATTCGAGCCCTGCAACCTAAACTAGGTGAGTACAACTAGGTGAGTACACACACACACACACACACACACACACAGTCTTGTTGCAAAGGTTTGCAACAAGACTAGTCCCAGAGCTACGGGGATTGTCCTACGAAGAAAGGTTGAGGGAAATCGGCCTGACGACACTGGAGGACAGGAGGGTCAGGGGAGACATGATAACGACATATAAAATACTGCGCGGAATAGACAAGGTGGACAAAGACGGGATGTTCCAGAGATGGGACACAGACACAAGAGGTCACATTGGAAGTTGAAGACTCAGATGAATCAGAGGGATGTTAGAAAGTATTTCTTCAGTCATAGAGTGGTCAGGCCGTGGAATGGCCTAGAAAGTGAAGTAGTGGAGGCGGGAACCATACATAGTTTTAAGGCGAGGTATGATAAAGCTCATGGGGCAGGAAGAGAGAGGACCTAGTAGCAATCAGTGAAGAGGCGGGGCCAGGAGCTATGAATCGACCCCTGCAACCACAAATAGGTGAGTACAAATAGGTGAGTACACACACACACACACACGAGGACGAGGTGGCCGAGTGGTTAAGGCGTTGGACTGCTAATCCAATAGGGTCTCCCTGCGTGGGTTCGAATCCCATCCTCGTCGGTAGTTGGTTTTTCCAGCGAAGAGGCGGGGCCAGGAGCTGTGAATCGACCCCTGCAACCACAAATAGGTGAGTACACACACACACACACTAGTAGTGACCAGTGAAGAGGCGGGGCCAAGAGCTATGACTCGACCCCTGCATCCATAGTTAGGTGAGTACACAGAGGAAGCGAGAACTAGTAACTTGAGAGAAACTAGCAAGTGGAGCGAGAGGCTGCTTTGTTGACAAATCAATTCTGGTGTTAAGTTGTCGTGGGAGTCGCGCCTGTGTTTACAACTGTGAGAGTCTTGTTCACATCCCCGAACATGCAGAGTATTATACAACGGTGCTCACAGATGCTGTTCGGTGTATATGCAACAAGCAGTGTTCATGTGTCTGTATGTACTCCAAGATGTTATTCTGTATGTGTATCGAGGTGTATCTCTTGGTGTATGTACAATGAGTAATGTATTATTTAAATCGAGGTGAATATCTTGGTGAATGTAAACCCGTAGGTGTGTATTTGTCAACGTGTACACTGTTAGAGATTCAAGTAACACTGTAGTGTCGATGTGGATTGTAGCTTTAATGATCTCGTGTAGTTGATAGGTACTTAAACCCGACATACTAACCGGCACAACCCATTCACTCCCTCTCTCACTTATTCTCTCTTACTCTCTCTGTTATTTACTATCTAGTGTTAGGTACGTGTCTTTAATTAAATATGGTTTATTCTATCACACCCGCTGCGGGTTAAGGTAAAAGATTCTCAAGCTATCGACACTTAATTATTGTTTCATCACTGTCAGAATAATCAGGCGCTGCCTGGTGTTACTTTGTGACTTGTCAGATATGATATCAGTATTAAAATAACTATTAAAAATTGTTCTTATTTTAGTTGTTCTTCCAGTGGTTTCAAAAGTTCCCCCCCCCACCTGCCGTGTCAGAGGGCAGGTGTGTGGAGGGGACACTACTAATACCCTCTCACCTGCCTTGTCAAGAGACAGGTGTGAGGGATTCATGCCCCTGCACCTGCCTTGACAGGAAGCGGGTGTGAGGGAACCATGGGAAGACTCGTATTCCTGTAGATTGTCAGGAGGCAGATGTGGGGGACTCATACCCCTATATGTACCGTTCAGGAGGCAGGAGTGGGTGACTCATGTCCCACTACTCGCTTTATCCAACCCTTGCCTTGTCAGGAGGCAGGTGTGGGTGACTCTTGTCCCACTACTCGCTTTATCCAACCCTTGCCTTGCCAGGAGGCAGGTGTGGGTGACTCTTGTCCCACTACTCGCTTTATCCAACCCTTGCCTTGTCAGGAGGCAGGTGTGGGTGACTCTTGTCCCACTACTCGCTTTATCCAACCCTTGCCTTGCCAGGAGGCAGGTGTGGGGTGACTCTTGTCCCACTACTAGCTTTTATCCAACCCTTGCCTTGCCAGGAGGCAGGTGTGGGTGACTCTTGTCCCACTACTCGCTTTATCCAACCCTTGCCTTGTCAGCAGGCAGGTGTGGGTGACTCTTGTCCCACTACTCACTTTATCCAACCCTTGCCTTGTCAGGAGGCAGGTGTGGGAGACTCATGTCCCACTGCTAGCTTTATCCAACCCTTGCCTTGTCAGGAGGCAGGTGTGGGAGACTCATGTCCCACTACTAGCTTTATCCAACCCTTGCCTTGTCAGGAGGCAAGTGTGGGAGGCTCATGTCCCACTACTCGTTTTATCCAACCCTTGCCTTGTCAGGAGGCAGGTGTAGGAGACTCATGTCCCACTACTCGCTTTATCCAACCCTTGCCTTGTCAGGAAGCAGGTGTGGGTGACTCTTGTCCCACTACTCACTTTATCCAACCCTTGCCTTGTCAGGAGGCAGGTGTGGGAGACTCATGTCCCACTGCTAGCTTTATTCAACCCTTGCCTTGTCAGGAGGCAGGTGTGGGAGACTCATGTCCCACTGGCACTCTTCCCACCAAGGAATGCTACCTCCAAATTAATATTTTGGAAAGACATATGCTTTTTAAATCAGAATTAAAATGCTTTTAAACTGACGTGTCATTCAAAATAGTGTAACAAAAATGCTCCCCTCAAGGGACGCCCACCCCATTTAAAATTCTGGAATGTCGTATAAGCTAAAACCTGCTCCTGAGTACCAGGAGGCTTGTGGCAGTTTATTCACTGACTCTTATCGGGAATGAGTTATAGAAAAACACCGAAACTCACAAACTATTCTTTTCCACAAAATATTACTCGAATCAAAATTACAAATATTTATAAAATTATCGAGAAACTCATCCGTTGGAGTTTTTGCGTTAATTAGTCGCACTGTTACCCTTCTTCTCGTGTTTATTTTCTCTATCTTCTCTCCACTTCCATCCTCTCTTTTCTCTTCTAACCACATCTCCTTTCCTCTCTCCCCTTCGCCCCTCCTCACACTTTTCCTTTCTCCACAACTTCTGTCTTTTTCTCGCACCTTATCCTATCCAACCCGTTCCTCCTCTCCCTTCCTTTCATCCTTTTTCCCCACTTTCCCCCCTCCGTCTCTTATATTTTCTTCAATTCATATTTATCTCCAATCTTCTACTTATCTCTTAACCCCATGCCTCTCTTTTATTTCCCCCGCTACTCCCTTCTTCTTGCTTCGCCCAGCTTCTTCCTCTCCTCTCCCATTTCTTCAAACAGAAAGTTCAACTCTGGGCGGAGACTGGAAGCTTGAGTTCAAATCCACTGCTGTCCATGTGATAAAAATATCTGCTCTTTTCCGTAAATTGTAATGCATGTTACAAATCACTTGTGTATCGGAGGTAAAATGAAGTAGCAAACAGTAGAGTCGAAGGTCACCTGGGGCTCCCTGCTGTCTGACTCATCGACTAGCGTCTGCTGGTTGTCTAAGGGTTTTGTCGAGTTTAGTGGCTGACTTGTTTCCTGTGCAGAATGATGGTCCAAGATCGAATTTATTCCTGGCTTTATGATAATTTTCTTTTATTATTTATTATCAAACTGGCCGATTCCCACCAAGGCAGGGTGGCCCGAGAAAGAAAAACTTTCACCATATTCACTCCAGCACTGTCTTGCCAGAAGGGTGCTTTACACTACAGTTTAAACGGCAACATAAACACCCCTCCTTCAGAGTGCAGGTACTGTACTTCCCATCTCCAGGACTCAAGTCCGGCCTGCCGGTTTCCCTGAACCCCTTCATAAATGTTACTTTGCTCACACTCCAACAGAACGTCAAGTATTAAAAACCATTTGTCTCCATTCACTCCTATCAAACACGCTCACGCATGCCTGCTGGAAGTCCAAGCCCCTCGCACACAAAACCTCCTTTACCCCTTCCCTCCAACCTTTCCTAGGCCGACCCCTACCCTGCCTTCCTTCCACTACAGACTGATACACTCTTGAAGTCATTCTGTTTCCCTCCATTCTCTCTACATGTCCGAACCACCTCAACAACCCTTCCTCAGCCCTCTGGACAACAGTTATGGTAATCCCGCACCTCCTCCTAACTTTAAAACTACGAATTCTCTGCATTATATTCACACCACACATTGCCCTCAGACATGACATCTCCACTGCCTCCAGCCTTCTCCTCGCTGCAACATTCATCACCCATGCTTCACACCCATATAAGAGCGTTGGTAAAACTATACTCTCATACATTCCCTCTTTGCCTCCAAGGACAAAGTTCTTTGTCTCCACAGACTCCTAAGTGCACCACTCACCCTTTTCCCCTCATCAATTCTATGATTCACCTCATCTTTCATAGACCCATCCGCTGACACGTCCACTCCCAAATATCTGGATACATTCACCTCCTCCATACTCTCTCCCTCCAATCTGATATCCAATCTTTCATCACCTAATCTTTTTGTTATCCTCATAAAACCCTTTCTCTTTCCTGTATTCACTTTTTAATTTTCTTCTTTTGCACACCCTACCAAATTCATCCACCAATCTCTGCAACTTCTCTTCAGAATCTCCCAAGAGCACCGTGTCATCAGCAAAGAGCAACTGTGACAACTCCCACTTTATGTGTGATTTATCTTTTAACTCCACGCCTCTTGCCAAGACCCTCGCATTTACTTCTCTTACAACCCCATCTATAAATATATTAAACAACCACGGTGACATCACACATCCTTGTCTAAGGCCTACTTTTACTGGGAAATAATTTCCCTCTTTCCTACATACTCTAACTTGAGCCTCACTATCCTCATAAAAACTCTTCACTGCTTTCAGTAACCTACCTCCTACACCATACACCTGCAACATCTGCCACATTGCCCCCCTATCCACCCTGTCATACGCCTTTTCCAAATCCATAAATGCCACAAAGACCTCTTTAGCCTTATCTAAATACTGTTCACTTATATGTTTCACTGTAAACACCTGGTCCACACACCCCTACCTTTCCTAAAGCCTCCTTGTTCATCTGCTATCCTATTCTCCGTCTTAATCTTAATTCTTTCAATAATAACTCGACCATACATTTTTACCAGGTATACTCAACAGACTTATCCCCCTATAATTTTTGCACTCTCTTTTGTCCCCTTTGCCTTTATACAAAGGAACTATGCATGCTCTCTGCCAATCCCTAGGTACCTTACCCTCTTCCATACATTTATTAAATAATTGCACCAACCACTCCAAAACTATATCCCCACCTGCTTTTAACATTTTCTATCTTTATCCCATCAATCCCGGCTGCCTTACCCCCTTTCATTTTACCTACTGCCTCACGAACTTCCCCCACACTCACAACTGGCTCTTCCTCACTCCTACAAGATGTTATTCCTCCTTGCCCTATACACGAAATCACAGCTTCCCTATCTTCATCAACATTGAACAAATTCCTCAAAATATTCCTCCATCTTCCAAATACCTCTCTCTCTCTCTCTCTCTCTCTCTCTCTCCTCTCTCTATATTATATATATATATATATATATATATATATATATTATATATATATATATATATATATATATATATATATATGTATATATATATATATATATATAATATATATATATATATATATATATATATATATATATTATATATATAATATATTATATATATATATATATAAATATATTTTTTTTTTTATTTTTTATTATCAAACTGGCCGATTCCCACCAAGGCAGGGTGGCCCGAAAAAGAAAAACTTTCACCATCATTCACTCCTTCACTGTCTTGCCAGAAGGGTGCTTCACACTACAGTTTTTAAACTGCAACATTAACACCCCTCCTTCAGAGTGCAGGCACTGTACTTCCCATCTCCAGGACTCAAGTCCGGCCTGCCGGTTTCCCTGAACCCCTTCATAAATGTTACTTTGCTCACACTCCAACAGCACGTCAAGTATTAAAAACCATTTGTCTCCATTCACTCCTATCAAACACGCTCACGCATGCCTGCTGGAAGTCCAAGCCCCTCGCACACAAAACCTCCTTTACCCCCTCCCTCCAACCTTTCCTAGGCCGACACCTACTCCGCCTTCCTATATATAATATATATATATATATATATATATATATATATATATATATATATATATATAATATATATATATATATATATATATATATACAATATTACTAATATATGAAAATTCGTGGAACATATTTCTCAAAAAACCACTCTGGCAAAATAGAGAAATTATGGTTTGTAACTACTCAATTATCAAAACTATTTTGAGTAGTCCTGGAAGGCTATAATTTCTCTATTCTTTAGAGTGGTTGTTTTGCATATACTAAAATTAATTATAATATATATATATAATATATCTTATAATATATATAAGTATATATATATTTAATATATATATATATAATAATAAAACACACTTTCTGCCGAATGGGGCAAACGAAAATTTGTGTATGCAATAATTTCTCAAAAATCCTTTTGAGCCAAATGAAAAAAATATTTCTTTGTGTTTGTTTTTTATTAAATTATTGTAAACTTATATAAAACATATTTAGTTGGATTAGGCTAAATTAAATTGCACTTGTTATAATAAAGTTAGGTAAGTTTTCAATCATCCGCCGAGCTAGAGAGAGGCTTCCAAAAGTTATGCCCAATAATTCAGTCACGGAGAGAAACATGCCCTGTATAACTTGAGTCAAGGACTTTACAAATTAGATCCTTACATAGTACAGACAGTAGTCCCCAATAATAGATGAGAGCATTACACAAGATCACCAGAATGCTCACTGTAGAGTGCTGCACCCTGTTAGCTGTTAGTATTTTTGGAAAGATACACAAATAACCCGCACATAAAAGAGAGAAGCTTACGACGACGTTTCGGTCCGACTTGGACCATTTACAAAGTCACTTTGTAAATGGTCCAAGTCGGACCGAAACGTCGCCCGTAATCTTTCTTTTTATGTGGGGGGGTTATTTGTGTATCTTTTCCAGTCCGGTATTGTGTTTTTTTTTTTTTTGTTTTTTTGGGAAAGGTAATTGCAAGCGTGAAACTCTTCCCCTTATTTTTGGGTAAGACTAACTTCCATTACATTGTTGTA
>NC_069399.1:111553191-111618959 GCF_026875155.1 Cherax quadricarinatus
CAGCGACAGTAGGGAAAACGACATAGCATCGAAAGTCAAATCTGACCGAAAACTGCTGTATAGCCACATTAGGAGGAAGACAACGTCAAGGACCAGGTGATAAGGCTGAGGAAAAAAGGGTGGAGAACTCACAAGAAACGTTCAAGAAGTATGTGAGGAGCTCAACACGAGATTTAAGGAAGTATTTACAGTAGAGACAGGAAGGACTCTGGGGGGACAGACCAGATGGGGACACCAGCAAGGAATACACCAACAAGTGTTGGAGGGACATACATACAGATGAGGAGGAGGTGAAGAAAACTGCTAAGGGACATCGATACCTCAAAGGCAATGGGACCGGACAACATTCCCGTGGGTCCTTAGAGAGGGAGCAGATATGTTGTGCGTGCCACTTACCACAATCTTCAACACATCCCTGGAAACTGGGCAAACTACCTGAGGTATGGAAGACGGCAAATGTAGTTCCCTTTTTAAAAAAAGGAGACAGAAAAGAGGCACTAAACTATGACCTGTATCATTGACGTGTATAGTATGCAAAATTATGGAGAAGATTATCAGGAGGAGAGTGGTGGAGCACCTGGAACGGAACAGGAGTTTTAAATGTCAACAAGCACGGATTCACGGAAGGCAAATCCTGGGGTCACAAACTTCTGGAGTTTTATGATAAAATAACAGAAGTAAGACACGAGAGAGAGGGGTGGGTTTTATTGCAATCTTCTTGGACTGCAAGAAGGCCTTTTTACACAGTTCCTCACAAAAGATTAGTGCAGAAGCTAGAGCATCAGGCGCATAAAAACAGGAAGGGCACTGCAATGGATCAGGGGATACCTGACAAAGAGGCAACAACGAGTCATGGTACGTAATGATGTATCACAGTGGGCACCTGTGACGAGCGGGGTCCCACAGGGGTCGGGCCTAGGACCAGTGCTATTTTTGGTATATGTGAACGACATGAGGAAGGGTTAGACTCAGAAGTGTCCCTGTTTGCAGATGATGTGAAGTTAATGAGGAGAATTAAATCTGATGAGGCCAGGCAGGACTTCAAAGGGCCTGGACAGAAATGGACAACCTTGTCCAGCAAATGGCTTCTCGAATTTAATCCTGCCAAATGCAAATCTGAAAATAGGGGAAAGGGCACAGAAGACCACAGACAGAGTATAGGCTAGGGGGCCAAAAACTGCAAACCTCACTCAAGGAGAAAGATCTTGGGGTGAGTATAACCCGGCATGTCTCCGGAAGCACACATCAACAGATAAACTGCTGCCAGCATATGGGCGCCTGGCAAACCTGGGGAAAGCATTCCCATACCTTAGTAAGGAATCATTCAAGACACTGTACACGTGTATGTCAGGCCCATACTGGGGGTATGCAGCACCTGTTTGGAACCCGCACTTGATAAAGCACGTCAAAAACTAGGAAAGTACAAAGGTTTGCGACAAGGTTGTTCCAGAGCTAAGGGGAATGTCCTATGAAGAAAGATTAAGGGAAATCGGCCTGACGACATGGAGGACAGGAGGGTCAGGGGAGACTGATAAGACATATAAAATACTGCGTGGAATAGACAAGGTTGGCAAGACAGGATGTTCCAGGGAGGGGACACAGAAACAAGAGGCCACAATTGGAAGTTGAAGACACAAATGGTCAGAGAGATAGTAGGAAGTATTTCTTCAGTCATAGAGTTGTAAGGGAGTGGAAAAGCCTAGAAATGGGCGTAGTGGAGGCAGGAACCCTACACAGTTTTAAGACGAGGTTTGTTTAAAACTCATGGAGCGGGAGAGAGAGGGCCCAGTAGCAACCGGTGAAGAGGCGGGGCCCAGGAGCTAGGACTCGACCCCTGCAAAACCCCTAATATATATATATATTTATATATATATATATATATAATATATATATATATATATATATATATATATATATATATATATATATATAAATATATTTATATATATATATTATATATTTATATATATATATATATATATAATTATATATTTATATATATTATATATATATTACATATATATTATATATATATATTTATATATATATATATATATATATACATATATATATATATATATTTTATATATATATATATATTTATATATATATATATTTTATTAAAATATTATATATATATATATATATATATATATATATATATTATATAATATATATATATTATATATTATTAGAGAGAGAGAGAGCAAGATTAGACAGATATAGCCCAAACAACTCCACTCCGAGACGCTAAAGTGACAATTAATCAGAATATATTTGGGCAGGCATTGTTGTCTGGCACAACTTACGGTAGAGTATATCATTATTTATAATATTCAATTAGTGATAATCATTGATGATGAGAATTGATATTATTTCATCCGTAACAATTTCACAAGATTACCTTTCTGCTGACAATCTATATTATATATTTTATTCGGAAGTGGAAGGGCCTGCCATATTTTGTTCCCTCTCGTTTATCACCATAAAACTGTTTTTTGGGCGATCCTTCACGAAATTTCGCGCATGGAGACTCGTTCCGTCGTTTCCTCGCGTTAACGTCCCGTTAACGTGAGGAATATTGTTTTGTTTTAGGTTGTATTCAGGATATAGGAGCAAGGCACCTCAGGTGGTCTGTTGGGTTCCTCGGGTATAATAAACATCTCCGGGAGCGTATCTTAGTCGAATGATGACCCGTTCCATGATTGAATGATTACAAGCGGATAAAAAAAAAAAAAACGTGATGATGAAGAACAATTCATTGGGAGAATGTTTCGCTTTGTTTAGATCTATATCAAGTCATGACTTTAGAAATCATTGAACAGAGAGAGAGAGAGAGAGAGAGAGAGAGAGAGAGAGAGAGAGAGAAGACAGACAGACAGAGAGAGAGAGACAGAGACAGAGACAGAGACTTTGTCCCAAATAAAGTTTGTCCTGGAGTCATAGACTTGCAGGGGAGGGGCTAGTTTTCTTAAAATTTAAGATCTCTTGCCTGGCAGTGCCAGTCGTCCTGTGAGTTTACGTTGCACGTCATAATGATGATGGGTTGCAACCTGCCTTGTTGACACGTCCTTGCTGAGCTCAACTAAGCTTCGATATCGTCATATGTTAGCAACAATGGCTGATATTAAGTTTCATTTTAAATTTTAAAAATACTAATGAAATACATTTTAAGCTAAATAGTATTACAGGATAAACAAGCTCGTCTGAGACAAAGATTTAGATTCGGGAAAGCTTGAGATATATGAGAGAAGGTGACAAAGGAGAATCCATTAATGTGGTAATTGCTCCTCTCTCTCTCTCTCTCTCTCTCTCTCTCTCTCTCTCTCTTCTCTCTCTCTCTCTCTCTCTCTCTCTCTCTCTCCCCCTTTTACACAAGGTTTAACAAGGTTAGGTTAAGGGTTCTTAACTTTATTTACAAGCTAAGAGCTGTTACGTACAGCAGCTCACCTGAAAGCTTTTTTTTTATTGTTATGAGACATACGCTGTATAGCCCTTGTGGCTTAGCGCTTCTTTTTTATTATAATAATATGAGACATACAAATAGGAAACAGGATGAGGTTGGAGCCATCTGTGGGCCAGCAATTTCATTTTCTCAACTAAATTCATTTCATTGATGTCATTATGTTATACGAACATGTTCAAGACGCGAGTCATCTTAGGAATAAATGATCTCAGATAAAGTGATATTTTTGAGATGGCTACAGTTAGTGTAGTTGCTGATTGCTGCCCGTCTTGTGGTATAGAAGCTTGCTTCTCGCTGTCCTCGGAGCGGAGCCAAGTGTGGTACTTTGACAATATTGGCCTTGTACATAACAGTAAGGCCACCCTCAACCCTCCTGTGTTGAAGGCTCTGCTGAAATGACATCTATCCAGGCTGGGTCCAGGCGAGAGATGAGGCGTCTTGTTCTGTTCTCTGTTCCGTCAAGAAGTCGCAGATGAGACGGAGGGCAGTCCAAGAAAGTGGAGTATACTCAAGGTGTGAGCGTGCTCTCTCTCTCTCTCTCTCTCTCTCTCTCTCTCTCTCTCTCTCTCTCTCTCTCTCTCTCTCTCTCTCTCTCTCTCTCTCTCTCTCTCTCTCTCTCTCCTCACTCTCACTCTCATTAACCATGTGCGGATAAAAGGTTCCCAAACTATCGGTATTTAATCATAATTTTATCACTATCGGGAAACGTGTCATTATAGTCATGTTTTTACCTTAATTAGTTAAGCTATTATCCTTGTCCTGTTTTCTCCGTGCCATTATCTTCTCGCATGTTCTTCCAAACCTAATTCTCCTCTCTTTCCTTTCTTTTCTCACCCAATATCCTACAGCCTTTCCTCTCTTCACCAGTTTCTTCATTTTCTTCATCCCATCCTCTACCCCATCCCTTTCTCCAAATTCTCCATTCCACACTGCACTTCCCTCTCTCCATCATTTTTCTTCCCTTTCATTTCATTACCTATCTTCCAGTCTTCCCACTCATTCTCTTCCCTCCTTCCTTTCACTTCTTATCTGTTATTCGGTCAATACTTCTTACTGCTTCTCATTCTCCATCCTGTCCAGCAAGTTTGCCTCCCTCTACTTGCAGTTCCATTGTTATTTTTTTCCCATGATCTCCGTTCTTCCTCTTCCTCTTTTCTCTTTTTTCCCGCTTCAATATTTTTTCTCTTTCTTCTGTCTATTCTCTCTTACTCCTGCTTAGCCACCGCCAAAGAACTGATGGCTGACAGTACCAGTTCCATCACTGGTGGCAGGCAGAACCAGTTCCATTACTGATGCTGACAGTACCAGTTCCATTACTGGTTGCTGACAGTACCAGTTCCATCACTAGTGGCAGACAGAACCAGTTCCATTACTGTTGCTGGCAGTACCAATACCATCACTGGTTGCTGACAGTACCAGTTTCATCACTGGTTGCTGACAGTACCAGTTCCATCAATAGTGACTGCCAGCACCAGTTCCATTACTGGTCACTGACAATACCAACTCCATCAATGGTGGCTGCCAGTATCAGTTCCATTACTGGTTGCTGACAGTATCATTTCCATCACTGGTGGCTGTCAGTACCAGTGTTCTCGTCCCTTGTGACTCTCATAACAAGCTACAGTGTTCTCGTCCCTTGTAACACTCATAGCAAGCTATGTCCTCGTCCCTTGTGACTCTCATAGAAAGCTATGTCCTCGTCCCTTGTGACTCTCGTAACAAGCTACAGTGTCCTCGTCCCTTGTGACTCTCATAGCAAGCTATGTCCTCGTCCCATGAGACTCTCATAGCAACCTATGTCCTCGTCTCTTTTTAATCTCATAACAAGCTACAGTGTTCTCGTCCCTTGTGACTCTCATAGCAAGCTATGTCCTCGTCCCTTGTGACTCATAACAAGCTACAGTGCTTTCGTCCCTTGTGACTCTCATAGCAAGCTATGTCCTCGTCCCTTGTGACTCTCATAACAAGCTACAGTGTTCTCGTCCCTTGTGACTCTCATAGCAAACTATGTCCTCGTCCCTTGTGACTCTCATAACAAGCTACAGTGTTCTCGTCCCTTGTGACTCTCATAGCAAACTATGTCCTCGTCTCTTGTGACTCTCATAGCAAACTATGTCCTCGTCCCTTGTGACTCTCATAACAAGCTACAGTGTTCTCGTCCCTTGTGACTCTCATAA
Organism: Cherax quadricarinatus; assembly: GCF_026875155.1. Taxonomy (NCBI): domain Eukaryota; kingdom Metazoa; phylum Arthropoda; class Malacostraca; order Decapoda; family Parastacidae; genus Cherax; species Cherax quadricarinatus. The sequence goes on from NC_069399.1 coordinate 111,558,835, forward strand.
CAAGCTACAGTGTTCTCGTCCCTTGTGACTCTCATAACAAGCTACAGTGTCCTCGCCCCTTGTGACTCTCATAACAAGCTACAGTGTTCTCGTCCCTTGTGACTCTCATAACAAGCTAGTGTCCTCGTCCCTTGTGACTCTCATAACAAGCTAGTGTCCTCGTCCCTTGTGACTCTCATAACAAGCTACAGTGTCCTCGTCCCTTGTGACTCTCATAACAAGCTAGTGTCCTCGTCCCTTGTGACTCTCATAACAAGCTACAGTGTCCTCGTCCCTTGTGACTCTCATAACAAGCTAGTGTCCTCGTCCCTTGTGACTCTCATAACAAGCTACAGTGTCCTCGTCCCTTGTGACTCTCATAAAGAGCTAGTGTCCTCGTCCCTTGTGACTCTCATAACAAGCTACAGTGTCCTCGTCCCTTGTGACTCTCATAACAAGCTAGTGTCCTCGTCCCTTGTGACTCTCATAACAAGCTACAGTGTCCTCGTCCCTTGTGACTCTCATAACAAGCTAGTGTCCTCGTCCCTTGTGACTCTCATAACAAGCTAGTGTCCTCGTCCCTTGTGACTCTCATAACAAGCTACAGTGTTCTCGTCCCTTGTGACTCTCATAACAAGCTAGTGTCCTCGTCCCTTGTGACTCTCATAACAAGCTACAGTGTTCTCGTCCCTTGTGACTCTCATAACAAGCTACAGTGTTCTCGTCCCTTGTGACTCTCATAACAAACTAGTGTCCTCGTCCCTTGTGACTCTCATAACAAGCTACAGTGTTCTCGTCCCTTGTGACTCTCATAACAAGCTAGTGTCCTCGTCCCTTTTGACTCTCATAACAAGCTACAGTGTTCTCGTCCCTTGTGACTCTCATAACAAGCTACAGTGTTCTCGTCCCTTGTGACTCTCATAACAAGCTAGTGTCCTCGTCCCTTGTGACTCTCATAACAAGCTAGTGTCCTCGTCCCTTGTGACTCTCATAACAAGCTACAGTGTTCTCGTCCCTTGTGACTCTCATAACAAGCTAGTGTCCTCGTCCCTTGTGACTCATAACAAGCTACAGTGTTCTCGTCCCTTGTGACTCTCATAACAAGCTAGTGTCCTCGTCCCTTGTGACTCTCATAACAAGCTACAGTGTTCTCGTCCCTTGTGACTCTCATAGCAAGCTATGTCCTCGTCCCTTGTGACTCTCATAACAAGCTACAGTGTTCTCGTCCCTTGTGACTCTCATAGCAAACTATGTCCTCGTCTCTTGTGACTCTCATAGCAAACTATGTCCTCGTCCCTTGTGACTCTCATAACAAGCTACAGTGTTCTCGTCCCTTGTGACTCTCATAGCAAACTATGTCCTCGTCCCTTGTGACTCTCATAACAAGCTACAGTGTTCTCGTCCCTTGTGACTCTCATAGCAAGCTAGAGTGTTTTCGTCCCTTGTGACTCTCATAGCAAGCTATGTCCTCGTCCCTTGTGACTCTCATAACAAGCTACAGTGTTCTCGTCCCTTGTGACTCTCATAGCAAGCTACAGTGTTCTCGTCGCTTGTGACTCTCATAACAAGCTACAGTGTTCTCGTCCCTTGTGACTCTCATAACAAGCTACAGTGTTCTCGTCCCTTGTGACTCTCATAACAAGCTACAGTGTTCTCGTCCCTTGTGACTCTCATAACAAGCTACAGTGTTCTCGTCCCTTGTGACTCTCATAGCAAACTATGTCCTCGTCTCTTGTGACTCTCATAGCAAACTATGTCCTCGTCCCTTGTGACTCTCATAACAAGCTACAGTGTTCTCGTCCCTTGTGACTCTCATAGCAAACTATGTCCTCGTCTCTTGTGACTCTCATAGCAAACTATGTCCTCGTCCCTTGTGACTCTCATAACAAGCTACAGTGTTCTCGTCCCTTGTGACTCTCATAACAAGCTACAGTGTTCTCGTCCCTTGTGACTCTCATAACAAGCTACAGTGTCCTCGCCCCTTGTGACTCTCATAACAAGCTACAGTGTTCTCGTCCCTTGTGACTCTCATAACAAGCTAGTGTCCTCGTCCCTTGTGACTCTCATAACAAGCTAGTGTCCTCGTCCCTTGTGACTCTCATAACAAGCTACAGTGTCCTCGTCCTTGTGACTCTCATAACAAGCTAGTGTCCTCGTCCCTTGTGACTCTCATAACAAGCTACAGTGTCCTCGTCCCTTGTGACTCTCATAACAAGCTAGTGTCCTCGTCCCTTGTGACTCTCATAACAAGCTACAGTGTCCTCGTCCCTTGTGACTCTCATAAAGAGCTAGTGTCCTCGTCCTTGTGACTCTCATAACAAGCTACAGTGTCCTCGTCCCTTGTGACTCTCATAACAAGCTAGTGTCCTCGTCCCTTGTGACTCTCATAACAAGCTACAGTGTCCTCGTCCCTTGTGACTCTCATAACAAGCTAGTGTCCTCGTCCCTTGTGACTCTCATAACAAGCTAGTGTCCTCGTCCCTTGTGACTCTCATAACAAGCTACAGTGTTCTCGTCCCTTGTGACTCTCATAACAAGCTAGTGCCCCTCGTCCCTTGTGACTCTCATAACAAGCTACAGTGTTCTCGTCCCTTGTGACTCTCATAACAAGCTACAGTGTTCTCGTCCCTTGTGACTCTCATAACAAGCCAGTGTCCTCGTCCCTTGTGACTCTCATAACAAGCTACAGTGTTCTCGTCCCTTGTGACTCTCATAACAAGCTAGTGTCCTCGTCCCTTGTGACTCTCATAACAAGCTACAGTGTTCTCGTCCCTTGTGACTCTCATAACAAGCTACAGTGTTCTCGTCCCTTGTGACTCTCATAACAAGCTAGTGTCCTCGTCCCTTGTGACTCTCATAACAAGCTAGTGTCCTCGTCCCTTGTGACTCTCATAACAAGCTAGTGTCCTCGTCCCTTGTGACTCTCATAACAAGCTACAGTGTTCTCGTCCCTTGTGACTCTCATAACAAGCTAGTGTCCTCGTCCCTTGTGACTCTCATAACAAGCTACAGTGTTCTCGTCCCTTGTGACTCTCATAACAAGCTAGTGTCCTCGTCCCTTGTGACTCTCATAACAAGCTACAGTGTTCTCGTCCCTTGTGACTCTCATAGCAAGCTAGAGTGTTTTCGTCCCTTGTGACTCTCATAGCAAGCTATGTCCTCGTCCCTTGTGACTCTCATAACAAGCTACAGTGTTCTCGTCCCTTGTGACTCTCATAGCAAGCTACAGTGTTCTCGTCCCTTGTGACTCTCATAACAAGCTACAGTGTTCTCGTCCCTTGTGACTCTCATAGCAAACTATGTCCTCGTCTCTTGTGACTCTCATAGCAAACTATGTCCTCGTCCCTTGTGACTCTCATAACAAGCTACAGTGTTCTCGTCCCTTGTGACTCTCATAGCAAACTATGTCCTCGTCTCTTGTGACTCTCATAGCAAACTATGTCCTCGTCTCTTGTGACTCTCATAGCAAACTATGTCCTCGTCCCTTGTGACTCTCATAACAAGCTACAGTGTTCTCGTCCCTTGTGACTCTCATAGCAAACTATGTCCTCGTCTCTTGTGACTCTCATAGCAAACTATGTCCTCGTCCCTTGTGACTCTCATAACAAGCTACAGTGTTCTCGTCCCTTGTGACTCTCATAACAAGCTACAGTGTTCTCGTCCCTTGTGACTCTCATAACAAGCTAGTGTCCTCGTCCCTTGTGACTCTCATAACAAGCTAGTGTCCTCGTCCCTTGTGACTCTCATAACAAGCTACAGTGTCCTCGTCCCTTGTGACTCTCATAACAAGCTAGTGTCCTCGTCCCTTGTGACTCTCATAACAAGCTACAGTGTCCTCGTCCCTTGTGACTCTCATAACAAGCTAGTGTCCTCGTCCCTTGTGACTCTCATAACAAGCTACAGTGTCCTCGTCCCTTGTGACTCTCATAAAGAGCTAGTGTCCTCGTCCCTTGTGACTCTCATAACAAGCTACAGTGTCCTCGTCCCTTGTGACTCTCATAACAAGCTAGTGTCCTCGTCCCTTGTGACTCTCATAACAAGCTACAGTGTCCTCGTCCCTTGTGACTCTCATAACAAGCTAGTGTCCTCGTCCCTTGTGACTCTCATAACAAGCTAGTGTCCTCGTCCCTTGTGACTCTCATAACAAGCTACAGTGTTCTCGTCCCTTGTGACTCTCATAACAAGCTAGTGTCCTCGTCCCTTGTGACTCTCATAACAAGCTACAGTGTTCTCGTCCCTTGTGACTCTCATAACAAGCTACAGTGTTCTCGTCCCTTGTGACTCTCATAACAAGCTAGTGTCCTCGTCCCTTGTGACTCTCATAACAAGCTACAGTGTTCTCGTCCCTTGTGACTCTCATAACAAGCTAGTGTCCTCGTCCCTTGTGACTCTCATAACAAGCTACAGTGTTCTCGTCCCTTGTGACTCTCATAACAAGCTACAGTGTTCTCGTCCCTTGTGACTCTCATAACAAGCTAGTGTCCTCGTCCCTTGTGACTCTCATAACAAGCTAGTGTCCTCGTCCCTTGTGACTCTCATAACAAGCTAGTGTCCTCGTCCCTTGTGACTCTCATAACAAGCTACAGTGTTCTCGTCCCTTGTGACTCTCATAACAAGCTAGTGTCCTCGTCCCTTGTGACTCTCATAACAAGCTACAGTGTTCTCGTCCCTTGTGACTCTCATAACAAGCTAGTGTCCTCGTCCCTTGTGACTCTCATAACAAGCTACAGTGTTCTCGTCCCTTGTGACTCTCATAACAAGCTACAGTGTCCTCGTCCCTTGTGACTCTCATAACAAGCTAGTGTCCTCGTCCCTTGTGACTCTCATAACAAGCTACAGTGTCCTCGTCCCTTGTGACTCTCATAACAAGCTAGTGTTCTCGTCCCTTGTGACTCTCATAACAAGCTACAGTGTCCTCGTCCCTTGTGACTCTCATAACAAGCTAGTGTTCTCGTCCCTTGTGACTCTCATAACAAGCTACAGTGTCCTCGTCCCTTGTGACTCTCATAACAAGCTACAGTGTCCTCGTCCCTTGTGACTCTCATAACAAGCTAGTGTTCTCGTCCCTTGTGACTCTCATAACAAGCTACAGTGTCCTCGTCCCTTGTGACTCTCATAACAAGCTACAGTGTCCTCGTCCCTTGTGACTCTCATAACAAGCTACAGTGTTCTCGTCCCTTGTCACTCTCATAACAAGCTAGTGTTCTCGTCCCTTGTGACTCTCATAACAAGCTACAGTGTCCTCGTCCCTTGTGACTCTCATAACAAGCTACAGTGTCCTCGTCCCTTGTGACTCTCATAACAAGCTACAGTGTCCTCGTCCCTTGTGACTCTCATAACAAGCTAGTGTCCTTGTCCCTTGTGACTCTCATAACAAGCTACAGTGTCCTCGTCCTTTGTGACTCTCATAACAAGCTACAGTGTTCTCGTCCCTTGTGACTCTCATAACAAGCTACAGTGTCCTCGTCCCTTGTGACTCTCATAACAAGCTAGTGTCCTCGTCCCTTGTGACTCATAACAAGCTAGTGTCCTCGTCCCTTGTGACTCTCATAACAAGCTACAGTGTCCTCGTCCCTTGTGACTCTCATAACAAGCTAGTGTCCTCGTCCCTTGTGACTCTCATAACAAGCTAGTGTCCTCGTCCCTTGTGACTCTCATAACAAGCTAGTGTCCTCGTCCCTTGTGACTCTCATAACAAGCTAGTGTTCTCGTCCCTTGTGACTCTCATAACAAGCTACAGTGTCCTCGTCCCTTGTGACTCTCATAACAAGCTAGTGTTCTCGTCCCTTGTGACTCTCATAACAAGCTAGTGTTCTCGTCCCTTGTGACTCTCATAACAAGCTACAGTGTTCTCGTCCCTTGTGACTCTCATAACAATCTACAATGTTTTCATATTATTTTACGTTTGGCATTTTATTTTGCCTTGATGCTGATGAGAGGCTCTTGATCCAAGAAGCTTGTTTTAGCCTCCCCTTCCTTGGATCGAATCAGAATTCCTTCCATTTCACAGGCGCTGTATTACCAGTACTACTTTAGCGCTTTTCCTTAATGAAAATAAACTTAATCAGCTGATTCATCAAATGGATGACACTTGTTTTGTAAGTGCAAATTTTGTTGAATTGTGTACAGTAACTGGAAAATGCCTCTTCTGGTCGGTTGTAAACTTTTAGTACCGAAATGCTTTGACACAATGTGTGGTGTAAATGTTATGCAGAGAATTTCGGAGTTTAGAAGTTAGAAGAAGGTTACCAGAAGTATTATTCAGCTGGTGGAAGAGAGGGTTGTTGAGGAAGTTTCGACATTTAGAAACGATGGAGTACAATAGGATGACTAGGAGGGCATACAAATCATGGATGGAGGGAAGTAGGGGTCGGAGTTGCCCCAGGAAGGATTGGAAGAATGTATGAGGGAGGTTTGGAGTGCTAGGGGCTTGGGCATCCAACTAGCTTGTGTGGACGTCTTAACAGGAGCGAGTGGAAGCAAATGGCTTTTATAATTAATAAATAAATAACAAAAAGGCACAATACCGTGACTGGAACGATACACAAATAACCCGCACATAAAAGAGAGAAGCTTACGACGACGTTTCGGTCCGACTTGGACCATTGACAAAGTCACACAGTGTGACTTTGTCAATGGTCCAAGTCGGACCGAAACGTCGTCGTAAGCTTCTCTCTTTTATGTGCGGGTTATTTGTGTAAATGGCTTTTATGATTTGACGTGCTTTCGGAGTGTGGGCAAGGTATCATTTATGAAGGAACTACTGAAACCAATTAACCAGATTTGAGTCCTGAAGGTGGGAAATACAGTGTCTACTCTTTGAAGGAGGGGTGAGGTTTTTACAGTTTAGAGGATCGTGTGAGCTGTGATTTCAGTTCTGTTTCTGGCAAGGTAGTGATTGAATGAAAGACAATGAAAGTGTTTTCTTCTTTATCTCGAGTTACTCTACCTCGATGAGAGACTGTCGGCATGCTAAAAAAATGTTTTGCTTAAGCCTTACGTTGTTTACGTTTTACAGTAATGTGGCAATTTCACTAATATTTTTTTTCTGTAAAATACCCGAAGATTGTCTCTGCTGCTCAAAAATACAGGGTGGCCACAAAAACACTCCCTGATTTCAAACAGGTATAACATGTAACTTTATTGTAATAATCTTTCAAAGTTAGTAGCTTCAGATGCAGGAGTTCATTCAGTTTCATGTGGTACAGGGTAGCATTAATTAAAGGCAGTCAATGTGCGCCCCTCTGGTTGTTCGGCAAACATCGATGTGATAGTCCAGTTCGGTCCAGACGTTCTGCAGCACATCTGGTGTTATCATGCGAACTGCTTCAGTGATCGAAATTTTCAGCTCCTCCAGGGTTGCAGGTAGTGGTGTACGTAAACTGTGCTGTTCACGTACACCCAAAGAAAAAAGTCAAAAACAGTTAGGTCCGGTGACCTCGCAGGCCACTTGCTTAATTAATTAATTACATACTTACTGACTTACTTCAACCTTAAATGCTGGTCAATCCTAGAGAAAAGTTTGGATTGATTTTGCTCTGTGTAGGCCTTAAGAAGCCTTTTTTTCATGAAAGAAAGTGTTTTGCTGCCATAATTTCTGAGTATCTCATCCCAATGGCTTCACCTCACAGAGCTGATGATGCATCAAGAATAAAAAGATACAATACCGTGACTGGAATAATACACAAATATCCCGTAAATGTGCGGGTAATCTGTGTAATTACCCGCACATTTGTGTAATTATCCGCACATTTGTGTAATTACCCGCACATTTGTGTAATTACCCGCACTTCGGTGCCGATGTGTTATAGGGTGTTGGTGTCTTTGAGAAAACGAGGGAATACCTCTTCAGTTTGTCTTCAAAACCGGTGTTTCATAGTGGAAGGTTGGAATTAATTTTGGGCAATGTATATCTGATTTTGCCATTTTTATTTAAGATATTGTAATAGTGTTCATGTGATAATTGTGAATATTTTTCCTGAATTACACCATATCTTCAGTGCAAATATTAATTGCATTACAAGGCTATGCTGCACTCTGCACTATTCTTTTGCTTATATTCATGTATAGTGAGGCTGAGGCTACGTAATATTCTGATACACTTCTCGAATCTCGCTGCGAGCGATATTTATCTCATTTCTTTAAGTGTGGGCATTACCTACCTGGAGTCTACCTGGAGGGTATTCCGGGGATCAACGCTCCAGCGGTCCGGTCCACGACCAGGCCTCCCGGTGGATCAGGGCTTGATCAACCAGGCTGTTACTGCTGGCCGCACGTAGTCCAACGTACGAACCACATCCCGGCTGATCCGACACCTACTTTAAGTAACTGTCCAGCTCCCTCTTGAAGGCAGCCAGGGGCCTATTGGTAATTCCCCTTATGCATAGTGGGAGGTTGTTGAACAGTCTTGGGCCCCTAGCTACTACATATTATAATTTTGGCCTAATTATACACTTTTCTTATCATTAATTTACTCGTATATTTCAAAACTATTTTACAGTTTGCCAGTGTATCATTTGCCCTTTTGTGAGTTTCTTGTTAATAATAACTTTTAGATCCCTCTGTGTCTTCCACTTCAGTATTGCCTCCACAGTCTACTCTTCATGTGGTTGAATTTCTCTTAGTGAAGAATATACATTGTGTGATTTGAAAATTTAAAATATCGTCTGCGCATGCGTGCGTGTATGTGCGTGCATTTGGGCATGCGCAAGCACGTGCATACATGCCTGCATGCAGCTGTGCATATAATGTTCAACTCAGAGGCAGGTAAAGAACGAAGGTTTCCATGCTATTTGCAGCTGTCGTTACGATCCTGAATGCTCAGAAAGTTGAAGTCAGATGCAGAGGCGAACACCTTCACTATTTACGAAGACTATGGCTTTCATACTCTCTCCCCCGTCTCACCCTCTCTTTCTCTCTTTTTCTCTCTCTCCATCTCCACCTTTCATGCATCGTTTCTCAAATAACTCCCGTTTTTATACTTACATCACCGTTCCAGTAGCTTCCAGTGGACTGTCACAGCATTTCTCCTCAGATGTCAAAGACTAGAGTTATCTTTTTCCTTCGTTGTCACCCAACAACACCACAAGCATCGTCTTCACAGTCACACTCTTTGACTGAATGTGTGTTTGTTTCTCTTTCTTTCTGTATGTCTGTATATCTCTTAATCTATATGTCTGAGTCGTCTGCAAATGTATATATATATATATATATATATATATATATATATATATATATATATATATATATATATATATATATATATATATATATATATATATATATATATATATATATATATATATATATATATATATATATATTGTGTGTGCGTGTGTGTACTCACCTATAGGTACTCACCTACATGTGGTTGCAGAAGTCGAGTCATAGCTCCTCGCCCATCCTATTCACTGGTAGATACTAATTCACTCTCTCAATGCTCCATGAGCTTTATCATAACTCTTCTTAAAGCTATGTATGGAACTTGCTTCCACCACTTCACTCTCCAGATTATTCCACTTCCTGACAACTCTAAGGCTCAAGAAATACTTCCTTACATCCCTAAGACTCATTTGGGTTTTCGGTTTCCGATTGTGTCTCCTTGTTCCTGAATCCCATCTCTGAGACATTCGAGCCCTATCCACCTTGTCAATTCCTCTTAGTATTTTATACGTCGCTATTATGTTTCCTCTAGCCCTCCTATTCTCTAGTGTCATCAGGTTGAGTTCCCTTAATCTTTCCTCGTAAGACATACCCTTCGGTTCTGGGCAAAATCTTGTTGCAAAACTTTGCACTTTCTCCAATTTCGTGACGTGTTTGACTAGGTGAGGGTTCCATACTGGTGCTGCATACTCCAATATGGGCCTCACGTACACGGTGTACAATGTCGTGAATGATTCCACGCTCAGCTGTTCTCAGGTTCGCCGAGCGCCCATGTGCTGCAGCAGTTAATTGAATGATGTGTACCTCAGGGGACATGTTCGTTATAATGCTTACCCCAAGATCCTTTTCTTTAAGTGGCGTTTGCAACCTTTGATCCCCTAACCTGTACTCCGTCTGCGGTCTTCTTTGCACTTCCCCGATCTTCATAACTTTGCACTTGGTGGGGTTGAACTCCAGGAACCAGTTGCTGGACCAGGCCTGTAGCCTGTCCAGATCCCTTTGTAATCCTGCATGGTTCTCCTTGGATTGAATTCTCCTTATTAACTTCACATCGTCTACAAACAGAGACACTTTTGAGTCTATTCCTTCCGTCATGTCATTCACATATACCAGAAACAGCACCTGTCCTAGGACTGACCCCTGTGGAACCCTGCTTGTCACAGGCGCCCACTCCGACACCTGGTCGCGTACCATGACTAGCTGTTGCCTTCCTTTCAGGTATTCTCTGATTCATTGCAGTTGCTTCCTAGTTATACCTGCCTGGTCCTCGAACTTTTGCACTAATGTCTTGAGTGGGACTGTGTCAAAAGCCTTCTTATAGTCTAAGAAATTGTCATCTATTCACCCCTCTCTCTCTCTTTTGCCTTACTGCAGTCACATTGTTATAGAACTCCAGTAGGTTTGTGACACAGGATTTCCCGTCCCTGAGTCAGTGTTGGTTGCCTTTGATAAGCTCATTCCTTTCTAGGTACTCCACCACTCTTCTCCTGATAATCTTCTCCATGAATTTGTATACTATGCATGTCAGCAATACTGGTCTGTAGTTTAGTGCTGCGTGTCTGTCTCCTTTTTTTAAAAATTTGGACTACATTTGCTGTCTTCCGTACCTCAAGGAGCTACCCTATTTCGATAGATGTGTTGAGGATTGTTGTTAGGGTACACGGAGCGCCTCTGCTTCCTCTCTCAGGACCCACGGAGAGATGTTATCTGGCCCCATCGCCTTTGAGGTATCTAGTTCACTTAGCAGCCTCCTCCCCTCTTCCTCGGTTGCATGTATCGTGTCTAGCACTTGGTGGTGTACCCCACCCCTCCTTGTTTCAGAAATCCCTTCTGTCTCCACTGTGAATATTTCTTTCAATCTCATGCTGAGTTCCTCACATACTTATCAGTCATTTCCTGTGATGTCGACTCCTTTTCCTCAGCCTGATTACCTGGTTCTTGACTGTTGTTTTCCTCTTGATGTGACTGTACATTGTCGTATCGTCACTCGGCTTTCCTCCTTACTTGCGCATATTCATTTATGGCTCTTCGACTACTCTTCTTATTATCCTGTGTCCATTGCCTCCTAGACTCCTTCCATTCTCTAGCACATTTAGTTTTGGCCTCTCTACACCTCTCGATGAACCAAGGGCTCATCATGGCTGTTACGCAAAAATGTGGGATAGCTGGGGGCTTGATGCCTTGTCTAAGGGCAAAGGTAAAAGTTGCACACATACTAGCCCAAACCGGCCACCCAGGGCTATCCCAGACAAAACAGAAAGCGCTAAACTGGTATGTGTACTTAAAGGGGTTGGGTAACAGAGGATAGGCAAAAATCCCAATTAGGAAAATATATCTATTTAATCACCATAACATAACATAACAGGAAGACCTTAATCCTAAACGCCCAAATGAGTGTACAAACAACAGCTGGCGTGAGGTTCAGCCTCCATAACCACTAGGCCTCGTCAGCGTCAGGCCGTCACTACCCTACAAACCTCATTTCTTATTTCCTCACTCATCCCACAGCACCCTGACCATGTCAGAGCCTGGGTGAACATACAGGTAAGCCATATGAGAGCCTATGGCTTGAGTTGGATAAACAAAATAAGTGCACAACTACAAACTTATCTTAAATACACAGCATCTCCGACGCCAGCCTCTACACACCATGCTAACATCACGTGACTCCCTAACCACGCTTACTCTGCGTACCCAAACATCCTTGGAAAATAAATCATTAACAGAATTTCTTTATAATTACAGTTAGAGTACTTTACAGTACCCCCAAATGCACATTATCAATTATAAAATTATTCCTTACAACTATAATATATTCATATTATTATGGCACACTTCTCCACTATATGTACATTACGATGTCATGCAGAACCCTGCATAACAATGGCCTTGTCATTATTTCAGTTGTCCTTGGGTACAAGTCTCTCCTCTGCTACCTTGCATATTGTTGTCACATATTCCATCATCTCATTTAATGATTTCCCTGCTAGTTCTATGTCCCACTGAACCTCATGCAGGAAGTTCCTCAAGCCTGTATAGTCCCCTCTCTTGTAGTCTGGCTTCCTCTGCTCTGCTCCTCCTGCCTCCCTCTCCACTAGTCACTCTACTATGTATTCGAAGCTCAGAACCACGTGATCGCTAGCTCTGAGGGGCTTTTCATGTTATGTCCTCAATATATCCACTACTTAAGGTGAATACTAGGTCCTGTGTTGCTGATTCGTCTTCTCCTCTCTCTCTGGTAGTGTCCTTAACGTGCTGATGCCTGAGGTTTTCCAGCACCACCTCTATCATCTATACCCTCCACTTTCTGGGTCCCTATGTGGCTCCAGGTTTTCTCAGTCAATTTCTTTGTGGTTGAAGTCAACAACAACCAGTAGGTTTACCTTGCCCACATGTGCCCTTCTGGCCACTTCAGCCAGCGTGTCAACCATTGCTGTTACTTTCATCATATTCTTGTCTTGGCCTCCTGCTATTTTGTGGTGGGTTATACATCACTGCAATCACCACCTTGGGACCTCCAGACTGAAGTGTTCCTATTACATAGTCTCTTGCTTATCTTCTGTCTCCTCAAAATCAAATTGGTTTTTGATGAGAGGTGCCACTCCTCCTCCCCGTCTGTTCCCTCTGTCTTTCTTCAGGATCTAATATCCAGTTGGAAAGATGACATCTGTTATTATTTCTATGAGCTTGGTTTCTGTGAGAGCTATGATGTCTGGTGATGCCTCTTTCCTTCTTCCGTGCCTCTCGTCCCACTTATTCGTTATTCCATCAGCGTTGGTGTACCATACTTTCAGTATCCTCTCCAACACTGTATTCTGTGGGGTTTGGGGGGTTGGAGGAGTGGGGGACTGGCAGGGTGCTGTGGGAATCTGCTGCATAGTGTGGGGTGGGCGCCGTGAGTGTGGATTGTGGCTTGTATTGGGTAGTGTGTTTGGCTGTGGGGTTTTGAGGGTGGTTCTGTGTGTGTTTGTGCTTGTTGCTCTGCCCGACTCTAGTTGTCCTCTGCTGCCTATCCTTGTCTCTGTTTCTAGCCTCTTTAGTTTCTGTGTCCTCTCCCTCAGGTGCTGTGTACTCACCTAGTTGTACTCACCTAGTTGAGGTTGCGGGGGTCGAGTCCGAGCTCCTGGCCCCGCCTCTTCACTGATCGCTACTAGGTCACTCTCCCTGAGCCGTGAGTTTATCATACCTCTGCTTAAAGCTATGTATGGATCCTGCCTCCACTACATCGCTTCCCAAACTATTCCACTTACTGACTACTCTGTGGCTGAAGAAATACTTCCTAACATCCCTGTGATTCATCTGTGTCTTCAGCTTCCAACTGTGTCCCCTTGTTACTGTGTCCAATCTCTGGAACATCCTGTCTTTGTCCACCTTGTCAATTCCTCTCAGTATTTTGTATGTCGTTATCATGTCCCCCCTATCTCTCCTGTCCTCCAGTGTCGTCAGGTTGATTTCCCTTAACCTCTCCTCGTAGGACATACCTCTTAGCTCTGGGACTAGTCTTGTTGCAAACCTTTGCACTTTCTCTAGTTTCTTCACGTGCTTGGCTAGGTGTGGGTTCCAAACTGGTGCCGCATACTCCAATATGGGCCTAACGTACACGGTGTACAGGGTCCTGAATGATTCCTTATTAAGATGTCGGAATGCTGTTCTGAGGTTTGCTAGGCGCCCATATGCTTCAGCAGTTATTTGGTTGATGTGCGCTTCAGGAGATGTGCCTGGTGTTATACTCACCCCAAGATCTTTTTCCTTGAGTGAGGTTTGTAGTCTCTGGCCCCCTAGACTGTACTCCGTCTGTGGCCTTCTTTGCCCTTCCCCAATCTTCATGACTTTGCACTTGGTGGGATTGAACTCCAGGAGCCAATTGCTGGACCAGGTCTGCAGCCTGTCCAGATCCCTTTGTAGTTCTGCCTGTCTTCGATCGAGTGAATTCTTCTCATCAACTTCACGTCATCTGCAAACAGGGACACCTCAGAGTCTATTCCTTCCGTCATGTCGTTCACAAATACCAGAAACAGCACTGGTCCTAGGACTGACCCCTGCGGGACCCCGCTGGTCACAGGTGCCCACTCTGACACCTCGCCACGTACCATGACTCGCTGCTGTCTTCCTGACAAGTATTCCCTGATCCATTGTAGTGCCTTCCCTGTTATCCCTGCTTGGTCCTCCAGTTTTTGCACCAATCTCTTGTGTGGAACTGTGTCAAACGCCTTCTTGCAGTCCAAGAAAATGCAATCCACCCACCCCTCTCTCTCTTGTCTTACTGCTGTCACCATGTCATAGAACTCCAATAGGTTTGTGACACAGGATTTCCCGTCCCTGAAACCATGTTGGCTGCTGTTGATGAGATCGTTCCTTTCTAGGTGTTCCACCACTCTTCTCCTGATAATCTTCTCCATGATTTTGCATACTATACATGTCAGTGACACTGGTCTGTAGTTTAATGCTTCATGTCTGTCTCCTTTTTTAAAGATTGGGACTACATTTGCTGTCTTCCATGCCTCAGGCAATCTCCCTGTTTCTCAATACCCATGGGGAGATGTTATCTGGCCCCATTGCCTTTGAGGTATCTAGCTCACTCAGAAGCCTCTTCAATTCTTCCTCGGTTGTGTGCACTGTGTCCAGCACATGGTGGTGTGCCCCACCTCTCCGTCTTTCTGGAGCTCCTTCTGTCTCCTCTGTGAACACTTCTTTGAATCTCTTGTTGAGTTCCTCACATACTTCACGGTCATTTCTTGTTGTCTCTCCTCCTTCCTTCCTTAGCCTGATTACCTGGTCCTTGACTGTTGTTTTCCTCCTGATGTGGCTGTACAACAGTTTTGGGTCAGATTTGGCTTTTGCTGCTATGTCGTTTTCATATTGTCTTTGGGCCTCCCTTCTTATCTGTGCATATTCATTTCTGGCTCTACGACTGCTCTCCTTATTCTCCTGGGTCCTTTGCCTTCTATAGTTCTTCCATTCCCTAGCACACTTGGTTTTTGCCTCCCTGCACCTTTGGGTAAACCATGGGCTCATCCTGGCTTTTTCATTATTCCTGTTACCCTTGGGTACAAACCTCTCCTCAGCCTCCTTGCATTTTGTTGCTACATATTCCATCATCTCATTAACTGGCTTCCCTGCCAGTTCTCTGTCCCACTGAACCCCGTTCAGGAAGTTCCTCATTCCTGTGTAGTCCCCTTTCTTGTAGTTTGGCTTCATTCTTCCTGGCCTTCCTGCTTCTCCCTCCACTTGTAGCTCTACTGTGTATTCGAAGCTTAAAACCACATGGTCACTGGCCCCAAGGGGTCTTTCATATGTGATGTCCTCGATATCTGCACTACTCAAGGTGAATACTAAGTCCAGCCTTGCTGGTTCATCCTCTCCTCTCTCTCTTGTAGTGTCCCTTACGTGTTGGCACATGAAGTTTTCCAGTACCACCTCCATCATCTTAGCCCTCCATGTATCTTGGCCCCCATGTGGGTCCAAGTTCTCCCAATCGATCTCCTTGTGGTTAAAGTCACCCATGATCAGGAGCTTTGCCCTGCATGCATGAGCTCTTCTGGCCACTCTAGCCAGTGTGTCAACCATCGCTCTATTGCTCTCGTCGTACTCTTGCCTTGGCCTCCTGCTGTTCTGTGGTGGGTTATACATCACTGCTATTACCCCTTGGGACCTCCAGAGTGAAGCGTTCCCGCTATGTAATCACTTTTTCTCCGCTGTCTCCTCTCTCCAGCTCATCAAAATTCCAGCGATTTTTGATCAGCAATGCCACTCCTCCACCCCCCCCCTGTTCCCTCTGTCTTTCCTCAGGATTTGGTATCCCGTTGAAAGATGGCATCTGTTATCATACCTGTAAGCTTGGTTTCTGTGAGAGCTATGATGTCCGGTGATGCTTCTTTGACTCTTTCATGCCACTCCTCCCACTTATTTGTTATTCCATCAGCGTTTGTGTACCATACCTTCAGTTTCCTTTCCAACACTGTGGTTTGGGGGGCCTGTGAGGGTGGGAGACCTGGTGGCATACTGTGGGATTCTATAGCTCGGTGTTGGGTGGAGGCTGTGGGTATGGATTGTAGTGTGTGTTGGGATGGAGTGATAGGTTGTATGGTTCTGAGAATAGTTGTGTGTGTGCTTGCCCTTGCTGTTCTGTTCTGCTCTGACTGACCTCTGCTGGTTCCATCCTTGTCTCTTTTCCTAGCTCCTTTCGCTTTTTTGTCCTCTCCCTCAGCTGCTGTCATTCTGATTTTGTCTGTCTCTGTCTAGGAACACCCTCTTGTACTCTTCCGAGTATTTCAATCGTGGTTTCTCTTGGAGGATCCTGTTCCGCACTGTTTCCGTCCTGAGAATCAGCTTGATTGGTCGGTTTCTCCCCTTCGAGTACCCCCCTATTCTCTGAAAATTTACAATCTCGTCCATCTCTTCACCTATTTCCGTGATGATTTTGTGTGTGTGTGTGTGTGTGTGTGTGTGTGTGTGTGTGTGTGTGTGTGTGTGTGTGTGTGTGTGTGTGTGTGTGTGTGTGTGTGCCCACCTAGTTGTGGTTGCAGGGGTCGATTCATAGCTCCTGGCCCCTCCTCTTCACTGGTCGCTACTGGGTCACTCTTCCTGCTCAATGCGCTTCATCATACCTCCTCTTAAAGCTATATATAGACCCCTGCCTCCACTACATCACTTCCCAGATTATTCCACTTCCTGACAACTCTGTGACTGAAGAAATACTTCCTAACATCCCTGTGATTCATCTTAGTCTTCAACTTCCAACTGTGTGTGTGTATGTATGTGTGCACTCACCTAGTTCTCACCTAGTTGAGGTTGCAGGGGTCGAGTCTAAGCTCCTGGCCCCGTCTCTTCACTGGTCGCTACTAGGTCACTCTCCCTGAACCGTGAGCTTTATCATACATCTGCTTAAACCTATGTATGGTTCCTGCCTCCACTACATCACTTCCCAAACTATTCCACTTCCTGACTACTCTGTGACTGAAGAAGTACTTCCTAACTTCCCTGTGATTCATCTGTGTCTTCAGCTTCCAACTGTGTCTCTTTGTTGCTGTGTCCCATCTCTAGAACGTCCTGTCTTTGTCCACCTTGTCAATTCCACTCAGTATTTTGTATGTCTTTATCATGTCCCCCCTATCTCTCCTGTCCTCCAGTGTCATCAGGTTGATTTCCCTTAACCTCTCCTGGTAGGACATTCCTCTTAGCTCTGGGACTAGTCTTGTTGCAAACCTTTGCACTTTCTCTAGTTTCTTTACGTGCTTGGCTAGGTGTGGGTTCCAGACTGGTGCCGCATACTCCAATATGGGCCTAACGTACACTCTGTACAGGGTCCTGAACGATTCTTTATTAAGATGTCGGAATGCCGTTCTGAGGTTTGCTAGGCGCCCATATGCTGCAGCAGTTATTTGGTTGATGTGCGCTTCAGGAGATGTGCCCGGTGTTATACTCGCCCCAAGGTCTTTTTTCTTGAGTGAGGTTTGTAGTCTCTGGCCCCCTAGACTGCATTCCGTCTTCGGCCTTCTTTGCCCTTCCCCAATCTTCATGATTTTGCACTTGGTGGGGTTGAAATCCAGGAGCCAATTGCTGGACCAGGTCTGCAGCCTGTCCAGTTCCCTTTGTAGTTCTGCCTGGTCTTCGATCGAATGAATTCTTCTCATCAACTTCACGTCATCTGCAAACAGGGACACTTCGGAGTCTATTCCTTCCGTCATGTCGTTCACAAATACCAGAAACAGCACTGGTCCTAGGACTGACCCCTGTGGGATCCCGCTGGTCACAGGTGCCCACTCTGACACCTCGCCACGTACCATGACTCGCTGCTGTCTTCCTGACAAGTATTCCCTGATCCATTGTAGTGCCTTCCCTGTTATCCCTGCTTGATCCTTCAGTTTTTGCACTTATCTCTTGTGTGAAACTGTGTCAAACGCCTTCTTGCAGTCCAAAAAATGCAATCCACCCACCCCTCTCTTTGTCTTACTGCTGTCACCATGTGTGTGTATGAGTGTATATATATATATATGTGTGTGTGTGTGTGTGTGTGTGTGTGTGTGTGTCTGTATCTCTCTGTCAGCATTCCCTTAATTGAGTAAATACAGACTTCCCTAATTAGACGAGTACAGACAGATAGACATACAGAAATATATACACTGTATGTCGTTTGTAGATGAATGGTTCAGAGAACCGACATGTTGATAATATTGCACCAGGTGCAACTCTATGGTACTTTGTGAGGAAACGTTTCGCCACATGTGGCTTCATCCGATCCATACAAGGATATCTTGAGAACAGGAGAAATGAGGTAATTCCTGTCAGTCCATCAAGATTGATGACGACCCATCGACTCAAGTTGAGGGATGATTACTCAATTCTCCTGTGTTTTTAGATTTCTTTGTATGGACTGATCGCAGCACCTTGTGGCGAAAGATTTCCCAATTTAAAGATACCAACAGATGCACATGTCTAATTTATACACTGTATGTCGTGTTAGACATTCAAACAGACTGTATGTTTGTATGGCTGTAGGTATGTCTTTGCGCTTGTCTCTCTTCGCTAACTGTCTGTCTGTCAATCTTCCAAAATAATTTCTTTTTAAACAATTACAAGAGTTTAAATTAAAAAAAAATTATCTTGCATTAGCAATGTTTTTCATAAAATTTTAGAAAAGAGGGTAAGAGAGAGAGAGAGAGAGAGAGAGAGAGAGAGAGAGAGAGAGAGAGAGAGAGAGAGAGAGAGAGAGAGAGAGAGAGAGAGAGAGAGAGAGAGAGAGAGAGAGGTGTTGGGAGGGAGAGTAATTAAGACGGGACGAGACTAGTAGTTAACTCCATTAACATCTTTCATAACAATCATAGCAGAATTAAGCTAACTGAATGTGCAGGAAACAAAGATTTAATTGTTATAACCAAGTCATGGTTCAGGTTGATAAACAAGGAACATTCCTGCTGAATGCTACATACACTACATACAGGTATATAAATTACCCCTCCCAACAGAAAATAGGCAGAGCTGTAATGTATGTCAGTGAAAACTTAAACTGTTTCTTTAGAAATTATACCTGGCAGGAAAAGCTAATCTTAGGTGTGATCTATACACCTCCAAACCTAGATAGTAATGACGGTAAACTTCTATGACACAAAATCACTAAGTCATCTTGATACCAAATTCTAGTTTTAATGGGAGATTTTACTTTAAAACAGAATGATTGAAACCTGTAGATAAATGGTTCAGAGAACCGACAAGTTGGTAAATTATCACATGTGCAACGCTTGGGTATCTTTATTGAGGAAACTTTTCTTCACACAGTGGCTTCATCAGTCCAATACAAAGAAGAATGGTTGAAGATCAGAAGGAGTTTGAGGTAATCAGTCAATGAAGCATTCTGACAAGAAATCTTAAGTCCAAACTTTCTAGAAATAGTCCAGGACTGCTTCTTATATCAGTATCTAGGAGCACCAACCAGAGGACATAAGCTGCTTATCCTTATTGTGGAAAATAACGAATCTCTTATAAATAATTTTCCTGTTAATGAAAAGTTTGTAGAGAGCGATTACAAATCACATATTTAAAATATCTCATGGAGTTACACAAATAACAATAATAAATTTAAGGTTGCTGATTTTTGAGCGTGTTTTGTGCCACAGACTATGTTGGGCTAAGGGATCACCTGAACACTGTGTGGACCGAGCAAACCCGCCTGGGGATTATCAGGAGGGAGACCTGGTGGATGGTAGATATGGTTGCCAATATGACGTTTTACAGAGTGATGTGCAAGCTGACCAAACCGTATGCATTCCAGATACGTCATATCAGACACAAATGACTCAAAATAGATAAATAACATTTTAATATATTTCTTGGACATAAATAGGGTCATTCACAGACAAATCACTGTATGAACCAATATGTTTAATTTAGGAGAGAAGTCAACATAAGAATAAAGAAAGGCAGGAGAGATAATGAAATTGAGATTTCGAGGGAATCAAAGACCAACCCAAAGAGTTTCCTTCAGGTATGCAGGAACAAGATTAGGGAAAATATAGGCCCACTTAAATGTAACTCACGTCAACTCACTGTAAGTGACAAAGAAACGTGTGGAAAAGTTGGGCACATTTTCTTACATCTGTTGACCTTGTTCTTCTAGCAGTAAGTAGGTACCAGAGTGTTAGCCGACTGATGTAGGTCAAATCCACGGGGGTGTCAGTGTACCTTAGACAGGACTTGGCTTTGAATTGAGGTGAGGTGGGGTAACAGCTCTTGACCTGTTTAGTTTTAAGTTTTGGTTTTAAGTATAATTACTATGTACTATTATCTTATCTAGTTTTAATTAGTTACTGTGTATTAGAATTAGTTTGTCCGAAATGCCTCGGCATGATAGTGGCTACTTATTTAACTGTTGGAAAAAGCTTATTCCTTTTCTATCTTAACCCAGGACAGAAATAAAGCCCCAGAAATCAATAATTATGTAGGTGGGAACATAAATAAGTTATGCAAAATGAAAGTCACTAAATACACAATCCTCAGACAAGCATTTGAATCAGACAAGTCATTGGAACACTGATTGGTTTTCAAGGGTTTTAAAAGAATGTAAGGACGAAGCTAATAAGCCATTAGCTGGCCTATTGAAAAAGGACTACAAACGGGAGTTGTACTGGATAAGTGGAATATGGCA
This sequence comes from Cherax quadricarinatus, assembly GCF_026875155.1. Taxonomy (NCBI): domain Eukaryota; kingdom Metazoa; phylum Arthropoda; class Malacostraca; order Decapoda; family Parastacidae; genus Cherax; species Cherax quadricarinatus. Next base: position 111,579,617 of record NC_069399.1, read on the forward strand.
AATGTAATACCCTTTTACAAAGCAGATTAGTCTTTAGCTTCAAATTATAGACCAATGAGCCAAACTTCAGTTGTTGGAATGTTGATGGATTCATTAATTGCAGAAGCAGTTCGAGCACATATTTTGATCAAAGGATCTCAGCACAGCTTTACAAAAGGACGTTCATACCTTATAAATTTACTGGCATTGTCACTAAAGTATTTGAAACGGTAGACCAACATGAAGAATATGATATTGTGTATATATGGATTTCAGTATGGTGTATGGTTGAATTCTACACAACAAACTGAAGAAAGCATCGGTACACGAGAAAGGGAACATTTTCCCAGGATCAGTGAATTTGTATAAATGATTTGAAGTCAGAATGGGAACTTTTTACAAGTAGTTTTATAACATGGGTCAGTACTGGGGCTCCTCGTTGGTCATTATATACATAAACGACCTGGTGGTAAAACCTCTCGCTTCACACAGTGAGGGTCCTGGTTCGATTCCCGGCGAAAGGAATGTAATTTAAGGGACTTCAATCTTTCTTCATACGAAAAATTTCTAATGATATGTATCAATTTTGTCTTTTTTCACTGAATGTTTTCTAACGAATTTATATCCATTCTAATATGGCGACCAGAACTGAGCTGCATAATCTAGGTGAGGCCTTACTAATGATGTATAAAGCTGTAGTACAACCGCTGGACTTCTGTTGCTTACACTTCTTGATATAAATCCCAGTAATCTATTTGCCTTATTACGTACGCTTATGCTTACCATAACTTATGCTTATGCTTACCATAACTACTAAATCCTTTTCGCATTCTGTACAACTAAGTTCTACATTATTTATCTGATAAATGCTAGGATTATGAACATTCCCTAGCTTTAGAACTTTACATTTATCTTCACTGAACTGCATCAGCCACTTCTAACCACGAATTTTGTCTAAATCCTTCTGAAGTTCCGTGATATCTACCTCTGAATCGATTATCCTACCTATCTTCGTGTCATCAGCGAAATTGCTCATATCACTAGTAATTCCCTCGTCAAGGTCATTGATATATATTATGAACAACACTTGGCCCAAAACTGTTCCTGTGGAACGCCACTTGTTACAGATTCCCACTCAGATTTTACCCTATTATACACACGCTCTGTTTCCTGTTGGTGAACTATGACTCAATCCATAACAACACTTTTACCCCAATGCCATGAGCTGCCACTTTCTTTAACAGTCTCTGGTGCGGTTCTCTGTCAAAAGCCTTACTAAAATCCAAATAAACAATATCAAATTCTTTATCGTGATCAACAGCCTCTAAAGCTAGGTAGGACCGGCCCCTCGTGAATCCGTGCTGAGTATCATTAATCAAATTAAGTTTATCAAGAAGACTTCTTATAATATGAGCTATAATTGACTCTAGTAATTTGCCTACAATTGAGGTCAGGCTTATTAGCCGGTAATTTGACGGTAACGACTTGTCCCTGACTTAAAAATAGGAATTACATTGGCCATCTGTCACATCAGGGCCTGGGGAATTATTTTGTTTCAGTCGGTCTATCTGTTTGATTAGCATATCCCTGGTGACTATGATATTACATAATTTATCTTCTTGAGGTCCACTGTAAAAAATAATTATCGGGAAGTTGTTAGTGTCTACCCGTTTGAAACCGAGAGAAAATAATTATGCAAAATCGAGCACATTTTATTTTCCATGTCAGTAAGATGTCAAGAGTTATTTTTAAGGGGACATATCTTTTCTCTAACTTTTGTTTTATAAGCCTGAAAGAAACCTTTTGGGTTAGTTTTCGAATCTCTAGCAACTTTAATTCCGTAATCCCGTTCAGCTTTTCTTATCCCCTTTTTAACGTCTCTCTTAATGTCAATATATTGTTTTATAATGATGACCCTCACCTCTTTTGATGCATCTATAAATTCCTTTCTTCTGCCCTAAAAGATATTTGAGCCTATTATTCATCCAATTTGGGCCATTTCTATTTGATTTAATTTCTTTATATGGAATAAATGTTCTTTTGGCAGTATGTATAGTGTTTAGAAAGCTGTCATATTGATAGCTCTCTTCGTTACCCCAGTCCACAGATGATAGATGTTCTCTAATCCATTGTAATTTACTAAGCGAAAATCTGGGACAGTTACTGAGTTATCCCTACCATCATACTTCCATTCAATGCTAAAGGTAATTGATTTGTGGACGCTTGTGCCAAGTTCCTCTGAAATTTCTAAATTAACAAGGGTTTCCTTATTTGCCAGAATCAAGTCAAGCAGGTTATTTACCCTTGTAGGTTCTGTCACAAACAGCTTCAAAACACAATCCTGAACTATCTCTAAGAAGTCGTTAGACTCTAAATTCCCAGTAAGGAATTCATGTTATTTTGACTAAAGTCAAAGTTCCCTAGAATTACTAAGTTATCGTGCCTTGTGGCTCTAACAATTTCCTCCCACAGTAGTCTTCCTTGGTCACTAAAATCAATTTTTCGTGCCCCCTCTGAAAATTCTACCCAGACAGACTGTAGTTATTTCAGACTTTATGCCCATTTTTATGCAACAATTCAAGCGATATCGGACATTCAGTGCCACCCTACCTCTCTTTCCGATACTTCTGTCTACTTGGAACAATTTAAAACTCTTAATGTGACATTCAGCAGGCATTTCACGATTTTTCATATTAAACCACGTCTCAGTTATGACAATTATATCAGTGTTACCCGCACTTGCAACTAATCTCATTTCTAGCACTACGACTACTAGTGTTTATCTGGATCTGGATCTGGAGAGAGTTCCGGGGGTCAACGCCCCCGCGGCCCGGTCTGTGACCAGGCCTCCTTAGGTCAGTGTCCCAGGATGCGACCCACACCAGTCGACTAACACCCAGGTACCCATTTTACTGATGGGGAACATAGACAACAGGTGGAAAGAAACACGTCCAATGTTTCTACTCCGGCTGGGAATCGAACCCAGGCCCTCACCGTGTGAAGCGAGAGCGTTAACCACCAGGCCACCAGAAATCCTCCCTTCTCTTTTCTCTTGTTGCTTTTTTTCTGTTTCTCCACTATCTCTGCTACTGTTCTTATCACCTAGTGCCACTGGTTTTCCAATATTCACCAATAACTCTACCTCATTCTACCTATAACTGGTTTCCCTGAAACTCATACTATTGCTACACTGAGAATTCAATGCTTTCTCACAAAAACCCATACCACTAACTATTTCCAGTTTAAAGACCTAACAACTCCCTCCACTGCATTGGTCAAGGCCCCCACCCCAAACATAGATAAGTGAACCCCATCCGTGGAATACATGTCATTTCTGCCATAGAAGAGGTCCCAGTTGTTTATGAATGCTAATGTATATTCCTTACAGTGTTTGTCCAGCCAGCAAATAACACCAATTGCCCTGGACAACCATTTATTTCCAACTCCTCTCCTCTGGAAAATGTCACATATTACAGGGTTCCCACCCTTCTTCCTAATTATCTCTATTGCTGTCCTATACCTGTTAATCAGGTCTTCACTCCTATGTCTGCCAATATTGTTGCCTCCTGCACTGAAGCAGATAATAGGATTGCTCCCATTACCATTCATGATGTCGTTCAGATGCCTAACAGTATCCTCCATCCAAGCCCCAGGAAAACACACCCTCTGCCTGTGCTCCCTATCTCTAAGGCAAAAAGCCCTATTCATAAACTTAACCTGACTGTCCCCAACTAAAACAATGTTCTTACCTTCACTGGCAGAGTTTGTTGTGATGTTCTCGATGCTCTTTATTGGGATGACCTTCATTGGAATGGTGTTAACTGAGGTTTCAAGGGATGTCAGCTCACACTCGTCTGCCAGTGCTTCCTAGGTGCTCGTTGTGGCATTCCCAGTAGACAACCCACATTCGTTGGGTAGCACAGAAAATGGGTTCGAAGTTTCCACAGTAGTCTTCTGGTTCTACATTGTTTCTGCCACTCCATCTACCTTCTTGATCCTCAGCTTCGTTCCAAGCTGCCCTGCCACTGTCCAGGTCCCCCTCCTGACCTGAGGACTCACAACAGGAGGATTTCTACGAATCCTTATGTTTTCCTCTGTCAATTGCCGTATCTCAAGCTTAGCCACCGTAAGCTCCTCCTTAAGCTGCTGATAAAGTTTGGTTCAGATTCACAGACAGTATACTAGACACGTCCTCACAAAGAAGGGTACAGGTCTCCACTGAACAAGGTACAGGTCACCAATGAGCAAAATACAGTTCACCACTGAGCAAGGTACAGGTCACCACTGAGCAAGGTACAGGTCACCACTCGAAAGTACAGGTCACCACTGGTGATTAAACTGCTCATTTTTTGGTCTCCATACTACAGAATGGACATCAGTGGGCCGAAAAAATATGTAGAGAAGGACGAGGAAGCTGATCCCCCTTGAATCAGAAATCTTTACCTCGAAGAGAGGCTGAAAGTATTGCTTTTGCACTATCTGGAAGGACGTACACTTAGTTGGAATATGTTTGCAGTGCTAAAATCGACAACCGGAATGAATAACAGAATGTCAATGACGTTCTAGAATTATGTAACCAAGACAGGACTCGCAACAATAGCTTCAAGTTGGACAAATTTACATTTAGAAAGGAAAGCATAGGAATGTCAGCAAAGTTGTGGGTGAATGAAATAAACTCACGAATAGAATCACTGAAACGAGAACTTTGGGTTAACTTTAAAACATTGACGAGACAAGTACATGACTGGGTGTGGGAGGATGTTAGTTGAACATGACTAGCATTGACCAGTAGGCCTGATGCAGTGCTCCATTTTTTATCTTCTTGCGTTCTTGTGCTTATTTTTTGTGGTGTGTGTGTATACTCACCTCTATGTACTCACCTATATGTGGTGAGTACATATAGGTCTCTTCACTAGTTGCTACTAGATTACTCTCTCCTTCTTTCTAGCGCCTTATCATACCTCATCTTAAAGCTATGTATTGATTCTGCCTCACTACTTCAGTCACCAGATTGTCCCACTTCTTGACAACTCTAAGGTTAAATAAATATTTCCTAAGATCCCTCATCTGAGTTTTCAACTTCCAGTGGTGTCTCCTTGTTCCTTTCACCTCTCCTCATAGGACATTTCCCTTAGCTCCGGGACTAGTCCTGTTGCAAACTGTTTTACTTTCTCCAGTTTCCTGATGTGTTTGACCAGGTGTGGGGTTCCATACTGGTGCTGCATAATCCAGTTTGGCCTGACGTACACGGTGTACAGTGTCGTGAATGACTAATTACTTAGATGTCGAAATGCTATTCTTGGGTTTGCCAGGTGCCCATATGATGCAGCGGTTATCTGGATGATGTGCACTTCAGAGGATGTGCTCGGTATAATGCTCACCCCAACATCTTTTTCCTTAAGTGAGAATTGCAGCCTTTGATCCCTAGCCTGTGCTCCGTCGGCTGGATTCTTTTGTGCTTCTCCAAGCTTCACGACTTTGCACTTGGTTGGGTTAAACTTCAGGAGTCATTTGTCTGACCTGACTAGGAGCTTGTCTAGATCCCCTAGTAATCTTACCTGATCCTTGTCTGCTTGTATTCTCCTCATTGGTTTCACATTATCAGCGAACAGGGACACCTCTAAATCTATTCCTTCCATCGTATTATTCACATATACAAGAAACAGTACCAGGCCTAAGACTGACCATTATGGATCCCCACTTGACACATGCGCCCACTCTGACACCTCATCACGTACCAACACTTGTTGTTTCCTTCCTGTCAATTATTTCCTGATCCACTGTGGTTTTCCTTACTTTTCTGGCTGCTCCTCTAGTTTTTGAACCAGTCTCTTGTGCGGTATTGTGTCGAAAGCTTACTTTCGGTCCATGAAGATGCAATCTACACATCCCTCTCTCTCTCCTGTCTTACTTCTGTTACCTTGTCGTAGAACTCAGACAGGACTGTGACACAGAATTTCCCATTCCTGATACTGTTCTGACTGTCTTGTGCGAGCCCATTCCATTCTAGGTGCTCCACTACACTTCAGATAATCTTCTCCATGACTATATTCTATACATGTCAGTGACACTTGTCTTTAGTTTAATGCTGCCTGTTTGTCTCCTTTCTTAAAAACTGGGACTGCATATTCTTTCTTCCACGTCTCAGGCAGTTGCCCTGTTTTGATAGATTTATTGAAGATTGCAGCTAGCGGCACGCACAGGTCTTCAGCTCCCTCTCTCAGGACCAATGTGGAGATGATATCTGGGCCCACCGCCTTTGCGGTATCTAATTCATCTAGCGATTTCTACACCTCCTCCTTGGTTAAGTGCAGTTTGTCCAACACTTTTTGGTGTATCCTACTGCCATGGTTTACTGGAAGCATTTCGGTCTCCAATGTGAATACCTTCCTATATCTTGTGTAAGCTCTCTTCACAAACTTCCTGGTCACTCTTTGTGATCTCCCCTACTTCCTTACTCAGCCTGATTATCTGGTTCTTGACTGTTGTTTTTCTCCTGATGTGACTGTATAACTTTGAGTGAGATTTGGCTTTTTATTCTGTCATTATTATATAGTCGTTGGGCTTCTCTCTCCCTGTCCACGCATAGTCGTTTCTGGTTCTTCTGCTCAACTCCTTGTTTACTTGAGTACTTTGCCGTCTATATTTTTCCATGCTTTAACACACTTTTCTTTGGCCACTTTATACCTCCAGGTAAATCATTGGCTCAGTCTGCCTTTGTCATTGTTTCTGTTGCCCATTGGTATGAACTTCTCTGCCACCTTGCAATTTGTGGTCACTTGTTCCACCATTTATCTCATTTACTGTCCTTCCCTCTAGTTCTCTTTTTCACTGACCCTTATGCAGGAATGGCCTCATAAATGTGTAGTCCCCCTTTTTTGAAGTTTGACTTCTCCCGTTCCTCTCGTGTTATTTCCCTTTCCACTGTTAACTCTGCAAGGTATTTGAAACTCAGGACCACATGATCACTAGTGCCAAGGGCCTTTCTTGTGTAATATCCCCCCATATTTGAACTGTTCAAGGTGAATGCAAGGCCCAGCTTGCTGGAATATCCTCTCCTCTTTCTCTGGTTGTTTCCCTAATATATTGTTGCATGAAGTTTACAAGTACTGTCTCCAGCATCTCAGCCCTCCACGTTTCTGATTTCCCTTGTGGCTCTAGGTTTTTCCAGTCAGTCTCCTTGCGGTTGAAATTTCCCATGACGAGTAACTTTGCCCTACTTATGTGGGCCCTTCTGGCCACCTCGGCTAGTGTATTCACCATTGCTCTGTTGCTCTCACTGTACTGTTCTCCTGGTCTCTCTTTTGAGTGGCGGATTTGACCCCCCCGATCCGAAGTGTTCCTACTGTGAAATCAATTGTGTGTGTGTGTGTGTGTGTGTGTGTGTGTGTGTGTGTGTGTGTGTGTGTGTGTGGTGTGCGTGTGTGGGGTGTGTGTGTGTGTGTGTGTGTGTGTGTTGTGGTGCGTGTGTGTGTGTGTGTGTGTGCTCACCTAATTGTGGTTGCAGGGATCGAGACTCAGCTCCTGGCCCCGCCTCTTCACTGATCGCTACTAGGTCCTCTCCCTCTCTACTTCCTGAGCTTTGTCATACCTCTTCTTAAAACTATGTATGGTTACTGCCTCCACTAATTCACTTGCTAGGCTATTCCATTTCCTGACGACTCTATGACTGAAGAAATACTTCCTAACGTCCCTGTGACTCGTCTGAGTCTTCAGCTTCCAGTTGTGACCCCTTGTTTCTGTGTCCCCTCTCTGGAACATCCTATCTCTGTCCACCTTGTCTATTCCCCGCAGTATCTTGTATGTCGTTATCATGTCTCCCCTGACCCTTCTGCCCTCCAGTGTCGTCAGTCCGATTTCCCTACCTTTCCATGTACGACATTCCCCTGAGCTCTGGGACTAGCCTTGTTGCAAACCTTTGTACTTTCACTAACTTCTTGAAGGTGCTTGACCAGGTGTGGGTTCCAGACTGGTTCTGCATACTACAGTATGGGCCTAACATACACAGTGTACAGTGTCTTGAACGATTCCTTATTAAGGTATCGGAACGCTTTTCTCAGGTTTGCCAGGCACCCGTATGCTGCAGCAGTTATTTGGTTGATGTGTGCCTCCGGTGACGTGCTCGGTGTTATGGTCACCCCAAGGTCTTTCTCCCTGAGTGAGGTCTGTAGTCTTTGTCCACCTAGCCTATACTCTGTCTGCGGTCTTCTTTGCCCCTCCCCAATCTTCATGACTTTGCATTTGGCAGGGTTGAATTCGAGAAGCCAGTTTCTGGACCATATGTCCAGCCTGTCCAGGTCTCTTTGCAGTCCTGCCTCATCCTCATTCGATTTAATTCTTCTCATCAACTTCACATCATCTGCGAATAGGGACACTTCAGAGTCTATTCCTTCCATCATGTCGTTCGCATATAACAAAAATAGCACTGGTCCTAGAACTGACCCCTGTGGGACCCCGCTCGTCACAGGCGCCCACTGTGATACCTCTTCACGTACCATGACTCGTTGTTGCCTCCCTGTCAGGTATTCCCTGATCCATTGCAGTGCCCTCCCTGTTATATGCGGCTGATCCTCCAGCTTCTGCACTAATCTCTTGTGGGGGACTGTGTCAAAGACCTTCCTGCAGTCTTGGAAAACGCAATTAACCCACCCCGCTCTCTCTCGTGTCTTACTTCTGTTACCTTGTCATAAAACTCCAGAAGGTTTGTGACACAGGATTTGCCTTCCATGAACCCATGCTGGTTTTCCTTTATAGTCTTGTTCCGTTCCAGGTGTTCCACCACTCTCCTCCTGATAATCTTCTCCATGACTTTGCACACAATACATGTCAGAGACACAGGTCTGTAGTTTAGTGCCTCATTTCTGTTTCCTTTCTTAAATATGGGGACTACATTTGCTGTCTTCCATTTCTCATGTAGTTGCCCAGTTTCAAGGGATGTGTTGAAGATTGTGGTTAGTAGCACACACAGCATCTCTGCTCCTTCTCTAAGGACCCATGGGGAGATGTTGTCCAGTCCCATCGCCTTTGAGGTATCAAGGTCACTTAGCAGCTTCTGCACCTCCTCCTTGGTTGTTCGTATGTCATCCAACACTTGTTGGTATATTCCTCTTGATGTTCCCTTCTGTGAGGTCTTCCCAAATCCCTTCCTGTGTCTACTGTAAAAACTTCCTTAAATCTCCTGTTCAGCTCCTCACATACCTCCTGATCATTTCTTGTGAGTTCTCCACCTTCTGTCCTCAATCTCATCACCTGGTCTTTGACTGTTGTCTTCCTCCTGATGTGGCTATACAACAGTTTCGGGTCAGTCTTGATTTTCGATGCTATGTTATTTTCATACTGTCGCTGGGCCTCCCTCCTTACCTGTGCATACTCGTTCCTGGCTCTGCGACTGATCTCCCTATTTTCATGTGTTCGCTGCCTTCTGTACTTTTTCCATTCTCTATTGCACTTTGTTTTTGTCTCCTTACACCGTCGGGTAAACCAGGGGCTCGTTCTGGTCTTCCCATTGTTTCTGTTGCCCTTGGGAATAAACCTTTTCATTGCCTCCTTGCATTTTTTTGTTACATATTCCATCATTTCATTTACTGGCTTTCCTGCCAGTTCTCTGTCCCACGGAACCTCCTGCAGGAAGTTCCTCAACCCTATGTAGTCCCTTCTTTTATAGTCAGGCTTTTCCCATTCAACTCCTGTTGCTCTCTCCACTTGCAACTCTACTATGTATTCAAAGCACAGAACCACGTGGTCACTAGCTCCTAGGGGACTCTCATATGTGATGTCCTCAATGTCTGTACTGCCATGGGTGAACACAAGGTCCAATCTTGCTGGTTCATCCTCCCCTCTCACTCTGGTTGTGTCCTTAACATGTTGGTGCATGAGGTTTTCCAGCACCACGTCCAACATCCTGGCTCTCCATGTTTCTGGACCCCCATGTGGATCCAGGTTTTCCCAGTCAATCTCCCTGTGGTTGAAATCCCCCATAACCAGCAACTTTGCTCTGCTGGAGTGATCTCTTCTTGCCACCTCAGCAAGTGTGTCCACCATTGCTCTGTTGCTCTCTTCATATTCCTCTCTTGGCCTCCTGCAGTTCTGTGGTGGATTATACATCACTGCAATGACCACCTTGTGCTCCCCAGACTGAAGTGTACCTACTATGTAGCCTCTTTCTCCCGTCTCGTCTATGCCTCACATTTTCTCGAATTTCCATCTTTTTTTTACGAGCAGAGCAACCCCTCCTCCCCCTCTGCCCCTTCTATCTTTCCTCATGATCTGGTATCCTGGTGGGAAGATTGCATCTGTTATTGTCTCCGTGAGTTTTGTTTCTGTAACTGCTATGATGTCTGGGGACTTCTCATTGATTCTTTCTTGCCATTCCTCATGTTTATTTGTTAATCTATCTGCATTTGTGTACCAAACCTTCAACTTCTGTTCTAATACTGTAACTGTGGTGCGGGGGGTGAGATCAGAGGGATCGGTGTGTGATGGTTGGTTTGGATTGTTCAGTTGCCTTGGGGGTGTCGTGGTTGGAGTCCTTCTGCAGGTGTTTCTGGGGGGTGTGCTTGTCCTTTCTCTTGTTCCTGGGTTATTCTGCTCTCCTTTTTCGTTTCCTCCCATTCCTCCTTTCGTTTTTGCACTCTCTCTTTCAGCATCATACTTTCCTCCTGTGTTCTGTCTCGATTGAGGTACACACTCATGAACTCCTGCTTGCCTCTCAGCCGTGCTTTCTCCTGCAGGATCATGGTTCGGGTTGATTCTGCCTTGAAAATTATGTTGAGAGGCCGATTCCTTTTCTTTGTGAACCACCCGATTCTCTGAAAATTTGCCACCTGGGCCATGTCTCCCTCGCCTATCACCTTCATGATACCTTCAGTCGCTTTTTTCTCCTCCTGCTTTCTTTCATCATAAGTTTCCCCTTTAGCTTCGTCTAGCCCATAGACAAAAACTGATCTCTCCCTTTCCACCTCCCACTGTGACTCCCATTGCATCCTCTGATGTGTTTTAGTTCCTTCCCGTGGAGTGTTCCTTCCTTCAGTCCCTTCCCTAGCTATGGCCCCTATGCTCATTGGTTTGTCCTTCCTGCTCACCTGTTCCTGGCCCCTACAAGTGTCTGGTAAGGTCCCTGCACATATCCTAGTTCCTTCAATGTCTTCCAACCTCTCATTCTGTCCTAGTGTGCTCCCTGTCTTTGTTTTGGCCCCATGTGGGTTTGACAGGACCTCTGCATACAGTTTAGCTTCCATGCTCCCTTCAGACCTGTTGTCTGTGTCTGATGTAGCCATTGCTGATGCTACTTCTGTAATATCTTTGTCTCTATGCTGTTTCAGATGTCTCAGCTCCTCTTCTAATCTCTGTATCTTGGTTTCTGCTACTGTGGCATGTTGCTTCCACCTTCTGCATTCTGCTGCTAACCTCTCCTCCATCTTCCTTGCAAGCTCATCTAGCCTCCTTCCCCAGTCTTCCTCCCTTTTTTTGAGCTCTGCCTCATAGTCCTCCCTCCCAGATTCGTCCTTCGGGCCCCTTGTTCTCATCCTAGTTCTAGGTTGCCCCATTGCTCCACGGAAGGAAGGGGGAGAGATGGTTAGGGGGAGGGGAATAGATGGTTAGGGGGAGTGGGGATGGATGGTTATGGGGGAGGAGGAGGAGGATGGTTATTGGAGGGGGAGGGGGTTAGATAGTTTGGGGGAGGGGTAGGTGGCTAGGGATAGGGGGGGAGGTGGTTAGGCAAGGGGAGTACGTGTTTGTGTCAAGTGTATATGTGCTTGTGTATGTGTGTGCACATGTGGGGAGAGAGAGGGATGGGATTAAGGGGAGGAGGGGGAGGAGGAGAGAAGGATGAGTGACCCTTAGAAGCAGGGGAGGTGTGTGTGTGTGATGGGATTAGAAGGGAAGGGAGGGAAAGAAGGCTGAGGGTAAAGTCACTGCTTGACAGCGGGGTCCTTACGGGTGTGTGTATGTGTGTGTGTGTGTGTGTGTGTGTGTGTGTGTGTGTGTGTGTGTGCGCGCGCGTGCGTGTGTGTGTGTGTGTGTGTGTGTGTGTGTGTGTGCATGTGTGTGCGTGTGTGTGTGCGTGTGTGTGTATGTGTGTGTGTGCATGCATGTACTCACCTAGTTGTACTCACCTAGTTGAGGTTGCGGGGGTCGAGTCCGAGCTCCTGGCCCCGCCTCTTCACTGATCGCTACTAGGTCACTCTCCCTGAGCCGTGAGCTTTATCATACCTCTGCTTAAAGCTATGTATGGATCCTGCCTCCACTACATCGCTTCCCAAACTATTCCACTTACTGACTACTCTGTGGCTGAAGAAATACTTCCTAACATCCCTGTGATTCATCTGTGTCTTCAGCTTCCAACTGTGTCCCCTTGTTACTGTGTCCAATCTCTGGAACATCCTGTCTTTGTCCACCTTGTCAATTCCTCTCAGTATTTTGTATGTCGTTATCATGTCCCCCCTATCTCTCCTGTCCTCCAGTGTCGTCAGGTTGATTTCCCTTAACCTCTCCTCGTAGGACATACCTCTTAGCTCTGGGACTAGTCTTGTTGCAAACCTTTGCACTTTCTCTAGTTTCTTCACGTGCTTGGCTAGGTGTGGGTTCCAAACTGGTGCCGCATACTCCAAATGGGCCTAACGTACACGGTGTACAGGGTCCTGAATGATTCCTTATTAAGATGTCGGAATGCTGTTCTGAGGTTTTTCTAGGCGCCCATATGCTGCAGCAGTTATTTGGTTGATGTGCGCTTCAGGAGATGTGCCTGGTGTTATACTCACCCCAAGATCTTTTTTCTTGAGTGAGGTTTGTAGTCTCTGACCCCCTAGACTGTACTCCGTCTGCGGCCTTCTTTGCCCTTCCCCAATCTTCATGACTTTGCACTTGGTGGGATTGAACTCCAGGAGCCAATTGCTGGACCAGGTCTGCAGCCTGTCCAGATCCCTTTGTAGTTCTGCATGGTCTTCGATCGAGTGAATTCTTCTCATCAACTTCACGTCATCTGCAAACAGGGACACCTCAGAGTCTATTCCTTCCGTCATGTCGTTCACAAATACCAGAAACAGCACTGGTCCTAGGACTGACCCCTGCGGGACCCCGCTGGTCACAGGTGCCCACTCTGACACCTCGCCACGTACCATGACTCGCTGCTGTCTTCCTGACAAGTATTCCCTGATCCATTGTTGTGCCTTCCCTGTTATCCCTGCTTGGTCCTCCAGTTTTTGCACCAATCTCTTGTGTGGAACTGTGTCAAACGCCTTCTTGCAGTCCAAGAAAATGCAATCCACCCACCCCTCTCTCTCTTGTCTTACTGCTGTCATCATGTCATAGAACTCCAGTAGGTTTGTGACACAGGATTTCCCGTCCCTGAAACCATGTGTACTCACCTATTTGTACTCACCTATTTGTGGTTGCAGAGGTCGAGTCACAGCTCCTGGCCCCGCCTCTTCGCTGATTGCTACTAGGTCCTCTCTCTCCCTGCTCCATGAGCTCTATCATACCTCGCCTTAAAACTATGTATGGTTCCTGCCTCCACCACATCACTTTCTAGGCTATTCCATGGCCTGACTACTCTATGACTGAAGAAATACTTCCTAACATCCCTTTGATTCATCTGAGTCTTCAACTTCCAATTGTGACCTCTTGTGTCTGTGTCCCATCTCTGGAACATCCTGTCTTTGTCCACCTCGTCTATTCCGTGCAGTATTTTATATGTCGTTATCATGTCTCCCCTGACCCTCCTGGCCTCCAGTGTCGTCAGGCCGATTTCCCTCAACCTTTCTTCATAGGACAATCCCCGTAGCTCTGGGACTAGTCTTGTTGCAAACCTTTGCACTTTCTCTAATTTCTTGACGTGCTTGACTAGGTGTGGATTCCAAACTGGTGCTGCATACTCCAGTATGGGCCTGACGTAGATGGTGTACAGAGTCTTAAACGAATCCTTACTGAGGTATCGGAACGCTATCCGTAGGTTTGCCAGGCGCCCGTATGCTGCAGCAGTTATCTGATTGATGTGCGCCTCAGGAGATATGCTCGGTGTTATACTCACCCCCAGATCTTTTTCCTTGAGTGAGGTTTGCAGTCTTTGGCCATCTAAACTATATTGTGTCTGCGGTCTTCTTTGCCCTTCCCCAATCTTCATGACTTTGCATTTGGCAGGGTTAAATTCAAGGAGCCAGTTGCTGGACCAGGCTTGTAGCCTGTCCAGATCTCTTTGTAGTCCTGCCTGATCCTCGTCCGATTCGATTCTTCTCATTAACTTCACATCGTCTGCAAACAAGGACACTTCTGAGTCTATTCCTTCCGTTATGTCGTTCACGTATACCAAGAACAGCACAGGTCCTAGGACTGACCCCTGTGGAACCCCGCTTGTCACAGGCGCCCACTCTGACACGTCGTCGCGTACCATGACTCGTTGTTGCCTCCCTGTCAGGTATTCTCTGATCCATTGCAGTGCCTTTCCTGTTATGTGTGTGTGTGTGTGTGTGTGTGTGTGTGTGTGTGTGTGTGTGTGTGTGTGTGTGTGTGTGTGTGTGTGTGTGTGTGTGTGTGTGTGAGTGTGTGTGTATTCGCCTAGTGCAGGTGTGTGTGTATGTGTGTATATGTGTGTGTTTGTGTGTATGGGGGAGGTGTGAGGGGGAGATACTGCTAATTTATACCAGTAATTCTGAGTTATAAAAAGCGGAAATTACTACTAGGGTCTAAAGCTTCTATGAGTGTCTACCCTTGTGTGTGCGTGTGTGTGTGTGTGTGTGTGTGAGGGAGAGATGGTTAGGGGGGTAGGGTTGTTGTGGTTGAAAGATCCGTTATACCTCTCTGTCGTGTAGGCTCAAATTTAGTCCCATCTGTCTTTCCTAGTAATGCTACTCTCTCCACCTATTGCCCTTTCTGGATTTAAGTATCAATTACTGCTGGTTATTATCCTATTCCTTGTTCACATTGAGAGAGGACTTCCTAGCTTCCTAAGTATTCATACTGCTGATAACTACTGGTAGTAATACTACGCTACCCCTCGCTAGTCTGCTCTACACCTCACACTCTCGTCAACACTATCTTCACTTTATCTATGCTATTTCTACTCTAATTCTGGTAATAGCTTGCAGGAGTGAGTGACCAGTATCTAACAGTGATGCAAGACCAGAATCCAGAGCCCACAACATGCAAACCACAATAGATGAGTAATACTTGTGCTGGCAGTGGTGCGGTGACAAGTTGCCATATGCTGATGGTGTAGTCGTCGTACATAGACCTTAAATCACTATTTTGGAGATCCTTCACCCGTGATGTTTATAACCATATATGTTCATACATCCGGCGTTCCTCACGCGGTTTCACTTTTCACTTATGATAGTATACACCTCACATTATATACACTTCACTTTATATGTATAATGGCACACAACTTGTTGTGACGTCACTGTCTCAGCAGGCCTACTACTGCCACCTCCCCTTGTTGTATATTTTATTTTTCCTTTCTCCTTTTGCTTATTAACTTTTTCACTCTCACTGTATGGTGCCCCACATTTCACTTGTTAACCAAACGCTGGTAATTCATGAACACCCGCTTCCACACTCACTTTGATCTTTGTATGTTTGAATCTGTGTGGCAACAGTGCCTAGTAGACCCACAACGGTTTGGCAGTTTGAAATATTAATGATTTCAGGCTTCCTCTCGACTTTTTTTTTAACTAATAACTTTAGTTATCACTCGTAGGATTGTTCACTGACGTTGTCACTACCACTGATTACTGCTAGCAGTTACTGCACTCCTTAAAAACACCAAGGTTCTCAGAGCCTTGTCACCCACGTCTGTACCCACTGTGTGTGTGTGTGTGTTGGTGTGTGTGTGTGTATGTATGTGTGTGTGTGTGTGTGTGTGTGTGTGTGTGTGTGTGTGTGTGTGTGTGTGTGTGTGTGTGTGTGTGTGTGTGTGTGCGTGTGTGTACTCAACTATTTGTACTCACCTATTTGTGGTTTCAGGGGTCGAGTCTTAGCTCCTGGCCCCTCCTCTTCACCGGTTGCTACTGGGTCCTCTCTCTCCCCACTCCATGAGCTTTATCAAACCTCGTCTTAAAACTATGTATGGTTCCTGCCTCCACTACATCACTTTCTAGGCTATTCCACTGCCTGACAACTCTGTGACTGAAGAAATACTTCCTAATATCTCTCTGACTCATCTGTGTCTTCAACTTCCAATTGTGACCTCTTGTTTCTGTGTCCCCTCCCTGGAACATCCTGTCTTTGTCCACCTTGTCTATTCTGCGCAGTATTTTATATGTCGTTATCATGTCTCCCCTGACCCTCCTGTCCTCTAGTGTCGTCAAGCGGATTTCCTTTAACCTTTCTTCATAAGACATTCCCCTTAGCTCTGGAACTAACCTTGTCGCAAACCTTTGTACTTTCTCTAGTTTCTTGACGTGCTTTATCAAGTGAGGGTTCCAAACAGGTGCTGCATACTCCAGTATGGGCCTGACGTACACGGTGTACAGTGTCTTGAACGATTCCTTATTAAGGTATCGGAACGCTGTTCTCAGGTTTGCCAGGCGCCCATATGCTGCAGCAGTTATCTGGTTGATGTGTGCTTCCGGAGACATGCTCAGTGTTATACTCACTCCAAGATCTTTCTCCTTGAGCGATTTTTGCAGTCTTTGGCCACCTAGCGTATATTCTGTCTGCGGTCTTCTGTGCCCTTCCCTAATCTTCATGACTTTGCTTTTGGCAGGATTAAATTCGAGAAGCTAGTTGCTGGACCAGGTGTCCAGTCTGTCCAGGTCTCTTTGAAGTCCTGCCCGGTCCTCATCTGATTTAATTCTCCTCATTAACTTCACATCGTCTGCGAACAGGGACACTTCTGAGTCTAACCCTTCCATCATGTCGTTCACATATACCAAAAATAGCACTGGTCCTAGGACCGACCCCTGTGGGACCCCGCTCGTCACAGGTGCCTACTGTGATACATCATTACGTACCATGACTCGTTGTTGCCTCCCTGTCAGGTATTCTCTGATCCATTGCAGTGCCCTTCCTGTTATATGAGCCTGATCCTTTAGCTTCTGCACTAATCTCTTGTGAGGAACTGTGTCAAAGGCCTTCTTGCAGTCCAAGAAGATGCAATCAACCCACCCCTCTCTCTCGTGTCTTACTTCTGTTACTTTATCATAAAACTCCAGAAGGTTTGTGACACAGGATTTTCCTTCCATGAATCCATGCTGGTTGGCGTTTATACTCTTGTTCCGTTCCAGGTGCTCCACCACTCTCCTGATAATCTTCTCCATAACTTTGCATACTATACACGTCAATGACACAGGTCTATAGTTTAGTGCCTCTTTTCTGTCTCCTTTTTTAAAAATGGGAGCTACATTTGCCGTCTCCCGTACCTCAGGTAGTTGCCCAGTTTTCAGGGACGTGTTGAAGATTGTGGTAAGTGGCACACACAACATATCCGTTCCCTCTCTAAGGACCCACAGGGAGATGTTGTCCGGTCCCATTGCCTTTGAAGTATCGATGTCCCTTAGCAGTTTCTTCACCTCCTCCTCATCTATATGCATGTCTTCCAACACTTGTTGGTATATTCCTTGCTTGTGTTCCCATCTGGTCTGTCCCCCAAGAGGCCTTCCTGTCTCCCCTGTAAATACTTCCTTAAATCTCATGTTGAGCTCCTCACATACCTCTTGATAGTTTCTTGTGAGTTCTCCACCTTCTTTCCTCAGCCTTATCACCTGGTCTTTGACTGTTGTCTTCCTCCTAATGTGGCTATACAGCAGTTTCGGGTCAGACTTGACTTTCGATGCTATGTCGTTTTCGTACTGTCGCTGGGCCTCCCTCCTTATCTGTGCATACTCGTTTCTGGCTCTTCTACTAATCTCCTTATTTTCCTGGCTCCTTTGCCTCCTGTACCTTTTCCATTCTCTGGTGCACTTAGTTTTTGCCTCCCTACACCTTCGGGTAAACCAAGGACTCGCTTTGGTCTTCCTATTATTTCTGTTTCCCTTGGGAACAAACCTTTCCTCTGCCTCCTTGCTCTTCGTTGCTACATATTCCATCATCTCGTTTACTGATTTTCCTACCAGTTCTCTGTCCCACTGAACCTCCTGCAGGAAGTTCCTCATACCTGTGTAGTCCCCCCTTTTGAAGTTTGGCTTTTCCCATTCAATTCCTGTTACCTTCTCCACTTGTAACTCTACTATATAATCAAAACTCAGAACCACGTGATCGCTAGCTCCAAGGGGCCTCTCCAAGATGTGTACTCACCTAATTGTACTCACCTAATTGTGGTTGCAGGAGTCGAGACTCAGCTCCTGGCCCCGCGTCTTCACTGATCGCTACTGGATCCTCTCTCTCTCTGCTTCCTGAGCTTTGTCATACCTCTTCTTAAAACTATGTATGGTTCCTGCCTCCACTACTTCACTTGCTAGGCTATTCCACTTGCTGACAACTGTATGACTGAAGAAATACTTCCTAACGTCCCTGTGACTCGTCTGAGTCTTCAGCTTCCAGTTGTGACCCCTTGTCCCTGTGTCCCCTCTCTGGAACATCCTATCTCTGTCCACCTTGTCTATTCCCCGCAGTATCTTGTATGTCGTTATCATGTCTCCCCTGACCCTTCTGTCCTCCAGTGTCGTCAGTCCGATTTCCCTTAGCCTTTCCTCGTACGACATTCCCTTGAGCTCTGGGACTAGCCTTGTTGCAAACCTTTGTACTTTCTCTAACTTCTTGACGTGCTTGACCAGGTGTGGGTTCCAGACTGGTGCTGCATACTCTAGTATGGGCGTAACATACACAGTGTACAGAGTCTTGAACGATTCCTTATTAAGGTATCGGAACGCTTTTCTCAGGTTTGCCAGGCGCCCGTATGCTGCAGCGGTTATTTGGTTGATGTGTGCCTCCGGTGATGTGCTCGGTGTTATGGTCACCCCAAGGTCTTTCTCCCTGAGTGAGGTCTGTAGTCTTTGTCCACCTAGCCTATACTCTGTCTGCGGTCTTCTTTGCCCCTCCCCAATCTTCATGACTTTGCATTTGGCTGGATTGAATTCGAGAAGCCAGTTGATGGACCACATGTCCAGCCTGTCCAGGTCTCTTTGCAGTCCTGCCTCATCCTCGTCCGATTTAATTCTTCTCATCAACTTCACGTCATCTGCGAACACGGACACTTCAGAGTCTATTCCTTCCATCATGTCGTTCACATATATCAAAAATAGCACTGGTCCTAGAACTGACCCCTGTGGGACCCCGCTCGTAACAGGCGCCCACTGTGATACCTCTTCACGTACCATGACTCGTTGCTGCCTCCCTGTCAGGTATTCCCTGATCCATTGCAGGGCCCTCCCTTTTACGTGCGCCTGATCCTCCAGCTTCTGCACTAATCTCTTGTGGGGAACTGTGTCAAAGGCCTTCCTGCAGTCTAGGAAAACGCAATCTACCCACCCCTCTCTCTCGTGTCTTACTTCTTTTACCTTGTCATAAAACTCCAGGAGGTTTGTGATACAAGATTTGCCTTCCATGAACCCATGCTGGTTTTCATTTATAATCTTGTTCCTTTCCAGGTGTTCGACCACTCTCCTCCTGATAATCTTCTCCATGACTTTGCACACAATACATGTCAGAGACACAGGTCTGTAGTTTAGTGCCTCGTTTCTGTTTCCTTTCTTAAATATGGGGACTACATTAGCTGTCTTCCATTTCTCAGGTAGTTGCCCACTTTCAAGGGATGTGTTGAAGATTGTGATTAGAGGCACGCACAGCATCTCTGCTCCTTCTCTAAGGACCCATGGGGAGATGTTGTCCGGTCCCATCGCCTTTGAGGTGTCAAGGTCACTTAAGAGCTTCTTCACCTCCTCCTCAGTTGTTCGTATGTCATCCAACACTTGTTGGTATATTCCCTCTTGATGTTCCCTTCTGTGCTGTCTTCCCACAACCCTTCCTGTCTCTACTGTAAAAACTTCCTTAAATCTCCTGTTCAGCTCCTCACATACCTCCTGATCATTTCTTGTGAGTTCTCCACCTTCTGTCCTTAATCTGATCACCTGGTCTTTGACTGTTGTCTTCCTCCTGATGTGGCTATACAACAGTTTCGGGTCAGTCTTGATTCTCGATGCTATGTCATTTTCATACTGTCGCTGGGCCTCCCTCCTTACCTGTGCATACTCATTCCTGGCTCTGCGACTGATCTACTTATTTTCGTGTGTTCTCTGCCTTCTGTACTTTTTCCATTCTCTATTGCACTTTGTTTTTGCCTCCTTACACCGTGGGGTAAACCAGGGGCTCGTTCTGGTCTTCCGTTGTTACTGTCCCTTGGGAAAAAACCCTTTTCCCACTGCCTCCTTGCATTTTGTTGTTACATATTCCATCATTTCATTTACTGGCTTTCCTGCCTTTTCTGTGTGTGTGTGTGTGTGTGTGTGTGTGTGTGTGTGTGTGTGTGTGTGTGTGGGGTGTGTGTGTGAGTGTGTGTGTGTGTGTGTACTCATCTAATTGTGGCTGCAGGGGTCGATTCATTGCTCCTGGCCCCACCTCTTAACTGGTAGCTTTTAGCTTACTTAATCCCTCCTCCGTGAGCTTTATCATACCTCTTCTTAAAGCTATGTATGGATTCTGCCTCCACCACCTCGCTTTCCAGGCTATTCCACTTCCTGGCAACTCTGTGATTGAAGAAATATTTCTTAACATCTCTGTGACTCATATGAGTCTTCAACTTCCAATTGTCACTGTGGCCCATCTCTGGATCATCATATCTCTGTCCACCTTGTCGATTCCCTCTCCGTGTTTTATATGTTGTTATCATGTCCCCCCTGTCCCTCCTGTCCTCCAGTGTCGTTCTTTTATATTAGAGTATATATTTGTGTACTGGCGGTTTTGTCTGACCTTTGTCTTTCCTAACCAGCTATGCTATGAGCTCTATATATGTTCATGACTCCAGGAAGACTAATGGACCCTTAGCTACCACTGATCCAGGAAGCTTAGTGCCAGTAACAAGACATGCAACCACAAAAAGGTGATTTGTGCGTCACAGTGGCAGCGGTGTACGGTCATCTGCGTTCCCGTCTCCTGGTCGTACGTTGTCGTTGTACAATGATGGTCTTCACAGGAATCTTGTTAAACTATTTTAACACCTACTGTAGCACCTTGCACAAGACTCACCCGTGGTATTATTACCTTTCACAATATGTGTCTCCACACAACCCACTAATATTCTCACTTTACAGGCTATTTTTCACTTTGTTTATTTTGTGGCACAGTCAACTGTTACCGCCTTGCACAAAATACCCGGGAATGTTGCTACTATTTTGTTTTTATATCTTTTTTATTGCTTTACCTTTATCACTGTCTGTATGCTAAATCTGTATTCTACCTTTGCTCTTTCACTTTCTAACCTGACTTTGAAATTGCCTTTCTGCCTTTGGGGTCGTCTCTTATCTGTGGGATCACCAATTGTCCTGCTATTTTTTTTAAGAATGATGGCAAGTGGCAGCACGGTGCCTGGCTGGTAGGCCACTTTCAAATTTTCTATAGAATTGTGGACCTTCCCAAGACTTTCTTACTTTGGAATCCTTGTTTCCCACTCGTGTGTTTGTTCAGTAGCACTGTTACCATCACTCACGTCTGCTAGCTACTAAATAAGGTCTTAAAAACAGGAAATTCGGGAGCCCTCTGTGGCTGCTGAACTCGTGACTATGGCCGTGTGTGTTTGTGTGTACTCACCTAGTTGTACTCACATAGTTGTGATTGCAGGGGTAGATTCATAGCTCCTGGCCCCGCCTCTTCACTTGCCGATACTAAGTTATTCTCTCCCTGCTCCATGAGCTTTATGATACCTCTTCATAAAGTTATGTATGGAACTTGCCAGATTATTCCACTTCCTGACAACTCTAAGGCTAAACAAATACTTCCTAACATCCCTGTGACTCATCTGGGTTTCAATTTCCAATTATGGCCCTTTGTTGCTGTGTCCCATCTATGAAACATTTAATCCTTGTCCACCTTGTCAATTCCTCTCAGTATTTTACACATCGTTATCATGTCGTCCCTATCCCTCCTATCCTCTAACGTTATCAGGTTGAGTTCCCTTAACCTTTCTACGTAAGATATACACCTTAGTTCCGGGGCTAATCTTGTTGTAAACTTTTCCACTTTCTCCAATTTCTTGACGTGTTTGACTAGATGTGGGTTCCAGACTGGTGCTGCATACTCCAGTATAGGCCTGATGTACACGGTGTACAATGTTCTGAATGAGTCCTTACTCAGATGTCGAAATGCTATTCTCAGGTTTTCCAATCGCCCATATGCTGCAGCAGTTATTTGATTGATGTATGCCTTAGGGGACATGTTCGTAATAATGCTTACCCCATGATCCTTTTCTTTAAGTGACGTTTGCAGCCTTTGATCCCCCTAACCTGTGCTCCGTCTGCGGTTTTCTTTGTCCTTCCCCATTCTTCAAGACTTTATACTTACTGGAGTTAAACTTCAGGTGCCATTTGTCGGACCAGACTTGTAGTCTGTCCATATCTCCATGTAATCTTAGCTGATCCTCACCCGCTTGTATTCTCCTCATCAATTTCACACAATCAGTGAACAGTAATACTTCTGAATCAATTCCTTCCATCATGTCATTCACGTATATATGAAACATTACCGGACCTAGGCTGACCCTTGTGGAACCCTACTTGACGTATGAGCCCACTCTAGCACTTCATCACGTACCAACACTCGTTGCTTCCTTCCTGTCAGGTATTCCTTTTATCCATTGAGACTTTCCCTACTATTCCTGCCTGCTCCTCTAATTTTTGAACTAGTCTCATGTGTGGTACTGTGTCAAAAGCCTTCTTGCAGTCCAAAAAGATGCAATCTACCCATCCCTCTCTCTCCTGTCTTTCTTCTGTTTCTTTATCGTAGAACTCAAGAATTTGTGACACAGGATTCCCCATCTCTAAAGTAAAGCTGATTTTATGTATAGCCCAACCTTTTAATGGCCCACCACTATAGATGTCAGTGACATGGGCTGTAGTTTAGTGTACCTGTCGTCTCCTTTCTTTTAAAAAATTTAACTTTGTTTTCTGTCTTTCCCCACCTCAGGCAGTTGCCCAACTTTTAAAAGATTTATTTTTAAAATTGCTGCTAGGGAACAAAAGGGTTCCTCCTTTTTCCCTCTCACAGGGCCCATGGGGTTATGTTATCTGGGCCCACGCCTTTTAGGTATCTAGTTCACCTACAATTTTTTCACGTCCTCCTTGGTTATGTGTATAGTGACCAGCACTGCTGGTGCACCCTATCTCCTCGGTTTGCTGGAAGCATTTCTGTCTCTACTGAGAATACTTCTCTAAATCTTGTGTTAAGTCCTTCACATACTTCCTAGTCACTCTTTGTGAGCTCCTCTCCTTCTTTCCTCAGCCTGATTACCTGGTCCTTGAGTGTTGTTTTCCTCCTAATGTGACTGTATAACAGCTCTGGTTCAGATTTGGCTTTTGATGATATGTTATTCTCATATTTCCTCTGGGCCTCTCTCCTTATCCCTGCATATTCATTTCTGGTTCTTCTTCTTTTCTTGAGTCCTTTGCCTTCTATACTTTCTCTATGATTTAGAACACTTCTTGGCCCTTTAAAAACCACCATTAAACATGGGCTCACTCTGGTTTTACCATTTTTTCTTGTTACTCTTTGTTACTCTATTACTCTATGATGTTATGAACCTCTCCTCTGCGTCCCTGAAGTAAGTGGTCACTAGTTCCATCATTTCGTTTACTGTCTTTTCCTCTACAAGGTATTCAAAACTCAGGACGTCATGATCATTAGCACCAAGGGGTCTTTTGTATGTGATCTCCCCTATGTCTGAACTGTTCAAAGTGAATATGAGATCCAGCCTTGCTGCAACATCCTCTCCTCTCTCTCTCTCTCTGGTGAGTGTATGTGTGTGTGTATACTCACCTATTTGTAATCACTTATTTGTGGTTGCAGGGTCGAGACTCAGCTCCTGGCCTCGCCTCTTCACTGACCACTACTACCGATTGTACTCACCTAATTGTGGTTGCAGGGGCGAGACACAGCTCCGCCCCGCTCCCTTTCCTGTCCACAGGGCCTCTCTCTCTCTGCTTTCCCAAACTTTTTTATACCCCGTCTTAAAGCTGTGAAGGTTCCTGCCTCCATTAAAACCACACTTGCTAGGCTAACCACTTCCTGACAACACTAGGGCTGAAAAATACATAAATTCCCAACACCCTCGTCTGGGGCTTTAGCTTCCAGTTGTACCCCCTTGTTTCTGTGTCCCCTCTCTGGAACAACCTGTCTCTGTCTACCTTATCTATTCCACACAGTATCTTGTATGTCGTTATCATGTCTCCCCTGACCCGCCTGTCCTCCAATGTCGTCAGTCCGATTTCCCTCAACCTTTCTTCGTAGGACATACCCCTGAGCTCCGGAACTAGCCTTGTTGCAAACCTTTGCATATTCTCTAATTTCTTGACGTGTTTGCTCAGGTGTGGGTTCCAAACTGGAGCTGCATACTCCAGTATGAGCCTCGTGTACACAGTGGTCAGTGTCTTGAACGATTCCTTACTAAGGTATCGGAACGCTATTCTCAGATTTGACTGGCGCCCGTATGCTGCAGCAGTTATCTGGTTGATGTGTGCCTCCGGAGACATGCTCTGTGTTATGGTCACCCCAAGATCTTTCTCCTTGAGCGAGGTTTACAGTCCTTGGCCACCTAGTCTATACTCTGTCTGCGGTCTTCTTTGCCCTTCTCCGATCTTCATGACTTTGCACTTGGCAGGGTTGAATTGAAGAAGCCAGTTACTGGACCACGTGTCCAGCCTGTCCAGGTCTCTTTGAAGTCCTGCCTGATCGTCATCTGATTTAATTCTCCTCATTAACTTCACATCATCTGCGAACAGGGACACATCTGAGTCTATCCCTTCCACCATGTCATTCACATATACCAGAAATAGCACTGGTCCTAGGACCGAGCCCTGTGGGACCCCGCTCGTCACAGGTACCCACTGTGATACCTCATCCCTTACCATGACTCGTTGTTGCCTCCCTGTCAGGTGTGTGTGTGTGTGTGTGTGTGTGTGTGTGTGTGTGTGTGTGTGTGTGTGTGTGTGTATGTGTGTGTGTGTGTGTGTGTGTGTGTGTGTGTGTGTGTGTGTGTGTGTGTGTGTGTGTGTGGTGTGGTGTGGGTGTGTGTGTGTGGGTGTGGGTGTAGGTGTGAATCAGTCCGTCTGCACGTCCGTCCGTCTATCCTTCCGTACATCTGTCCGTGTCCTTGAGAGGAAAAATGACCTAGACTGGACTGATTTCTATAAAACTTGGCTGGTCGCTGTCCAAGGGGGAAGTGGTTTAATTTTGGAGAATAGAGGCGAGAGGGTATAAAGTCAAAGGTCACCACCGAAATTGTGCGTCCGCCAGTTTATTCCCTGATGAAATATTTCCCCTCTCTATGTATCTCTGTCTCTGTCTGTACTCACTTTCTCTGGGCCTGTCAGTGCTCTCTGTATTTCTTTGTGTGTTTATGCGCTCTGTGTGTGTGTGTGTCTGTGCTCTCTGTCTCTGTGTGTGTCTGTGCTCTCTGTGTCTGTTTGTACTCTATGTGTCTGTGTATATCTGTGCTCTCTGTATTTCTTTTCATGTGTGTGATTTCTGTGTTTATGTCGGTCTGTGCTCTCTGTATCCCTTTTTATGTCTGTGCTTTCTGTGTCTATGTCTGTCGGTGCTTTGAATATTTCTGTGTCTGTCTGTGCTTTTGTATATCTGTGTGTGTCCTGTGCTTCATGTATCTCTGCGTGTTCCTGTGATCTCTGTCTTTGTGTCTGTCTGGTACTCTGCAGCTGTGTGTGTGTGTCCTCTCTGTTTTTATGTGTCCGTCTGTGCTCTCTGTATCTGTGTGTGTCTGTGTTCTCTGTATCACTGTGTCTGTGCTCTCTGTTTCTGTGTCTGTGTTCTCTTTGTCTGTTTTTCTGTGTCTGTGGTCTCTGTCTCTGTGTCTGACTGTGCTCTCTGTCTCTGTTTCCGTCAGTCAGTCACACACACACACACACACACACACACACACACACACACACACACACACACACACACACACACACACACACACACACACACACACACACACACACACACACACACACGCTCTCTCTCTCTCTCTCTCTCACCTATAAACAATTCCCCCAAAATTTCGTCATTCAGAAAACAAACTTAGTTATAAACATTTTGCGTCACAAAATATTAGCTAATATTATTTTCTGTGGCGGCTGAGGCTCGATGAAGTTACCAGTGGGTAGGAAGGTCGACTTACCCGCATCAAGTATGCAGTAAAGTGAGCCTTATAAGTTTAGTACCTCCCAGCCCTTAACGACAAGACCGGACCCACTTTTTCGTTTTCCCAATTTTTTTTTTATCCCTTTTTGAAATTTTTACCTATTCACTTTCCCGTTACCTTCAGTTGAAGGGAGTTTGTCTGGATGCTTCTGAAGGGCTCTTAATACAAGGACTTGGGGCTATCTTTCCCTTGATGAAATTTTATTTCCACTCATTAGCCAAGCGAGGTTTGGCCCAGACGGGTTTAGAGGTTCCCCGTGCAAATAATAATAATAATAATAATAATAATAAAATAATGATAACAACAACAACAACAACAACAACAACAACAACAACAACAACAACAACAACAACAACAACAACAACAACAACAACAACAACAACAACAACAACAACAATATTTCCCCCCATTGTCGTCTTTGCTTTATCCACCATCTTTCTTATGAATCTCTTTCACTTTTTTTCTTTCTTTTTTTTTTGTTCTCTCTTTTCTCCAATTCTCCTCCAACAATTCCCGTTCTCCCCTCCCCTTAATTTACCCTTAACTTGCCATTCACTTATTCTTCTTATATGAGTTGGTTATAATCATAACAATAATTTTTAAAGAGGTGGATCGATAAGCCAGTGGAAGGCCTCGGTCAGATGACCAGAAGCTCCAAATCTTACCTTATTCTTGTTCTCGCGTCACCCACTAATTTACCTTATATTCATTCCTGTTCCACATTTCAATTTATGCTTACCCTTCACCTATTCCCCCCTTTCCTTTATCCTCTATACCTATCCTCTTTTTGTCTTTCCCAGTTCTTTCCCTATGTCCGCTTCTTAATCACACACCTGCTTCCCTCTTCACACATGCCTCCTCCTTCCCCCGTTAAAACCTGCTCCCTCTCCTTTCTTCTCCTTTATATCTCGCCTCACAGTCTCACCAGGTGTCCCCTGCCTACCCCCTCCTCAACCCTTCATGTGCATCTTAATAAAGGAGGGTGTCAACCTCAGGGGGTTACTTTATTGTCACCCTCAGTGGTAATTTTATTGACACTCTCAGTGGTAACTTTAATATCACTCTCAGAGGGCATCTTTATTGTCACCCTCAGTGGTAATTTTATTGACACTCTCAGTGGTAACTTTAATATCACTCTCAGAGGGCATCTTTATTGTCACTCTCAGTGGTAACTTTATTGTCTCAGTGGTAACTTTATTGTCACTCTCAGTGGTACCTTTAGTGTCACTCTCAGGGGTAACTCTAGTGTCACTCTCAGTGGTAACTTTAGTGTCACCCTCAGGGGGTAACTTTATTGTCACTCTCAGTGGTACCTTTAGTGTCACTCTCAGGGGTAACTCTAGTGTCACTCTCAGGGGAAACTTTAGTGTCACTCTGAGGGGAAACTTTAGGGTCACTCTCAGGGGAAACTTTAGTGTCACCCTCAGGGGGTAACTTTACTGTCACTCTCAGTGGTACCTTTAGTGTCACTCTCAGGGGTAACTCTAGTGTCACTCTCAGGGGTAACTCTAGTGTCACTCTCAGGGGTAACTCTAGTGTCACTCTCAGGGGTAACTCTAGTGTCACTCTCAGGGGTAACTCTAGTGTCACTCTCAGGGGTAACTTTATTGTCACTCTCAGGGGTAACTTTAGTGTCACTCTCAGGGGAAACTCTAGTGTCACTCTCAGGGGAAACTTTAGTGTCACTCTCAGTGGTACCTTTAGTGTCACTCTCAGGGGAAACTTTAGTGTCACTCTCAGGGGAAACTTTAGTGTTACTCTCAGGGGTAACTTTAGTGTCACTCTCAGGGGAAACTTTAGTGTCACTCTCAGGGGTAACTTTAGTGTCACTCTCAGGGGAAGCTTTAGTGTCACTCTCAGGGGAAACTTTAGTGTCACTCTCAGGGGTAACTCTAGTGTCACTCTCAGGGGAAACTTTAGTGTCACTCTCAGGGGTAACTTTATTGTCACTCTCAGGGGTAACTCTAGTGTCACTCTCAGGGGAAACTTTAGTGTCACTCTCATGGTAACTTTATTGTCACTCCCAGGGGTAACTTTAGTGTCACTCTCAGGGGAAACTTTAGTGTCACTCTCAGGGGAAACTTTAGTCATTCTCAGGGAAACATTAGTGTCACTCTCAGGGGTAACTTTAGTGTCACTCTCAGGGGAAACTTTAGTGTCACTCTCAGGAGAAACTTTAGTGTCACTCTCAGGTAACTTTAGTGTCACTCTCAGGGGAAACTTTAGTGTCACTCTCAGGGGAAACTTTAGTGTCACTCTCAGGGGAAACTTTAGTGTCACTCTCAGGGGAAACTTTAGTGTCATTCTCAAGGGTAACTTTAGTGTCACTCTCAGGGGAAACTTTAGTGTCACTCTCATGGGTAACTTTAGTGTCACTCTCAGGGGTAACTTTAGTGTCACTCTCAGGGGAAACTTTAGTGTCACTCTCAGGGGAAACTTTAGTGTCACTCTCAGGGGAAACTTTAGTGTCACTCTCAGGGGTAACTTTAGTGTCACTCTCAGGGTAACTTTAGTGTCACTCTCAGGGGTAACTTTATTGTCACTCTCAGGGGTAACTCCAGTGTCACTCTCAGGGGAAACTTTAGTGTCACTCTCAGTGGTACCTTTAGTGTCACTCTCAGGGGAAACTTTAGTGTCACTCTCAGGGGAAACTTTAGTGTCACTCTCAGGGGAAACTTTAGTGTCACTCTCAGGGGAAACTTCAGTGTCACTCTCAGGGGAAACTTTAGTCATTCTCAGGGAAACATTAGCGTCACTCTCAGGGGTAACTTCAGTGTCACTCTCAGGGGAAACTTTAGTGTCACTCTCAGGGGAAACTTTAGTGTCACTCTCAGGGGAAACTTTAGTGTCACTCTCAGGGAAACTTTAGTGTCACTCTCAGGGGAAACTTTAGTGTCACTCTCAGGGGAAACTTTAGTGTCACTCTCAGGGGTAACTTTAGTGTCACTCTCAGGGGAAACTTTAGTGTCACTCTCAGGGGTAACTTTAGTGTCACTCTCAGGGGTAACTTTAGTGTCACTCTCAGGGGTAACTTTAGTGTCACTCTCAGAGGAAACTTTAGTGTCACTCTCAGGGAAACTTTAGTGTCACTCTCAGGGTAACTTTAGTGTCACTCTCAGGGGAAACTTTAGTGTCACTCTCAGGGGAAACTTTAGTGTCACTCTCAGGGGAAGCTTTAGTGTCATTCTAAAGGGTAACTTTAGTGTCACTCTCAGGGGAAACTTTAGTGTCACTCTCATGGGAAACTTTAGTGTCACTCTCAGGGGAAACTTTAGTGTCACTCTCAGGGGAAACTTTAGTGTCACTCTCAGGGGAAACTTTAGTGTCACTCTCAGGGGAAACTTTAGTGTCACTCTCAGTGGAAACTTTAGTGTCACTCTCAGGGGAAACTTTAGTGTCACTCTCAGGGGAAACTTTAGTTTCACTCTCAGGGGAAACTTTAGTGTCACTCTCAGCTGAAACTTTAGTGTCACTCTCATGAAACTTTAGTGTCACTCTCAGCTGAAACTTTAGTGTCACTCTCAGGGGAAACTTTAGTGTCACTCTCAGGGGAAACTTTAGTGTCACTCTCATGGGAAACTTTAGTGTCACTCTCAGCTGAAACTTTAGTGTCACTCTCAGGGGAAACTTTAGTGTCACTCTCAGCTGAAACTTTAGTGTCACTCTCAGGGGAAACTTTAGTTTCACTCTCAGGGGAAACTTTAGTGTCACTCTCAGCTGAAACTTTAGTGTCACTCTCATGGGAAACTTTAGTGTCACTCTCAGCTGAAACTTTAGTGTCACTCTCAGGGGAAACTTTAGTGTCACTCTCAGGGGAAACTTTAGTGTCACTCTCAGGGGAAACTTTAGTGTCACTCTCAGGGGAAACTTTAGTGTCACTCTCAGGGAAACTTTAGTGTCACTCTCAGGGAACTTTAGTGTCACTCTCAGGGGAAACTTTAGTGTCACTCTCAGGGGAAACTTTAGTTTCACTCTCAGGGGAAACTTTAGTGTCACTCTCAGCTGAAACTTTAGTGTCACTCTCATGGGAAACTTTAGTGTCACTCTCAGCTGAAACTTTAGTGTCACTCTCAGGGGAAACTTTAGTGTCACTCTCAGGGGAAACTTTAGTGTCACTCTCAGGGGAAACTTTAGTTTCACTCTCAGGGGAAACTTTAGTGTCACTCTCAGCTGAAACTTTAGTGTCACTCTCAGGGGAAACTTTAGTGTCACTCTCATGGGAAACTTTAGTGTCACTCTCAGCTGAAACTTTAGTGTCACTCTCAGCTGAAACTTTAGTGTCACTCTCAGGGGAAACTTTAGTGTCACTCTCAGGGGAAACTTTAGTGTCACTCTCAGCTGAAACTTTAGTGTCACTCTCATGGGTAACTTTAGTGTCACTCTCAGGGGAAACTTTAGTGTCACTCTCAGCTGAAACTTTAGTGTCACTCTCAGGGGTAACTTTAGTGTCACTCTCAGGGGTAACTTTAGTGTCACTCTCATGGGAAACTTTAGTGTCACTCTCATGGGAAACTTTAGTGTCACTCTCAGGGGTAACTTTAGTGTCACTCTCAGGGGTAACTTTAGTGTCACTCTCAGGGGAAACTTTAGTGTCACTCTCAGCTGAAACTTTAGTGTCACTCTCAGGGGTAACTTTAGTGTCACTCTCAGGGGAAACTTTAGTGTCACTCTCAGGGGTAACTTTAGTGTCACTCTCAGGGGAAACTTTAGTGTCACTCTCAGCTGAAACTTTAGTGTCACTCTCAGGGTAACTTTAGTGTCACTCTCAGGGGAAACTTTAGTGTCACTCTCAGGGGTAACTTTAGTGTCACTCTCAGGGGAAACTTTAGTGTCACTCTCAGGGGTAACTTTAGTGTCACTCTCAGGGGAAACTTTAGTGTCACTCTCAGCTGAAACTTTAGTGTCACTCTCAGGGGTAACTTTAGTGTCACTCTCAGGGGTAACTTTAGTGTCACTCTCATGGGAAACTTTAGTGTCACTCTCATGGGAAACTTTAGTGTCACTCTCAGGGGTAACTTTAGTGTCACTCTCATGGGAAACTTTAGTGTCACTCTCATGGGAAACTTTAGTGTCACTCTCAGGGGTAACTTTAGTGTCACTCTCAGGGGAAACTTTAGTGTCACTCTCATGGGAAACTTTAGTGTCACTCTCAGGGGAAACTTTAGTGTCACTCTCAGGGGTAACTTTAGTGTCACTCTCATGGGAAACTTTAGTGTCACTCTCAGGGGTAACTTTAGTGTCACTCTCAGGGGTAACTTTAGTGTCACTCTCAGGGGTAACTTTAGTGTCACTCTCAGGGGTAACTTTAGTGTCACTCTCATGGGAAACTTTAGTGTCACTCTCAGGGGAAACTTTAGTGTCACTCTCATGGGAAACTTTAGTGTCACTCTCAGGGGTAACTTTAGTGTCACTCTCATGGGAAACTTTAGTGTCACTCTCAGGGGAAACTTTAGTTTCACTCTCAGGGGAAACTTTAGTGTCACTCTCAGGGGAAACTTTAGTGTCACTCTCAGGGGAACCTTTAGTGTCACTCTCAGGGGAAACTTTAGTGTCACTCTCAGGGGAAACTTTAGTGTCACTCTCAGGGGAAACTTTAGTGTCACTCTCAGGGGTAACTTTAGTGTCACTCTCAGGGGAAACTTTAGTGTCACTCTCAGGGGAAACTTTAGTGTCACTCTCAGGGGAAACTTTAGTGTCACTCTCAGGGGAAACTTTAGTGTCACTCTCAGGGATAATTTTAGTGTCACTCTCAGGGGAAACTTTAGTGTCACTCTCAGGGGAAACTTTAGTGTCACTCTCAGGGGAAACTTTAGTGTCACTCTCAGGGGTAACTTTAGTGTCACTCTCAGGGGTAACTTTAGTGTCACTCTCAGGGGTAACTTTAGTGTCACTCTCAGGGGTAACTTTAGTGTCACTCTCAGGGGTAACTTTAGTGTCACTCTCAGGGGAAACTTTAGTGTCACTCTCAGGGGTAACTTTAGTGTCACTCTCAGGGGAAACTTTAGTGTCACTCTCAGGGGAAACTTTAGTGTCACTCTCAGGGTAACTTTAGTGTCACTCTCAGGGAAACTTTAGTGTCACTCTCAGGGGAAACTTTAGTGTCACTCTCAGGGGTAACTTTAGTGTCACTCTCAGGGGAAACTTTAGTGTCACTCTCAGGGGAAACTTTAGTGTCACTCTCAGGGGTAACTTTATTGTCACTCTCAGGGGAAACTTTAGTGTCACTCTCAGGGGAAACTTTAGTGTCACTCTCAGGGGAAACTTTAGTGTCACTCTCAGGGGTAACTTTAGTGTCACTCTCAGGGGAAACTTTAGTGTCACTCTCAGGGGAAACTTTAGTGTCACTCTCAGGGATAATTTTAGTGTCACTCTCAGAGGAAACTTTAGTGTCACTCTCAGGGGTAACTTTAGTGTCACTCTCAGGGGAAACTTTAGTGTCACTCTCAGGGGTAACTTTAGTGTCACTCTCAGGGGTAACTTTAGTGTCACTCTCAGGGGTAACTTTAGTGTCACTCTTAGGGGTAACTTTAGTGTCACTCTCAGGGGTAACTTTAGTGTCACTCTCAGGGGAAACTTTAGTGTCACTCTCAGGGGTAACTTTAGTGTCACTCTCAGGGGTAATTTTAGTGTCACTCTCAGGGGTAACTTTAGTGTCACTCTCAGGGGTAACTTTAGTGTCACTCTCAGGGGTAACTTTAGTGTCACTCTCAGGGATAATTTTAGTGTCACTCTCAGAGGAAACTTTAGTGTCACTCTCAGGGGTAACTTTAGTGTCACTCTCAGGGGTAACTTTAGTGTCACTCTCAGGGATAATTTTAGTGTCACTCTCAGGGGTAACTTTAGTGTCACTCCCAGGGGAAACTTTAGTGTCACTCTCAGGGGTAACTTTTGTGTCACTCTCAGGGGTAACTTTAGTGTCACTCTCAGGGATAATTTTAGTGTCACTCTCAGGGGTAACTTTAGTGTCACTCTCAGGGGTAACTTTAGTGTCACTCTCTGGGGTAACTTTAGTGTCACTCTCAGGGGTAACTTTAGTGTCACTCTCAGGGGTAACTTTAGTGTCACTCTCAGGGGTAACTTTAGTGTCACTCTCAGGGGAAACTTTAGTGTCACTCTCAGGGGTAACTTTAGTGTCACTCTCAGGGGTAACTTTAGTGTCACTCTCAGGGGTAACTTTAGTGTCACTCCCAGGGGAAACTTTAGTGTCACTCTCAGGGGTAACTTTAGTGTCACTCTCAGTTGTAACTTTAGTGTCACTCTCAGGGATAATTTTAGTGTCACTCTCAGGGGTAACTTTAGTGTCACTCTCAGGGGTAACTTTAGTGTCACTCTCAGGGGTAACTTTAGTGTCACTCTCAGGGGTAACTTTAGTGTCACTCTCAGGGGTAACTTTAGTGTCACTCTCAGGGGTAACTTTAGTGTCACTCTCAGGGGAAACTTTAGTGTCACTCTCAGGGGAACCTTTAGTGTCACTCTCAGGGGAAACTTTAGTGTCACTCTCAGGGGAACCTTTAGTGTCACTCTCAGGGGTAACTTTAGTGTCACTCTCAGGGGTAACTTTAGTGTTACTCTCAGGGGAAACTTTAGTGTCACTCTCAGGGGAAACTTTAGTGTCACTCTCAGGGGAAACTTTAGTGTCACTCTCAGGGGAAACTTTAGTGTCACTCTCAGGGGAAACTTTAGTGTCACTCTCAGGGATAATTTTAGTGTCACTCTCAGGGGTAACTTTAGTGTCACTTTCAGGGGAAACTTTAGTGTCACTCTCAGGGGAAACTTTAGTGTCACTCTCAGGGATAATTTTAGTGTCACTCTCAGGGGTAACTTTAGTGTCTTTCTCAGGGGAAACTTTAGTGTCACTCTCAGGGATAATTTTAGTGTCACTCTCAGGGGAAACTTTAGTGTCACTCTCAGGGGAAACTTTAGTGTCACTCTCAGGGGAAACTTTAGTGTTACTCTCAGGGATAATTTTAGTGTCACTCTCAGGGGAAACTTTAGTGTCACTCTCAGGGATAATTTTAGTGTCACTCTCAGGGGTAACTTTAGTGTCACTCTCAGGGGTAACTTTAGTGTCACTCTCAGGGGTAACTTTAGTGTCACTCTCAGGGGAAACTTTAGTGTCACTCTCAGTGGTAACTTCATAGGTTAGGTTTAAAAGAACAATATTTTCGTGGTAGCGTTCACACGGTTCTGACATTTTAACAGTCGTGGTTACTGCTTCATAACTCACTGTCTCAGCTTAATACTTTTCTGTGTCAGTTAATGCCTTACTGTGCCAGCTTAAGGTTTCACTGTGGCAAGTTAATTCATTATTATTTTGGGTAATATGGTACTATATGATTGTAAGACGTTACTGTCAGTTTAAGACGTCACTGTCAGCTTAATATGCCCCTGTCAGCTTAACAGGCCACTGTCAGCTTAAGGCGTCACTGTCAGCTTAAGGCATCACTGTCAGCTTAAGACGTCACTGTCAGCTCAAGACGTAACTGTGATATCATAATGTTACTATATCAAATTCTGACATTATTTTTTCGCTTCACTGCGTCAGTTTAAGTTGATAAAGTGAAGTCACGTTTGATGTTTTAAGATAATGCAATGATGTTTTAACCTAACAATGATACGTTAAGCTTTCATAGTGACTTCTTAAACCGACAGTGAATGCTTAAGCTTACACAGTAAAACTTTGAAATGACAGGGAAGCGTTAAAATGGTACTGCAGCGTTTTAATATCACCTAGTGTCAGCTTAACGTTTCAGTCTGTCAGCTGAATGTTTAACTGAGTTAGATGAGTGTCTCACTATACCAGCTGAGTGTCTCACTGTACCAGCTGAGTGTCTCACTGTACCAGCTGAGTGTCTCACTGTACCAGCTGAGTGTCTCACTGTACCAGCTGAGTGTCTCACTATACCAGCTGAGTGTCTCACTGTACCAGCTGAGTGTCTCACTGTACCAGCTGAGTGTCTCACTGTACCAGCTGATGTCTCACTGTACACTGAGTGTCTCACTGTACCAGCTGAGTGTCTCACTGTACCAGCTGAGTGTCTCACTGTACCAGCTGAGTGTCTCACTGTCTTAGCTCACTGTCTCTCTGTCAAGAAAATATTGCTCTGAAATATCTGAAAAATAAGTTTGAGAGACTGTAGAAGATACAGGAGCTAAGCCTGGAGTGCCAGGCTTAAGCCTGGAGTGCCAGGGTTAAGCCTGGAGTGCCAGGGTTAAACCTGGAGTGCCAGGGTTAAGCCTGGAGTGCCAGGGTTAAGCCTGGAGTGCCAGGGTTAAGCCTGGAGTGCCAGGGTTAAGCCTGGAGTGCCAGGGTTAAACCTGGAGTGCCAGGGTTAAGCCTGGAGTGCCAGGGTTAAGCCTGGAGTGCCAGGGTTAAACCTGGAGTGCCAGGGTTAAACCTGGAGTGCCAGGGTTAAGCCTGGAGTGCCAGGTTAAGCTTGGAGTGCCAGGGTTAAACCTGGAGTGCCAGGGTTAAACCTGGAGTGCCAGGGTTAAGCCTGGAGTGCCAGGTTAAGCCTGGAGTGCCAGGGTTAAACCTGGAGTGCCAGGGTTAAGCCTGGAGTGCCAGGGTTAAGCCTGGAGTGCCAGGGTTGATTGCCAGCGGAATGCCGGAGGAAACATGTATTTAAAAAAAAAATGAAAAAAATAGTAATTTGACAATGCATGATGAGCATAACACGAACAGTCTGCTAGACTGTGTGCAACAGTGACACATTCTACGTGAACGTGAAAAACATACAGGTGAACGTGGCAGGTTGACCACGTTCACCTAGTCCTACATGTTCTTCACTACTCTCCGTAGTGTGGGTGGTGAACGCGCATGACTCGTAATCAATAAAACATGATGACGATCTCACATGACTTTTAAATATTAATTATAAATTCCTCATCAAGGATAGGAGGTCCTTTCGCACGGCAGATTACATCAGTTGGTGGCCGGGAAATTTTGACACCTTATTATAAGAGCAAATTGGAATATTCTGCAGCTAATTTGCATCAGAAATTAGAATGCTCATTTTATATATTTTATGCCCAGAGCGAGAAAAATTTATTTCAATTAAAACGAATATTGTTCTCCCTCTTCCCTGCTGAGTTGTTTAATTGCCAGAAAACATTTCCAATATCGAAGGTCGGTTTCACACACACCAAAACACCACACAACACACACACACATATATATATATATATATATATATATATATATATATATTATATATATATATATATATATATATATAAAATATAAAATATAAC
This sequence comes from Cherax quadricarinatus, assembly GCF_026875155.1. Lineage (NCBI taxonomy): Eukaryota > Metazoa > Arthropoda > Malacostraca > Decapoda > Parastacidae > Cherax > Cherax quadricarinatus. The sequence goes on from NC_069399.1 coordinate 111,616,134, forward strand.
AAGGAGAATAGAAGCATCAGGGAAGAGAGAGGTGAAGGTTTATAAACTAAAAGAGGAGGCAGTTAGGGTAAGATATAAACAGCTATTGGAGGATAGATGGGCTAATGAGAGCATAGGCAATGGGGTCGAAGAGGTATGGGGTAGGTTTAAAAATGTAGTGTTAGAGTGTTCAGCAGAAGTTTGTGGTTACAGGAAAGTGGTGTGGGAGGGAAGAGGAGCGATTGGTGGAATGATGATGTAAAGAGAGTAGTAAGGAGAAAAGTTAGCATATGAGAAGTTTTTACAAAGTAGAAGTGATGCAAGGAGGGAAGAGTATATGGAGAAAAAGAGAGAGGTTAAGAGAGTGGTGAAGCAATGTAAAAAGAGAGCAAATGAGAGAGTGTGTGAGATGTTATCAACAAATTTTGTTGAAAATAAGAAAAAGTTTTGCAGTGAGATTAACAAGTTAAGAAAGCCTAGAGAACAAATGGATTTGTCAGTTAAAAATAGGAGAGGAGAGTTATTAAATGGAGAGTTAGAGGTATTGGGAAGATGGAGGGAATATTTTGAGGAATTGTTTAAATGTTGATGAAGATAGGGAAGCTGTGATTTCGTGTATAGGACAAGGAGGAATAACATCTTGTAGGAGTGAGGAAGAGCCAGTAGTGAGTGTGGGGGAAGTTCGTGAGGCAGTAGGTAAAATGAAAGGGGTAAGGCAGCCGGGATTGATGGGATAAAGATAGAAATGTTAAAAGCAGGTGGGGATATAGTTTTGGAGTGGTTGGTGCAATTATTTAATAAATGTATGGAAGAGGGTAAGGTACCTAGGGATTGGCAGAGAGCATGCATAGTTTCTTTGTATAAAGGCAAAGGGGATAAAAGAGAGTGCAAAAATTATAGGGGGATAAGTCTGTTGAGTATACCTGGCAAAGTGTATGGTAGAGTTATTATTGAAAGAATTAAGAGTAAGACGGAGAATAGGATAGCAGATGAGCAAGGAGGCTTTAGGAAAGGTAAGGGGTGTGTGGACCAGGTGTTTACAGTGAAACATATAAGTGAACAGTATTTTGAACAGTATTTAGATAAGGCTAAAGAGGTCTTTGTGGCATTTATGGATTTGGAAAAGGCGTATGACAGGGTGGATAGGGGGGCAATGTGGCAGATGTTGCAGGTGTATGGTGTAGGAGGTAGGTTTTACTGAAAGCAGTGAAGAGTTTTTACGAGGATAGTGAGGCTCAAGTTAGAGTATGTAGGAAAGAGGGAAATTATTTCCCAGTAAAAGTAGGCCTTAGACAAGGATGTGTGATGTCACCGTGGTTGTTTAATATATTTATAGATGGGGTTGTAAGAGAAGTAAATGCGAGGGTCTTGGCAAGAGGCGTGGAGTTAAAAGATAAAGAATCACACATAAAGTGGGAGTTGTCACAGTTGCTCTTTGCTGATGACACTGTGCTCTTGGGAGATTCTGAAGAGAAGTTGCAAAGATTGGTGGATGAATTTGGTAGGGTGTGCAAAAGAAGAAAATTGAAAGCGAATACAGGAAAGAGTAAGGTTATGAGGATAACATAAATATTAGGTGATGAAAGATTGGATATCAGATTGGAGGGAGAGAGTATGGAGGAGGTGAATGTATTCAGATATTTGGGAGTGGACGTGTCAGCGGATGGGTCTATGAAAGATGAGGTGAATCATAGAATTGATGAGGGGAAAAGGGTGAGTGGTGCACTTAGGAGTCTGTGGAGACAAAGAACTTGTCCTTGGAGGCAAAGAGGGGAATGGGATGAGATTATAGTTTTACCAACACTCTTATATGGGTGTGAAGCATGGGTGATGAATGTTTGCAGCTAGGAGAAGGCTGGAGGCAGTGGAGATGTCATGTCTGAGAGCAATGTGTGGTGTGAATATAATGCAGAGAATTCGTAGTTTGGAAGTTAGGAGGAGGTGCGGGATTACCAAAACTGTTGTCCAGAGGGCTGAGGAAGGGTTGTTGAGGTGGTTCGGACATGTGGAGAGAATGGAGCGAAACAGAATAACTTCAAGAGTGTATCAGTCTGTAGTGGAAGGAAGCGGGGTAGGGGGCGGCCGAGGAAAGGTTGGAGAGAGGGGGTAAAGGAGGTTTTGTGTGCGAGGGGCTTGGACTTCCAGCAGGCATGCGTGAGCGTGTTTGATAGGAGTGAATGGAAACAAATGGTTTTTAATACTTGACGTGCTGTTGGAGTGTGAGCAAAGTAACATTTATGAAGGGGTTCAGGGAAACCGGCAGGCCGGACTTGAGTCCTGGAGATGGGAAGTACAGTGCCTGCACTCTGAAGGAGGGGTGTTAATGTTGCAGTTTAAAAACTGTAGTGTAAAGCACCCTTCTGGCACATCATAGAAACCAAGGACCACAGGGCGACCAGCTTCCTCTTTCAAAGACTCAGTGTTGCGATCCAGAGAGGAAATGCCTGCAGCATTCTGGGCACACCACCCACCGCAGGGGAGCTGGACGAAGTATTCGAAATGTAGCTCTGAGTTACCTATGTTGTTTTAATTTATTTTGTCTTTTAATAAAACATACTTGAAATATAGGGAGGGGGGGTAGAAGAAAATTCTCAAACAGCTTCAGGGAGAACCTTGAGTTTTCTCTGAAGCAAGTTTATTCTTTTCTCTGAGGATGAGGGTCCCCAGGACAGTTCTAGAGGTGGTACCTCCTTATATTATATATATATATATATATATATATATATATATATTATATATATATATATATATATATGTATGTATATACATACATACATATATAAAAAATAAAAATATAATATATATATATATAATATATAATATAAAATATATTAAATATTTTTTCCT
>NC_069399.1:111619459-111671959 GCF_026875155.1 Cherax quadricarinatus
AGCGTTGGGGGAATGATGATGTAAAGAGAGTAGTAAGGGAGAAAAAGTTAGCATATGAGAAGTTTTACAAAGTAGAAGTGATGCAAGGAGGGAAGAGTATATGGAGAAAAAGAGAGAGGTTAAGAGAGTGGTGAAGCAATGTAAAAGAGAGCAAATGAGAGAGTGTGTGAGATGTTATCAACAAATTTTGTTGAAAATAAGAAAAAGTTTTGCAGTGAGATTAACAAGTTAAGAAAGCCTAGAGAACAAATGGATTTGTCAGTTAAAAATAGGAGAGGAGAGTTATTAAATGGAGAGTTAGAGGTATTGGGAAGATGGAGGGAATATTTTGAGGAATTGTTAAATGTTGATGAAGATAGGGAAGCTGTGATTTCGTGTATAGGACAAGGAGGAATAACATCTTGTAGGAGTGAGGAAGAGCCAGTAGTGAGTGTGGGGGAAGTTCGTGAGGCAGTAGGTAAAATGAAAGGGGGTAAGGCAGCCGGGATTGATGGGATAAAGATAGAAATGTTAAAAGCAGGTGGGGATATAGTTTTGGAGTGGTTGGTGCAATTATTTAATAAATGTATGGAAGAGGGTAAGGTACCTAGGGATTGGCAGAGAGCATGCATAGTTTCTTTGTATAAAGGCAAAGGGGATAAAAGAGAGTGCAAAAATTATAGGGGATAAGTCTGTTGAGTATACCTGGCAAAGTGTATGGTAGAGTTATTATTGAAAGAATTAAGAGTAAGACGGAGAATAGGATAGCAGATGAACAAGGAGGCTTTAGGAAAGGTAAGGGGTGTGTGGACCAGGTGTTTACAGTGAAACATATAATTTGAACAGTATTTTGAACAGTATTTAGATAAGGCTAAAGAGGTCTTTGTGGCTTTTATGGATTTGGAAAAGGCGTATGACAGGGTGGATAGGGGGCAATGTGGCAGATGTTGCAGGTGTATGGTGTAGGAGGTAGGTTACTGAAAGCAGTGAAGAGTTTTTACGAGGATAGTGAGGCTCAAGTTAGAGTATGTAGGAAAAAGAGGGAAATTATTTCCCAGTAAAGTAGGCCTTAGACAAGGATGTGTGATGTCACCGTGGTTGTTTAATATATTTATAGTGGGGTTGTAAGAGAAGTAAATGCGAGGGTCTTGGCAAGAGGCGTGGAGTTAAAAGATAAAGAATCACACATAAAGTGGGAGTTGTCACAGCTGCTCTTTGCTGATGACACTGTGCTCTTGGGAGATTCTGAAGAGAAGTTGCAAAGATTGGTGGATGAATTTGGTAGGGTGTGCAAAGAAGAAAATTGAAAGTGAATACAGGAAAGAGTAAGGTTATGAGGATAACATAATATTAGGTGATGAAAGAATTGGATATCAGATTGGAGGGAGAGAGTATGGAGGAGGTGAATGTATTCAGATATTTGGGAGTGGACGTGTCAGCGGATGGGTCTATGAAAGATGAGGTGAATCATAGAATTGATGAGGGAAAAGGTGTGAGTGGTGCCTTAGGAGTCTGTGGAGACAAAGAACTTTGTCCTTGGAGGCAAAGAGGGGAATGTATGAGATTATAGTTTTACCAACACTCTTATATGGGTGTGAAGCATGGGTGATGAATGTTGCAGCTAGGAGAAGGCTGGAGGCAGTGGAGATGTCATGTCTGAGAGCATGTGTGGTGTGAATATAATGCAGAGAATTCGTAGTTTGGAAGTTAGGAGGAGGTGCGGGATTACCAAAACTGTTGTCCAGAGGGCTGAGGAAGGGTTGTTGAGGTGGTTCGGACATGTGGAGAGAATGGAGCGAAACAGAATAACTTCAAGAGTGTATCAGTCTGTAGTGGAAGGAAGGCGGGGTAGGGGTCGGCCGAGGAAAGGTTGGAGAGAGGGGGTAAAGGAGGTTTTGTGTGCGATGGGGCTTGGACTTCCAGCAGGCATGCGTGAGCGTGTTTGATAGGAGTGAATGGAAACAAATGGTTTTTAATACTTGACGTGCTGTTGGAGTGTGAGCAAGTAACATTTATGAAGGGGTTCAGGGAAACCGGCAGGCCGGACTTGAGTCCTGGAGATGGGAAGTACAGTGCCTGCACTCTGAAGGAGGGGTGTTAATGTTGCAGTTTAAAAACTGTAGTGTAAAGCACCCTTCTGGCACATCATAGAAACCAAGGACCACAGGGCGACCAGCTTCCTCTTTCAAAGACTCAGTGTTGCGATCCAGAGAGGAAATGCCTGCAGCATTCTGGGCAAACACCACCCACCGCAGGGGAGCTGGACGAAGTATTCGAAATGTAGCTCTGAGTTACCTATGTTGTTTTAATTTATTTTGTCTTTTAATAAAACATACTTGAAATATAGGGAGGGGGGGTAGAAGAAAATTCTCAAACAGCTTCAGGGAGAACCTTGAGTTTTTCTCTGAAGCAAGTTTATTCTTTTCTCTGAGGATGAGGGTCCCCAGGACAGTTCTAGAGGTGGTACCTCCTTATATTATATATATATATATATATATATATATATATATATATTATATATATATATATATATATATATGTAGTATATACATACAAACATACATATATATATATATTATATATATATATATATATATATATTATATATATATATATATATATATATATTTCTTCTCTTTTTTAGTAAATGTCTACAGGAGAAGGGGTTACTAGCCCATTGCTCCCGGCATTTTAGTCGCCTCATACGACACGCATGGCTTACGGGAGAAAGATTCTTTTCCACTTTCCCATGGACAATAGAAGAAATAAAAAAGAACAAGAGCTATTTAGAAAAGGAGAAAAACCTAGATGTATGTATTATATATATGCATGTGCGTGTCTGTGAAGTGTGACCAAAGTGTAAGTAGGAGTAGCAAGATATCCCTGTTATCTAGCGTGTTTATGAGACAGAAAAAGAAAACAGCAATCCTACCATCATGCAAAACAGTTACAGGTTTTTGTTTCACAGTCATCTGGCAGGACGGTAGTACTTCCCTGGGTGGTTGCTGTCTACCAACCTACTACCTAGGAGGGGTGTTAATGTTGCAGTTTAAAAACTGTAGTGTAAAGCACCCTTCTGGCAAGACAGTGATGGAGTGAATGATGGTGAAAGTTTTTCTTTTTCGGGCCACCCTGCCTTGGTGGGAATCGGCCAGTGTGATAATAAAAAAAATAATATAATTATTATACATATTATATATATATATATATAATATATATATATATATATATATATATATATATATATAATATATATTTTTTTTTTTTTTTTTCAACAAGTCGGCCGTCTCCCACCGAGGCAGGGTGACCCAAAAAAAGAAAGAAAAATCCCCAAAAAGAAAATACTTTCATCATCATTCAACACTTTCACCCACACTCGCACATTATCACTGTTTTTGCAGAGGTGCTCAGAATACAACAGTCTAGAAGCATACACATATAAAGATACACAACATATCCCTCCAAACTGCCAATATCCCTGCCAATATATATATATATATATATATAATATATATATATAATATATATATATATATATATATATATTATATATATATATATATAAGAAGAAAATTGTCAAAGTGGATAGTCTGAATGTGCGTGGATGTTGCGCAGATGATAAGAAAGAGATGATTGTGGATGTTATGAATGAGAAGAAGCTGGATGTCCTGGCTTTAAGTGAAACAAAGCTGAAGGGGGTGGGAGAGTTTCAGTGGAGAGGAATAAATGGGATTAGGTCAGGGTTTCAAATAGAGTTAGAGCTAAGAAGGAGTAGCAATAATGTTGAAGGATAAGCTATGGCAGAAAAAGGGACTATAAATGTATTAATTCAAGGATTATGTGGAGTAAATAAAGATTGGATGTGAAAAGTGGGTTATAATAAGCGTGTATGCACCTGGAGAAGAGAGAAGTGTAGAGGAGAGAGAGAGATTTTGGGAAATGTTGAGTGAATGCGTGGGGAGTTTTGAATCAAGTGTGAGAGTAATGGTGGTTGGGGATTTCAATGCTAAAGTGGGTAAAAATGTTATGGAGGGAGTAGTAGGTAAATTTGGGGTGCCAGGGGTGAATGTAAATGGGGACCCTTTAAATGAGCTATGTGTAGAATGAGATTTGGTAATAAGTAATACATATTTTATGAAAAAGAGGATAAATAAATATACAAGGTATGATGTAGCACGTAATGAAAGTAGTTTATTAGATTATATATTGGTGGATAAAAGGTTGATGGGTAGGCTCCAGGATGTACATGTTTATAGAGGGGCAACTGATATATAGGATCATTATTTAGTTGTAGCTACAATTAGAGTAAGAGGTAGATGGGAAAAGAGGAAGGTGCAACAACAAGTAAGAGGAGGTGAAAGTGATAAACTAAGGGAGGAGGAAGTTCAGGTGAGATATAAGTGACAAATTGGCAGAAAGGTGGGCTAGTGAAAAAGATGAGTAGGGGGGGGGGGGTTTGAAGGGGGTTTGGAATAGTTTTAAAAAGCAGTATTAGAATGTGGGGCAGAAGTTTGGGGCTATAGGAGGGTGGGGGCAGGAGGAAAGAGGATGATTGGTGGAATGATGAAGTAAGGGTGTGAAAAAAGTGAAAAAGGTAGCTTAGAGAGGTTTTTACAAAGCAGAAGTGTTATAAGAAGAGCAGAGTATATGGAAGAAAAAGAAAGGTAAAGAGAGTGGTGAGAGAGTGCAAAAGGAGAGCAGATGATAGAGTGGGAAGGCACTGTCAAGAAATTTTAATGAAAATAAAAAAATTTTTGGGAGTGAGTTAAACAAGTTAAGAAAGCCTAGGGAAAGTATGGATTTGTCAGTTAAAAACAGAGTAGGAGAGTTAGTAGATGGGGAGATGGAGGTATTAGGTAGATGCGAGAATATTTTGAGGAACTTTTAAATGTTAAGGAAGAAAACAGAGGCAGTAATTTCTGCACTGGTCGGGGAGGTATACCATCTTTTGGGAGTGAAGAAGAGCAGAATGTAAGTGTGGGGGAGGTACGTGAGGCATTACGTAAAATAAAAGGGGGTTAAAGCAGCTGGAACTGATGGGATCATGACAGAAATGTTAAAAGCAGGGGGGTTTATAGTTTTTGGAGTGGTTGGTACTTTTGTTTAATAAATGTATGAAAGAGGGGAAGGTACCTAGGGATTGGCGGAGAGCATGTATAGTCCCTATAATAAGGGAAAGGGGACAAAAGAGACTGTAAAAATTATAGAGGAATAAGTTTACTGAGAAATACCAGGAAAAGTGTACGGTAAGGGTTATAATTGAAAGAATTAGGGGTAAGACAAATGTAGGATTGCAGATGAGCAAGGAGGTTTCAGAGTGGGTAGGGGATTGTGTAGATCAAGTGTTTACATTGAAGGCATATATGTGAACAGTTTTTTAGTAAAGGTGGGGAATTTTTTATTGCATTTATGGATTTAGAAAAGGCATATGATAGAGTGGATAGAGGAGCAATGTGGCAGATGTTGCAAGTATATGGAATAGGTGGTAAGTTATTAAATGCTGTAAAGGGGTTTTTATGGGGATAGTGAGGCTCAGGTTAGGGTGTGTAAAAGAGAGGGAGACTACTTCCCGGAAAAAAGTAGGTCTTAGACAGGGATGTGTAATGTCACCATGGTTGTTTAATATATTTATAGATGGGGTTGTAAAGGAAGTAAATGCTAGGGTGTTCGGGAGAGGGGTGGGATTAAATTTGGGGAATCAATTCAAAATGGGAATTGACACAGTTTACTTTTTGCTGATGATACTGGGGCTTATGGGAGATTCTAAAGAAAAAATGAAAAGGTTAGGGGATGAGTTTGGGAATGTGTGTAAAGGTAGAAAGTTGAAAGGAACATAGAAAAGATAAGGTGTCAAATGATTTAGATAAAGAAAAATTGGATATCAAATTGGGGAGGAGGAGTAGGGAAAAGAAGTGAATGTTTTCCAGATACTTGGGAGTTGACGTGTCGGCGATGGATTTATGAAGGATGAGGTTAATCATAGAATTGATGGGGAAAAAAGGTGAGTGGTGCGTTGAGGTATATGTGGGGTCAAAAAAACGTTATCTATGGAGGCAAAGAAGGGAATTATGAAAGTATAGTAGTACCAACACTCTTAAATGGGGGTGAAGCTTGGGTGGTAAATGCAGCAGCGAGGAGACGGGTTGGAGGCAGTGGAATTCCTGTTAGGGCAATGTGTGGTGTAAATATTATGCAGAAAATTCGGAGTGTGGAAACTAGGAAAAGGTGTGGAGTTAATAAAAGTATTAGTCAGAGGGCGAAGAGGGGTTGTTGAGGTGGTTGGTCATTAGAGAGAATGGATCAAAGTAGAAAGTGAAAGTTGAAAGCATATTAAAACTATAGGGGAAGGAAGGCGAGGTAGGGGTCGTCCTCGAAAGGGTTGGAGAGAGGGGGTAAAGGAGGTTTTTTTGGGCAAAGGGCTTGGACTTCCAGCAACGTGCATGAGCGTGTTAGATAGATGAATGGAGACGAATGGTACTTGGGACCTGACGATCTGTTGGAGTGTGAGCAGGGTAATATTTTAGTGAAGGGATTCAGGGAAAACCGGTTATTTTCATATAGTCGGACTTGAGTCCTGGAAATGGAAGTACAATGCCCGCACTTTAAAGGAGGGGTTTGGGGTATTGGCAGTTTGGAGGGATATGTTGTGTATCTTTATACGTATAGGCTTTAAATGTTGTATTCTGAGCACCTCTGCAAAAACAGTGATAATGTGAGAGTGTGGTGAAAGTGTTGAATGATGATGAAAGTATTTTCTTTTTGGGGATTTCTTTCATTTTTTGGATACCCTGCCTCGGTGGGAGAAAGGCCGACTTGTTGAAAAAAAAAAAAAAAAAAAAAAAAAAAAAAAAAAAATTATATATATATATAATATATATATATATATATTATATATTTTTATAATATATATATATATATATATATATATATATATATAATATATATATATATATATAATATATATATATATATAATATGCAATAAGATCACAGTAAACAGGTGATTTTAAATGTTTTTGAGAGCTTTACGTATTAGTAGTCCAGAGTTCATAGATGAAGAAATATCCAAAATTTATGAAATAGCCAGTGATCTGAAATACCCGAGGAATGTAATTGATAAATCTTTTAAAATTGCTAGAAATACTTTTTACAATCCAAAAAGGGACAACCAACCTTATTCAACTAAAAATATGTTGATTCTCCCTTACCATGAAAACTTGGTTGATATGCCTTCTCTTCTTAAGACTTTTAATATTAAAGTTGTATTTAAAAATCTTGATACAGTAAAAAAAACTTTTGATAAAGAATTCCCCCCAAAATGCTGACGGATGTGTCTATAAGATTCCTTGTAAAATTTGCGATAAAGTTTATTACGGTCAAACTGGTAAAAGTCTCGAACTTAGATTAAAACAACACAAATATAGCATTAGAACTGGACAAGATTCCAATGCTCTATTTATTCATGTGAGAGATTTTAACCATCCAATTGGTTTTCAAAAAGTTGAGAAAGTAGTATCAAGCCAGTCCATGGTTGACAGAAATATAATTGAATCTTGTTTCATAAAAAAGCAGTTTTGACAATAATATGAATATTTCCTTAGGTTTGTATAAATTAGATTCATTTATAATTAATAAAATTTGGTTAGAGTTTAATAATACATTGGACAAATAATAAACCTTATTTCTTGGGTGGAATGATTTGTTGGTGGGTTGTCGTGAGGACCTGTCTAGTTGGACCAGCGGACCTACTGCAGTGTTCCTCTTTTCTTATGAGTCCGGTATTGCCTCGCGTCAGGTGTTTCTTTGTTGTGGGAGTTGACTGTGAGGTGTGGTCTAAGCCCTTTTATTGCCTTCCTTTGATGTATTACTTTCATAGTTCCTTGACAATGTGAGTAGTCACGAAAGCGCTTGGAATTTCGCTACTCTTTCACAGTGGTTGTTTTGCATATATATATATATATATATTATATATATATATATATATAGCCCCTCATGCTGGGGACTTTCTGTTGGCTGTTCCCAACTCCAGCCTTGGCACACGCCTCGACCCACAGACCATCCGCATCGGTGTTGCCCTTCGACTTGCCGCCCCTATTCTCGCCGAACACAGGTGTATTGTGGCAGTGAAGCAGCAGACCGATTCGGGTACCATGGTCTTGTGTGCCGTAAATCCGAGGGAAAGATTGCAAGACATGAGGAGGTTAATAACATTATCAAGAGGAGCCTCACAACAGCTGGATGCCCAGCAGTAAGGGAGCCACCCCAAATATGCAGATCTGATGGCAGCCAGAAGCGTCCAGATGGTATCACCCTTCAAGCCTGGACAGATGGGAAGCAGGTGGTGTGGGACTATACATGTGCATCTACCTTGGCTGATACCTATTCCAATTACACCAGGGAGGAAGGAGGGGCAGCTGCCAGCTTTAGGGAGTCCCAAAAGTCTAGAAAATATGGAGAACTTGCCCATCATTATATGTTTGTTCCATAGGCTCAGAGACCCTTGGCTCATGGGGAAAGAGTGCATCTAATTTCCTTAAGGATTTGGGGGAAAAAGACTCATCAGGGTAACTAGGGATCCCAGGGCAGCTAGTTTTCTGTTCCAGCGGCTCAGCGCGGCTGTTCAAAGGGGTAATGCATGCTGCATTTTGGGCACACGCCCAGCTCTGAGGAGCTGGATGAGATTTTCGCCTTATAATCGGTGATACACACGTAACAACATGTATATATATATTATATAATATTTATATATATATATATATATATATATTATATATATATATATATATATATATATATATATATATATATATATGCCACCTTTATGTCAACAATGTATCTCTTAAATCTTCTGTGCCATATTATGTAATAAAATATTCCTATTGGTAAAAAAAATAGTTTAAAAGATGGGGGTGGTAGGGGAAGTGGATATTCAAACGGCTTCAGGAAGAAATCCAAATATTCTTCCTTGAAGCCTTTTTATCCACTTCTCCGAGGCTATGGGTCACAGAATTTACACCAGGGTGGACCCCATCCTATATATATATATATTATATATATATATATATATATATATATATATATATATATATATATATATATATATATATATATATATATATATATATATATATATATATGTCGTGCTGAATAGGCAGAACTTGCGATCTTGGCTTTAATAGCAACGCTTATCTTGCCATATAGGACAAGCGAAAATTTGTGTATGCAATAATTTCGCCAAAATTATTCTGAACCTAACGAAAAAATATGTTTCACTGTGTTTGTTTAGTATTAAATTATTGTAAACAAATCTAAAATATATTTAGTTGGGTTAGGCTAAAATAAATTGTTCTTGTTATAATAAGGTTAGGTAAGTTTTCTAAGATTCTTCTGAAGCAAAATTAAAAATTTTTACGTTAGCATTAATGAAAAAAAATTGTCTTTAAACGTATAAGAGAAAATTTTAGAAAGGACTTAATTTTAAATGAGTTCTTGCTAATTGACCATTTTTACATATTCGGCACGACATATATATATTCTAGACAGTAGGTTGGTAGACAGACACCGCCCAGGGAGGTACTACCGTCCTGCCAATTGAGTGTAAAACGGAAGCCTGTAATTGTTTTATATGATGGTAGGATTGCTGGTGTCTTTTCTGTGTCATATACATGCAAGATTTTAGGTACGTCTTGCAACTTCTACTTACACTTAAGTCATAATATACATGCATGTACAAGCATATATATATACACCCCTCTGTTTTTTTTCATTTTCTTACTAGTTCTTGTTCTTGTTTACTTCCTGCTACTTCTATGGGAAAGTGAAACAGAATTCTTCCTTCATAAGCCATGTGTGTTGTAAGAGGCGACTAACATGCCGGGAGCGAGGGGCTAGTAACCCCTTCTTCAGTATACATTACTAAATAAAGCTTGAACATCTAGTAGGCTTTTGTGGGAGTGTTAAACTGAAATAAATAAAGACCAGTGGATTTTAATGAAGGGATTCAAGGAAACCGGCTAACCGTACTTGGGTCCTGGAAGATGGAAGAGTAATGCTGCACTCTGGAGGTATGTGGCGGCTGTTGTGCGGTGGATCCTTGGAATTATAACGTCTGAAAACTTTTGATATTACAGCTATTGAATGAATCATGGTAAACATGATTAATTTTTTTGAGCTGACCGTCTTCAGTGGGAGACAGATGATGGGTTAAAAAATGCATAAAAGGTGTGATATGGTACTGAGTGAAATAAGTTATACACAAATATTTACAAGAGACCAACTAAGGTCTGGCCTTCTATCTCCAAAACGGCGTATTCAGAACGTTTGAAAGTGGGGGAGGGGGTGTAGCTGTCCTGCTTCGAGAGGCGAGCCCGTTTGTTGTGCTTAGGTTTGAAGAGGGGGATGGGGAGGGGCGTGTTTTGCAAGTGGAATGGGAGGTGGATGGGAGTTCGCATGGCATTGGTGTGCGTGTATGCCCTGCAGAGAGTGAGTGAGGGTGAAGGCAAAGTTTGTGCGGGATGTGCTGGTGTACCATCTCTGGTCGCTCCACCCCCCCTACCCCCCGTTGCTGTCGTGGGGGGCGATTGGAATTGCGTGGTGAGTAAGAAGGACATGGAGCCACTTGGTGCCAGGTATTGGTCGGCTGGCCTGGGAGATCTGCAGGGTGTGGGTTTATGGGATTTGAAAGGGGGTGAGGCATGTGAGGTAGATCATACATTTGTATGGAGAGGTTATGTAAGACACATATGCAACAGTTAGGTATCTTTATTTTGAAACGTTTCGCCTACACAGTAGGCTTCTTCAGTCGAGTACAGAAAAGTTGATAGAAGCAGAAGATACTTGAAGACGATGTAATCAGTCCATCACCCTTAAAGTTTTGAGGTGGTCAGTCCCTCAGTCTGGAGAAGAGCATTGTTCCGTTGTGTGAAACAATATGAAGTTGAAGTGACAGAATCGGGCCTTATATAGTCCCAGGAGGTGAGACGTAGGTTGATTTGGGAGGGCAGGTCCTTCTCAAACCCAGCTGTTCATTCTGTCAGACACTGCAACACAAGGGTATCTTGGTACAGACCATCACTTCGACAACCTCTTGTTTAGTGAGAACGGGGATTGAGAAGGACCTGCCTCCAATGGAATACGCACCTCTGGATTGGGAGTTCGCATGACATTGGTGTTCCGTGTAATGCCCTGCCAGAGAGTGAATGAGGTAAGCAAAGTTTAGGGGATGTGACTGTGTACATCTCTGTGCGTCACCTCCCCTACCCCCTTGCTGTCGTGGGGCGATTGGAATTGCGTGGTGAGTAAATAAGGACATAGCCACTTGTTGCCAGTATGGTCGGCTGCCTGGAGATCATGCAGTGTGGTTATGATTTAAAGGGGTGACATGTGAGTAGATATACTTTTATGGAGAGGTTATGCTGCATGACTTGATAGGATGCATGTGACGAGGAGTGCTTGGGTGGTGTGGACGAGTATGGTGGACATTGTGTTTTCGGATCATAGGGCAGTTTTGGTGGAATTGGTTTGGGATGGGTTGCCTAAGTGGGATCAGGGTTATTGGAAATTGAATGTTAGGCTCCTCGGGGTTGAGGAGGGGCTGATGAGGTTTGCAAGGATGTGGGAGGGTTTATGGAAGGAGGATGGTGTTGCAGGTGACTTGCTGGAGTGGTGGGATGGGGTGGCAAAGGGGAGGATATAGGAGTTTTATGTGTTGCAAGGTAAGCGAGAGCCTCAGATGTCCTATGGGCTTCTTCAGTACTCTGAGGGGCGGTTGCGGGGATGCTACGGGAGAGGCGTGGGGGGGAGTGTACTCCATGGGAGATACTGAGGTGCTGAAAGGGCACTTACAGGATTTACAAAATGAGACGTTTGACGAGGTACATGTGCAGGGTGGGCTGGAGGAGGTGCTGTGGTGTAGACGGTCAGCCTGCATCTTATGGGAGCAGAGGAGGCGCCAGAGGGCGACTGAGGTAGATCGTTTGGTAGTTCATTCAGAGTTGGCCGGGTACAGTGTGGGGCAGGAGTTGTGGACGACAGAGGGGATGAGTTATGTGGATGAATGGTTTGGGAAGTATTTGGAGAGAGCTGGGGTGGATTTTGAGGCTTTATGGAGGTTGGGTGAGAATGTGTTCTGTGCTCTTGGTAGGAGTGACCGTTTGGCATTGGGTGGGGAAATAGATGAGGGAGGGTGTTGATGGGGATGGGTAGGGGCATGGCACAGGGCATCGATGGCTTGCCCTGCGAATACTATCTACAAAATTTGTGTGTACTAAAGGCGTTTTTGGTGAGGCTTATGAATACAATGAAAGTGGGGTGAGTTGGGAGGGTTACAAGCAATGGCAGTTGTAGTCTTAGTCCCAAAAAAGGACCGTCCAAGCACAGTGAAGGATTACAGGTTTATATCATTACTTTGTTCAGATTATAAGCTATTTACTAAGATTCTGGGGAATCGGTTGAAATGTGTGGTGGGTCAGGTTGTTGCCCAGGGTCAATATAGGGTGCCTGGGCAGTCCATGTATGAGGGGCATGGGATTATTAAAGAGTTTGTGGAGGGTGTGCAGGGTGAGAGAGTGGGGGAAGGGGGTGTTTTGGCATTGGATTGGCAGGCGGCTAATGATTGTGTTGAAGGAGAGGTGTTATGACAAATCCTCCATTGGGAGGGTTTAGGGGAAGAGATAGTGCGATAGGTGAGGACGTTATATTATGGAGCAAGCATGCATGTGCAGGTGAATGGGAGGATGGGGGCAGCAGATTCTGATGAGTAGGGGTCTTTGGCAGGGTTGTCCCCTGTCCCAGTTACTTTTTTGCGTGTCTGCAGGACTCGTTTTATAGGGCGGTAGAGGTGTGTATGGGGAAGGGTGGATTCGCGTATGGGTCGTTGTGTGATGGGATCGTTGGATACATAGATGTTACTATGATTCTTCTGTGGGAGGAGGGTTTATGCATGGTGGGAGGGTCATTGGTTGGTATATGGAGGATGCACAGATGGTGAAGATGGTTAATTTGGGATGTGTTGCAGAATGGGTAGTAAGCAGGTTGGATGGTTTGCGGCCAAGTCACTTGACGATGCACCAACATGTCATCATGGCGAATGTGCTACATTTTAGTAAAATATGGCATGTGGCTGTGGTGTACCCGTTGGCAGTGTTGGATATTAAGAGGGTGCTGAAGAGGGTCTTTAGATTTGTTTGTGGTTCTGGGTGTGACTGGTTGCAGAGGGGGGTTGTAAATCTCTCAGTTAGTAGAGGTGGTCTGGGGTTAATAGACTTGAGGAGTAGGATTAAAAGTATACATTTGAGCAGGGGTTTCTCCGTGTGGGAAGGTGTAAGGGGAAGGGGTTGGGCAGATTGCATGAGGATGTACAGAGGTGGTGGTGAGGGGGATGTTGCAGTTTTGTGAGTGCTTTGACATGTTGAGAGTCTTAATGTATACTAGAGACTCTTCACAAATATGGGTAGGTGTTATTGAGCGAGCGGTAGGAGGTAGGGAGGTTGCACTGGTTGAAGGTGCATGTCCGATGTATGCCTGGGGAGATATCTGGGAGAGGTTGCGTTTGTTAAGAATACAACCGCGGGTGTGGAAGGTCATGTAACATTTCCTCCATGGTATCTTCCTATGTCGTGTGGTGCTAAGGGAGAGGGGGTTGCGTGTAGAGGGTGTGTGTAGGGTATTTGGGAAGAGAGGAATCGCCATTCCATGCTGTGTATTTTTGTGAACGATTGGGTGGTATAAGAGAGTGGAATGGGAAGATAAAGGGGCATGTGGGGGGTGTTGAGGGAAATGCTACAAGCTAAGTCAAAGATTAAATAGTGGACTGTAATGGGACTTATCTTGAAAGAGAGCTTTCGCCTTCACAGCCGTCCCTGTAAGCGATGTCTTGAGAAGCTGTGGTATGCATTCCCTAAGGGCTGAAAATAAAAATATTATATGTGAATTTAATTACCCCTAGGGGGTGTTATGCCAGTATTTTCATAACTGAATACTGACTGGATCCACTGTATCCTATACTCACGTGTGTTGGGCTAAAATCCCCGCTTATTACTGGGGCTTATGGTAATCTGTTTAGCTCGTATATTAGTTCTCAACTGCGCAGTCAATGGAACCACCATACGGTAAACAGACTTACCTGGGTTTGTGTATCGGATCCTTACACCCGGATATCGGTGTCTTGATTGAAGAATAGTGTCTTTGAGAAAGTCCACGTCTTCCACAGTCTAGGAATACGCACACTAGTACACTATGTTCCACAAGGTTTGTCTTTCGTGGTAATGTCATTAAAAAAGCTGATCACACTTCTCTGAAAGTGTTTTGATGTGTCTTTGAGATACTTTTATGCACAAAAACACATGGATCAGTGTTCTTTGTTCGTTATCCCGGCGTCAGTGTGTCCCTTAGCAGGGTTAAAAGTGATACAGCCTGCAGCGTCTCTGTCTACCTTCAGCTTCCTTACACACAAAAGAAGTGTCGACAAAGCATATTTCCCCTGCTTGTCAAACTTCCTCCATGAAGCAATGCAGAATGCATGATTCTTGCTGTCTGTGCATACACAACAGTGTACACTATCTTTACCATGGTAATAAAGTGGGTGCTGGATTTTCCTTAATTGTCCTGCTAAGGTAAGAGATTGTCTCTTATTAAACTACACTATTTGCAACACTGGTTTCTTGCAAAGAAGTTGCATGACCCGTAACTGGTACACGCTGGTTAAAAATCTGTTGGTAATTACTTGATGTAGGAGTAAACAAGATGCTTGCCCCTTCTGAGAGGGCTGGGCCCCTCAGGGCTGAAAAGAGCTGAAAGGGGCTGAAGAGGGCTGATACCCCCCTCCAGGAGAAAATTTCTCCACAGGGGGGGTTGGGTCGAGATTTCGGTTTTGAGGGCGTTGAGTCTGGATGTAGGTGGGGTGGGTGCGCCTGTGCAGAGCTACTGCACATTTAATTGTAGATTTTGTGTTTGCATCTTGGGGTATGAGGGGAAGGGATGAATGAGAGGTACATAAGAGAGTCTTGGCAGCGAATTTTTACCAGATGCTGTGTCGTAACTGGGTGCTTTATGGCAATCGGTGGGAAAGGGATTTGCCGGTGGGATATCGTAGTCTGCATGTGGGTGTCTTATTAGCATTGTGAGTGGGTTAAAAAAAAAGGGAAGGTGGGAGGAAGATGAGGGTTCAAGGTTTGCGACGGGCAGGTCTCTGGAGCAGGAAAAGGTGTTTGGTGTTGAGGTGTGCAAGTGAGGAACATGGTATGTCGAAAGAAGAGTGCTGTAAGGATGGCTAGTGGGATAAGTGTATGTATTTGTTCTAACGTTTTGTTTTTCGTATTCTGCATGTCAATGAGCACACACGACTGGGTTTATGTGTATTATATGTAGGTTATAATTTGAGGGGTTTCGGAGCCTGTGAGGGTTAGGGTTGTCTATATATATTCGTGTTATTGATGGTCATACAGACTGCTGTTTGGCGTGGCACCTGCAGTCTTCGGTGCTTGTTGTTTAAGATTAACATCTTTTCCAGCTGGATTATTTTTGTAGTGTAATAAAACAAAATTTTCTGTTATAGGTGATACGGGATGTATTCTTCTATGTGTATAGTTTATGTAAAGTTTTTACATGGTTGTGTTTTCTTATCTTACACGTGTTTCGTTATGCTGGTATCCCCAGGGTCTATTGTGAGATCAATGGTACGGGCCCGGTTTACTTTGCCCTATTTGTTGTATGTAACCTTATGTAACCGTGCCAATAAAATATAAAATGGGGGGAGGGAAGGAGTGTCAGAGACACTGGTTTTGCAAATTGGAAGTATTCATTGTATACACTATTATTTTTGTGTACTGATCTTCGCGCAGTGTGTAGGTTGTGATAGGATAGTTTTTAGTTTTTATTATGTTTGAAGTAAGTTACAGAGGACTGTGTTGTACTCAGTACTCAGTGGTCAGTCGTCAGTACTCAGTGGTCAGTCGTCACGTGAGGTGTGGACGGTTACAAAGCATGGCTTGCTTCTGCAGTGTTTTAAAAATTGAGGTTGGAGAGTTGAAGGAGGAGGTCTTGCTTCTCCAGGAGGAGATTAGGAGGCTGAAGGTCCACCTCAATGGGTCTGGGAGAGAGTGTGAGGTGGCTGGAGTTGTGGGGAATGAGGCTTCTAGCAGTGAGGTGCAGTCTGTCTCTCGCTGTGAGGAGGCTGTAGTTGGGGAGGTAGCAACGGCTACCAGCAGTGAGGTGCAGTCCAGCACCTGCTACAAGTGGCGAGTGGTTCACAGTAATGGAAGGCGCATCAGAGTAAGGAAAGTTAAGAGTGAAGATCTGAAGGTAGGAAATCGCTTCTCTGTTCTTCAGGATGAATGTACTTCAGTGGCCAGTGAAGGTAAGGGTACTACTGCCCCTGCTAATGGAGGTAAGCGCATTCTTGTGGTTGGTGACTCTCAGGTAAGATATATTGACCGTGCTTTTTGTAATAGGAATAAGAAGATGAGAGATAGAGTGTGCTTCCCTGGAGCTGGTGTTGGGGACATTGTCAACAGACTGGATAATATCATGTCAGGTAATGGGAACAAGCCCATTATCTGTCTCAGTGCTGGTGGAAATGATATTGGGAAGGGTAGGAGAGAAGAGCTGCTAGATAAGTACAGGTCAGCTATAGATTTCATTAAGTCTAAGGAGGGATCCCAATCATATGTAGCATCTTGCCTAGAAGGGAGTAGAAAATGAATGGTTGTCTAGGGCAATTGGTGTAAATTGCTGGCTAGACAGATACTGCAAGGAACTTGCAATCCCATTCATTGACAACTGGAACAACTTTTATGGCAAACATGATATGTATGCAAGGGATGGGGTACATCTCCCTGGGGCTGGGGTGGTAGCACTTGCAGACTCGATTGAGAAGGCCATTGGTGAAATGCCTATGATTTTAAACTGATGGAAGATAGAGGTATGGGTGTGTGTGGGAAACAAGCAGGTTGCAACACTTGGGTTGGAAACAGTAAATGTATAAAAGGCATTCATCATGAAGTTATAAATAAAGACAATAGATCAGGTCAGCAAACAAAGGGGGACAGCAGAGGGCAGCAAGGGACTAGCTCCCTTAAGGTTTACTATACTAATAGCAGGAGTGTAAGAAATAAGATAGGTGAGCTAAGATTAATTGCAAGTGCAGGAAACATAGATATTATTGCTATAACAGAGACCTGGCTCAATCTGAAAGATAGAGAGATGCCCTCTGAATGTCACATACAAGGCTATAAATTATTCCACACTGACAGGGTCAACAGGAAAGGTGGTGGAGTAGCGATGTATGTCAGAGACAATTTAATGTTGTGTTAGACAAGATAATTAAATTAGAAGCGTCAGCCACTGAATCTGTTTGGTTACAGCTTCTCGAGGGCCGAGAAAAACTAATTTTGGGTGTGATTTACAGGGCCCCAAATCTTGATAGGGAGTGCAGTAAACTTCTATGGGACGAAATTCGTAAGGCATTACATACGAAAATGTTGTGCTAATGGGAGATTTCAACTATAGACAGATTGACTGGAGCAATTTGACAGGAAATTTAGAGTCAGGTGACTTTCCTTGATACGATCCAGGATTGTTTTTAAAACAGTTTGTGACAGAGCCAATAGGGAAATAACCTCCTTGACTTGGTTCTTGCCAGTAGGGAAACACTAATTAATAATCTTGAGGTTAATGATGAGCTTGGGGAAAGTGATCACAAATCACTCAGTTTTAATATATCATAGAATTCCCCTAATAATGGCAACCCAAGTCTCCGTCCCTGACTTTCGCTTGGGCTGATTTCATGGGACTGAAAAATTACTTAGGGGGGCCCTGAACTGAATGACCTGACTAAGGGTCAGGTAGGTGGTGATGGTTGCCGATATGATGCGTTCCAGGGCATAGTTCTAGCTGCTCAGTCAATTATGTTCCAAATAGGGAAATCAGATCAAACAAAAATGATCCTAAAGGGAAATTGAACAATAGATTAAAAAAATCTGATTGGTAAAAAGGGAGAGGCATATATAGGCAAATCAAAAGAGGAGGGGGGCAATTGAGAAATCGATATATTCAGTTAAAGAGAGAAATAAAAAAGGGAATTAGAAAAGCAAAAAGAGATTATGAGGTTAAAGTTGCAAGAGAAATCAAAAGACTAACCCAAAAGGATTCTTTCAGGTATACAGAAGTAAGATCAGGGACAAGATAGGCCCACTCAAAAGTTCCTCGGGTCAGCTCACTGACAGTGATAAGGAAATGTGTAGAATTTTTAACTCATACTTCCCTCTCAGTTTTTACACAGGAGGATACCAGCGATATTCCAGTAATGATAAATTATGTAGAACAGGACGATAATGGTATAAAATACCGACAGGTTGTTAGGTAAGACACATATGCAACAGTTAGGTATCTTTATTATGAAACGTTTCGCCTACACAGTAGGCTTCTTCAGTCAAGTACAGAAAAGTTGATAGAAGCAGAAGATACTTGAAGACGATGTAATCAGTCCATCACCCTTAAAGTTTTGAGGTGGTCAGTCCCTCAGTCTGGAGAAGAGCATTGTTCCATAGTATGAAACAATATGTTTCATACTATGAAACATAGTATGAAACAATATGTTTCATACTATGGAACAATGCTCTTCTCCAGACTGAGGGACTGACCACCTCAAAACTTTAAGGGTGATGGACTGATTACATCGTCTTCAAGTATCTTCTGCTTCTATCAACTTTTCTGTACTTGACTGAAGAAGCCTACTGTGTAGGCGAAACGTTTCATAATAAAGATACCTAACTGTTGCATATGTGTCTTACCTAACAACAGGACGATAATAAACTGTGCACTATTAGGGTCACAAGTGACATGGTCCTTAGGCAAATAGATAAATTAAAACCTAACAAATCCCCAGGCCCTGATGAACTGTATGCAAGGGTTCTAAAGGAATGTAAAGAGGAGCTTAGCACACCTTTGGCTAATCTTTTCAACATATCACTACAAACTGGCATGGTGCCAGATAAGTGGAAAATGGCAAATGTGATACCTATTTTCAAAACAGGTGACAGGTCCTTAGCTTCGAACTATAGACCAATAAGCCTAACCTCCATAGTGGGAAAATTTATGGAATCAATAATTGCCGAGGCAGTTCGTAGCCACCTTGAAAAGCATAAATTAATCAACGAATCTCAGCATGGTTTTACAAAGGGGCGTTCCTGCCTTACGAATTTATTAACTTTTTTCACTAAGGTATTTGAGGAGGTAGATCATGGTAATGAATATGATATTGTGTATATGGACTTCAGTAAGGCTTTTGACAGGGTCCCACATCAGAGACTATTGAGGAAAATTAAAGCACATGGAATAGGAGGAGAAATTTTTTCCTGGATAGAGGCATGGTTGACAAATAGGCAGCAGAGAGTTTGCATAAATGGGGAGAAATCAGAGTGGGGAAGCGTCACGAGCGGTGTTCCACAGGGGTCAGTGTTGGGCCCCCTGCTGTTCACAATCTACATAAACGACATAGATGAGGGCATAAAGAGCGACATCGGCAAGTTTGCCGATGACACCAAAATAGGCCGTCGAATTCATTCTGACGAGGACATTCGAGCACTCCAGGAAGATTTGAATAGACTGATGCAGTGGTCGGAGAAGTGGCAGATGCAGTTTAATATAGACAAATGCAAAGTTCTAAATGTTGGACAGGACAATAACCATGCCACATATAAACTAAATAATGTAGATCTTAATATTACGGATTGCGAAAAAGATTTAGGAGTTCTGGTTAGCAGTAATCTGAAACCAAGACAACAGTGCATAAGTGTTCGCAATAAAGCTAATAGAATCCTTGGCTTCATATCAAGAAGCATAAATAATAGGAGTCCTCAGGTTGTTCTTCAACTCTATACATCCTTGGTTAGGCCTCATTTAGATTATGCTGCACAGTTTTGGTCACCGTATTACAGAATGGATATAAATTCTCTGGAAAATGTACAAAGGAGGATGACAAAGTTGATCCCATGTATCAGAAACCTTCCCTATGAGGATAGACTAAGGGCCCTGAAACTGCACTCTCTAGAAATACGTAGAATTAGGGGGGATATGATTGAGGTGTATAAATGGAAGACAGGAATAAATAAAGGGGATGTAAATAGTGTGCTGAAAATATCTAGCCTAGACAGGACTCGCAGCAATGGTTTTAAGTTGGAAAAATTCAGATTCAGGAAGGATATAGGAAAGTACTGGTAGAGTTGTGGATGAGTGGAACAAACTCCCAAATACCGTTATAGAGGCCAGAACGTTGTGTAGCTTTAAAAATAGGTTGGATAAATACATGAGTAGATGTGGGTGGGTGTGAGTTAGACCTGATAGCTTGTGCTACCAGGTCGGTTGCCGTGTTCCTCCCTTAAGTCAATGTGACCTGACCTGACTAGGTTGGGTGCATTGGCTTAAGACGGTAGGAGACTTGGACCTGCCTCGCATGGGCCAGTAGGCCTTCTGCAGTGTTCCATCGTTCTTATGTTCTTATGTAATAATATTGAATTTTGCTACCAGTGTAATTATTATACATTTTGTATACCTAATGTATGTTTATACAAGTCATATTCTCATTAAAATTGCGGCTAGAGTATTTGTCGGAGTTTTGTGTGGCTCCTTCGGATTACAGGTTATTCTGTATAGTTTCCCCCAAGAGGAAGGGGGGGGGGTAGTGTTAGGGATGTGTACAGTGTTTCTTAATATCTCTCGTGTATTACTTCCTATGAATAAATAGCCATGAGTACACTAATGTACTGGTTCACTGCACGTCACATCTATGTTCAAGTGTGATAGGATATTTTTAGGTATTATTCTTATACATACTGTAACGATGCTTGGGTGGGGTTCGTTGTGCTTGTAATGCTGTCGCTTTCTGTGACAGGCTCATTCTCCTATGTATAGCTAAGTAAATGTGTGACGGTATTCATTGTATTCACCTTTGTTACCAGTATGACTATTATTTATGTATGTTTGTACAAGACATGTTCTCAAACCATACCACGGGCGGGATTTGAACCCGCGGTCAGAGAGTCTCAAAACTCCAGACCGTCGCGTTAGCTGGTCCAGTGGCTAACGCGACGGTCTGGAGTTTTGAGACTCTCTGACCGCGGGTTCAAATCCCGCCCGTGGTATGGTTTGTTTGCAATCGTGTCATTACGATTTCGTGAGTCAAGACATGTTCTCAATAAAATATAAAAAAAAAAAATCCAAAAGAAGACAAGGTATAAAAGAGAGTACTTGCAAAGTGTAAGTGCAGGTCACTGACTAGTATTCAGTGACCTGGACACGTATATAACACTTAGTTCACGAGTAAGAGCTGGAACAAGAGAGAAGAGTGTACAGTCAGATCAGTAGAAACCCACTACGAGTACACTATCCTAGATTATCCTTCAGGGGAGTGAACTACCATCAGAAGCTAGAAAGCAAAATTTCTTTTTCCAAGTTCCAGGCGCAGTCTGACTCATTTGTTCTCTGGACGTTCTGTTCTGCTTCCGGCAGCCAACCAGTTACATTAAGAATGTTGATCATGTAAACTACAGTGACCAATTAGATCAAACCATGCATGTAAAGACGGTGCTGCCTCGCCCAGAGCTTACTATTTTGCATGAAATGAAATTGAAATACCTCCATAATCTAAAAAAAAAAAAAAAAAAAAAAAAAAAAAAAAAAAAAAAAAAAAAAAAAAAAAAAACTAATAAATATGCTAAACAGAGATAATATGATATTAGAGCGGAACATTTATTAATTCGCCATAGTAACATTCCAGCTTGTTGCATTACTAGGCTTAATAATTAGATAAACATAAATTAAATATATTTGTTAAGTAAAAATAATGGATTTATTGTGCTCCGTATTTTAAACCTTATGAGTCCCTACATTAGACTCATAATACCGTGAAATAACCATCACTCGGCAAATGCGTTGTTTTCAATAAAATCTATACAACACGGAGCAAACAATGTTACCTAAGACACTACGTTAACTACGGGACGAAATATTCGAAGTGTTTATCTTGGAACATACAAGTTGAGGACATGTACAGCTGGACATGTCCAACTGAGGACATGTTTATCTGGAGTTTACCTGGAGAGAGTTTCGGGGGTCAACGCCCCTTGGCTCGGTCTGAGACCAGGCCGCAAGCTGTTACTGCTGGCCGCACGCAAGCTGATGTAGCAACCACAGCCCGGTTGGTCATGTATTGACTTAGGTGCCTGTTCAGTGCCTTCTTGAAGACAGCCAGGGGTCTATTGGCATTCCCCCTTATGTATGCTTGGAGGCAAATGAACAGTCTTGGGCCCCGGACACTTACTGCGTTGTCTCTCAATGTACTCGTGGCGCCCCTGCTTTTCATCGGGGGAATGTTGCATCTCCTGTCGAGTCTTATGCTTCCACAGGGAGTGATTTTCGTGTGCAGGTTTGGTGCCAATCCCTCCAGGACCTTCCAAGTGTATATTATCATGTATCTCTCTCGCCTGCGTTCGAGGGAATACAGATCAAGGACATTCAACCGTTCCCAGTAATTTAGATGCCTTATCGTACTTATGTGTGCCGTGAAAGTTTTTTGTACACTTTCCAGAGCTGCAATGTTGGCAGCCTTGAAGGGGGCCGTTAGTGTACAGCAGTATTCCAGCCTAAAGAGTACAAGCGATTTGAAGAGAATCATCATGGGCTTGGCATCCCTAGTTTTGAAAGTTCTCAATATCTATCCTATCATTTTCCTAGCGGATAAGGGAAGATACAGTGTTGTGGTCTTCGAAGACGAGATCCTCTGACATTATCACTCCCAGGTCCTTCACATTACTTTTTCGCTCTATTGTATGGTTAGAAGTTGTTGTATACCCGGATACATTTTGAATTTCTTCAAGTTTCCCATATCTGAATAGTTGAAATTTCTCCTCGTTGAACTTCATATTGTTTTGGTGGCTCATTCGCCGAGTACTTGGGGTAGTTGGTTGATTTATTGGGTTTCAAACCTATTGACTACACGAAGGTAAACTGTACACTACCACTCAATGATATTTTATCACTTTATATAGAGATTAAGGTAAACTCTCAGAGAGTATACACTGATAAACACCTCTGGTCTACATAACCATGCCGGCTTGGTTTTGTTGGTTTACTGGGTTTATACCCTATGACTCCACGAGAGCCTCAAGGCTGCGTATAACCAGGTTTTGAAAGACACGTGAGTAAACACTAGGACATATTTATTAGAAAACGCTTCGGTCCTGGGACTTTGATCTGTGTTAAACGTCATCAAGGTCCCAGCACCGAAACGTTTTCTAATAAATATCCCCTAGCGTTTGCTCATATGTCTTTTTAAACCAAAATTTCTCGGTATCAGTTACCAAGGTTTATACCACGCATGTAACCTATACACCACCAGTCAAGAATAACTAATACAGAGATTAAAGTGAACTTTGGACGTATAAACACAGCGATATGCGCATTTCGGTGTATATACCCACGCCAGGTACTCATCGGGGGTAATGTATCTCACATTATGAGGTAGCTATGAATATTTAATTCATATTTGCTCCCTGCGCTTCTGAGTAAACTTTTATCAAAGTTCATGGTAGTTAGTAATTCTGAAGTGGGTCTATAAATTGAGTTGATGCTTACCAGAATTAAAGTAGTGTATTTTTGCGAGGGAGGAATGGGGGGAAGGGTTCCGGAAAATGCGTGCGTGTTGCTGGGCGCTACCCAAGTCGAGGCGCAGTCTAAATAAACATTATTTTATGGGTCTAGCGTCTTCCATGGAATATAATAGCTACAACGAATTTTTACACAACAACGTTGTTTTTGTTCTTGTTGTCATTGTTATTATTTTTGTTATTGTTGCATCAGTCATTAATATTTTATTATTATGATTATTATTATTGTTGCTATTATTATTAATATATTCTCAGCGAAGCATTAAAACCATGGGAATAAATAAGCGCCTTGGAAACAGAACTTAATGGGGCATGATCTCAGAGAAGGGGAAAGGTTGCTCCAATTCCTTGGATCAAGTTCTTTTTGCATGCAACAAGACACAGCCGTCTCTAATATATCATACGTATGCAACTAGTGACCACTATATTAAAATCCTTTCATATTAATGAAAGACCTCTCAGGGGGAGGGGAGGGTGGGTACCTTGATGCAGATGAGGCTCTTGATCCCTTCCTCTGATCGAACCTGACTGCCTTCTGTTCCCTGAAGATGAATAACCTCTGCGGCTTAGGGGGTTCAATATGATCTTTTAATTAATAATAAATATCATAATAATGTGATGATACTACTACTACTACTACTACTACTAATGATAATAATAATAATAATATTTTTTTATTATTCATAGTTCACTGCGTTAATTACAGAGAAGGTGGTAAACGTTCCCAGGAAAATCGGTTGGATCGTGCTGTTGGATGGAGCAATAAATCCATAACTGACAATTAGCGGTGACAGTGAGTGTCTTGAAGTGAGATCTCTGACCTTCCAGCATCACACCATCTGACCCTCCTACATCCTATTATCTCTGAGCTACCAGTATCCCCTCTTCTCTAAGTCACCTGCATCCATTTATCTCTCTTCCAGCATTCTCTCATCTCGAATCACCAGCATCCCTTCATCTCTGAGTCATAAGCATCCCCTGAACTCTGAGCCTCCAGGATCTCAACCTTTATGAATCACCAGCGTTCCTTCATCTCTTAGTCACCAGCATCCTTTCATCTCTAAGTCACCAGCATCCGTTTACCTCTGAAGATTCAGCATCCCCTCATCCTCTTATCTCTGAGTCACCATCATTTCCCCCTATCTCTGAGTTACCAGCATCCCCTCCTCTCTGAGCCTCCCAGATATCTTATTTACCAAGATCCTTTTATCTCTATCTGAGCCAACAGCATTTTCTTACATCTGAGCCACCAAGGGACCCTTATCTCAGTCTGAGCTACCGGGATTTTCTCCATCGATGAACAGTCAACGTCCCCTCACCTCTGAGGACAATCACTCTCATATCTGAGGCAGCAGGGTAACCCCACATCTCAGACTGAGCCACCAGCTTCATGCTCATCTGTCAGTGGCACCAGACACTCTCCAGATTAATGCAAAGTGTTCTGATATAGTTGGCTTGTCAGTGATGCTAATTTGTAGCTAAACGCTCTCTGCCTCCTTTCTTCTATAATACTGGGATTACGCTCTCTGTCTTCTAAATCTCTGGCAACTGTCCGTTTTTTTAAACCGTTTTCTAAGCTGCTCATACTTTGTTGTTTCTCGTGAGCATTCATTCTTCCATAGTCTTTTAATGTCTTTTATTGCCTCCTTTCGGATTTGGCCAAAACAGTTTCGGTTATGATTTGGCTTCAGCTGTTATGCCCTTCTGAAATTGTTGCTTAGCTTCTCTTCTCATTCTTACATATATATGTTTCTGACTCTTACATATTTCTGTGTTTTCTTATGTCCTTTACTTTCTATAGATTTTCCACGCTCTTGTGCTGTCGACTTCTTTCGCACATCTTTTATTATATTATGACCACCTTTTGTTCTTATTCTATTTATTCTTTTAGGTATGAAATTTTCCTCTCTCTTTCCTTCCAGCTAGGTACTCCATCATATCATTCGTTGAATTTCTGTCCCACTACGCTATTATAATCAGAAATTTTCTCATCGCTGAATAGTTTGCTCTTCTGAAATTTGGTTTTTTTCCTTCCCATACTGCTATTCTTTCTTCAGTGTTTATTTTCCCAAAGTATTCGATATTCACCACTGCTTGGTCATAGCCTCTTTCTGGCTATTACAAACCCATGTGGCAGATTAAACACTTGTAGTTTCTGGTCAGAAAACTAAGGCAATCAGCATGGCAGAACAAGGACAAGGCAAACACAGCAGGGGTAGATTTCTTTACCAATGTATTCTTT
The DNA here is from genome assembly GCF_026875155.1 of Cherax quadricarinatus. Lineage (NCBI taxonomy): Eukaryota > Metazoa > Arthropoda > Malacostraca > Decapoda > Parastacidae > Cherax > Cherax quadricarinatus. The sequence continues at coordinate 111,645,340 of NC_069399.1, forward strand.
CACCACTTATTTACAATATGTACAATGTTAATAAATTAAGATATCAGAGTATGTAATGGTGTAACCAAGAGCCACTCAAAGGCATGAGTGGACACGACCAGTGTTTGCTGATGTCTGCCACCCAGCCAGGTGCGCAGGTGTGACTTCACATTGGCTGAAGTAGACGGCTTCCACACGAGTGGCAGTTTGAACTGGGCAATAGGCGAAGCACTGGGGCCCCGGAACTGCTTCACTCTGAACTAACAATTCACTGGTCGAGAGGGTATGCCAAATGGTTGTGTGACGAACGTCAAATAAAATGGAACATACTCAGCACACACCACACTGCTACATTGCTTTCTCTCTTGTTGTTTCCTTGAAATCCTGAGACATAAATTTTTAAATCACTATACCTATCGTCAAAATGTCACGTTTGTGGTTCCTATGTGGGTCCCAGTCTATCTTTGTTGTTGAAATCTTCCATGATCAGCAGCTTGTCTTTGGTCATAGATGCTCTTTATGCTGCTTTCTCTATGGTGTCAACATTTGTTCGATCTGAAAATATTAACGTCTAATAATTCTTTTCATCTGTAAATTTTGTATTCTGTAGCGTCCAGTAACTTAGAGAATCACCTTAGCACTGGGACAAAGTGTGCATATTGTTCTATTATTTCTTAGCAAATGATGTCATCTTACTGAGAATTTTCTTAAATTCAGATTCTCAAACCTCAATGCATTATCTGCCACAAAATATTGGAGAACGATATTTTGAAGCCTGAAAACTGTCTGCTCACTTAACTAATCAATACTTCGAGTGTAAGAATAAGAGTAAATATTCAAGCGAAAAGTAGGCTTGTTGAAGGGGTCTGAGACTGACTGAACAAGTCACCTACCTTCCTTGGCAGACTGAAGTAGCCCAAATGGTCTTTGTAAGATATTGGTGGGAAAATTTGTAAAAAATTAAGAAAATTAAAATATCGAGCATAATTCCTAGAACATTTCGGTGTCTTTGATTATGCCCAACGATATTTGTAAGCAGAGTATTGGCAATTTTTTATGTTAAAAATAATGGCGTCATAGATGCTGCGCATTTACGATAGATGTGATATATCAGTACTGTAAGATAGTATCTATATTTCTTTTTAATTTGGGGGGGGGTAGATATATTAAGAAATTGGCAAAGGACTGTGGAATATACTGGTCTCCCAGTATATTCAGAGTGGAATATACTGGTCTCCCAGTATATTCAGAGTGGAATATACTGGTTTCCCAGTATATTCAGAGTGGAATATACTGGTTTCCCAGTATATTCAGAGTGGAATATACTGGTTTCCCAGTATATTCAGAGTGGAATATACTGGTCTCCCAGTATATTCAGAGTGGAATATACTGGTCTCCCAGTATATTCAGAGTGGAATATACTGGTCTCCCAGTATATTCAGAGTGGAATATACTGGTTTCCCAGTATATTCAGAGTGGAATATACTGGTCTCCCAGTATATTCAGAGTGGAATATACTGGTCTCCCAGTATATTCAGAGTGGAATATACTGGTCTCCCAGTATATTCAGAGTGGAATATACTGGTCTCCCAGTATATTCAGAGTGGAATATACTGGTCCCCCAGTATATTCAGAGTGGAATATACTGGTCCCCCAGTATATTCAGAGTGGAATATACTGGTCCCCCAGTATATTCAGAGTGGAATATACTGGTCTCCCAGTATATTCCACAATGACTTTTATGGGTTATCTTAGGTAATTTACACTATGAATGATAATTGCACTTACGTGTACCTGTACCTAAATAATCTAACATTTTCTCAAATTTCTAGCGCATCAAAGCTATTGACTTGCTCAACCTTTTTCTTATAACTAAAATTCACAACCTCAGAACCTTATTCATATTGTGTCAAATAACCTTCTTTACATAGCTCAAAATATTGCTCGGTAAATAAAAATTATTTACTTTTTATAATTTTAGCAATTGTTCCTGGAATTTCTAGAGTATGAGGATTCATGGTTACTATGTTTTGATGCTATTTCGACAGATCTATAACCGTTAGATAGAAGTTTCGTAAAGCTATGCAGTACTGTATATAGTATGGGCCAGTAGGCCTTCTGCAGTTTTCCTCTATTTTTGTATTCGCAAGAATCTCAAAAATAGGTTTTTCGACAATATGACCAAAAATTTATATACTTGCTTATGAATCATATTAATTTTTTTGCATGGAATGTCATGTAGCCATTTTTTTAAATGATTTTTTAAATAACGTTTAAATTTAACATTAAAGTATTTTTTATTTCTCATTTGATTTAAAAAAAAATTCAAGGCCCTTTAGTGAAACAAAATCATTAAATTTCTCAAATTCTGATAAATTAACCTCTTTTGCAGTCTTTATTTATTGCAGTTTTGGATAAAAAGTTGCCATAAAAAAATGTTTTTTTTTTATTTTTTGTCAGTCAATCTCCAGGCAACTTCTAGCGTATCATCCCCACGTATAAACTATTTTTTCAGTGAAAAATCTCATAACAATCGAAGAATTTTTCTAAAAAATGTTTACTGGAGGGAATTGGTCCCTTGAAGCTGTTGATGCGGCCACATACGTACCTCGTCCATCAAATAAGAAGAGTCGAACATCCGAAGAGGATCTCATGTGTGATTCTGATGTGATATCAGTGAGGTCAGAATCGAATGTGGTACACATTCACTTTATTGAGATGTTCAACGATTTCAACAGTCATATTTTAAGTGAGATCACGAAAAATTATTTTAAGCCGTACAGGATGATTCAATCTGTCTGGATGTTCCAAGTTGCATATGTCTGCTGCATAGTGGGAACTTATGTGAAGGAATATCTTTTATGCTTCTGAGGCTCTGGAGAAGACTGAAGATAACATATATGACTTTCGAAAGGGTTATACGTTCTTTCTCACTCACTCACTAACTAATTTAGGAATGACTTGCAGCTGTGTGCACAAACGGAGCACCTGTAAAGACGATATAATTATAGAGTGCAACATCTCGAAATGGTTTAACACTAAGTGCAGGTAGATCGAACCCCTATATTAGTCTCAGTGCTCAGTGATGTTGTATATGTTATAAAATGCATCCAGGGCCAATGAAATCACCCATTAAAATCTTCAAAGCATTTGGTGAAGCTGATTCAGAGTTCCCCGTACTATTATACCTAAAAAAAGTCAGGTGATTGTCGACAGAAAATCTGCTTGACGAGGACACAAGAGAAATGCTACTGCGATGACAAAGAAAAAATATCAACACTCATGACCGGACAATTCTCTCTGTCTTTGCCTCTTCGATGTTTTTATTCAACTGAAACTCAGCTGGAGTCTTCATCAGCTTGTTATGAGAGTATTGCAGGCGAACAATCACAATGGGTGCTTTTGAAGTTGTAATTGTGTTAGAGGATACTGGCAAACACAAAAAACGTCTCGATGTTCTTATGGATCGCTACGAGTTCACCTTTGAAAGCGCACTCGCTGCATATTGTGATACGATTTCACATTTGACTGCACTTCAGATATATATAGCCAAAATATATTTCCAAGCTGTGGTGGGGAGAAAGCGTAGTTGTTGAATCAATTCAACATTGGACATGATGCTATACAAGATGAGAGTCAGGTGCAAACAAAAAAAACTTAATTAAATGATCTGAAGATTCACTGGGCGTAAATAACACTCAACAGATTCTGTATTGTTCAACGAGACGTATTTCCGATTCTAGCAAAAATTAGAACCAGGACTTATTGTTCTATTTACCACCACGAACCAATTTATATCTTAAATCTCCACCCTTGCTTTTTAAAAAAAGTAAACTGAAGTTACTTAAAAAAAAGAAAAGAAAAAAAAACGGATGAAATATGTCGTGTTTACTTAACTAAATCATGAAAACATTTGCTAGTAACTTTAAGTCTCAGTCTCCCTTATGACAGTTGCTTGTCTCAGAATGTTATATTTTATATTTTTGAGTTACCTAGAGTCTACCTGAAGGTTGTTCTGGAGATCAACGCCCCAGCGGCCCGATATATGACCAGGCTTCCCGGTGAATCAGGGCCTGATCAACCAGGCTGTTACTGATGGTCGCACGCAATCCAACGTGCGAACCACAGACCGTCTGGTCTGGCACTGACTTTAGGTTTCTATCCAGTTTCATCTTTGAGACTGCCATGGACTATTGGTAATCCCCCTTATGCATGATAGAAGGCTGTTGAACAATCTTGGTCCCAGGACACTTATAGTATTTCCTTTTAGTGTTCTCACAGCATTCCTGCTTTTAATTAAGTATATTTTACACGGTCTGTCCATTATTTTGTTTCAGTAGGGAGTGATTTTTATATTCAGGTTGTGAACCAGTCCCTCTGGATTTTCCAAGTGTAAATTATGATGTATTTTTCCTATCTGCGTATCAAGGAGTGCAGGTCAAGGGAATTCAAATGTTCCCAACAACAAAGGTGCTAGACCGAACTTATACATGCAGAGAAGGTTCTCTGATCATTCTCGACTAAGGCAGTTAATGTACAGTAGTATTCCAACCTAGAGAGAACAAGGGACTTAAAGAGAATCATCATTGCCATGGCTTCCTTTGTCCTGAAGGTTCTTATTATCCATCCTATCATTTTCCTCGTAGTTGTGATAATGACGCTGTTGTGATCCTTGAAAGTGAGATCCCTTGATATAATCACTGCTAAGTCCTTCGTATTAGATTTTTGCTCGATTGTGTGGTTAAAACTTGTTTTATACTCCTTTGTAATTTTTATTTTCTCAAGTTTTTCTTACTGAGTGACTGAAATTTGCCCTCAATGAAAATCGTTTTGTTTTCTGCGGCCCACTGGAAGAACTGGTTTATGTCCACTTGGATAATTACAGTGTACTCAATGGATAACTCTCTCAGGCAAATTCTAGTATCGTCTGCAAACGAAAACACAGCGGCATTATTTACATTTCTGTCTGTCAGATATGAGGATGAAGAAAAAGATGGCGGAACAAAGCTTTTCACTGTGGGAACCTCCAACTTAACTCTATTTACAATTACTCTGTTCTATTGGCTAAAAAGTTAAAGATCCATCTGCCCATTTTTCCAGTTATTCCTTTATCATGCATTTTGTGCTATATTACACTATAATCGCACTTGTCAAAGCTTTTGCAAATACTCTGTATATTACATCTGCATTCTGAATGTCATCCAGTGCATCCAAGACCAGGACCATGTTAGAGAGGCGGGAGCGACCTGCTCTACACCCACGCTGGCCTGGGTTGTGCAGTTGTTGGGAACTTAAAAAGTTGGCGATCATGATTTATAAAACTCTTTCAAAGATTTTTATACTATGTAATGTTTGAGCTATCGGCCTATAATTTTTTACTGTTGCTTTCTTGGCACGTTTGTAGAGTGTTGTATATCTGTTGTTTTTAGCGACTGTGGGGGTGATCGTGTCTAAGCTTTCTCTTCATAGCGTTCTTATGACATACAATAGGGGTTTCTTGCAGTACTTGAAGAACACGGTGTTCCACGAGTCTGGGCTTGGGGCAGAGTGCATAGACATTGGACGTGTTGTCAATAGCTTTTTCAAAGTCTATTGAAGTTAGGGCTGTGTCAGTAATCTGGCATATAATGACAACGTTTTAAGGCTCGTTCATGTAAAATTAATTCGGGGTGTTGGTATTTAGTTTGATTAATGGCTCACTAAACACAGAGTCATACTAAGACTTTAGTATCTCATTTGTGTGTTGTCGTCTATGTAAGTCCCTTGTTTGAGCAACGGCCCAACACTAGATGTGGTTTTTGCCTTGTTTTTGACATACGAAAACAATTATTTTGGATTTCATCAATTTTATTAATTGATTTTAGGCCCTGTGTCTCCTAGATCCTGTATAATTCATTTAACCTAATTTTAATATTTTCTAATTCCCTAGTCAGTGCTTCCTTCCGCATTTCAGATAGTTTAATACTCTTGAGAAGCTCTGTGATTCTTTACCTTCAATGCAGAGGGAGCATCTCACTTCTTTTTCCACAAGGAAATGCGCCTTGAGTATACTTCAGCTGTATACTTCATGCATCCAACACACTGGTTCAGATCTATATTATTTAAGATATCTTCCCAACTTACTAAAATCATTCTTCCTAAATGTTACACATAGCCAGAAGAAATACAAATTCATTCTTTTGTTTTTTTCTGAACACTTTTTCAAAATCATGCCATGATTACATTTTAATTCTGATTTTAATTCTGATTTTATTTGCTCGTATATTGATATAGTTCAACAAATGCACTGTCGAGGATAAACGTATCTGCGTTGATAATCGTATTACTAAAATCGTGTTGAAATTCGAATTTTGTAGCAAAGTAGTTCTTTATTTTCACGTAAATTAATAAAGAAAGTGTTGGATTTGTATCTGGTTTACCCAACACATTTGCATCAAGCTTAAGTGTATTACCGAGAGTGCGGCCCTTCAATTACAGGAGTGCTAGACACCTGGGAAAATGGTAGGAGGAGAGGTGGAAATTAGAGTAATGGACAGATAAAGGTTGGAACTTAAGTTGTAAACAGACATATTTAGAATTTCACTTTTCACATATCTGAAGGATAGTTGGAACCTCATGTTGCAAGTGACTGCATTTATGTGATCATCTCGTCAGAATATTTTTCGATTAATTGCTCTTGGATTCTTTTGTTCAAAGCTTTCATCACCTTCGTCATTCTTCATGTGGACTGATATCGCTGTCTATCATATCTATTACACGGTGCTAAACAACGTTAAATGCCGTCATCCACAAACCTTACAGTTTCTCTTCAGAATCTTCATAATGTATATTGTAACCACCAAAAAGCAGCTGTTTGGTGTTTTTTTTCCTTTTGGGAAACCCTAACTGATGATATATTCCAATAAGGATATTTTCCTCTTAGCTACGATGACTGTTTTTTTTTTTTAAATAAAATTTTTCATCTGTAATATTCTTGCTTTTCATTCCTTTTATATTTTGTAGTTTTCAAATTAATCATCCACAAAGAGTTAATAAAAGTTTAGAAATTAGAATGCTACTTAGCCATTCCTTTTTTTTTTTTTTTTTTTTTTTTTTTTATGAATAGTTTTCCAGAGTCATTGTAGGTTAATAAATTTTATATGCAGGATTTTTGCTGGTCTAAAAATTTTTGTTTTCCAGAAGGAGTATAAGACCTTGAGTGCATTATTGTCTTCCATAAATAAAGTAACTATTTTCCAAATACTTTATCCGAATTTCTTAAATATTTTTGCACAAGTTTTTAAAACATCTCTTGTCAGTAATGTTAATTTTCCTCATAAAACATTTTTATAATTTTAAATTTGTCCTTTACTTTATCTGGAGAAAATGCCTAAAAGATTTTTTTATTGCAGATAGTTTATATTTACTGCATATTCTTTTAAAAACCCATGGGCCTAGTGCCTCGTTTTGTCTATATTGACGGTGTCCCGTAGTTCGATCGCTAGCGCACTCGGCTCACACACTGACGTCTGGGGTTCGAATCTCCTCCGGTACGGCTGGAAAATATTAGGGACGTGTTTCCATAAGATACCTGCTGTCCTGTCCCTGTTCACCCATCAGTTTAAAATGAGTACCTGGGTGTTAGTCGACTGGTGTGGGTTGCATCCTGGGACAAAACTTGTAGTAAATGAAGATATTATTATTATTATTATTATTATTATTATTATTATTATTATTATTATTATTATTATTATCAAACAGTACACTATTGGGATAAAAATTTAGTCCATTTCAACTGGATGCTATGTGATCGAGTTATTATTTGAAGATTTAATTATGATGTGGTACAAGAGCTTGTTGTCCTTGGGTCTTTGTATTTTGACTGCATACTTTGTCTATAGACTGTATATATGCTCCTTGTTGTCCATCTCTGTGAGAATTGACAAAGTCCCTAGTTGATGAAACGTCTCAATAAAATGCCACTGTGCCTTATTAACATGTCGCTTATTGGCTAGACATCTCAAAATCACCAGTTCTTCAGCTGCCTCCAATACAGAGATGAACATTTGTTTACCTGGAGTTTACCTGGAGAGAGTTCCGGGGGTCAACGCCCCCGCGGCCCGGTCTGTGACCAGGCCTCCATTTTTACAATGACTGGAATGTTATTTTTTGATGGTATAGTATACAGTTTGAATATTTCCTGATTTACCACGACTTTACGAAATAAGCACACCGAGCAACTAAAGAATATGGTAGATTGAAATGATCCAGGTCATGTTGCAGCAGTTATGGGATGTGCAATCGCTGAACAATAGTTCTTTATTTTTTCTTTTATTTGGAATTTTATTTAAAAAAAAAAAACTGAACCCAAAATAAAGCTGATAAGCTCAAGCCTACACCCACGACACAAACAACTGTTGGTCCCTTTTCCATCCTTGCAAACAAGACTTCGTCTCCATTTATGTTGACTATTTTTGCTTTCATTGTTTTCCATTACTTCTGGTAAATGTTATTCAAGTTTCCTCATCAAGTCCCACAGGGAGAACTTGAATTCTTCAAACTCAGCAATGAATGTAGAAGGAATGTGTTGATTCTGTGGTCATTCTAGATTTAAAGTTGTTGATGGGTAACATTTGCCATGATAACGCATCTCCTCTACATTCTCTTATTCCACTCATCATTTCTTTGTTTAGCATCGTCAAGTATTTTGTCTTTCCTGGTCAGGATACGAGCGTCACATAAAGCTTTAAATTTATTCACTGTTTTTTTCTTTTCTGCTGCAATTTCACATTTTCACCACAAAACAAACAGTTCTTAAAATCAATTCATTCCTGGGACCACAAAGTACAATTTTCTTTAATGCACTTCGTGTCTGCAAACTATGCATTTCGTTGGTGTGCAGTGTATTTAAAAGCTTAAAATTGCCATTTTTTCGTATTTCACTCAAAAGTCTCAAGATGTGAACACCATCTTTAACAACCAGTTTTTTTTGGGTTTGCAATAGAAATAACTACTTGTTGATGCCATCTCCAAATACTTAAGTTTCGTTTCTCTCACAAATTTTCAGTGACACTGAAAAAGTCAGGATTTAAAAGAAAAAAAAATGAACAAAAACATTTTTTTTTCAATCCAAATAGAGAATTTCCCGCTCTAAATCTTCATTCATATCTATGAAGTGAGACAAAAAAAAAAACTGAGCTTTAGTAGCAAAAAATCACGCAACTTGTTCAGACTCATCCTTCACTTCCGATCTGGGTGACACAGAAATGATTGCATCAAAAGCAAATATAAGCACAGAATTTTTTTTTTATAATTACCTTCTGATTTATCTCATGATATAAGCTTTTCAAGTCATATGCATCGTTTTCCAAATAACGACAAAAAAATATGACGAAAGTCCCCCATTCGGTGAGGGTGTGGGGTGAGAGAAACGGGAGGCTACTGCTGTTTCCTGTGTTTCAGGAAAATTGACTGGACAGTGACCACTTTGGGTGGAATTTAAGGCAGTTCTTATTTTAAGAGAACTTTTTGTCACTTAGGGACGAAAGCATTATTTCACACCTGATTAGATTTCACATAGTTTGCTTTCATGTTGCTGCGAAATCGTCGAGACGTAATAAAAACTGTTCGACAAACCCACATGAGTGTTTACTCTCCCCACCATTGTTCTCGTCTTTTGTTTGCTTGTTTAATTTTGTCTGTTTTAGAAAGGAAATGCCTAATTAACTGTTTTTTAAGTTCTGCCGGTCTTTCACCTCTATTGCTTTTCCCTCCTCTCTCTTTTACAGAGGGTTTCACAAGATTACGTTTAGGGTTCCTAACATTATTTACAAACTAATGGATGTTACCTACATCTCTCTCTCTCTCTCTCTCTCTCTCTCTCTCTCTCTCTCTCTCTCTCTCTCTCTCTCTCTCTCTCTCTCTCTCTCTCTCTCTCTCTCTTTCTCTCTATTACATACTTGGTTGAATATTTGTTAACGATATTAATATTGCGTTGTCCACTACCTGGAATCCATTACTCCAAATAACCTTGTCTTTATTATTACTGCTTGATATAATATTATTGATACAATGCTCTCATATAAGATAAAATAATAAACAATACAAATAAATAAAAAAAGAGAAACATATAAAATAAATATTAATAATTGCATATAAAATAAAAAAATAATATACAGGGAGATACAGTCTTCAACATTACTAACAAGTATACACACTCAGAGGTGTGTATACTTGTTAGTCTTTCAGTTTATATACTGATAGTTTATTTTGTTCCTTTTTAAGGAGGTGAACAGGTAATTATGCAGTTTTAATGAACCTTGTGTTGTTGTTAGTCTTGAAACCCCATTAAGCAATGAACTATCAAGGATACATATACCCTGGATTGTATGACACATATACCCTGGTTTGTATGACACATATACTCTGGTTTGTATGACACATATACCCTGGTTTGTATGACACATATACTCTGGTTTGTATGATACATATACCCTGGTTTGTATGATACATATACCCTGGTTTGTATGACACATATACCCTGGTTTGTATGACACATATACCCTGGTTTGTATGATACATATACCCTGGTTTGTATGACACATATACCCTGGTTTGTATGATACATATACCCTGGTTTGTATGATACATATACCCTGGTTTGTATGATACATATACCCTGGTTTGTATGATACATATACCCTGGTTTTTATGATACATATACCCTGGTTTGTATGATACATATACCCTGGTTTGTATGATACATATACCCTGGTTTGTATGATACATATACCCTGGTTTGTATGATACATATGCCCTGGTTTGTATGATACATATACTCTGGTTTGTATGATACATATACCCTGGTTTGTATGATACATATACCCTGGTTTGTATGACACATATAAATCTGGTTTGTATGATACATATACCCTGGTTTGTATGATACATATACTCTGGTTTGTATGATACATATACCATGGTTTGTATGATACATATACTCTGGTTTGTATGATACATATACCCTGGTTTGTATGACACATATACCCTGGTTTGTATGATACATATACCCTGGTTTGTATGATACATATACCCTGGTTTGTATGATACATATACCCTGGTTTGTATGATACATATACCCTGGTTTGTATGATACATATACCCTGGTTTGTATGATACATACACCCTGGTTTGTATGATACATATACCCTGGTTTGTATGATACATATACCCTGGTTTGTATGACACATATACTCTGGTTTGTATGATACATATACCCTGGTTTGTATGATACATATACCCTGGTTTGTATGATACATATACCCTGGTTTGTATGATACATATACCCTGGTTTGTATGACACATATACTCTGGTTTGTATGATACATATACCCTGGTTTGTATGATACATATACTCTGGTTTGTATGATACATATACCCTGGTTTGTATGACACATATACCCTGGTTTGTATGATACATATACCCTGGTTTGTGTGATACATATACCCTGGTTTGTATGATACATATACCCTGGTTTGTATGACAAATATACTCTGGTTTGTATGATACATATACCCTGGTTTGTATGATACATATACTCTGGTTTGTATGATACATATACCCTGGTTTGTATGATACATATACCCTGGTTTGTATGATACATATACCCTGGTTTGTATGATACATATACCCTGGTTTGTATGATACATATACCCTGGTTTGTATGATACATATCCCTGGTTTGTATGATACATATACCCTGGTTTGTATGATACATATACCCTGGTTTGTATGATACATATACCCTGGTTTGTATGATACATATACCCTGGTTTGTATGATAACATATACCCTGGTTTGTATGATACATATACCCTGGTTTGTATGATACATATACCCTGGTTTGTATGATACATATACCCTGGTTTGTATGACACATATACCCTGGTTTGTATGATACATATACCCTGGTTTGTATGATACATATACCCTGGTTTGTATGATACATATACCCTGGTTTGTATGATACATATACCCTGGTTTGTATGATACATATACTCTGGTTTGAATGATACATATACCCTGGTTTGTATGATACATATACCCTGGTTTGTATGATACATATACCCTGGTTTGTATGATACATATACCTTGGTTTGTATGATACATATACCCTGGTTTGTATGATACATATACCCTGGTTTGTATGATACATATACCCTGGTTTGTATGACACATATACTCTGGTTTGTATGATACATATACCCTGGTTTGTATGATACATATACCCTGGTTTGTATGATACATATACCCTGGTTTGTATGATACATATACCCTGGTTTGTATGATACATATACCCTGGTTTGTTTTGATACATATACCCTGGTTTGTATGATACAATATAACCCTGGTTTGTATGATACATATACCCTGGTTTGTATGATACATATACCCTGGTTTGTATGATACATATACTCTGGTTTATATGATACATATACCCTGGTTTGTATGATACATATACCCTGGTTTGTATGACACATACACCCTGGTTTGTATGATACATATACTCTGGTTTGTATGATACATATACCCTGGTTTGTATGATACATATACCCTGGTTTGTATGATACATATACCCTGGTTTGTATGATACATATACCCTGGTTTGTATGATACATATACCCTGGTTTGTATGATACATATACCCTGGTTTGTATGATACATATACCCTGGTTTGTATGATACATATACCCTGGTTTGTATGATACATATACCCTGGTTTGTATGATACATATACCCTGGTTTTGTATGATACATATACCCTGGTTTGTATGATACATATACTCTGGTTTGTATGATACATATACCCTGGTTTGTATGATACATATACCCTGGTTTGTATGACACATATACCCTGGTTTGTATGATACATATACTCTGGGTTGTATGATACATATACCCTGGTTTGTATGATACATATACCCTGGTTTGTATGATACATATACCCTGGTTTGTATGATACATATACCCTGGTTTGTATGATACATATACTCTGGTTTGTATGATACATATACTCTGGTTTGTATGATACATATACCCTGGTTTGTATGATACATATACCCTGGTTTGTATGATACATATACCCTGGTTTGTATGATACATATACCCTGGTTTGTATGACACATATACCCTGGTTTGTATGATACATATACTCTGGTTTGTATGAAACATATACCCTGGTTTGTATGATACATATACCCTGGTTTGTATGACACATATACTCTGGTTTGTATGATACATATACCCTGGTTTGTATGATACATATACCCTGGTTTGTATGATACATATACCCTGGTTTGTATGACACATATACCCTGGTTTGTATGACACATATACCCTGGTTTGTATGATACATATACCCTGGTTTGTATGATACATATACCCTGGTTTGTATGATACATATACCCTGGTTTGTATGATACATATACCCTGGTTTGTATGGTACATATACCCTGGTTTGTATGATACATATACCCTGGTTTTTATGATACATATACCCTGGTTTGTATGATACATATACCCTGGTTTTTATGATACATATACCCTGGTTTTATGATACATATACCCTGGTTTGTATGATACATATGCCCTGGTTTGTATGATACATATACTCTGGTTTGTATGATACATATACCCTGGTTTGTATGATACATATACCCTGGTTTGTATGACACATATACTCTGGTTTGTATGATACATATACCCTGGTTTGTATGATACATATACTCTGGTTTGTATGATACATATACCCTGGTTTGTATGATACATATACTCTGGTTTGTATGATACATATACCCTGGTTTGTATGACACATATACCCTGGTTTGTATGGTACATATACCCTGGTTTGTATGATACATATACCCTGGTTTGTATGATACATATACCCTTGTTTGTATGATACATATACCCTGGTTTGTATGATACATATACCCTGGTTTGTATGATACATATACCCTGGTTTGTATGATACATATACCCTGGTTTGTATGATACATATACACTGGTTTGTATGATACATATACCCTGGTTTGTATGACACATATACTCTGGTTTGTATGATACATATACCCTGGTTTGTATGATACATATACCCTGGTTTGTATGATACATATACCCTGGTTTGTATGATACATATACCCTGGTTTGTATGACACATATACTCTTGTTTGTATGATACATATACCCTGGTTTGTATGATACATATACTCTGGTTTGTATGATACATATACCCTGGTTTGTATGACACATATACCCTGGTTTGTATGATACATATACCCTGGTTTGTATGATACATATACCCTGGTTTGTATGATACATATACCCTGGTTTGTATGACACATATACTCTGGTTTGTATGATACATATACCCTGGTTTGTATGATACATATACTCTGGTTTGTATGACACATATACCCTGGTTTGTATGATACATATACCCTGGTTTGTATGATACATATACCCTGGTTTGTATGATACATATACCCTGGTTTGTATGATACATATACCCTGGTTTGTATGAACATATACCCTGGTTTGTATGATACATATACTCTGGTTTGTATGATACATATACCCTGGTTTGTATGATACATATACCCTGGTTTGTATGATACATATACCCTGGTTTGTATGATACATATACCTCTGTTTTTTATGATACATATACCTGGTTTGTATGATACATATACCCTGGTTTGTATGACACATATACCCCTGTGTTTGTATGATACATATACCCTGGTTTGTATGAACATATACTCTGGTTTGTATGATACATATACCTGGTTTGTATGATACATATACCCTGGTTTGTATGACACATATACCCTGGTTTGTATGATACATATACCCTGGTTTGTATGATACATATACCTGGTTTGTATGATACATATACCCTGGTTTGTATGATACATATACCCTGGTTTGTATGTACAATACTCTGGTTTGTATGATACATATACCCTGGTTTTATGAACATATACCTGTTGTATGATACATATACCCTGGTTTGTATGATACATATACTCTGGTTTGTATGATACATATACCCTGGTTTGTATGATACATATACCCTGGTTTGTATGATACATATACCTGGTTTGTATGATACATATACCCTGGTTTGTATGATACATATACTCTGGTTTGTATGATACATATACCCTGGTTTGTATGATACATATACCCTGGTTTGTATGAACATATACCCTGGTTGGTTTGTATGATACATATACCCTGGTTTGTATGATACATATACCCTGGTTTGTATGATACATATACTCTGGTTTGTATGATACATATACCCTGGTTTGTATGATACATATACCCTGGTTTGTATGACACATATACCCTGGTTTGTATGATACATATACCCTGGTTTGTATGATACATATACCCTGGTTTGTATGATACATATACCCTGGTTTGTATGATACATATACCGTGGTTTGTATGATACATATACCCTGGTTTGTATGATACATATACCCTGGTTTGTATGACACATATACCCTGGTTTGTATGATACATATACCCTGGTTTGTATGACACATATACCCTGGTTTGTATGATACATATACTCTGGTTTGTATGATACATATACCCTGGTTTGTATGATACATATACCCTGGTTTGTATGATACATATACCCTGGTTTGTATGATACATATACTCTGTTTTGTATGTATCTCAGTGATGATAATATATTTGTTGATACTTTATACCTTGTTTGTTAAGATTCTATACTCTGGTTTTAGATACATTAAACCCTTTTAAAGATACAAACAAATACATATACCTGTGCACTAATGAAACAATACCATTGTTGCACCTAACCTAAAATCAATGGTTGATGATACATAATACCTGGTGCATAAACATAAAACCTGTTGTACCTAAAAATAACCTGGCTTTGCATAGATACATATACCTGGTCTGTGTACCTAAACCATTTTCATATACAATCCGGTAATTACATATACCCTTCTTAACAACAAACGTTGTAAAAAAATGTATGAACAGATAGGATTATGTATTATACATTACTTGTTTGTAGAAAACATATACGCCTGGTAGGATACATAGCCGGGTAACACACATACCCTGTTTTTAGGAACATACCCGGGTAACATATACATGCCAACTGTGAGATACATAGCCTGGGGAACAATAATGAACCATACTCGTTTGATGATAGCACCGGGTTTTAAGATACATGTCCCTGGTTTTAGAACATATCCGGTGTGAACATACACCCTGGTGATGAACACCGGTTTGGATACAATATCCCTGTGAGAACATAACCGGGTGAACAATACCCTGGCCAATGTGAGATATATCTCTAGTAGATAATAACCAGTTTACATCTCAGTATAACCTGTTACCATAACCCGGGTGTATGACTACAAACCCGGTCTTGAGATACAAACGGTATGATCATATACTGGTTGAGCTGAAAATAATTTGTTGATACAAACCGGTTTGAATGAAAGCTTACCCTGGTTTGTTGACCTTATCCGTTTGTATGAACATATACCCTGGTATAACAATATGGTTAGTATGAAGATATACCCTGGTTGTATGATACAATCCCTGTTGTTGGATCATATACTGTTTGTATGTACATAATGATGTTTGCAACCCAACTATGGTCAGTATGACAATACCCCTGGTTGTATCCATTCCCTGTTTGTATGACATATACCTGATTGTCGTTAATTCCCTACGTACACTACCCCGGTTTGAAATGATCTCAATATCATTTGTGAACATTAATTCAGATTTGCATCAAATATACTCTGGTTAGCCAATACTAACCTGGTTTGATATCATCCCTGGTTTGATACCATATACTGGGTTTTATGAATCTTACCCTAGGTTTGGTATGATAATATACCCTGGTTTGTATGATAATATACTCTGTTTGTATGATACATATACCTGGTTTGTATGATACATATACTCTGGTTTGTATGATACATATACCCTGGTTTGTATGATACATATACCCTCGTTTGTATGATACATATACCCTGGTTTGTAGATACATATACCCTGGTTTGTATGATACATATACCCTGGTTTGTATGATACATATACTCTGGTTTGTATGATACATATACCCTGGTTGTATGATACATATACCCTGGTTTGTATGACACATATACCCTGGTTTGTATGATACATATACCCTGGTTTGTATGATACATATACCCTGGTTTGTATGATACATATACCCTGGTTTGTATGATACATATACCGTGGTTTGTATGATACATATACCCTGGTTTGTATGATACATATACCCTGGTTTGTATGACACATATACCCTGGTTTGTATGATACATATACCCTGGTTTGTATGACACATATACCCTGGTTTGTATGATACATATACTCTGGTTTGTATGATACATATACCCTGGTTTGTATGATACATATACCCTGGTTTGTATGATACATATACCCTGGTTTGTATGATACATATACTCTGGTTTGTATGTATCTCAGTGTGTATATATTGTTTACTTTTATTCTTGTTGAATGATTAAAGTATTCTTAACTTGTGGTGTTAAAGTAACATTAACCCTTAATGATACTCAAAAAATCAATAGGCTGTGCACCTAAAAAATCAATAGGCTGTGCACCTAAAAAATCAATAGGCTGTGCACCTAAAAAATCAATAGGCTGTGCACCTAAAAAATCAATAGGCTGTGCACCTAAAAAATCAATAGGCTGTGCACCTAAAAAATCAAAATTATCATTACAAATTGGTAATTACTTTACCTTCTTAACAACAACGAAAAAAATGGAGACCCAGATAGGAGACTCTCTTATCTTCTTGTTTATGGAGAAAATATCGCCAATGAGGAAGCAGCCGGGGAACAATACATGGCCAACTGTGAGGAAGCAGCCGGGTAACAATACATGGCCAACTGTGAGGAAGCAGCCGGGGAACAATACATGACCAACTGTGAGGAAGCAGCCGGGTAACAATACATGGCCAACTGTGAGGAAGCAGCCGGGGAACAATACATGGCCAACTGTGAGGAAGCAGCCGGGGAACAATACATGGCCAACTGTGAGGAAGCAGCCGGGGAACAATACATGGCCAACTGTGAGGATCTCAGTAGTAGTAACCAGTTACCAGTCTCAGTAGTAACCAGTTACCAGTAACCGTCCGTTGACTCAACGACCAACCGTCTTGAGTCACGGTCTTCATATTGTGCTGAGCTGACTAATTTTAACAAAACGTCTGCAATGCCAAAGCTTGATCAAAGGTTTGTTGGTCCTTATCGAGTAGTTGAACATATCACTGGAAACAAGTATAAGGTTAGAGAGATTAGTACTGGTCAGTATAAAGAATCGCATTTGGATCATATGAAGTTAGTATGTGATGATAATGATGTTCCAACCCAGACTAATGTGACAGACTCTGACAATCCTCCTGATCCTGTACTCTCTTCCTCTGATACTCAGTCTGACGATCAACCTGAATGTCGTTATTCCCTACGTACACGACAGGTATTGAGAAATCCTCAAGTATCATTTGTAACTTCCAATTCAGATTTGCCTCAAATACAGCATGAGTTAGCCAATGCTACAGAGTTTGATCCTCCCAGAGATGACACCCATTCTGCATATGCCAATCTTACCCTAGCAGAGTTGGGGTTAAATGTAAATAACCTGTATAGATGAATAATTAAAGTATCAACTTATCAGTATTCAAGAATTTTTTTTTGTGTTCATGTTCTCTCCGCATTCTGAGAGTTAACAGTCTAGATTTGCGTGCACCGAATCTGCCTTTCTGTTAAACACTCTTTCTTTGTATATATTCCTTCCTCAGAATCCGTAGATCACATGAGTACAGATCGATCGATCAAAATTTTTGTTTTTATCACTTGTAATCTCAATGTTGAGTTCGTTGTTCATTTGTTGAGTTTTAAGTTGTACTATAGTATACCTTGCATTGCATTACAGTTTCAGTTACGTAAGCTTTCATTCCAATGTTCTACTTATGTATCTATAATGTTCATGTTGTGTACTTTGACATTGTATAGAATCAGCCCAAGCCGTATACCTGCCATCTCTAGTTTGTATTAGTTGTATGTCGGGACGACATACGTTAGCGTCGCCGAGCTCTCAGTAGTAGTAACCAGTTACCAGTCTCAGTAGTAACCAGTTACCAGTAACCGTCCGTTGACTCAACGACCAACCGTCTTGAGTCACGGTCTTCATATTGTGCTGAGCTGACACTATTTCAAAACACCCACTATGGGGTACTGGCCAGCCGCCTAGCCAGTTTTACGAGTGTAACCAAGGAGATAGGTACGGCTGGCAAGAGCTCTGTCCACATAACAGTAATTATACGTATAACAGCCTACGTGAGTATTTCTACCCTAATCCACGTATCGAACTCCCACATGATAAGGAAGCAGCCGGGGAACAATACATGGCCAACTGTGAGGAAGCAGCCGGGTAACAATATATGGCCAACTGTGAGGAAGCAGCCGGGGAACAATATATGGCCAACTGTGAGGAAGCAGCCGGGTAACAATACATGGCCAACTGTGAGGAAGCAGCCGGGTCACAATTTATGGCCAACTGTGAGGAAGCAGCCGGGTAACAATATATGGCCAACTGTGAGGAAGCAGCCGGGTAACAATACATGGCCAACTGTGAGGAAGCAGCCGGGGAACAATACATGGACAACTGTGAGGAAGCAGCCGGGTAACAATATATGGCCAACTGTGAGGAAGCAGCCCGGTAACAATTTATGGCCAACTGTGAGGAAGCAGCCGGGTAACAATATATGGCCAACTGTGAGGAAGCAGCCGGGTAACAATTTATGGCCAACAGTGAGGAAGCAGCCGGGTCACAATACATGGCCAACTGTGAGGAAGCAGCCGGGAAACAATTTATGGCCAACTGTGAGGAAGCAGCCGGGTAACAATATATGGCCAACTGTGAGGAAGCAGCCGGGTCACAATACATGGCCAACTGTGAGGAAGCAGCCGGGTAACAATTCATGGCCAACAGTGAGGAAGCAGCCGGATCACAATACATGGCCAACTGTGAGGAAGAATCCGGGTAACAATACATGGCCAACTGTGAGGAAGCAGCCGGGTAACAATTCATGGCCAACACTGAGGAAGCAGCCAGGTCACAATACATGGCCAACTGTGAGGAAGCAGCCGGGTAACAATACATGGCCAACTGTGAGGAAGCAGCCGGGTAACAATATATGGCCAACTGTGAGGAAGCAGCCGGGTAAAATATAGGCCAACGTGGGAGCAGCCGGTAACAATACATGGCCAACTGTGAGGAAGCAGCCGGGGAACAATACATGGCCAACTGTGAGGAAGCAGCCGGGTAACAATACATGGCCAACTGTGAGGAAGCAGCCGGGTAACAATTTATGGCCAACTGTGAGGAAGCAGCCGGGTAACAATATATGGCCAACTGTGAGGAAGCAGCCGGGTAACAATTTATGGCCAACAGTGAGGAAGCAGCCGGGTCACAATACATGGCCAACTGTGAGGAAGCAGCCGGGAAACAATTTATGGCCAACTGTGAGGAAGCAGCCGGGTAACAATATATGGCCAACTGTGAGGAAGCAGCCGGGTCACAATACATGGCCAACTGTGAGGAAGCAGCCGGGTAACAATACATGGCCAACTGTGAGGAAGCAGCCGGGTAACAATTCATGGCCAACACTGAGGAAGCAGCCAGGTCACAATACATGGCCAACTGTGAGGAAGCAGCCGGGTAACAATACATGGCCAACTGTGAGGAAGCAGCCGGGTAACAATACATGGCCAACAGTGAGGAAGCAGCCGGGTAACAATTCATGGCCAACACTGAGGAAGCAGCCGGGTCACAATACATGACCAACTGTGAGGAAGCAGCCGGGTAACAATACATGGCCAACTGTGAGGAAGCAGCCGGGTAACAATTCATGGCCAACAGTGAGGAAGCAGCCTGGTCACAATACATGGCCAACTGTGAGGAAGCAGCCGGGTAACAATTCATGGCCAACAGTGAGGAAGCAGCCGGGTCACAATACATGGCCAACTTTGAGGAAGCAGCCGGGTAACAATATATGGCCAACTGTGAGGAAGCAGCCGGGTAACAATATATGGCCAACTGTGAGGAAGCAGCCGGGTAATAATATATGGCACAATGTGAGGAAGCAGCCGGGTAACAATATATGGCACACTGTAAGGAAGCAGCCGGATAATAATATATGGTACAATGTGAGGAAGCAGCCGGGTAACAATACATGGCAAACTGTGAGGAAGCAGCCGGGTAACAATATATGGCACACTGTAAGGAAGCAGCCGGGTAACAATACATGGCCAACAGTGAGGAAGCAGCCGGGTAACAATATATGGCACACTGTGAGGAAGCAGCCGTGTAACAATATATGGCACACTGTAAGGAAGCAGCCGGGTAACAATACATGGCCAACAGTGAGGAAGCAGCCGGGTAACAATATATGGCACACTGTGAGGAAGCAGCCGGGTAACAATACATGGCCAACAGTGAGGAAGCAGCCGGGTAACAATACATGGCCAACTGTGAACTTGCCGGTAAGTCCACAGAGCGATTCTACTTAAGCATAAACAAACAGTAGCAGCAGAACTAGTACATGAAGCAGGAAGCACTCCACCACTTCCCATTATGGTTCCCAGTAGTCCAGAGAAAAATTAAATTCCATTACAATTGAGTTGTTTGTGTCAACAGACTTGTTCTCTGAGTTTGTGTTTGACATGACAAAAAAAAAGTCTTAAATTGACAAAAAAAAAGTCTGAGACATGGGTTCGATTCCTCGGCTAGTTGCAGTGTTGTTATTGATTCAATACTACTCGTTCGTGGTTACAATAATAATTATATATATATATATATATATATATATATATATATATATATATATATATATATATATATATATAAACACTGATCTCTGGCTGAAGGAGACTCGAACCTACGAACCTTGGAACAAGGTACGCAGTACTATACCATTCTCACCACACTGGACAATACCTTGGCATCCAGCTTGCGCTAGACGTTTGATCCAAGGCAGCCAGCTTTCAGGGAGAAGGCTTACAGCTTTTCATCTCATCCCCTGCATGCATCAGCCTTACTAGAGATTTGAACAATGCAAGGAATTCGCAAGAGCAGGCGAAATATACACAAACACTGATCTCTGGCTGAAGGAGACTCGAACCTACGAATCTTGGAACAAGATACGCACTGTATTGCGACCCCTGAATGGGTCACAATGTATATAATGTATATTACCTGTTCATATAATTTTATATTGCTTATATTTGCGATATTAGCTAAATCGTAAATATATTGCTTTATATTTTTATATGACTTAGTTATATTATTAGGTAGGATGTAATATTTATATATTATTCAGTGCTCATAGTTCGAGTGTTAAATAGCTGACGGCCTTGTCTAACAAGCGTTTTGTAAGCTCGTTATGCTGCTGGCTTCTCTGTGTTGCTGGGCAGCAGCAGTCCACGGAGAGTCACGTGATCAGGGGGGTGATCACACCTCGCCTGGATTAGTCTGCCTGGGCTGCGCTCGGTCTATTGTCGGTTGGACGTGCTTCTAGCTAAAGGTCCCTCTACTCCTCTCTCTTGTGGGCCCTTGTTGGAAGATCAACTTTGTCACTTTCTTGTTGTTGGCTCTGTGTAACTGTGTTCACAGAACATCGTCTAGACTTAGTGATTTTCGATGTTGTACTGAGGTTGTGTGTCGCATAGGCACTCTGAGCAACTCAGGTCCTGAGCTGTAGCTTCTGACCTAATTTGTACTGGTATCTGTGCACTATCACAGTCGGGGATTTTCTAATGCTGAACTTAGATTCAGTAGTATGGGAGTTTTGTGACTTTTGTGGAGGATCTGCAGATGGTCCCTACTTAGTATCGTTATGTTATCTCCTTGTTCCTGATTCTGTGTCGCTATTGCTTGTTATATTGCTGTTCGGCTTATCAGTCGTTTTATTGTTCAAGCAAGCTGTTCTGATTGCCAGGATGGTCAAGAAGTTAGTTTATGTGAGGACATTTAGTCAGTCACTGGTTAAGTCTAGTCGAGTCTTGAGACATAGCGAACTACTTAGAGCACTTACACACATACACACAAACTTACTTGTATATATTTGTATTATGTTATTAAATGTTAACAATGTATCAGTCGGTACTTAAAAGCCATAAAGATGTGATATGTGCCTTCAGCACAATACTACTGTACACGAGAGAAGTGATTATTTTGATTATATTGATTACTATAATTTACTTTGATAATATACGCCTAGACAATTTTGTTATTAATAAACTTATTAAATTTTAATTTCTTTAGTTAGTAGTCTACCAGTTGTAATCCTGAAGCACTATTGAATCTTAATAAATTCTAATGGATAATTGGACCAGGATACTGACTACTTGTTACAAAAACCCAGTAACAGGCTGGATGCTAGAAGGGCAGTCCTTTCTAGTATTCACTGGAGATCTCTATGCTTATTAGAAATCGCGTTTTTTGTAACACAGTGCTATACCATTCTCACCACACTGGACAATACCTTGGCATCCAGCTTGTGCTAGACGTTTGATCCAAGGCAGCCAGCTTTCAGGGAGAAGGCTTACAGCTTTTCATCTCATCCCCTGCATGCATCAGCCTTAATAGAGATTTTAACAATGCAAGGAATTCGCAAGAGCAGGCGAAATATACACAAACACTGATCTCTGGCTGAAGGAGACTCGAACCTACGAACCTTGGAACAAGGTACGCAGTGCTATACCATTCTAACTATACCATTCCAACTAAATATATTTTAGATTTGTTTACAATAATTTAATACTAAGCAAACACAGCGAAATATATTTTTTTCTTTAGGTTCAGAATGATTTAGGCGAAATTATTGCATACACAAATTTTAGCTTGTCCTATATGGCAAGATGAGCGTTGCTATTTAAGCCAAGATAGCAAGTTCTGCCTATTCGGCACGAAATACATATATATATATATATATATATATATATATATATAATATATATATATATAATATATATATATATATATATATATATATATATATATATATATATATGTCGTGCCGAATATGTAAAACTGGTCAATTAGCAAGAACTCATTTAAAATTAAGTCCTTTCTGAAATTTTCTCTTATACGTTTAAAGATATATTTTTTTCATTAATGTTGATGTAAAAATTTATAATTTTGCACCAAAAGGAACTTAGAAAACTTACCTAACCTTATTATAAAAAGAGCAATTTATTTTAGCCTAACCCAACTATATGTATTTTAGATTTGTTTACAGTAATTTAATACTGAACAAACAGAATGAAATATATTTTTCTCGTTAGGTTCAGAATGATTTTGGCGAAATTATTGCATACACAAATTTTCACTTGTCCTATATGGCAAGATGAGCGTTGCTATTTAAGCCAAGATCGCAAGTTCTGCCTATTCGGCACGACATATATATATATATATATATATATATATATATATATATATATATATATATATATATATATATATATATATATATATATATAGTTGCAGAGATTGGTGGATGAATTTGGTAGGGTATGCAAAAGAAGAAAATTAAAAGTGAATACAGGAAAGAGTAAGGTTATGAGGATAACAAAAAGATTAGGTGATGAAAGATTGGATACCAGACTGGAGGGAGAGAGTATGGAGGAGGTGAATGTATTCAGATATTTGGGAGTGGACGTGTCAGCGGATGGGTCTATGAAAGATGAGGTGAATCATAGAATTGATGAGGGGAAAAGGGTGAGTGGTGCACTTAGGAGTCTGTGGAGACAAAGAACTTTGTCTTTGGAAGCAAAGAGGGGAATGTATGAGAGTATAGTTTTACCAACGCTCTTATATGGGTGTGAAGCATGGGTGATGAATGTTGCAGCGAGGAGAAGGCTGGAGGCAGTGGAGATGTCATGTCTGAGGGCAATGTGTGGTGTGAATATAATGCAGAGAATTCGTAGTTTGGAAGTTAGGAGGAGGTGCGGGATTACCAAAACTGTTGTCCAGAGGGCTGAGGAAGGGTTGTTGAGGTGGTTCGGACATGTAGAGAGAATGGAGCGAAACAGAATGACTGCAAGAGTGTATCATTCTGTAGTGAAAGGAAGGCGGGGTAGGGGTCGGCCTAGGAAAGGTTGGAGGGAGGGGGTAAAGGAGGTTTTGTGTGCGAGGGGCTTGGGCTTCCAGCAGGCATGCGTGAGCGTGTTTGATAGGAGTGAATGGAGACAAATGGTTTTTAATACTTGACGTGCTGTTGGAGTGTGAGCAAAGTAACATTTATGAAGGGATTCAGGGAAACCGGCAGGCCGGACTAGAGTCCTGGAGATGGGAAGTACAGTACCTGCACTCTGAAGGAGGGGTGTTAATGTTGCAGTTCAAAAACTCTAGTGTAAAGCACCCTTCTGGCAAGACAGTGATGGAGTGAATGATGGTGAAAGTTTTTCTTTTTAGGGCCACCCTGCCTTGGTGGGAATCGGCCATTGTGATAATAAAATGTATATATATATATATATATAATTATATATATATATATATATATATATAATATATATATATAATATATATATATATATATATATATATATATATATATATATATATATATATAAACAACCAGAGGGGGAATTGAATGATAACTCTGGGCCTTTCGTGTTGCAAGCAACATCATCAGGTGCTTACAGTGTTGCAGAAGAGAGGAGCAGGAGGTCCAAACAAATATGATCAGTGGAAGCGTCTTTGCTCGAATGAGGCAGAGAGGCAGGAGGCAGGAAGTGCCCTCAGGCACACCAATTTCCCTAGCCAGAAGGATTGAATATTATAGCGTAAGAAGACAGTCAACCACAAGCACTGATATTGTAGCAATAGCCTCGCTAATGTAAAATGGCAATACAAAATCGGGTCAGACTACGATATGATATAAATGACTCTACATACCAAATATAAATATCACTGGCAATTATCTTAGGAATTTCTGCACCTGTAGAAAATGGGCTCATTTAATGAGACTCAGTTAAAGAGAGACATCTGTAATGTATTGAAAGTAAGAGCCATAGTTTATGTATCACAGAGGATTCTGAGGGAGATGCTGGATATGATATACAAGATTTTATATACTAAATACAGATATAACTCTGGGCTTGAGGGTTGGCTGTCTTCTAAATGCAAAATATTCAATCGTTTTGGCTGTGGGTATTAGTATGCCTGGAGATACTTCCTACCTCTTGCCTCTCTGCCTCATTCGAGCAAATGCGCTTCCTTTAATCGTATTTACTTCGACCTTCTCTTTTCTGGAACATTGCAAGCTTTTGATAATGTGTTCAATGCAACACGAAAGGCCTAGGACTATCATTCAGTTCCCCCCGTGCAGAGCAACCACAGCGAAAAAAAGAGTGAAATTCCTAGTGCTTTCGTGATTTCTCACATTATCAAGGATATGTAAGAGTGCTAGAAGAACAAAAGCCTAAAAAGCTGAAGTCACCTCACATATGACCTCACACCTGACATCTAGTGTTGAGTGTAGTGTTGAGT
>NC_069399.1:111676959-111686959 GCF_026875155.1 Cherax quadricarinatus
CATTGTTGGTTAGAAGAATTCGAAATCATGCATAGGGCATGACTGATGAAATTGTTTACTGATATAAGCAATAAAAGAATATTTAAAGGACAAAAAGGCAAAAGTACCGTAACTGGAACGATACACAAATAACCCGCATATAGGAAAGAGAAGCTGATGACGACTTTTCGGTCCGACTTGGACCATTTACAAAGTCACACACTAACAGAAAATAGTTGCCTAGGTTTGTCAAAAACAGGACAAGATCTTCCTGACTTAGGTCTTAAAGACAAGAGTGAGGCAGCCAGTACATAAAAACGGGCGGAACAAGAACTGGAACTTCATCCAACATTGTCGTGGGGGTTCGGTAGGAGATATGATGGTTGAAGATAAACAAACACAATTGTGGATGGTAACGCTATATATATATTGTCAGACTGTGGTAAGGAAAGGGGGCCCAGCCTGCCGTGTTACTGTCTGCTCGTATGTCTAAGCATGGAGTGAGGACGAGGCAGAGCGACCAACTCACTCATGCTGCATCCCGTGACGTCATACAGTCACTCGGCCTAATAGGGATCTTCTATATAAACACATGGATGGTACTATGATACTCAGCTAATCTATACATACAACACATGTAAAGGAGGATGAACAACTATGCTGACAACATAGTAAAGACACTAGGAGGCTATGAGAGGAAGATGAAGGAAATCGAATATAATGAAGAAATCGAATATAATGAAGGTGATAGAGTTAGTAATCACATGACTCACGAAATCGTAATGACACGATTGCAAACAAACTATACTACGGGTGGGGTTAGAACCCGCGATCAGACTCTGATCACGGGTTCTAACCCCGCCCGTGGTATGGTTAGTAATCACATGTTCCCACGATTCGACTTTCTGATGGAGACGGTGATGGAATGGTATGAAAGCAGAGTGGAGGTGTATGTAAAAAATAGAGTTCCTGGGGAAGCTCAAAGAGAAAGAGAAATGGAAGGTAAGACTTTTTTATACAAGAGGAGAGAAGTTACTGAAGATACCAGAAAGGAAGAGAATACAAAGAACATCAGTCGTGACGATGTGAAGTGAGACAGAGCCTAATAATGAAGGTGCATAAACAATACACAGGTAAAGAACGATATCAGAAAACAGGTAATTAAGCAGAAGAGCAACAAATTACTATGGTAGGGTAAGAAGGCAAGTAGAAAAGTCATTTGAAATAGCAGGCAAAGCAAAAACACAGCTCAAATTAATGTATAATCTTTTAAGATGGAAAATTACAAGGGGACAGACTAATAAGAATATATAAAGAGGGAAGTGAACTAACAAAAGATGACTTGGATGTATGAAAAAATGAATATATGGTTCAGAGAGACCTTTACCGACGTAATGAAAATGATATCAGGAAGAGAAGAAAGACATGAGAAGAAAGATCTGAAGAAACTTTAACTGCAAAAGAGAAACCGGGAGAGAGCCCCCGAAAGAACCTGGAAGCAACATAGACAGTACATCAGGACTAGCTACCGCGCTTCCACACCTCACTTATGGCAGTATAAAAGACGGCTTCCTCAAGCGTCGGCCTCATCAGACTTAGACTTCACTCTTCGACTGGCTTCTGCACTGGCAAGACGTACCTGCTCCTGCTCCTGGTTGGGAGGATCAGACCTCGACACTCAGCAATTGGAACAGGCAAGAGAAGAGGAATTCTTCATCCCGCTCCAGGACTTGGTGCGTAGCTGGCTGCCTGCCCCTGGGCAGACAGTTGGCCTCTGCACTCTTGTAGCTGGGTGAAGTCTTCCCTACTCTCTCCCTGCGATCCCCGTTGGGGAGGGGAACCTGTACCAGCGTCGTCTTCACCTTCATGCACGATGAGCTACGCAAATCGTGTCAAGATCAAGCCAACAAGTGGTACCGTTGATGATTCAACGAAGATTGCTCTTGCAACTGCTGTTCAAGGAACACTGCAAGTCAAATTCAACGCCATTTTGTCTCTGAAAGAAGCATTTATTGTTGTGTGTCACGATGATGCTGAAGCAGAGAAGCTACTCACTACAGATGCCACCTCTACACTTACCACTCAAGGGTTTACTGTTATGTCATCTCCTGCCCTCAAGGCCAGGAAATCAGTATTCCTTAAAAAAACTAGACAAGATTCTGACGTCTCAATCACCTGCAGAACTCAAGACATCCATCGAGACGCAAAATACTTGGGCTACTGTTGACAGCATCACAAAAATCCCGAATGCATCGTCCATGCTCAAGGTCACCTTCACCGACGTCAACATGGCTGCCACTGCTCTGAACGAAGGTCTTGCTGTTTACTACTACTTCATCAGTCCAACTTACATCGAAGCAGAAAGATATCAGTACATCCAACACTGCTGGAACTGTTATTCTTACCATCACACCACCAAAGCATGTCCAGTAAAAGACAAGAAGTTCTGCACTACATGTGGTAGTGAGGGACACACCTTCAGTTCCTGCACCATTGCTACTCCACCACAACCATCGTGCTTAAACTGTAAGAGCAACGACCACCATACACTGGCAGCAAAATGTCCTACACGAAAGGATATTGTGAAGAAAACACAAGAAGCAGCAAAGAAAAAACCTACTAGCAACACACCAACGTATGCAGCAATTGCAAAGATCCAAGCTAACACTACGAAATTACTTCAAGCTACTACTCAGCCAGCCTCCACCATCATCACTCCTCCAGCTTGTGACGTAACCAAGATCCACTACTGTCTCATATACGCTCACATGCAAAATATGGCTGTACCTGGATCTTTTAACTGGACCATCAACGAGTTATTTGCACTAAATAATATGCCATCATTTATATTCCCAGCATCTCCACCTTCGGAAGAAATACTCAAATTCACCAAGGACCTAATCAACACCTCCACGCCTGAAGCTCCAACACCATCACCAACTAGTGACGTCACTCCAACAACGTCCAATGACAAGTCTCCATCGCCTCCACTCCTCAACGAAACCGACCAATCAGAAGCCTTTCCACCAGAAACATCCTCTCATTCGTCCATAGAAGATGAAGAAGTTGAAGTGGAAAATGTACATTCACCAGCACCAACACTACCATCCCAAGACCCAAGATCAAATACTATACCAGATGAAATTACCGACAAGTATCTTGATTGGGGTGAAATATCTTTCTGTACCACAGAAAATTATCCTCAAGAAATGGAGCCAGCTGAACTCAAATCTCACCTCATCCAAAAAACAGTCAAGTTTGTTGAACATCCTAACATTGATTGTAAAAGTGAACTTTCAGAACTTATAAAGCATCTTGAAACATGTATCAAAAACCCTCGATATTGACACTTGTTAACTCGTCTCATCAGAATTCCTACCCAACGCTTTAAACGACTTGAAAATGGATCAGCACTCACCATGGAAAATTACTTCTTTAAGAAAAAACGCCACAATTCCAAATAACCACCAAGCCATTATGAAATGACCAATCAACGTTGAGCTCCTCCCTTGTCGCCTGCAGCCACCAATCACCATCAAGAAGCAGCAATCTTCCATCCAGCAAGTTGCAGTCAGCTCCTACAGAGTTCCTGTTGTCTCTACATCGTCTTTAGTCATTGTTATCCATGCTTAGCAGTTGGGTTTAGTCCTGACTCTTCTCTCTTCGACTCAAGACATTCCTCTCCCCGTCTATTCTTCGCACTGTCCCCACTTGCCCCTCGCCCCTCGTGGGTACTTACCTGTGAGTCCGATCTGATCTGATCTGATCGGCCTCATATCCATCGACGTCATGGAGCTGAACACACACCAAGACTTAGGGAGTGATCACCTCATATCAGCATAGTGGCCTGGTGGCTAAAGCTCCCGCTTCACACACGGAGAGCCCGGGTTCGATTCCCGGCGGGTGGAAACATTTCGACACGTTTCCTTACACCTGTTGTCCTGTTCACCTAGCAGCAAATAGGTACCTGGGTGTTAATCGACTGGTGTGGGTCGCATCCTGGGGGACAAGATTAAGGACCCCAATGGAAATAAGTTAGACAGTCCTCGATGACGCACTGACTTTCTTGGGTTATCCTGGGTGGCTAACCCTCCGGGGTTAAAAATCCGAGCGAAATCTTATCTTAGCATCTCCACGACTCCTGCTGTCTTCTCTTTATGTCAACTGAAGAAACCTGTCGAGTCCTATATACTATTAAAATAATGATTACTGTCTCGTACCCAAGTGGGTAAAGTGTGTTTATATGCTGTATATATCATACATGTGTTTAATATGCTGTGTTTCATACCTTAGTGGGGAATGTGTATGTTATGTATATCTGTGAAGATGCCTATATAAACATGTTTATATGACTATATAAACATGTTAATATTAGCCAATTTTTTATAAATCAGCATATATACACATGTACATATTTCAAAGTGTTTTAGGGATTTGAACACCGGTCTGTTGGGTGACAGTTCGAATTGTTACACGCATTCACCACTAAATAACTCATACATGCTTATATTTTTACATAGACACATTTATAAATTTACTTAAAACCTGTTTCTTCAGAACTGTTTATATCAGCTCTGCATCAATGCTTGCTGGAAGAAATTTATTAAGGCATTTCTTGAGTAACCTCTCTGTTTACATGTATAAAGTCTTGCCTTCCATTTCTCTTTCCTGTTGAACCCATCCCTAAGAACACCCATATTTTGGTAAACAGTAATTACCTCTCCAACATCCTGGAGATGGAAAGTGTTTCACAGAGAGAAACGTTTTCGAGAAAGATGTATTCGAGAAAGGTATCCCCGTATTCCATAAGCCCAGCCTCCTCTACCTCGGTGCACGCAATAATAAAATACTGGAGGGTGGTCATAAAATTCCGGTGTACTATAATATTTAAATATGTATATGTGTGTATGTTTGTACATATGTAGTTTTGCACGTATGTACGCTTTCATATGCATTCAGTATATGTACTCACCTATTTGTGGTTGCAGGGGTCGATTCACAGCTTCTGGCCCTACCTCTTCGCTGGTGCTTGTGTGCATATGTATGTGTCTGTGTATTTACATATGTAAATTTTATATGCATGAATGTGCAGATGTATACTTATGCATATGTATGTGTTTAAGTACGTGTGCATATGTATATATGCACGTGTACATGTGTATATAGTTTATACTTGTGCATGTGTATGCATGTGCAGGTGTATATATGTATGCATATTTATGCATGCATGTATTTTTCGACATTCCTGTATGCATGTGTACACATGTGTATGAGAATGAATGCATATTTTTGTGTGTATGTATACATGTGTTTATGTATGCATGGGTCTATTTATGTATGTATACCTATCTATACCTGGAGAGTGTTTTCGGGGTCAACGCCCCCGCGGCCCGGCCTGAGACCAGGCCTCGTAATATATCTACATGTATACACGCTTACATATTTAGGTACGTACACTCAGTGGCTACTTTATTAAGCACACCTGAAAAACTGCTCGTTAATGCAAATCACGTGGCACCACCTAAATGCCTAAAAGCATACAGATATGGTCGATAGATTCAAGTGTTGCTTAGCCCAAACATCAGAATGGGGAAGAAGTGTGATATAAGTAGCTGTGACCGTGGAGTGATTGTTGGTGCCAGACGGGGCGGTCGGAGTATCTCAGAAACTGCTGATCTCCTGGGATTTTTTTTTCTGTGGGAGAAAACCCTTTGTTAATGAGAGCAGCCAAAGGAAAATTGCCAGAAGGGTTCATGCTGACAGGAAGGCGAAAGTAACTCGAATAACCATGTGTTACAACATCAGTATGTGAAAAGCATCTCTGAACGAACAGCATGTCGAACGATGAAATTAAGACATGTGCAACATCTGGGTATCTTTATTGTAGACGTTTCTCCATCCAGTGGCTTTATCATAAAGCCACTGGATGGCGAAACGTCTACAATAAAGATACCCAGATGTTGCACATGTGTCTTAATTTCATCTTGTCGGTATTATATACCATTCTTGCACAACATGTCGAACCTTGAAGCGAATGAGCTACAGCAACAGAAGACCACACCGGGCTCCACTCGTCAGCTGAGATCAGCAAACTGAGACTACAGTGGCACAAACTGAGACTACAGTGGGCACAGGTGGTCACCAAAACTGGACAGTTGAATACTGGAAAAACGTCGCCTGATCTGACGAACTACAATTTCTGCTTTTACATGCAGATGGTCGGGTCAGAATTTGGCGTACACCTTTGCATGTGGAGTGGAAGAATAGCAGCATGAATGTGCAGCCGATAAATTTACAGCAACTACGTGATGCTGTCATGTCATTATAGACCAGGATCTTTAAGGAATGTTTCCAGCACCTTGTTGAATCCTTCTCATGAGGAATTCAGGCTGTTCTGGGAGAAAAGAGGGCCCTACCTTCTACTAAAGGGAGTACCTAATATAGTGGTCACTGAGTGTATATATATTTGTGTGCATGTAATGTATATATGTAAAATTTATATTTATGATTATGCATACATGTTTATATGAGTCCATCGTCGCCGCCACCACCACCATTACCACGTCAACTACCACCTCCATTATCACCAGAACCAGCACTAATGCTACCACCTTCACCACCATACTACCACCACCACTATCACCACGACCCTCAAAACCATAACCAGCACTACCACCAACATATATATATTAGTGTATATGAATTTATAACCTATAGCAACTTTAGTTAATGTGTTGGTGATACCTGCAAATAGCCAAGTAGAAGCTCTATAATGCGATGTCGATTATTATTATTATAATCAAGGGGAAGCGCTAAACCCAGAGGATTATACAGCACGTGGGGGGGGGGATGTGGAAGGCATTCAGGCTTAATTCGGGGAACTGGAGCACAGATCCAATTTCCTAAATCAAGAGCCCCTCGCCAACATCAAGGAACCTTCCTTGAGGGGAATGCGATGTCGAGGGAATCAATTTCGGAAATGGTCTATATAAAATCGAGCAGAGAGCACCTGCGCACTTTAATTTCTACAGAAACCTTCACCTATTATTAGTTGAGCAAGGCTCAAAATGTGAATCCGATAGAAGTTTTAAACGACAACCTTGGATGGTATGAGGTAACTGTAGCTGACAGACGGACGGCTCTGGCTTCACGTCTTGCTGTATTTAAGGGTTCGCCCTGCTCAGAAAATTTCAAAATGGTGTATAAAAGCAGTTGCACTAGTTTTAAAATTCTCCACAGTCCAGAAAAAAATAATTTTGTACTTTTTAATATAGTCCAATTTGATGAAAATTCAAAGGAATCCAAGTTTACAAAAAAAAAAAAAAAAAATCCTTGCACTGATAAATTTGCCCACCAAACTGAATGGGTAATATATCCTAGTCATAAGATACATCAGTCATTAAAATATTTACGCCATTCGGAAGAGGTAAACATGTTATGATCGTGATAATTAAACGGGTAACAAGCTTTCATTCAGTTTTGCTCATAGAAATAGTCACATCTGCCCCTACACACATAGCTTTCACCCTCTTCCGTTCCTTGAGCTAGCAGCCGTGTTTTTATGAACGTGTGAAGCTCTGCCACTGAGGGTTTTGGAAGTTATCTGAGCCATTCCTGGATACTAGGAAGGCTTCAGTAACTTTGGTGGTAGACCAAATGTTCCTGGAATATGATCTTCGTTACCATACAGACTTAGTGAAAATTTGAAGCCGTTGGTCGAGTTATGAGCAAAATGAAAGGGAATACTTGGAGAAACACATGAAAAAAATTAGGTAAACACTTAAAAGTATCCCTTTAGAGACATAAAATAATAATAATAATAATAATAATAATAATAATAATAATAATAATAATAATAATAATAATAATAATAATAATAATAATAATAATAGAAATAATAGCAATGAAAATAATAATAATGATAATCATTATTATTATGATGCATTAATGAGATAACGTTACAGCTGGTCTGTGGAACGGGAGTTAATCGAGTCTGATACCAGAAACGAGGAGGGCAACACTAACTCACTCGATCAATAGACTTTCACTATCAACAAGGCATCCTCCTCCCTTCCTTGAAGGGTTAATTATTCACAAAGGAATTTGACACACCCTACCATCTTCTATGTATTCTCTCCCACACACCGTACCATCTCCCATGTATTTTCTCCAACACATCGTACCATTTCCCATGTAGTCTGTCCCACACACCATACAACCTCCCATGTGCTCTATCCCACACCCCTGATTGTCTTCAAGAGGGAGCTGGACAGATACCTAAAGTCAGTACCGGATCAGCCGGGTTGTGATATTCCCCCCTCTCGAGAGGGCTACCCCTCTCGAGAGGGGCTTGTGAACTATTTTGCTTTCTCCCTCCCATAACAGCGTTATTAAAACATGTTGGGAGAGTGCAAATACGAGTGACGTAATCAGGCATAATCGAACATTGGGGAAAATTTCTCCCTACCGTGGAGAATACGGATGGTGGTAGTGGAAAGTGAGTGTACCGATGCGTTATGAGTGTTTGGACATTATTGCTAAATATCTGGGGAAGTATCTCACTCAAACCATCATTTTCAGGGTCACTAAACCTCTCCTACTAGAAGCTAGGGATATTTGGGTAAGTTACAATACCCAGATAAGTCTGGTCAAACTCATATCGGCTAGTGTTAGCTGCAGCTAATAGGTAGATATGGGATTTGATTGGGGTTACCAACAGAGCTCGTAACTCGCGGGAGATACACCCAACAAACGTGAGTAATGTATCACATTTCAAGGCAAATGTGAAACACTTGACATGTACTTCCTCCCTGGCTGTCTTCAAGAAGGCGCTGGACAGCACCTAAAGTCGGACAGGCACCTAAAGTCAGTACCTGATCTGCCGGGCTGTGGTTCGTACGTCGGGTTGCATGCGGCCAACAGTAACAGCCTGGTTGATCAGGCCCTAATCCAGTATGAGGCCTAGTCTCAGACCAAGCCGCGGGGGCGTTGACCCCCGAAACCCTCTCCAGGTATACGCTCCTTTGAGGCAAGTTCATCGAATTACTTGTCAATCTACGGCTCCTGCGAGGGAGAACTATAGCTCATTCGAAGGAGACTTCTTGAACCTCGGCTGTAAGAAGTCTAAGTTGACAACAACAGCTAAGTAACCCCTGTTGTTGTTGCATTATTATGTCAGAAAATGAACTTAGTTAACAAGTTTCGCACACAAGTGCGTGGGAGCAGTTTTGGAGTAGTATTACGGAGTAGTGTGCGAGAAACGTTGGAGTTGTGTTGGAGTAGTATCATGGAGCATCAAATAAGGGCAGAGAGTGGTTGTCATGGTAACCATAATGCTCAGGAAGCTGTCTCCAGCATGGGACTCTTCTCACTTCCCCTCCTCTTCCTCACTGCTCTTCCTCTTTCACTTTCTCACTGTTCCTCTTAATCTTCCCCACCGCCAAACAACTGCTGATGTCTCACCAGCCACCACCGCCACCACCACCAGTAATAATGTCTCTCCCACCACCACCACCAGTAATAATGTTTCTCCCACCACCACCACCACCACCAGTAATAATGTCTCTCCCACCACCGCCACCACCACCAGTAATAATGTTTCTCCCCACCACCACCACACCACCACCACCACCACCACCACCACCAGTAATAATGTCTCTACCACCACCACCAGTAATAATGTCTCTACCACCACACCACCACCACCACCACCACCAGTAATAATGTCTCTCCCACCACCACCATCACCAGTAAAAATGTCTCTCCCACCACCACCACCAGTAATAATGTCTCTCCCACCCCACCACCACCACCACCACCACCACCACCACCACCAGTAATAATGTCTCTCCCACCACCACCCCCACCAGTAATAATGTCTCTCTCACCATCACCACCACCACCACCAGTAATAATGTCTCTCTCACCATCACCACCACCACCACCAGTAATAATTCTCTCACCATCACCACCACCACCACCAGTAATAATGTCTCTCTCACCATCACCACCACCACCACCA
>NC_069399.1:111689459-111824459 GCF_026875155.1 Cherax quadricarinatus
AGTAATGTCTCGCCCACCACCACCACCACCACCACCAGTAATGATGTCTCACCCACCACCATCACCAGTAATGATGTCTCACCCACCACCACCACAAGTAATGATGTCTCACCTACCACCACCACCACTAGTAATGATGTCTCACCCACCACCACCACCAGTAATGATGTCTCACCCACCATCATCACCAGTAATGATGCCTCACCCACCACCACCACCAGTAATGATGTCTCACCCACCACCGCCACCACCACCACCATCACCAGTGATGATGTCTCACCCACCACCACCAGTAATGATGTCTCACCTACCACCACCACTAGTAATGATGTCTCACCCACCACCGACACCAGTAATGATGTCTCACCTACCACCACCACTAGTAATGATGTCTCACCCACCACCACCACCAGTAATGATGTCTCACCTACCACCACCAGTAATGATGTCTCACCTACCACCACCACTAGTAATGATGTCTCACCCACCACCACCACCAGTAATGATGTCTCACCTACCACTACTACCACCACCACCAGTAATGATGTCTCACCTACCACCACCACCACCAGTAATGATGTCTCACCCACCACCACCACCACCAGTAATGATGTCTCACCCACCACCACCACCACCAGTAATGATGTCTCACCCACCACCACCACCACCAGTAATGATATCTCACCTACCACCACCACCACCAGTAATGATGTCTCACCCACCACCACCAGTAATGATGTCTCACCTACCACCACCACCACCACCACCACCAGTAATGATGTCTCACCTACCACCACCACCCTCACCACCACCAGTAATGATGTCTCACTACCACCACCACCACCACCACCAGTAATGATGTCTCACCTACCACCACCACCACCAGTAATGATGTCTCACCCACCACCACCAGTAATGATGTCTCACCTACCACCACCACCACCACCACCACCACCAGTAATGATGTCTCACCTACCACCACCACCCTCACCACCACCAGTAATGATGTCTCACCTACCACCACCACCACCACCAGTAATGATGTCTCACCTACCACCACCACCACCACCACCACTAGTAATGATGTCTCACTCACCACCACCAGTAATGCTGTCTCACCCACCACCACCACCAGTAATGATGTCTCACCTACCACCACCACCACCAGTAATGATGTCTCACCTACCACCACCACCACCAGTAATGATGTCTCACCTACCACCACCACCAGTAATGATGTCTCACCTACCACCACCACCCTAACCACCACCAGTAATGATGTCTCACCTACCACCACCACCACCACCAGTAATGATGTCTCACCTACCACCACCACCAGTAATGATGTCTCACCTACCACCACCACCACCACCAGTAATGATGTCTCACCTACCACCACCACCACCACCACCACCACCAGTAATGATGTCTCACCCACCACCACCACCACCAGTAATGATGTCTCACCCACCGCCACCACCACCAGTAATGATGTCTCACCCACCACCACCACCACCAGTAATGATGTCTCACCTACCACCACCACCACCAGTAACGCTTCCAAATTGTCCAGATCATCGGTAACATAAGTTAGAGGTTTGTTGTCGACTCTATTTTCTACTTCAATCACGACTGTTGGAAATTCTTCAAAGTCGATTCGCTGACAATGAAGAGTATTCCTTAAACAGAGTTTTACGACGCCTACGCCTATCATTCTTTCATGAAATCAGCCTTGCCATGGAGCCTTGGAAGGAATGTGCCTCCAACGACAACGCGTTGACTTAGCATCTGTTGCACCTCTGGCTGATCAAAGATCTTGCTTATATAAGCAGTACCAGCAACAAAGTTCATTGCATTATCTGAAATTATCAGTCTGGGACATGCCCTTCTTGCTGCAAACCTTCTGAATACGTAGTTTGATAAAGGTTTCAGCAGACATGTCAGTGCCTACCTCTAGATGTACTGCTCTAGTCATAGCAAAGCTGAACAAACAGATGTACACTTTGATGAGAAATTTGCCAACAGTTTTAGTTAAAATTATTCGTCCAGTGTAATCTACACCTGTCTCCTTGAATGGAGTGACATGACATACTCGCTCAGCGTTGCATGGAGGTGGACCTGTATACTGACACGTTCGGTCATCGAAGTGACATGTAATGCAGTCCCTTATTTGTTTTTTAACGCTTTGTCGACCTTGAGGTATCCAGTAAGATTGTCGTATGTGAAAAAGTGTGTCAGCTACTCCACCATGTAACACGTTAATGTGGGCGTTTTTAAGAGTCTGTTTTGTTAGCCAATGATTTCTGGGGATCAATATTGGATGTATTTTGGGGATCAATATTGGATGTATTTTGGGGGTCAATATTGGATGTAAAGAATTATGAATTCTTCTTCGACATCTTATAATCTTTTCTGAATTGAGATAAAGTCCTAAAGAATTAATCATATTAGTTTTCTGTGAGGATTTATCCTGAGTTTCCAGAAATTTGTACTCTGTAGAGAAGACATCTTTCTTTATTCGTTTTACCCAGTATTTGATGGGTTAAGGAAATCCATAATTTGGCTTTGTCCATTTAATGAATTTGAAGACAAGAGATGTAACTCTTAAGAGTTTGCCCAAAGATGAGTATTTAGATCCATCAATGACTATTTCTGGTGTCCTCTGTATTTAATCAAATTATTTCTGCTGTGTTCAAGCAGACTGTTTCTTCTGGCATAATGTGAGCTTTTTACTTAGGCCAGTTATTTTCATTAGAGAGCCAGTTCGGTCCGTGGAGCCATAATTTATTATCCACAAATTTCTTGAGTGGGACACCACGTGACAACATGTCAGCTGGATTCTCTTGAGTAGAGACGTGGAGAAAGAGATAATCTCTCTGTATCTCTCTTATTTCTGCTATTCTATTTTGTACATAGACCAACTTTCTCTTGTTATTTCTTAACCACTGGAGAACTGCCTCATTATCACTCCAGATCACGGTTTTTTCAATAGTGAGATGATCAAGTACTTTGTTGAGAAGACAGCTAATTTTGTACCTACATAGAGTGCTGTCAGTTCCAATTGTGGTACTGTTCTGACCTTCAAGGGTGCTACCCTGGCCTTTAAAGTAATTAGTGTACTTCCTTCAGCATTACTCATGTAAGCTACAGCGCCATAACCTCTGGTTGACGCATCACAGAACACATATAATGTGTACTTGTTTCCCTCTTGACCTATTTTGTCTGGGAAATTTAATTTTGACGAAGTTGTTTAAAGTCCTTGAATATTCCATCTCATGCTTGATCTCTTTCTAGAGGCAAGCTCGTCATCCCAACCTAATTTTGAGTTTTCCTATGCATCCTGCACCAAGCAATTTAACATTTTATGGTTGATTGGTGAGTTGGGTCGAAGTCCTAGAGGATCAAAACATTGTGATACCTCGACAGTAACTACGTTTTGGTGAGTGGTTGCATGCTATGGTTTATCGTTTATCCTTTTGAGTTCAAAGTGTCTTCCTGTGTGTTCCAATTAAGTCAACAGCATATTGTTGAGCAATAGGAATTTCAGCTTCGGGGAAATCTTCTTGTGATAAGTTCCATTACTTAATTTGCTTCCTTGAATTAGTTGTTCACATCCTTAGAGGTTAATTATTTAGCATCTGTCTTATCCTTGTTAGCTTCTCTGTATAGAGGGACTTCAAATCCTCTTCTTTATTCACTAGTACCTTGAAGTTGTCACCACATAAAATTTTGTAATTTAATGGTTTCTTTCAGATATTTCTTCAGATGTGTATTTAGTGTAGCTTTCAGAAAGAATGGAGAGGATGTTGCAGCAAAACAAAACTGAACTTGAAACGATGTTTTCACAGGACTTTGAGGATCATGTGGAT
Organism: Cherax quadricarinatus; assembly: GCF_026875155.1. Taxonomy (NCBI): domain Eukaryota; kingdom Metazoa; phylum Arthropoda; class Malacostraca; order Decapoda; family Parastacidae; genus Cherax; species Cherax quadricarinatus. The sequence continues at coordinate 111,693,329 of NC_069399.1, forward strand.
TTTCAGGCCACAAAACAATCGAGTATATTTTTTTTTTTATTATCACTGGGCCGATTCCCACCAAGGCAGGGTGGCCCCGGATGAAAAGGAAAAACTTTCAGCTTGCATTTCACTCCAGTGTCACTGTTCAGCCAGGAAAGGGTGCCTTTACACTACAGTTGTAAAACGTTGCGCGCAACATATGTTACACCACCGCGCTCCTCCTTCAGAGTGCAGGCACGCTGTACCTCCCATCTCCATGGACTCAAGTCCGGCCTGCCGGGTTTTTCCCTGAATCCCTTCTTAAAAGGTTTACTTTGCTCCACAACTCGCCAACAGACTGTCACGTATAAAAACATTTGTCTCCATTCACTCCTATCAATCACGTACTCACGGCATGCTGCTGGAGTCCCAGGCCGCCTCGGCACACGCAAAACCTCCTTTACCCCCTCCCTCAACTCCCTTCGCTAGGCCGACCCCTACCCCCGCTCTCTTATCCTTCGACTCTACAGGACTGTGATACACTCTTGAAGGGTATTTCTGTTTTCTGCTCCATTTCTCTCTACATGTTTCAGAAACCACCTGCAACAACCCTTCCTCAGCCACTCTGGACCAACAGTTTTGGTAATCCCGCGCAGACCTCCTCCTAACTTTTCCAAAGACTACGAATTCTCCTGCATTATATTCACACTCTCACCATTGCCCTCAGACATGACATCTCCACTGCCTCCAGCCTTCTCCTCGCTGCAACATTCATCACCCATGCTTCACACCCATATAAGTGCGTTGGTTAAAAAACTTTACTCTCATACATTCCCCTCTCTTTACCTCACAAGGACAAAGTTCTCTCTGTCTCCACAGATCATAAGTGAACCACACTCACTCTTTTTCCCTCATCAATTCTATGATTCACCTCATCTGTCAGACCCATCCGCTGACACGTCCACTCGCAAATATATCTGAATACGTTCACGCCTCCTCCATACTCTCTCCCTCCTCCATCTGATATTCAATCTTTCATCACTAATCTTTTCTGTATATCTCATAACCTTACTCTTTCCTGTTTTCACCCTTTAATTTTTCTTTTGCACACCCTACCAAATTCATCCACAATTATGCAGGGCTTCTCTTTCAGAAATCGTCCCAAGAGCACCAGTGTCATCCGCAAAGAGGCAGCTGTGACAACTCCCACCCTGTGTGTGTATACATTTATCTTTTAAACTCCAGCCTATTTCCAAGACCCTCGCATGGTTATTCTCTTACAACCCCATCTAGAAATAGTTATATTAAACATACCACAGTGGTTGAGCATCACACCATCTCCTTGTCTAAGGCCTACTTTCTATGGGAATAAAATTCCTCTTTTTACATACTACTGTAACTTGAGCCTCATATACTCCTGTGTGGCGGTTAAAACACTTTCACTGGCTTTTCAGTAACCTTACCTCCTACACCATACAATTGAAATCTGCCACATTGCCCCCCTATCCACCCTGTATACCGCCTTTTTCCAAAATCCATAAATGCTCACATAAGACCTCGTTTAGCCTTATATAAATATCTGTTTCACTATTATGTTTTCACTGTAAAACACCTGGCCTCCAGCCCCTAACCTTTCCTTAAATAGCCTCCTTGTTCATCTGCTTTCCTATTCTCCGTCTTTGACTTTAATTCTTTTCAAATTATAACTCTCAATACACTTTACCTGGTTAACACTCAACAGACTTTATCCCCCTTATAATTTTTGCTCTATCATGCTCTCTTTTATGCGCCTCTTTGCTTCTTTATACAAAGGATCTATGCTGATTGCGTCGCTCTGCCAATCCTCTAGGTACCTTACCTCCTCTTCGTCATGTAATTTATTAAATAATTGCACCAATATACCCACTCCAAAACTATATCCCCTACCTGCTTTTAACATTCTATCTTTATCCCATCAATCCCGGATCATGCTCTTTACCACCTTTCATTTTACATTTTGCCTCTCTCGAACTTCCCCCACACTCCACTAAACTGGCTCTTCCTCACTCCACTACAAGTGTGTTTTGCCTTGACGTGCCCGTTAAGTTCAGAAAATCACTGTTCCCGTGAGTCAATGATTCTTGTACAATTGTCCTATTAATTGGAAAGAATGAGGAAAGATTGAAAAGCAGTATCGAGAATGGGGTGTGTTAGTCTTGCATTGATTCTATTCTCCTCTCTATTTTTAACTGACAAATCCATTTGTTTCTAGGCTTCCTTAACTTGTTAATCTCCTCCAAAACTTTTATTATTTTTGAACAAAATTTGGTGATAACAGCTCACCACTCTTCCATTTGCTCTCTTTTTACATTGCTTCACCACTCTCTTAACCTCTTCTTTTCTCTATATTAATCTCCTCCTTGCCATATCACTTCTACTTTGTTAAAAACTTCTCATATGCTACTTTTTGTCTCCCTTAACTCCCCCCCCCCCCCCCCCCCCCCCCCCCCCCCACTTCTCTTTACATCATCATTCCACAATCGCTCCTCTTCACTCTGCCACCCCACTTTCCTGTAACCACAAATTTGCTGAACACTCTAAACACATACATTTTTAAACCTACCCCCATTCCTCTTCGACCCCTTGCCTATTTGCTCTCATTAGCCATCTATCCTCCAATAATCTGTTTATATCGTACCCTAAAACTGCCTCCATTTTTAGTTTATAAACTCCTCACCTCTCTCTTCCCTTGATGCTTCTATTTCCTTGGTAAATTTTCCCCCTGTTCTACCTTTTACATCTCAGATGTAGCTACAACTAGAAAGTGATCTGATATCTCTGTGGCCCCTCGATATAAACATGTACATCTGAGAATGTCACTACTCAAAACAGTCTTTTTATCTACCCATACATAAATCCAACAAACTAATGTCATTTCGCCTACATCATAATCGTGTATTTGACTCATTTTTCCTCTTTTTCTTAAAAATATGTATTTACCGATAACTAAACCCCTTTCTATACCAAAGTTCAAATCAATGGGCCTCCCTCCCATTATCATTTACACCTGGACCCCAAACTTAACCTACCACACCACTCTCTAAAAGTTTCTCCTTACTTTAGCATTCAGGTCCCCTACCACAATTACTCTCTCACTTGGTTCAAAGGCTCCTATACATTCACTTAAATCTCCCAAAATCTCTCTCTCTCCTTGCATTCCTCTCTTTCCAGGTGCTTAACACGCTTATTATGGACCCACCTTCTCGCATCAACACTTTACTTTAATCACATAATTCTCGGAATTTACACAATCATATTGTCTATTTCTCCTTCCATAACTGATATTTAACATTAACTGCTATTCCCCGTTCCTTTTGCTCTAACTCTCTCAGATACTCCAGATTTAATCCCATTTATTATCCCCCCACTGAACTCTCCTACCCCCTTCAGCTTTGTTTCGCTTAGAGCCAGGACATCAACTTCTTTTCATTCTTAACTCAGCAATTCATCTGTTTCTTGTCATCCGGACACTACATCCACGCACATTTAAACAACCTCAGTTTTTTTAAAAGTTTTTCTTCTTCTCTTTTTTAGTAAAATGATACAGGAGAGAAGGGGTTTACGCTAGTCCATTGCTGCCCGGCATTTTAGGCGCTCTATACGACACGCTGGCTTACGGAGAAAGATTGCTTTTCCAACTCCCCATGGACAATAGAAGAAATAAAAAAAGAACAAGAGCTATTTAGAATTAAGGAGAGAAAAACCTAGATGTATGTATATATATATATGACTGTGCGTATGTCTGTGAAGGTGTGACCAAAGTGTAAGTAGGAGTAGCAAGATACCCTTTTATCTAGGTGTTTATGAGACAATGAAAAAAGAAAACCAGCAATCCTCACCATCATGCTAAACAGTTACAGGTTTTTTTACTCTTTTCCGGAATTTTTCTTTATATTTGTTTTTCTTTGGGTCCGAAGTTTTTGGGAAATTGTTGGAGGATGGGGTTTTAAGTTTTAATTCCCCAGGTTTCCATTACCCAAACGTCAAAATTTCTTTTTTTTTTATTGGGACTTTTCCAAATATTTGGTTTAAAGTTTTTTTTTTTGACCCCGGGTGGGGGTTTTAAAATTTTCTTCAATTTCTTCGACTATCCCAATTAAAAATCAATTTGGTTCTTCACTCGAAATTTTTGTTTTTTTTGTGAAAACCATTTTTAAAATTCTGGAATTGGGTAATTTTTTCCAGGAACAAAATCGTTCCTTTTTAACTTGGGAAAATTTGGAAATTTGGGCTTTTGGGGGTTTTTTTTTTAATAATACTATCCTCTAAATTTCCCACAAACAGGGTTATTCATTTTTTCCCTAATGTTTTTTTCTTTAATACGGTTTTCTGTTATTTAATTTTCCAAACGACTTGTTTCTTTTTTAGGGGGAATTGAAAAATTTGTTTTGCTTTTTAAGTTGTTATTTTTAAATTTTTTCCAAAAAAGGTTTTTTTTGATAAACTTAGCAAAAGTTTTGGGTTTTTTCCCCAATTTGGGTTCTGTTTTTAGTTGCCGTTTTTTTAAATTTACCATTTTAATTTTTTTAGCCTAGCATGATTTTTTTAGGGAACTGCGAGGCCTTTTGGCCATACCCCCCCCCCCCCCCCCCCCCCCAAAAAAAACCCCTCTCCCGAGGCAGGTTAAAAAACGACATCTCCCAAAAAGCCCCCCAAAGGGCCCTAGCCTCTATCCCCCCTGGGAAACTGTTCCACGCATCCAATTGTTAGAAAACCAGTAACTATGTCCTTTCTAAATCTAAATTTATCCAAAAAAATCATTACCTGGTTCTTACCGGTTCGAACCTCGTACTTTATTAATGTCCCTTGTTTATCCCCGTATCCACTTATACCTTCAGGATTCTCCCTCTTCTACGCCTTCAGAGAGTGGGGATTTGGGGCTTTAAGTCTATCTTCATAGGGGAGGTTCCTTCACAGTAAATTTTTAGTATTCTTCTCTGTTGTTCTCTAATGAGTCTATGCTCTGTAGAAAGGGGGGAAAAAAATGGCAGCATAATCTAAATGAGGCCCTCATAGTGATGTATAGAGTTAAAAAAACTTTTGGATTTCTGTTTTATACTTCTTGAGATAAACCCAAGTAATCTTTTGGCCCTTGTTGCGCACACTAGGCACTCTGTTTTGGTTTGATTTTGCTTACCATGTCCGAAGTCTTTTTCACATTTGTAGACCAAGCTCTATTCCCCCTAGATTATAGTTCGGGGGTTATTTTCATTCCCAAGGGGCAAGTACCTTAACTTTCCACATTAAATTATCTCATTTTTCCCAAGACTTTAAATTTGTTCAATCTCTGGAGTTCATTGATTCCCCCTCAGAGTAAATTTAAAGGGCCCTATCTTTGTTCTCAGCAAACTTATCATGTATATAACCCCTTCATCAATTCATTAATGTAAATTAGAACAGGAGAGGGCCAAAAAATGCCCTTTTGGGGAAAACCCCACTGTGACTAATCCCATTCAGATTTCACCCCTTAATGGTAATCTCTGCTTTCTATTGGAAAGCCATGCTCAATCCATGCTAAAAACTTTCCTCCTTCCCATGAGCTGCCACTTTTTTTGAGTTCTTGTGAGGTCCCTCTGTCGAAGGCTTTACTAAAATTCAAAAAAAACAATAATCACACATGTTATTCTTATCATATTTATAAATTTCACTTCTAAAAATTTTGATTAATATAAACTTCTGAAAAATTTAAAAGGAAAATTTATGAGAAAGTTTTTAATTGTTGTGTAGAAAAACTACACATTCAGGAATTTGGGGGTCTAAAATAAGTTTTGTCTGGGGTTCACAGTGGGGGTTGCTGTGCGGTGGACTGGGTGAGCGTGTGGGTGCCCCGTTTTCTTGAGTGCGCGAGGGAGGGTGAGTGCAGTTTATTTATTTATTTTTTATTTTTTTTATTTATTATTTATTTAATGTTTCGCCACAGTAATTGAGTTGTTATTACATAGTGGGATGAAAGCAAAGAGGCCTTTATTATGCCTTGGCATTATGGGCCAACTTAACATTTTGTTTACATTCTACTTAATACTAAAAAGAGTTACCCTTGTTGTACAGTAGGAAAGTAATTTTTTATGTTGTACGTGGGAAAGTAATTTTTTCTAGTTTTTACGTGAATTTTAAATAAAAAATAAAAATTTGTTAATACAAAGATATACGTATTTAATTCAAATGCTTTTGTGAAAAACAAGATTATTATATTCGTCAACAATGGAAAAAAGGTTCAATGTGTTTTTTTAAGTTTGATGGGGAGAACATGGGTGAGTAAATGTGTATGAGTATTTAGCTTTAGTCTAGGGTTTTTTAATGGTTTTGGGAGGTTTTAAAATTGATTTTCGGCTGTGTTACTTTAATATCTTTGGTATTAAAATTCCCCATTTTTGGGGCCCTTTATTACTAGAGTTTTTACACGTGTGTATGGCCCGGGTATTCAAAAAGAGTGTGTGTTTGTGTTGTGGTCTGTGTTGTTGGTTTGGTGAGGAGAATTTTAGTGGAGGGTTTATATTTGGGTATTGTTCTGGTTTTAGGGGGTACTGAAAAAGTTGGTGTTTTTAAATGGTAAGGATTCAGACTTGAAAATTGGTGATAACTGGCGGGGTGGGAATTTGTTATCTTTCTTATGCTGCCTTTTGGGGGTTATTGGGTTTTAGGTGTTTGGATGTTGTTGATCCCCATGCACAAATTCCTATGTAATTTTGGGTTATGGTAATGGTACAGTGCCGGGGCTGTTTGTGGAACGTAGTCCCTTATTTTGTTGTTGTTCAGTCTTGGAGTTTTTTGGTGTTTTTTGTATGTGGTCGGAATTTAAAGGCTACTGTCAAGGTGGAACCTGGGAATTTTCCCTCTGGAGTCTTGTGACTGATGATCCATTTAGCTTTATTTTAAAATTGGTCATTTGCAGCTTTTTTTCCAAACTGAATAAAACGGTTTTTCGTGTTCAGGGTAATTTTGTTAGTCATCACCCGGCAGAATTTTCGAAATTTAAGCTTTGACGTGTTTGCTAGTATGACTGTTTTTGGGGGTGGGAAAATACAATGTAGTGTCATTGCAAATAATATGGGTTTGAGTAGCTGTGAGCTTTGGGTAGTCATTGATGTGATGAAAAGAGGAGTGGTCCAAGGCGTTCCCTTGTGGGACCCCTACTGTGATTGGTGGGTGGAGGAGTTTGCATCATTTGCATACACATACACATTTGATACACAGTTGGGGAGGGGCCTTGATTCTAGTGATTAAATTTTGAGTACAGCATTTCATGGTCGATGTATCAAAAAGCTTTAGTAAATAAATGAAAATGCCCGCGGGACTTCTTTCTTTTCAAGTGCGGATTATTAGTTCTGCATGTGTTGATAGATCATTTGTGCTTTTATTATTCCTGAATCCAAATGAAAAGGGTTTAATATGTTGTGTAAGCAGGTGGGAAATAGACCCGTCATGAATTAATTTTTCAAAGATTTTAGGAGGAAGGTAAGTTAGAATTGGCTATAGTTTTCAAGTCAGCTTGGTCACCCTTTATGGATCGGAGTGACCCCGTTTTTGGGATTTTTGGGGAAAGGTGATGATTAATGGTTTGTTAAAGAGCGTTGAAATGATGGTGAAATATTGAGAAGTTTTTTGTACAAAAAAAGCGGGAAATTTGTTTATTTTCCCCTGCCTTTTTTTTTGGGTGCTTATGATGGGTTTTAAATTCAGTGGGGTTGGTTGGGGTAGAAAAGCGTATTGGGAGGCCCTGTGGGGTTTGTCTGATGGAGGGCTTTTGTGTTTGGTAATTTGTTTGCTAGATTTTTTCCTATGGGGGAAAAAAAAAAATTTAAGTCTGCTGTTTCGGTTGGAGTGGAGTAGGGGTTCATTGTTTTGTTAGTTTGATTGCTTTGTTTTTGGAAAATTTTTTTGGTTCAAAAATTTAGATAGGTTTTCCAGTTTTTTTTTTTATCACCTTTGTGTTATGTTTTTTCTTTTTTCATAAACATTTTTTTGCCCTTTTATCAGGTGGTAATTTGCTGCGAGTAATTTATGATGTTCTTAGTTTTTTGACCATTCTATACCTTTTTTTAAATTTTTGTGCTTTGTGTTAAGGATTTGGGAGCTTGTGTTAGCAGGGATTATTCGTCTCTTTGTGTGATCTGTTTTTTTGTCTGGGAAAGTTTGTTATGAGGCATTGGGCTTTTTTTTAGAAAATTATTTATTCATTTTCGTATTGATTGTTTCAGCCATTTTGCCAATCGATTTATTCATGTGTAAGCAACGAAGTCCAGGGTAAATTTTGCAGCTTTATACATCAAGGAAGGCCTCACCAAATTTTATGCGCTATTTTGGTCCTTTCAGAATGGAATAAATTCGTTAAAAAACTTCAGCGTGGAGGGATAAATTAATACTAGCATTAGAAATTTCCCTAAGAAGAAAGATTGAAGATTTAAAGTTACATTCACTTTTAGACGAAGAATGGGGGGAGACCTGATCGAAGGTTAAAGTGGAAGATAGGTTTTTTAAAGGGGTTTTAAATTTAGGGTCTTGGGATGTCTCCCCAAAGAGAGAACCCCGCGTAATGGTTTTAAAATTTAGCCCAAGTTTAGATTTAGAAAGGACATAGGAAGTGTTAGAAGACAATATGCACATTTGGGTATCTTTATTTCGAAAGTTTCGCCCCCAGTGGCTTCTTCAGTCGAGTAAAAAAAGTTGTAGAAGCAAAAGATATTTGAAGACGAGTAATCAGTCCATCACCTTAAAGTTTTGAGGTGGTCAGCCCCTCATCTGGAGAGGCTTTTCCATGGTATGAAACAATTGGAGATGAAGTGACAGGATGGAGCCCTAAAATGCGCCAAAGGGGAGCGTAGGTCAGGAGAGGTAAGAACTCAGAGTTGGGAGGACAGTCCCTTCAAACCCAGCCGTTTCATAGTAGAGGTTGTCGAAGTTGATTGTGGGTCTGTACCAAGTACCCTTGTGTTGCGTGTCAGACAGATTAAACATTAAAATGGTATAAAATCCCGACAGGTTGTTAGGAAACACTATGAAATTGCAGGAAAGGTTAGAATCTGTAAATCAGGCTTAAGCAGTTTCTTGGTGTGATGATTTATTTTGGAATGAAGGGAAGAGTAATGCTGGAGGTCATCATAAAGTTTGTAAGGTTGACATTGTAGTTAAGATGGTTTTGTTATTGTTTTCACTAGTATTTTCTTTGCTTGGTCTGCTGTGTGTAAATTTCAGTTACTGGTTGTTTTTTGTTTCTTTTTTTAAAAAGTTATTTAGGATTATGCCTGTAAATGGTGAGAGTAAAATTTTTAAAAAATAGATTTTCGAAAAAAATGTATAAGTTTTATTGAATCACAATAGACTTATGACAAAGACACCCTGATTTTCTAAAAAATTTTAAAAATTTGAAAAAAAAAAAGGGATTATTACGAGTTGATAATTCATAGATTTACTCGCGTGGGGAAGTGGAGGTATTAAGGCTCAAAATTAGGGACCGGAACATGATCCAATTCCCTAGATAAGAGCCCCCACAGCGTCAAGGAACCTCCTTTGAAGGGTGACTATTGGAAGGGAGACATGACTCCCCCTTTTTTTGGATGAGTGTGGAGACAGCTGGCCCCAACCCGTTTGTACAATTTTTTTTGTAGATCCGTCTTGTAAAGATACTCAAAAATGGGACAAAGAAAATTTAAAGTACAATTTTCATGAGTCCCATCCCCCCTGGATTTTCTTTTATGATAAGTTGATAGTTAGCCAAAAAGAGTACCCGAAGAAAATGTAGAAAATAACTTTTTGGGATACTTGTTAGCATTTGGAATATATTAAGAGAGAAGAAATAATGAAAATGATTTTTTACGAATGAGTTAGAAGCTGGTGATTATAAACCCATATGAAACTGAAAGTGTAAGTATGTTTTGGAGCAAATTGCAAAGGACGATGACTGTGTTGTTGGGGGGTTAGTTGGGTTACGTTTTGCAGTTTTAGCCCCGTTGTAAATAAACGTGAAACTTTGAGGGAAAACTTGGCTTTTAATTTCCCTTGTTGGGAAAAAGAAACTTTTAAAAACCTTTGGCATTTGGAACTTTTTAAGAACCGAAACAAAATTTTTTTCTTTTTCGATAAGGAAAATGAATATGTTTAAACCTATGTCCCTTTTTTTTTATTGGCCCTGTGAAAATACCGGATTCCCCGGGGGAAAAGGGGGGACAAATTAAATACCATTTGGAAAATTTAATTTTAACAGGGGGTAATTCTTTTTTAAGGAAAAAATTTTTTAAATTTTGGCCCTTGTATACCAGATAAAGTGGGGAAATGGTTTTATTAAGTTTTGATAAACAAAATGGAAAAAACTTTTTAACCCCTTTTGCCGGTTTCCCCAAACCTTTTGGAAATTTGGGGTCCTTCCACAGGTGGTTATTTGGGGTTTTTTCCCAAAAACTTTTTCCAAATTTTCCTTCAAAATCTATTACCCGGGGTTTGGGGGAAAACCCCTTTTGTTTTTTATATTGTAAACTTCTCCATTGTGCAGCTGTAAATTAAGTGGGGGGGGTTTGGGAGAAAAATTTAGTTTTTCAGGGGTTCCCCTCTGAAACAAACTGAACAAAAAAGCTTTATTTCTCACGTTGAAGGGGGGCCTTTGGGGTTTTTTCGCGGGGTAATTTTTGCCCTTTTTTATAAAGTATCTCCGGAACAAACTTTTCCCTTTAAATTGGGGTATCGTGAAATTTTGGTTTGGGTAACAAAAAATTAAAAATATTTATTAGAAAATTTCTACCTTTTTACAATCCAGGGGCAAAAGTTTTTTAATAAATGTTATATGTTTTTTTACTGTTTTTTAAACAACCAATTTTTCCCCGGTTTTTTCAGTGTTTTTCCCGTACTTTTAAAAGTTTTTTTAAAAAGTGTTAAAAAAAGGCTAGGGGGGTTCTGGTTTCATCTTTTTACAAGGGGGCCCCAACGCCCCCGTTACGCGAAAGGGGGGTTTTTTTCCCTTTTTTCAATTTACAAGTTTTCCAAAAATTTTTCCTTTTTGGGTTTCCTTAATTTTTTAAAAAAAACCGTTTTAAAGCAAAACCCCCTGACTTTAAAATTGAAAACCTTGGCTGGGCCCCGGGGGGTTTATCAAGGCCCCACCCCACCTTTTTAAAAAAAAAAAAAACCCGAAGGGGTTTGGCCCTTTTTGGGGTCCAAACCAAAGGGAAAAAATTTAGTTTAAAACAAACCCCCCAAAATACCTCGGTTTCTTTTTTTAACAAAATAAATTTCCTGTGGAAATCTGAGTTTAAAATTTCTCCGGGAGATGTTAAATTTTTGGGACCGGTTTATTGGAATTCATAAATTTGTTTTTAAGGCCCCTTTTTCCGACAAAACTCCATTTTTTTAATTTTTCTACTTCATTCCACTTACCGGGAAAGTTGTTTCTGTTTGCCCTGGTTTAATTTTTGAAGAGGTTTTCCCCTTTTTCCTTTTTAAGCCCGACCCCCAAAGGGTTTGGGCTTACCTTTCCGAAAGAGGGTTTGAGAGGGTGGTTCTTTTTTTTTTTTTCAGGAACCGACATGTTTTATAAATTTGACACATGTGCAATTTGGGTATCTTTAAGATCCCCAAAAAAGTTGCAATGTGTCTTTTTTTTTTATCAAATGTATTATAGGGATGAGTTCCTAAGTGGTGTTGGCCTTTAGCAAAAAATGCTTCCTGGCAATCACTTAGTCCAAACGTTTCTAAGTTGCTTTCTCCTATGTGGGGGAAAATTTGTGTATTTTTTTCCGTCACGGTTTGTGACTTTTTGTTATTTTACTAAAAATGCAGATAAATGAAAGGGTTTTTTAAATAAAAAAAACAACATAAAACTAAATAAAAGAGTGTAAACCAAAAAAATGATTGTGTAAATCAAAGCACAGTGCTGAAATTGCACGAAAGAAATAAAAAATGAAAAAAAACACTACTTCAGTGAACTGTAACACAAATATTTTGAGGTAGGGAATACAAACCCTAAGGAATCACAAAGGGAAGGAGTAAGGTGTGAAATTACCCAATAATCAATAATTTTAAATGGAAAACCCCATGAACAAGCTGGAAAAACGCAAAGGGAAAATTCAAGGAAGGTAAACCCGTACGCATATAGTTGTACAAAATATTAATAAAAATAAAAATGAACACAAAAAGAGTGTCAAATGAATCAAGGCTTTGCCTTTAAAAAGGATCAAAAAGTGATTACACAAGACATAAAAAAAAGGGGAAGTATTCTCTTGTTTAAAATAATAACATAGAATTACAAGCAGTAATAATGCCTCTAGTTAAAATGAAAGAAAAGAGTACAAGCTAACCTCCTAAAAAAAATAATAAAAACAACTTGCAATATAGCGTAATGTCTAACCACACACACAAATGTGCACACAAGTGTGACACACAAGTGTGACAACAAGTGTGACAACAAGTGTGACACACAAGTGTGAACACAAGTGTACACACAAGTGAACACAAAGTGTGAACCCCAATGTAACCCAAGTGTGACAACAAGTGGGAAAACAAGGGGACAAAAAGTGTGCACCAAAATGTGACACACAAGTGTGCACACAAATGTTACAACAAGTGTGACACACAAGGTAACACACAGGTCCCACAAGTGTGCACAAAGTGGACACCAAGTGTGACACCAAGTGTGACACACAAGGTTTAACACAAGTGTACCCACAAGTGTGACACCGTGTGGGCACACAAGTGTGCACACAATGTGACCAAAAAGTGTGACACAAAGTGTAACACACAAGTGGGAACACCCAAATGTGACCACAAGTGTGGCACAAAGTGTGCAACTGTGAAAAAGTGTGACACACAAGTGTAACACAAGTGTGACACAAAGGTGGAAAACACAAATGTGACACCAAGTGTAACAACAAGTGTAACACACAAATGTGACCAAAGTGTGACACACAAAATGTGACACACAAGTGTGACCAAAAAGTGTAACACACAAAATGTGAAAACAAATGTGACACAAAGTTGACACTAATGTGAAAACCCAAATGTAACACCAAGTGTGACCCCCCAAATGTGACACAAGTGTAAACACAAGTGTGACACCCCAAGTGTGACAACAAGTTGACAAACCCAAGTGGAAAACAAGGGGTAAACACAAGTTGCACACAAGGGTAACACCAAGTGTAACAACAAGTGGACACACAAATGTAACACACAAGTGTGACACACAAGTGTGACACACGGTGAACCAAAAGGGGCACACAAAAGTAACACACAAGTGTGACACACAGGTAAACACAAGGTAACCACAAAAGGGGAACACAGTGTAACACACAAGTGGACCAAAGTTTTAACACACAAGTGTGAACACAGTGTAACACACAAGTTTTGACACCAAGTGTAAAACACAAATGTAACACACAAATGTGGGACACACAGGTAACAAAAGTGAACAAAAAAGGTGAAAAACCCAAATGTGACACAAAGTGTGACACACAAGTGTGCAAAATGCAAATCAGGTGACCTTCAAAACACAAATGTGTAAAAATTGTTGAGAAAACGGAGGATGCAAGACTGCTAAACACATTGGAAAAAAGTAAATTAGCACATTAAAAAGTAAAAAAAAACCCCTACACGGGAGAACCGAAATATGGTTTAGCGCTGAAAATCCTGCAAATTTCCAAAGGAAAAAAACCTAGTAGTACAGACTAGCCCCAAGAAAGACTTTTTTCAGAAATTCCCCCCCTTTCCCCCCCAAAAAAAAAAAAATAAAAACACATATCAAGCACCATAAAAAAAAGTTGCAAAATAATTTAAAGGAAAAAAAAAAAAAAAAGAACTGTTACAAGTGTGATCAGAAACTGAAAAAAAATGTGGAAAAACCAAAACAAAACAGGAAAATTAAGAAATAATAGTTATCAAGTGGGGAAAAATGTGTCAAAAAAAGTGAAAACCGAAGTTTCAAACGTGTTAAAAACTCAAGAAGGTTTCCTTTATGTTGGTGGGGGCTCTTGATTTAGGGAAATTGGATCTGTGCTTTGTTCCCCCAATTTAAACGAAAGCCTTCCCATCCCCCCCCAGGCGCGTATAAACTTCCCGGGTTTGCGCTTCCCCTTTTTATAATAATAATAAAAATAATAAAACCAAAATTTAAAAAATTGACACCAGCACTGAAAAATCTCGAATTAACCCAAAAAAAAAAAATGGTTTTCAAAAAATAAAATGGCTTGGCTGACCCGGGCCTTACCCAGGTGGATGCAAATAATTGTTCACTAAGCACGGAAAAAGAAAGGGAGCACAAAGTGACAGTAAAGAGTATAGCAGTTTTACAAGGGACAACTGGGCCCAAAACTCAAACCGTTTTTAAATTTAAAAAGCAAAATATAAAAAGAAACACTGCAGAGGTGTTGTTGAGAATTTTGTACGGACAACAGAAGATAACAATGCGGCGACGGGAAAAAAGCAAATAGGCAGTCCCGAATCGTGATGGTGTTGAAAGGCAACATCAACTCGACGGGGTATGGGGGAAAGCCTTTCCACAAAAAAGTCCGAGTAACAAAAGGGGAGGGAAAACCCTTTTTATTAATAATATACGGTAGGATCACTACGTCAAAAGGAAGAAGACATCCTGACATAACTGTACCACAATCACTCTGTATGTAATAAATTAAATCGATACCTCATATTACACAGAAGAACGATGAGCAATGAAAGGTGGAGGCAGCAGCTGTGGTTGGCGTGACAACCAGCAACGAGAGAGGCCGCGTGCGAAATGCACAGCTCAGCCAGTGGGCTTGGTGCGTAAAGCCATAAGGCTGGGCCAGTAGCACAAAGCCGGAAGACTGGCTTACCCCTGCAACGAACGGCAGGTGTAAACTTGCAGCCGACAGCAGTGTAGAAGTGGAGACAGCTGCACTGGATTAAGAAGCCAGTGGGATGGAATTGGACTGAAAATAACTTGTGTGAGGAGAACTGGACCTACGGCAGGAACGTTCACAGCAGATGTTTGGACATAGCAGGGAAATATGCAGAGCCACACTAGCTTAGAGACGATGCCAGCTTGCTGATATCTGGGCTGGCTTAGAAGCAACTGGACTGGCTTAATAATGGCACAGGATTGCTTCTAGCTCAAACACCCCATGACGACTGCTTGTAAGGAAATGTCAGGGCTTAAGCGATGCAGGAACAAGTTTGAATAGGAGAACAGATAAGACTGCGGGATGGCTAAAGTAGGTGAATGATTGTTGGTTATTTCTGTGCCAAAACATCAAGACAGTCAAAATTCCTGGATTGTCCTTCCTAGGCAGAAATAGTATCAGGTAAGTCAGCCGAAGTAAATTGAGAGGATAAAAGGCTATTTTCATGAATGAATCTGCGCAACTTGTAACGACGATGTTGACTGGTTATCGAAATTAATTGCTAGTACATGTACTTTCTGTGCCTCTATATAGAAATAGATTTATGAATGCATACATGAATTTAATACCGTTCCTATATTATATCAAATATTATATAAACAAAAATTATTTGAGGAAAGTGACAGAATAAATTCTATAAACCTGAATATAACAGGTTAGTGATCATTATACATCAATCACATCTACTCACGTAAGGCATAATTTTGAAGGACGAGGTAAGATAAGATTTCGTTCGGATTTTTAACCCAGGAGGGTTAGCCACCCAGGATAACCCAAGAAAGTCAGTGCGTCATCGAGGACTGTCTAACTTATTTCCATTGGGGTCCTTAATCTTGTCCCCCAGGATGCGACCCACACCAGTCGACTAACACCCAGGTACCTATTTGCTGCTAGGTGAACAGGACAACAGGTGTAAGGAAACGTGTCGAAATGTTTCCACCCGCCGGGAATCGAACGTCCACATAATATCTTTGCATAATATGTATTTTAAAAAAAATTGCTCCATTAACCAAGGTGTTGTTTATAAAACCATGTTGTATATGCTATTTATGCTATTATTCAACACATAAATAATAGCATTCACTTGTTTAACGTAACATTCCAAATTGTAGGACCCATATCCTCAGAAAAGTGGTTAAAAAAGCTTCGAGGAAAAATATTTGGATTGGAATGTCTTCCTGAAGCCATTTATATATATATTATATATATATATATATATATATATATATATATATATATATATATATATATATATATATATATATATAGTCGTGTCGAATATGTAAAACTGGTTAATTAGCAAGAACTCATTTAAAATTAAGTCCTTTCTGAAAATTTCTCTTATATGTTTAAAGATATATTTTTTTCATTAATGTTAATGTAAAAATTTTTAATTTTGCACCAAAAGAATCTTAGAAAACTTACCTAACCTTATTATAACAAGATCAGTTTATTTTAGCCTAACCCAACTAAATATATTTTAAATACGTTTACAATAATTTAATACTAAACAAACACAATCAAATATATATTTTTCGTTAGGTTCAGAATGATTTTGGCGAAATTATTACATACACAAATTCTCACTTGTCCTATATGGCAAGATGAGCATTGCTATTTAAGCCAAGATCGCAAGTTCTGCCTATTCGGCACGATATATATATATATGTCGTGCCGAATAGGCAGAACTTGCGATCTTGGCTTAAATAGCAACGCTCATCTTGCCATATAGGACAAGTGAAAATTTGTGTATGCAATAATTTCGCCAAAATCATTCTGAACCTAACGAAAAAAAATATGTTTCACTGTGTTTGTTTAGTATTAAATTATTGTAAACAAATCTAAAATATATTTTAGTTGGGTTAGGCTAAAATAAATTGCGCTTGTTATGATAAGGTTAGGTAAGTTTTCAAAGATTCTTTTGGTTGCAAAATTAAAATTTTTACATTAACATTAATGAAAAAAATATATCTTTAAACGTATAAGAGAAAATTTCAGAAAGGACTTAATTTTAAATGAGTTCTTGCTAATTGACCATGTTACATATTCGGCACGACATATATTATATATATATTTTATATATATAATATATATATATATATATATAATATATATATATATATATATATATATAATATATAATATTATATATATAATTTTATCCACGAACTAGTGGTATTGATCAAATCAATAACAACACTGCACTAGCCAAGTATTTGAACCCATGTTGTACTGGCCTGCCTCATGGTAAGCGAGAAATACATGACGCTTTTAAAACCACAGGACCACCCAACCCTATAAGAATGGCGCAGCCATTCTAGAGGTACCACCTCTAGAACTGTCCTAGGGACCCTCATCCTCAGGGAAAAGAATAAACTTGCTTCAGAGAAAACTCAAGGTTCTCCCTGAAGCTGTTTGAGAATTTTCTCCTACCACCCTCTATATTTCAAGTATGTTTTATTTAAAGACAAAATAAATTGGCCAAACATTCACAAAAATACAACAGAAAGTAAAACAACATAGGTAACTCAGAGCTACATTTCGAATACTTCGTCCAGCTCCCCTAAGGTGGGTCGTGTGTCCAGAATGCTGCAGGCATTTCCTCTCTGGATCGCAACACTGAGTCTCTGAAAGAGGAAGCTGGTCGCCCTGTGGTCCTTGGTTTCTATGATGAGCTTTTCACCCAGCTCTTTGAGGAACTTCAGAGCACGCTTGCCCCATGCTCCAAGGGTCTCCGACCCTAATGGAATGAAGTTATAGCAAGGAGGAGGGTCTTCATATTTTCGGATCTTCTGGGTCTCCCTGTGGCTGGCAGCTCCACCCCCTTCCACTACGGAGTATGGCAAGTAGGTGTCTGCCAATGTGGCAGCACAGGTGTAGTCCCAGGCAATCTGCTTTCCATCCATCCAGGGTAGCATAGTGGCTCTATCAGGACGCTTTTGACTTCCATCAGACCTCTGTACTTGGGGTTCCTGTTGAGCTGGGCAACGGGCTGTGGCGAGGCTTCTCTTTATGATGTCATTGACCTCCTCATGTCTGGCATACTTCCCTTCTGCTGTGTGACACACGAGACCATGAAGTCCGAATTGATCAGCTGTCGCCCTGCCGCAAATACACCTATGTTCGGTGAGGATGGGGGCGGCTAGGCGAAGAGCAACACCAATCCGAATGGCCTGTAGGTAGAGACGGGTGCCCAGGGAGGAATTGGGAACAGCTAGCAGGAAATCTCCTGAGTGTGGTGCCTTCCTTTCCTGAAGCATTGGAGAGCATTGTGTTGGCGATTTTTTCCATGATCGGTTTGTCCCAGTGGGACTTTTTGTGCTCATTGGGAGGAGCTGGTCTACTGGAGGAGTCTGCAAGGGTGTCCCACCGAATCGCTGCTTCAGTAAACCTGGGGTCTTGAGCTCCTACCACGTCTCTCAAGCGATCGGGAACTATCTTCTTGACTAATGCACTGGAAGCCAAACACGAAGACAGAAAAGCAGGTAAAGCAACATGCATTGCTTTATGCACCCCTATACCTCCCAGTCGAACTGGGAGGGTTGCCTGATCCCATTGCTCATCCTCTAGTGACAGGTTCAGTGCAATCTTAAAAGTTGATCTCAGGTGTGCGTCATATTCATCGAGTGTTGGGTTGTCAAAAGAGGGTGCACACCTCAGGAAGTAAGTGAGTCTTGGCATAGTAAGACACCTTGTGAGGAGATACAGAGCATCATGGGCATCAAGATCGCTTATTCTCTCCTCCATTCTCATCATTCTCCATTGTCCCTGAGGACAGTGTCGATGGCCTGATGACCCAGCGGTGGTAGTTGAGACTTCAGGGAGGATTTTTCGCACAGCACTGATTATTTCCTGGTTCGCTGTGATGATTTCACACTTGGAGGGATTGAGGATGAGTCCCAAGTCTTCTCCCTGTGTTTTCACCAGTTGTAGGTCCCCCACAAGGGACTCTTCAGTACCTGCCAGAGTGCCGTCATCCAGGTACCAGATACTGAGTTCACTGCGTAGGCTGGAAGTTAGTTCTCTTACTGCCAAGCAGAAGAGAAGTGGAGCGAGTGGGGCACCCTGCTGAACACCCTCTGATGATTGAATTTCATGTTCTCCAAACAAAAGAATTGAGGGTTTGCTGTAGCCGGCTGAAATGAAGGGAAAAAGACTGGGGAACCGATCCCGAACAGCTGGCAAAACAGCATCTCTCTTCACCATATTAAAGGCATTTCTAAAATCAAGTTTGACTATGGCCTTGTCTTCTGGTAGGTCCCTGATGTAGGCCCTTGCGGCATGAGCTGCGGCTTCACTGCCTTGAGAGACCTCAAAGCCCAGTTGGTGTGGCTGGAGTAAAGTGGCAGCTTCTAGGCGAATGTTTCTCACAGCTGCTTTGACAACGAGACGGCGAAGAGTGTTTCCAACTGCAATGGGTCTGATTCCCCCATCCCTCTTCTTCAAAGCACATAGTGAGGCTCCAAAAAAGAAAAGTTTAATTTCTTCTGGGATTCGCCCAGCCAGGCAATTGTTGACGAACGTTGTTAACTCGGTGAGAAGAATTGATGCAGATTCACCGAGTACTGGATTTACCATCTCTTTGAGGTGCTGAGGTCGAATTCCAGTGTAACCTCCTGCAGATCCTGCTGGAAATGACACGATCGCCTTATAGACTTCCGATTCTGGCAAAATTAATTGTTTAGTGATGGGGTCTTCCTCAGGGTTGTCGTTGATGGCTATGGTGTCCCTGGTTCGATGCTTGTCTCTTAGTGGCTGGGCCGTGGTCTCATCCTCAGGGGCTACAATTTCGTCACTTGTAATTATTCATATTGCTCCCACTGTGTTACCTTCTTCGATATATGAGAACATAAGAACATAAGAACATAATGAAAGTATAGTAGTACCAACACTCTTATATGGATGTGAAGCTTGGGTGGTAAATGCAGCAGCGAGGAGACGGTTGGAGGCAGTGGAGATGTCCTGTCTAAGGGCATTGTGTGGTGTAAATATTATGCAGAAAATTCGGAGTGTGGAAATTAGGAGAAGGTGTGGAGTTAATAAAAGTATTAGTCAGAAGGCAGAAGAGGGGTTGTTGAGGTGGTTTGGTCATTTAGAGAGAATGGATCAAAGTAGAATGACATGGAAAGCATATAAATCTACAGGGGAAGGAAAGAGGGGTAGGGGTCGTCCTCGAAAGGGTTGGAAAGAGGGGGTAAAGGAGGTTTTGTGGGCGAGGGGCTTGGACTTCCAGCAAGCGTGCATGAGCGTGTTAGATAGGAGTGAATGGAGACGAATGATACTTGGGACCTGACGATCTGTTGGAGTGTGAGCAGGGTAATATTTAGTGAAGGGATTCAGGGAAACCGGTTATTTTCTTATAGTCGGACTTGAGTCCTGGAAATGGGAAGTACAATGCCTGCACTTTAAAGGAGGGGTTTGGGATATTGGCAGTTTGGAGGGATATGTTGTGTATCTTTATACGTATATGCTTCTAAAACTGTTGCATTCTGAGCACCTCTGCAAAAGCAGTGATAATGTGTGAGTGTGGTGAAAGTGTTGAATGATGATGAAAGTATTTTCTTTTTGGGGATTTTCTTTCTTTTTTGGGTCACCCTGCCTCGGTGGGAGACGACCAACTTGTTGAAAAAAAAAAAAAAAAAAAAAAAACATAAGAAAGGAGGATCACTGCAGCAGGCCTGTTGGTTCAAACTCGGCAAGTCCTTTACAATCCATCCCACTAACAAAACATTTGCCCAACCCAATTTTCAATGCTCCCCAAGAAATAAGGTCTGATAACTCTTTCCACTCATTTGCAAGAGCCACTCAAATCCAACAGGTGCTTTCTGTACCAAGAAAACACACACACCACACACATGTATATATATATATATATATATATATATATATATATATATATATATATATATATATATATATATATATATATATTATATTATATTTGTGTGTGCAAAACAACCACGAGGGGGAGTAGAATGATAGCTCTAGGCCTTCCAGAGCACCGCGTTCACTGGAGTGAACGCGGTGCTTTGGAACGTATTTCGCGTGGAAACCCTCCTCTTCTCTGCAATTTTACAAGCTCCTGATGATGTGTTGATTGCAACACGAAAGGTCTAGAGCTATCATTCTACTCCCCCGTGGTTGTTTTGCATCTTGTATCCCTTGGTTTGCGATATTTGCTTAATATGTGTGTGTTTGTGTGTGTGTGTGTGTTTGTGTGTGTATGTGTGTGTGTGTGTGTACTCACCTAGTTGAGGTTGCGGGGGTCGAGTCCGAGCTCCTGGCCCCGCGTGTGTGTGTGTGTGTGTGTGTGTGTGTGTGTGTGTGTGTACTCACCTAGTTGACCTAGTTGTACTCACCTAGTTGAGGTTGCAGGGGTCGAGTCCAAGCTCCTGGCCCCGCCTCTTCACTGGTCGCTACTAGGTCACTCTCCCTGAATCATGAGCTTTATCGTACCTCTGCTTAAAGCTATATATGGATCCTGCCTCCACTACATCGCTTCCCAAACTATTCCACTTCCTGACTACTTCTGTGGCTGAAGAAATACTTCCTAACATCCCTTTGATTCATCTGTGTCTTCAGCTTCCAACTGTGTCCCCGTGTTGATGTGTCCAATCTCTGGAACATCCTGTCTTTGTCCACCTCAGTATTTTGTAAGTCGTTATCATGTCCCCCTTATCTCTCCTGTCCTCCAGTGTCGTCAGGTTGATTTCCCTTAACCTCTCCTCATAGGACATACCTCTTAACTCTGGGACTAGTCTTGTTGCAAACCTTTGCACTTTCTCTAGTTTCTTTACATGCTTGGCTAGGTGTGGGTTCCAAACTGGTGCCGCATACTCCAATATGGGCCTAACGTACACGGTGTACAGGGTCCTGAGCGATTCCTTATTAAGATGTCGGAATGCTGTTCTGAGGTTTGCCAGGCGCCCATATGCTGCAGCAGTTATTTGGTTGATGTGCGCTTCAGGAGATTGTGCCTGGTGTTATACTCACTCCAAGATCTTTTTCCTTGAGTGATGTTTGTAGTCTCTGGCCCCCTAGACTGTACTCCGTCTGCGGTCTTCTTTGCCCTTTCCAATCCTCATGACTTTGCACTTGGGGGGATTGAACCCAGGGCCAGTGCGGGCCCCCGGTCTGCGGGGCCTGTCCGACCCCCTTTGTATTTGTCTGGTCTTCGATCGAATGAACTCTTCTCTCAAACTTCACGCATCTGCAAAAAGGGCACCTCGGGTTTATTCTTTCCGTTGTCGTTCAAAAAATACCAGAAACAGCAGGGTCCTGGGGACTGCCCCCGGGGACTCCGTGGTCCAGGTCCCACTCTGACACCCGCCACTACCATTACTGCTGCTGTCTTCCTGACAATTTTTCCCCTGATCCTTGCAGTGCCTTCCCTGTTACCCCTGTTTGGGTCCCCATTTTTGCACTAATCTTTTGTGGGTACGTGTCAAACCCCTTCTTGCAGTCCAAGAAAATCAATCCCCCCCCCCCCCCCTTCTCTCTTGTTTTACTGCTGTCACCATGTATAAAACCCCAGTATTTTTGGACACAGGATTTCCCGTCTCTAAAACCATGTTGTTGCTGTGATGAGATCATTCCTTTTAGATTTTCCCCATTCTTCTCCTGAAAATTTTTTTCCATGTTTTTGCATGTTACATGTCAGTGGACACGGGTGGTAGTTTAGTGCTTCTGTCGTCTCCTTTTTTAAAGTTTGGGGACCACATTTGCTGTCTTCCCATGCCTCGGGCAATTCCCTTTTCATGATGATTAAATATTTTTTCAGGGTACACTAGCGCCTCTGCCCCCTCTCTCAGGACCCAGGGAGGATGTTTTCGACCCCATTGCTTTGAGGTATCTAGCTCACTCAGAAGCCTTTTTCACTTCTTCCTCGGTTGTGTGTCTGTGCCCAGCACATGGTGGCCCCCCCACCTCCCGTTTTTTGGACCCCCCTTCTGTCTCCCTGTGAAACCTTTGAATTTTTGTTGAGTCCCACAACTTCACTGCATTTTTTGTTGTCTCTCCCCCTTTCCCTTTCCCTTAGCCGATTACCGGGCCCCTTGGGGTTGTTTTCCTTCCCTGTGTGGCTGTAAAAACCTTTGGGTCAGATTGGTTTTTGGCTGCTATTTTTTTTTATTTGACGCGGGGCCCCCCTTTTTATCTTGCAATTCGTTTCTGGCTAAATGCTCCCCTTTTTCCCTCCGTGCCCTTTGCCTTCATATTTTTTCCATTCCCTCACACGGGGGTTTTTTCCCTTTTTGCATCTTGGGTGAACCCTGGGCTCTCCTGGTTTTTTCATTTTTCCTTTCCCCTTGGGGTACAAACTCCCCTCACCCCTTGCACATTGTTGCTAAAATCCTCATCCTTTTAACTGGCTTCCCTGCCTTTCTGTCCCACTGAACCTCATTCGGGAATTTCCCTCATTCCTGTGGTCCCCTTTCCCTGTAGTTTAGTTTCATTTGTCTGGCCTTCCTGCTTTCCCCCTCCACTTGTACTCACTGTGTATTGAACTCAAAACCCACATGATCGCTGGCCCCAAGGGGTTTTCAATTGATTTCCTAAAAAACTGCACTCTAAAGGGTGAATACTAAGTCCAGTCTTGCTGGTTCTCCCTTTCCCTCTCTCTCTTTAGTGTTTCCTATGTTGGTGCATGAATTTTTCCTACCCCTCCAATCTACCCCCATTATTTTGGGCCCCCCTGTGGCTCCAAGTTCTCCTTTCGACCCCTTTGGGGTTAAAGTCGCCCATGACGGGAGCTTTCCCCTGCATGCATGGCTCTTCTGGCCCTTCAGCCAGTGTGTCAACCACGCTCATTTCTATCTACTTTCCTTGGCCTCCTGTTCTGTGGTGGGTTTACATCACGCTTTATCACCTTGGGCCCTCCAAGTGAAGGTTCTCGCTATGAAAACACTTTCTTCCCCGCTGTCCCCTCTCTCCCTCATCAAAATTCCATCGGTGTTTGATCGCAATGCCATCCTCCCCCCCCCTGTTCCTTCGTTTTCCTCGGGACGGGTTCCCGTTGGAAAGATGGCTCTTTTTCAACCGAAAGCTTGGTTTCTAGATTGCTATGATGCCTGGTGATGCCTCTTTGCCTTTCGTGCAACTCCTCCCATTGTTTTTTTATTCCATCAGGTTTTGTACCATACCCTTAGTTTCCTTTTCCCAAAACTGTGGGGTTTGGGGGGGCCCGTGGGGGGGGAGACCGGTAGCATACTGTGGGTTCTATGGTTTGGGGGGTTTGGGGGGAACGTGGGTTGGGTTGTATTGGGGTGTTGGTATGGGGTGATAGGTTTGTTTTCTGAGGATATTGGGTGTGTCTTTCTCTTCTGCTCTGTTCTGCCGACTGACCTCTGCTGGTTCCATCCCTTTTCTCCTTTTCCCAGTCCTTTCGCTTTTTTTTTTCCTCCCCTCAGCTGCTTCTCTCTGTTTTTGGGTTTTGTCCTGCTGGAACACCTTCTTGTTTCTTCAAGCTTTTCAACCGTGGTTTTTTTGGGGGATCTGTTCCCCTGTTTCTGTCCCGAGAATCACTTTACGGTTTTTTTTCCCCCCCTTTAAGTACCCCCCCCTTTTTTCTGAAAATTTACAATCCGCCATGTCTTTCCCCCCATTTCCGTATGATTTTCTGAATCCCTTTCTTCTTTCCCCCGTCTTTCATGTGGTCCTTTCCCTCCTCTCCCCCAAGCCCCCCTGGATAAACACTGATTTTTCCCCTTTTCCCCCCCCATTTTCCCCTCCCCCCGGACTAGGGGTTTTTGCATGTGGGGCATTTTTTCCCTTTATTTTTCCATTGGGTTTGGTGTTGGTTAGCCTCAGCATTCGACCTATCTCCTCTCCATCTGCACCCATCTGCTCTTCCCTTCCCCTCCCTGGCCCTTCTTTGCGGCTGATATGACCTTTGGATAATTCATACTCCCTTCCCCTTCCTTTCAGCCTCTCAGCTTCTATGGTGTGTTTTTCTGGTACTACCCCGAGACTTGCTTCAGCCCGTTTTTTCCTCAAATTCTAGGACCTTTACACTGGCCCGCAGTTTCGACTTGTGCCTCCCAAATTTTTGTCTCCTTCTCCAAAATCTTTTTCCCCTTTACAGAGAGCCTTTCCCATTTTTTTTAGAAACTTTGCTAAATTTTCTCTCCCCTTTTTTTCTCTATCCTTTTCCACTGCTCCCCCATCCCTTTCCTCCCCTTCCATTTTCTGATCCCTGATTCTGCGGTCCCCAAACCATTTTTTTTTAGTGAAAGGAGAGAGAAAGAGAGGGAGAAAGAAGAGAAGGGGGGGTAGGAGGGGAAAAAAAAAAAAGGGGGAGAAAATGAGAGAGAGGGGGAGTACAAGGGAAGGAAGAGAGAGAGAGAGAGAGAAGAGAGAGAGAAAGAGAAGAGAAGAGAGAGAGAAGAGAGGAGAGAGAAGAGGAAGAAGAGAGAGAGTAAAGGGAAGGGGGAAGAGAGAGAGGAGAGGGGAGAGAGAGAAGGAGAGAGAGGAAGAAAAGAGAGAAAAAGTGAGAGGAAGGAGGAGGAAGGGGAAAAGGAAAAAGAGAGAGAGAGGAAGAGAGAGAGGGAGAGAAAGGGAGAGAGGAAAAGAGACAGAGAGAGAGAGAGAGAGAGAGAGAGAAGAGAAGAGAAGAGAGAGAAGAAGAGAAGAGAGAGAAAAGAGAGAGAGAGAGAGAGAGAGGAAGAGAGAAAGGAGAGGGGAAAAGGGAGAGAGACGGGGGGGGGGGAAAAGGGTTAGAGGGTCATTCCAGGGAAATGTAAATCCTGTATATGTTGTGTGTCCCGTATGTGGTGTGTGTATGTGTGTGTGTGTGTGTTTTGGTGTGTGAGTGTGTGTGTGGTGTGTGTGTGTGTGTGGTGTGTCATTAAATCACCTAATTTTACTCACCTTTTGTGGTTGCAGGGGCGAGACTCGCTCTGGCCCCCCCCTCTTCACGATCGCTACTGGGTCCTCCTCTCTCTCTGCTTCCTGAGCTTGTTTACCCCTTCTTTAAAACTATGTTTTTCCCGCCCCCACTATTTACTTTCTATTTTCACTTGCTACAATTCTAGACTGAAGAAATACTTCCAAAAATCCCGTGACTCGTCGAGTCTTCAGCTTCAGTTGTGACCCTTGTCCCTGTGTCCCCGTGTGCATGTGTGTGTATGTGTGTGTGTGTGCATGTGTGTGTGTGCATATGTGTGTATGTGTGTGTGTGTGTGTGTGTGTGTGTGTGTGTGTGTGTGTGCTACAGCTATTCAAGTGCCTAACAGCAGAGCCTGTTCTCACCTAGTGTGTGTGCATATGTTTATGTAAACAGTCCTTATTTCCCACGTATGTACTACATATGTATTGCATATGTACCCGATCTCTTGGTTCCCACTGTACTGTCTTATACGTTTAAAATTACGTTAAAAAATAAATACACTAGGCTTCGCCTATATGCCGCTACCTCTAAATTCTATTAAATGCCAGTAAATGCTGCTTATTCTAATTCTGATAGCTCGAGGAGAGTGACCCCCAATTCCAGCTAGAGACAGGTACTATTGACCCCATGCAACTCAAACTAGGTGAATATTACTTGCGGCTGGCAGTGGAGTAACGTTGCGGGTCTGTCCTGTCCCAGAAGTTGAAGGTGTTTGATGCTTCTCGGTAATTTTTCCACTAACTTCCTGCATGCACTATAGTCTCTAGCTCTTCTAATTTTTTCACTCACTCACTGTATTTACTGACACATCTATACATATCTCTTATCTCCCTGGTCTTGAGTCGCACTTATTCTTCAAATACCCCACTGCGTTATTATGGCAACACTATTTAGGCCTGACACAACCGTTCACCCTTCCAACGGCCCCCACTAAACAGTCACTATTTCCTTTGTTTTCTTTTCTGTGATCACTAATATTTCCTTTTTTCGGGGCTTAAGTGATTATATGCACTCTTATGCGTGCACACGCCTATATCCCACACTCTATTCCTTATGGCACAGTCAGAAATTACTACCAAAACACGAGCTCAAACCGCGTGACTCCTCCACGAGTGTGTGTGTGTGTGTGTGTGTGTGTGTGTGTGTGTGTGTGTGTGTACTCACGTAGTTGTGGTTGCAGGGGTCGAGTCATAGCTCCTGTGTGTGTGTGTGTGTGTGTGTGTGTGCGTGTACATATATAATTGTACTCACCTAATTGTGGTTGCAGGGGTCGAGACTCAGCTCGTGTGTGTGTGTGTGTGTGTGTGTGTGTGTGTGTGTGTGTGTGTGTGTTACCTTGGATATACATTTGATAAGTTCCCGAGAGTTTTTCTACTGTGTGGCAAAACGTTTCCTCAATTAAGATACGCAAGTGTTGCACATGTGTCAAACTTATCAACTTGTTCGTTCTGTGTACCATTTATGTACAGTGTTCCTTTATTGTGCCCACTGCACCCCTGTTTTTCACTAGGTTTATTTTGCACTTCCTCCCGTATCTCTCACTCCAGTATGTTGTAATGGCAGTGTGTAGTTTGGGGACAAAGCTCTCAAGTACTTACCAGGTATATATTATTATGAATTTCTCTCCCCTCCGCTCCAGTGAGTACATATTTAAGACATCATATAAATCCCAGTAATTCGTTTGCCTTATTATGTACGCTTAGGTACGCCTGTCATGGTTTTAGGATCCTGCTCACCATATTTCTTCTCCAGTTAGTATTTCTTCAACCAAAAATTGAACACACTTGTCCTTTTCGTATTTTATATGGGCAGGTTCTACATTATTAAGTTTACAAGCGCTAGTGTTATGTCCATTCTGTTTATTCCCCGTAATGTTTGTGGCTCTCATCTTGTGTGTAATTATCCCATGATGGCAAAATCTGTTTATATCACACTTGCATTTTGGTTTTCTTCCAACGCCTTTGTAATTCTGTCACAGTGGTTCAGTAGCTCTGACAGGCTGATCGTCCAGTTCTACGTCTTTGCACTTTTTGATAGTTTATAGTTTATAAATATATGCACATATGTATCTATGTTTTATGCAGGTACATATCTATGTACACACGGATCAGTGAGTGTATTGATAAATATGTTTATTATAAATGCAGTTATGACTGTATGCATCTCTCAGTATTCATTTAGGTAAATATTCATGCACAAATGAATGCATTGATGAATACATAACTGTTCATACGTGTATGTAGGCATATATACATGTATGCATTTTTGACTTGGTCATCAAATGATTAATCACAAGAATAGAGAGGAAGAGAAAGGGAGATGAGGGAATAGGGGGTAGGACGAAATAATGGAAATAGTATACATTATGCTTACATGTATATTCTATCAAGGAATATATATGTGGTTGTGTCAACATGAATATACATGTATCTTAACGATACTGTATATTCATCGGCAGAAAAACAATGACTAAAACCCTACACATATAAATTTTCACATGATAGTTTAAATAACAAAAGCAAGAAACAAATCCTTATATAATTTTCCTCTGTTAAATTTAGGCAAAGAACAAAAAGAAAATAACAGTACATTTCATTATTAAATGGTAAGCATTTTGTTGCGTTGAGGAGCTACAATATGTAGTGTGCTGGCGTATATTTAATAACCCTTGTAATTGCCGGCAACTGTGTGCAAGTCATGTCCTCCCTGGAGAGTTGTGGGCCAGGTGCTGTGTGACGGAGAGGCAGAGGCGGAGGCAGAGAGAATGAGTGGGAGAAATAGTGAGAGGCAGAGTACAAGGAAGAGGCACAGCAGAGGTCAATGAAGTCCATACGGAAACTATTTGGTGAGGACTATCCACTTCTGTCTAGATTAAAGACTCGTGTAATATTATGCAGGTGTTTGAATTAAAGATATCAAAACAGATGGCCCTTTTCCCCCGTAATCACCCTCCTCATTTCTTTCGGCCACTGCCGGCATGAAACATGGGGGGAAATACATCACACAATTTTGAACGATGGTATTTAATTTGCATGAGATATTTAAGTGGATGGAAGGCACAGGCTGCAAATTGCCTCTTCTTTTTAGTCTACTGCCTACCGCAACTATTTGTGTTACTCCACTGCTACCCAGAAAGCTGCTTGTTCCTGTAGCTCAAGTCTGAATTACCGCTAGTTCTACTTCTGGCTACGGTAGTGAAGGCGGATGAGCACCACCGCTATGACCACCACAACCACCCTGTCTTGTAACTCAACTAAATGCAGTTGCTGTACTAACATCAGAAATTCCTGAATTACAGTTTACCCCTGCATAGTACCTAGTTGAAGCATGAGTTTACAGACGGCTTGTGCAGTTGGTACTTAAATGATTGTATTGTCTTCCAGCTTCTTACAGCGGCTTCAGCGGGTAATTTGTTCTATTATAACATAATTCTGAAAAAAAAAAATGCACTTATTCGTGTTACATCTCTTGTTCGTGTCTGAATGTATCAAAGCTATGTAATATCACTGTCTGTGTTTCTTCCTTTACGTGGTTTGTTTCTTGGTAATATGAATGCTCTCTAATCCATTTTCGTCTTAAATATAATCTGGAGACCAAATCTGGATAATATATTCAAGATGAGGTCTAATAAATCTTTTTCTTCATTTGTAACAGGTAATGTCTTGCGAAACATCTTGTCTACGATTAAAATTATTATAACCAACATACATCGTTCACTCTATTTCATTAGTGCCACGTAGTAGATGTCGGTTACAAGGGCGGTAATACGTCTCGGGATGTCTATCAAATCTCGATTTTAATGCAGTAAAATTTATGTAGTTATATGAGGTTTTAAGAGCATGTGATACAACCCTGAGGGTTATAAAACTTTGTTCCATATCAACTGGTCTATTACTTAAGATATGATTTTAAGCACACAAGTGCTGTGAAACTCTGCTTTTTACTATTCAGAAAAATGCAAAATTTACAAGTAAACAATTAAAAAATAACTCCCTTAGTAAATGGTTCCACACGAATCTCATCCTACCTTACAGTAACATAGACAAGTTATCTTACTACAATAACACAGACAGAGGGTAAATTAACTAAATTATATGAGATCGCTCTGACATATGTCAGTACTCTTGTACCTTGGGAACTAATAAAACCAAGAAACAAAATTTACACACAACAGCAGGATTAGCTAAATGAGTGGGATCCTGTAGGGTACCATAGAACACTAGATTGACATTAGAAATAATTTAAGTAAAATAGAGCAATACCATAGCATATCTAGTCTCTCGAGAAGAGACAATAAAAATCAGGAAGCAAGATACCGTCTAAGTGGACAGTAGCCCAGAAGTCCTCCGGAATA
The DNA here is from genome assembly GCF_026875155.1 of Cherax quadricarinatus. Lineage (NCBI taxonomy): Eukaryota > Metazoa > Arthropoda > Malacostraca > Decapoda > Parastacidae > Cherax > Cherax quadricarinatus. The sequence goes on from NC_069399.1 coordinate 111,723,423, forward strand.
CCTGATATTACTGAAACCAGGTCCAGCAAATGACAAAAATCCCAGTGTGTGATTGTACACAGATATCCACATAAGTTTTAGTGTAAAAATTTGGCTTCCGCATATCTATAAAATGATTTATGACACATGTAATTCACTGGATGAAAATGATACTCTCAGCTGGCCTCATCCTCAGCGGATTCATAGCAACAATAACTATGTGCAACATGTGCTGTAGATGAATGTAAGTGTAGGGAGGTAAGAACCTTGATGTTCAGTGACCTGATAATTACTCTCTATCCCAGGATGCACAAGGAAATGACCGAGTTTGACAGATAAGCGGTAATCAGGATATGACAGACGGAGGGACAGGAGATGGAGTCATCAATTACACGCATATCCGAGTTGTGCCTCATCACAATTCATCAAATGCCCCATGGAGCCCCTGTGGAGGACACAGACGTACCTTAAGTCGTGTCTGTTACTGGCATTCCGATGCTCATTCAGGTGGACAAAAAAAATTCCACCTGTTTTGCCTACATATAACATAGGACGGTATCCACAAGGGATGGTGTTATTACAACCCAGGAGTTCAAATGGCCTGTTATCCTGGGTGTATTATTATTATAATCAAGGGGGAAGCGCTAAACCCGGAGGATTATACAGCGCCTGGGGGGGATGTGGAAGGCATTCAGGCTTAATTCGGGGAACTGGAGCACAGATCCAATTCCCTAAATCAAGAGCCCCTCACCAACATCAAGGAACCTTCCTTGAGGAGATCCTGGGTGTAAAGGGAGCAAAATAAACACAGCAGAAAACTTTTGACTTATATTATCCTTCACCAATTTAGAACAGAAGTATGTACAGTATATACACTATGTACAACAATAGGTATTAGTGCACTCTACGGTGAGCAAGGCAGAATAGAAGCCACTAGAGAGCAGACCGTGCTTCAACCAGCTCTAGAATGGGAATGACAAGGGCAGACAGGAGAGTGGTACCCACATAACCTCTGCGATTGCCAAAACTATCTTCTCATTGGATAGAACCTGGGTACTGGTTGAACGATGGGGCCCCATCGTCAACCCTCAGTCCCCTGGTTCGCTGGTTGGGGGAGATAGACTGTAAATGAGGGTGTGTACATGCGCCGAATAAAGGTTACGTACTCTTTGCATGCCACAGGTGTAGACACCCACTCTGGAAGTTAGAGGTGTGCAGCTACGTTTCATGGTGAGGTAACAGAAACGACTTAAGGTACGCCTGTCTCCTCCACAGGGACTCAATGGGGCATTTGATGAGTTGGGATGAGGCACAACTCGTTCTCACTGAGCAAGACCTTAGACGCTGAAGATGTCTGGAAGCCTCGCTAATCGCCATTACTGATACCACAGGGCGTAACACTAAAACATTAGCATATATGATATTCAACCATGTATGGTACTCATTCCATTCTCGCCACCCTATTATGATGGTTTTGTAAATTTCCTGTCCCTATTCTTCAGTGGGGGACATTAAAGAGGGTTCCATTACAAATTCATGGGCTGATCCGCTCAATTATGGCCTCGATGACACCGGATTAAATTTCAGCATTAATCCAAACCAGTGTATACATCAATTATCTTGTGTGTATCACTCTGCGGCTGCTGCACACCCGTCTTCACTTGAAATTACTAGAAGCTCAAATCAGAGCCTCAATTTTTATACACCTCTTATTCAGATTTACACATTATAAATTAAAGAAAACTATAAAAAATTTTCCACACCATTATCATTTATGATGTCAAACCGGCTGACAATATCCTCCAACCCAGCACAGGGAAAGTAAACCTTATGTCTCCTACTCCTACGTTTCCAGCAGATGGCCCTATCCATGTACCTAATCTGACTGTCCCCAACAAGAACAATGCTCTTACCTTCTTTGATGTTGTTCGACGTGACATTCCCAATAGTCGACTCACATTCGTCGGGTACCATGGAGAATGGGTTCGAAGTTTCCAGAGCAGTCTCATGGATCTTCATCGTTTCTACCTCTCCATCCGTCTTCTTGATCCATAGGTTCGTTCCATGTTTTCAGGACACTGTCCAGGTTCCTTTCTTGACTTGAGGATTCATAACAAGAAGATTACTGCTAATCCTCTTGTCGAAGTATCTCAAGCTTAGCCATCTTCAGCTCCTCCTTAAGAAAGCACACTAGAAGTCTTCACTGAGCAAGGTACAGGTCACCACTGAGCAAGGTACAGGTCACCTCTGAGCAAGGTACAGGTCACCACTGAGCAAGGTACAGGTCACCTCTGAGCAAGGTACAGGTCACCACTGAGCAAGGTGCATTTCACCACTGAGGAAGAAATAGGTCACCACCGAGCAAGAAATAGGTCACCACTGAGCAAGGTACAGGTCACCTCTGAGCAAGGTACAGGTCACCACTGAGCAAGGTACAGGTCACCTCTGAGCAAGGTACAGGTCACCACTGAGCAAGGTGCATTTCACCACTGAGGAAGAAATAGGTCACCACCGAGCAAGAAATAGGTCACCACTGAGTAAGGTACAGGTCACCTCTGAGCAAGGTACAGGTCACCACTGAGCAAGGTACAGGTCACCTCTGAGCAAGGTACAGGTCACCACTGAGCAAGGTGCATTTCACCACTGAGGAAGAAATAGGTCACCACCCAGCAAGAAAGGTCACACTGAGTAAGTACAGGTCACCTCTGGGCAAGGTGCAGGTCACCACTGAGCAAGGTACAGGTCACCACTGAGCAAGGTACAGGTCACCACTGAGCAAGGTACAGGTCACCTCTGAGCAAGGTACAGGTCACCACTGAGCAAGGTACAGGTCACCACTGAGCAAGGTACAGGTCACCACTGAGCAAGGTACAGGTCACCACTGAGCAAGGTACAGGTCACCTCTGAGCAAGGTACAGGTCACCTCTGAGCAAGGTACAGGTCACCACTGAGCAAGGTACAGGTCACCTCTGAGCAAGGTACAGGTCACCACTGAGCAAGGTACAGGTCACCTCTGAGCAAGGTACAGGTCACCACTGAGCAAGGTACAGGTCACCTCTGAGCAAGGTACAAGTCACCACTGAGCAAGGTACAGGTCACCTCTGAGCAAGGTACAGGTCACCACTGAGCAAGGTGCATTTCACCACTGAGGAAGAAATAGGTCACCACCGAGCAAGAAATAGGTCACCTCTGAGTAAGGTACAGGTCACCTCTGGGCAAGGTACAGGTCACCACTGAGCAAGGTACATGTCACCACTGAGCAAGGTATAGGTCATCACTGAGCAAGGTACAGGTCACCTCTGAGCAAGGTACAGGTCACCACTGAGCAAGGTACAGGTCACCTCTGGGCAAGGTACAGGTCACCACTGAGCAAGGTACATGTCACCACTGAGCAAGGTATAGGTCACCACTGAGCAAGGTACAGGTCACCTCTGAGCAAGGTACAGGTCACCTCTGAGCAAGGTACAGGTCACCACTGAGCAAGGTACAGATCACCACTGAGCAAGGTACAGGTCACCACTGAGCAAGGTACAGGTCACCAATGAGCAAGGTACAGGTCACCACTGAGCAAGGTACAGATCACCACTGAGCAAGGTACAGGTCACCACTGAGCAAGGTACAGATCACCACTGAGCAAGGTACAGGTCACCACTGAGCAAGGTACAGGTCACCACTGAGCAAGGTACAGGTCACCACTGAGCAAGGTACAGATCACCACTGAGCAAGGTACAGGTCACCACTGAGCAAGGTACAGGTCACCAATGAGCAAGGTACAGGTCACCACTGAGCAAGGTAGAGGTCACCTCTGAGCAAGGTGCAGGTCACCACTAAGCAAGGTAGAGGTCACCACTGAGCATGATACAGATCACCACTAAGCAAGGTAGAGGTCACCACTGAGCAAGGTACAGGTCACACACAACACACTTGCACATAACTCACTCCCTCGCACACAATTCACACCCTGACACACAACTCCCTCACACACAACTCCGTCTCGCAAAACTCATACCCTCACACACAACTCACATCTTCACACACAACTCACTCCCTCGCACACAAATCACACCCTCGCACACATCTTACTCCACACACAACTCGTACCTTCGCACACAACTCGCTCAGAACTTTACATCTTTCTTGGTTCCAGACCAATAATTACTATTTAATTAAAATTCACTTCGGAGTTTAATGTTTTAACTGTTAAAAAACTGTGATGAATAACTTTTCTTAGACGATGGAGGGAGTGACGGAGGGAGTGATGGAGGGAGTGATGGAGGGAGTGATGGAGGGAGTGATGGAGGGAGTGATGGAGGGAGTGATGGAGGGAGTGATGGAGGGAGTGATGGAGGGAGTGATGGAGGGAGTGATGGAGGTGGTTATGGACGAGATGATGGAAGGTGACATACCTAAAGACCTGGAGAGGTTTCGGGGGTCAACGCCCACGCGGTCCGGTCCGTGACCAGGCCTCGTGGTGGATCAGGGCCTGATGAACCAGGCTGCTACAGCTGGCACCACGTAAACCGATGTACAAACCACAGCCTGGCTGGTTAGATATTGACTTTAGGTGCCTGTCCAGCGCTTACTTGAAGATAGCCAGGGATCTATTTGGTAATCCCCCTTATCTATGCTGGGAGGCAGTTGAGCAGTCTTGGGCCCCTTACATTTATTGTGCTGCCTCTTAGTGTCCTCGGGAGTGATTTTCGTGTGCAGATTTGGTACTAATTGAACTAGATTTTTTCCAAGTGTATATTATTATGTATCTTTCTCGCCTGTATTCCAGGGAATACAAATAAAGGGACTACAACCATTCCCAGTAATTTAGGTGCTTTATCGTACTTATATGTGCCGTGAAGGTTCTCTGTAAATTTTCCAGCAATTTCGCCTACCTTGAAAGGGGCCGTTAGTGTACAGCATTATTTCAGCCTAGAGAGAACAAGCGATTTGAAAAGAATCATCATGGGCCTCGCATTCCTAACTGTGAAGGTTCTCATTATCCATCCTATCATTTTTCTAGCAGATGTGGTAGATACATTGTTGTGGTCTTTGAAAGTGAGATCCTCTGACATTATCACTCCCAGGTCTTTCACATTGCTTTTTCGCTCTATTGCAAGGTTGAAATTTGTTTTATACTCTGATACAGTTATAATTTCCTCTTGTATTCCATATCGGAGTAATTGGAATTTCTCTTCATTGAACTACTACTACTACTACTACTACTAACTACTACTACTACTACTACTAAAACTACTGCTATTGCTTTATTGCTACTATTCTGCCATAATTTTTCCTAGTTTTCCACATATTCTACTTTTGCTTCCATAAACATAATTGTACCACTGTTTCGCTACTATTAGTATTTTTAACACTACTACTCCTCTCACTAATACTGTTACTAATACTGCTACTACTACTACTACTACTACTACTCTACTGCGACTACTACTATTTTTACTGCTACCACCACTACTACAACTACTTTTACTGCTACCATTATTACTACTATTTCTGCTACTATTGCTGCTGCTGCATCCTCTACTTCCAACATCATTACCTCTCCCTTCTTTATCCGCTTCTCTCTCGCATATATTCTGGCCTTCTTCCCTTCTCACTTCAGTGGGTCAAGACACTGGTTCAACTTTGACCGGAACATCTTCATTACGCTTAGTTTCCTAAGTGCGGCCTATTTGTGTAATGGAAGGATGGTGGAGAGCGCAATGGAGGATGTAATGGAGGGCGTGAAGGAGAACGAAGTTTACGGTAATTAGAGTCACAGGGTAATTAAGACTATGTCAGCATTAACAGACATTAAATCCTTTTATGGGGGAAAAGTATCAACGTAACTGGTGTAGAAATTAATTTTGGAATTATATTTTGTAATTGATATTTGGATGATGGAAAGAATTTCATTAAGTTCACATATCTGTGATAAACTTTTTTTTGGTCGATTTATTATTCTGGATTTATCGTCATGTGTCGAGTTATCGCCATGTGTTAAATAATTAGCAGGTGTTATGTTATTGTCACATTAAATTATCGTCGAGAGTTAAATTAGCTGAAAATGCGTTAGATTACTGTCACATGTTAGCTTATCGTCACGTATTAAAATTATTTTTACATATTATCGTCACTTTGTTACATTGGTCAACAATTTTTTTCAGTTCACTTTCAAAAGCAATTTTCTCTTACTAATTTTGCTACAATGAATGAAAATCTGAGCCTAATTATACGTCAACAAGCAAACTTTCTGTGTAATGGATCCCCACCCTCACCCCTGTTATTGTCAACTCTGTTGTTGTTTGCTCATTTTATGGAAGATGATTTATGTTCTTTGTTTTATATTGTTATGGATTTTTGAGATTGCTTTATCACTAATGTATTATGTATTATCTCTTTTTTATGGAGTATTTTTTTTAAATCAGTTTGTGACAGAATCGACTAGATGAAATAACCTGCTTGACTTGGGTCTTGCTAACAAAAAATCACTTATTAATAATCGTGAGATTATTGATGACCTTGGGGAAAGTGATCACAAATCGCTGTTTCAATATTTCATGGAATTACCTTAATAATTACAACCAAGCCACTGTCCCTGACTTCTGCTTGGCCGATTTCATTGGACTGAGAAATCGTTTGAGTGGGGTGAACTGGTGTGATCTGATTGGTCATTATCCTGCGGGTCAGGTAGGAGGTGAAGGTTGCCAATATTACATTTTTTCAAAGCATAGCCGCCCAGGCTACTTATGTTTCAAATAGGGAAATTAAATGAAATAACAATGACCCTAAATGAATAAACGATATCCTAAAATATCTCATAGGTCAAAAGAAAGACATTAACAGGCAAATCAGAAGAGGAGAGAAATTAAAAAAAAAATTAAGAAAGCCAAAGAGATTACGAAGTCAAAGTCACAATGGATTCGAGATTTTTTTTTTATATTTTATTTATAACCAATACAGTATACATAAATATAAAAATAAAAGGAAACAGTATGGATCTCAATCCTGAAGGTTCGGCCATTGACATAAGAAAACCAAACACATAATAAACTAACACAAATGGATTGCACCTATACTTGCAAGATATATCTGTATAACATACAATAATAACTTACGGCAATAACATAGCTACAAATAAACACCGTAACAGGGTCATGAACTGACAAAAACATTCAATGACTCAAAACCTAACTTCCATATAAATTTTACATTTAACATGACATATGACAAAGACTCATACAATTGAAAATAATATATACAAGAAAATGTAACAGTTACTTCCAGCCTTCTCATTAATCAATAAACCAAAACCTAACATCATAATCCTACTAGAACATCTACATACTTATCCCTAACATTACAGCTTTACATATACCAAAATACAAATAAACATACAAAGAAAAGAGCTTAGATCTCAAAACCGACTCATTACATTTACACTTAAACCCGTATACAACAATCTCAGACACAAAAGGAATGCGTCTAAAAAAAATTACTTCATATGGTAAAGAACGATACCGTTGTATAATGCTATACAAAATGCATTGAAATGACAATTGAAACAAAGTAACGAAAGGGAACATACAACAAGCATGTGTTGAATACATATAAACCTACACATCACATACACCACAGTACTATCTTTGTATAACACCTTTGAGGACAAAAGGAGAATCCAGACATTCTTAGATCATGCCTTGTGTCACCTCAAACCATCAAACACACAAATACTGTGAGATGTACCCTTTCACACATTATACACACAATCATGTAGTGTAAACACCACTACTTACATATTAAATTCGATACCTTCTGAAAAACAATGTGAATAACATATCTTACACAACTACCCAGACCAAACTCACATCACAAAAGAAGCTTATTTATTATATTACCAAACATACCACACACGCTAACATCTATACACATTTCCATACTCAAGAAAAACTAGCCCGCCGCAACCCCTTACTTTACACTTAAATCTCTTAAATCCTTCAACCTGAATCTACGATAACCTTCAGTAAATGCTGTCTCCCATCTTCCCCCATAAAGATCCCTATTGCGGCACTTTGTTCTATACATCGTGGCCCCTAACACTCTTATCCTTTCCTCGACTCCCACCTCCCTCATTGCCCAAGATATATAAATAAAATCTGTGACCACATACGCAACCACATTCACCACCTGCTGACTCCACCCACCTATATCTAAACTTAACACCCGCAACACCTGTAACCCTTCCCCACCCACTAACCTAACTACCCTACTTAGCCAGACCCTCACATCTTCTAAACAAGTACAAAAGTACACAGCGTGAAATATGGTTTCCGGACATCCACACGCTTTGCACTCCCCACCCTCCCTTAATCTCCTATTAAATAACACAACCCCAGACGGCAAGATCCCATGTAAAAACCTAAACATAACCTCCCTGACACTTGGTTTTACACGTAGTTGTAGAAGACATTTCCATACAGAACCCCATGCATACATAGGGTATGCCTCCTCAACTGCCGCCACCACAGACCCACCCCCCACCCTCTCAAGAACCTTCAATTTAAGCTGTTTCGGATCCCTTACCTTCAGTAAAACTCGCAACATAGCCTCCCCAAACATTAAATCCCTACCCCTCCACCACCGTTGCATATCCATGCGCAGTCTTTCAAGGCCTCCCCCCCTCACCCCCTCCCTCACAAACCCCCTTTTCAGAAACACTCAACATACGCTTCTCAAGAGGTATAAGCCCCAGCCCCCCCTGGCTAACGGGAAGCGACACCACCCCTCTACTTAGCCAGTCACAACCCGATCCCCATATAAATCTGAATACCCGCAGTTGCAACCGTTGCACCTCACACCGTCGTAACGGATATATTGCCACCACGTGCCATAACTTGCTATACAACAGGACATTCGTGACTATAACCCTTTGATGCAACGATAATTGCTCTGCCCTCAAGCCTCCCAATCTTTTCAAAACTCCATCCACGGTGCGCCTCGAATTTGCCTCTTGTGCATCCCTATCATTCCGCATGTACACTATCCCACATATCAACAGCTGATCTACCACAACGCCACCCACCCTCAACAGTCTCACCATTATGTACACTATCCCTAGATCCAAATACTTGGACTTTACTACATTAATTTTCATCCCTGTAGCCTCACCAAAAACGTCTATCACCCTTTCTACCTTATGTAAATCCCTCACATCACTCACCAAGACAGTCGTATCATCCACGTAACCCACTATACCCGCTTCCCCTTCACGTGCAACACCAACCCTCGCTCTCGCTATACTCCACCTAACTGCCCTATAAAAGGGTTCTTGAAGACATGCAAACAAAATTTGCGACAGAGGGCATCCCTGTCGCAAACCCCTTCCCATCTGTATGCTATCACCTAGTCGTCCATTAACCTGTATTCTCATAACTGCACCCAGATACAAAGTTTTTGCCCAAGAAACAATTTTCCCTCCCGAAACCCAACCAACGCATAAAACTCCATAATGCATCCCTTTCTACGCTATCATAAGCAGCTCTCTCCAATCCAGAGCCAAAACACACCCCTCTCCCCTCCCCCCTATGCTCTATAAAACTCCTAATAGCTCCATGCCCTTCATACATTGATCTACCCGGTATGCCATATTGTCCTCTATCAATTACTTTACCTAAAACCTGTTTGATTCTGTTCCCTAATACCCTTGCAAATAACTTATAATCACCGCACATAAGCGATATTGCACGGTAATCTTCTACCGTGGTCTGTCCACCCTTTGGCACTAATACAACAACAGCAGTCCTTTGCTGCTCACCCATTGCCCCATCTTCCTTCATTACATTGAACAATCTGACTAAAAATCTCCTCAATACTTCCCAGTTCTTAACATAAAAATCATTAGGCAACCCGTCTAACACCCGAGTGCCTTACCTAAACTTGCACCTACTATAGCTCTCCAAATTTCCCCTTCCGTAATCTGTCCTTCCAAAGTCTCCCTATCTCTACCATCAAGCTCGCATTGCACATAACCACCCATTTCCCTTAAAGCATCATCTCGTATACCCACATGCTGTGCATATGACCTAAACTATGCATCAATATATCCACTCATACCTTCAGTCGACATCAATACCTGCCCTTCCCTATACCCTCCCATCCCCACTTGAACTGTTAATCCCATCATCTCCGTGGCTGCCCTCCTCTTCTGCTGTCCCCTTAATGCACACGCCGAAGGCCGATCCCCGTAGAGAACCTCCTCCAACCCTCCAGCCACACGTGCACCATCAAATCGATCATTATGCAAACCCTTAATACGTTGCTTTAAATCCTCTATTTCCTCCACAGGGTATCTCGCACCATCACCCACATAACAATTGCGTAACTGTCCTTCTAAATACCCCTGTAGCCCATATAAAAGTTGATTACTTTCCCTCCCAAGCCGAACATAGTAATCCCGAATACGTTTCTTAGCCACCACATCCACACCACCTCACCAAGTCTCTATCCCCAGGAGCCCCTGCTAACAAACCCTCCCAAAAACACTCAAAAGATTTCCTATTCTCCTCCCCTTTTAACAATTTAACATTCAATTTCCAATAACTACAAACCCTCCTTAGGTAAACCCTCCCACCCTGCGTCCACAAGAACTCCTCTATGATCAGAAAACACCATATCTAAAACACGCACACTATTAACTACGATGCTGCGTGACACGTACACTCTATCAAGTCGCGCCGCATATCCACGACGTACAAAAGTATGCTCAACCTCCCCCCCCCCACCACGTCCTTTAATCCCACCCCTGACATTAAATCTCCCAATACCCCTGAAAAGTACCCACTTCCCCGAGGTTCTACATCCTTACGCCGGATCACGCAATTCCAATCCCCGCCTACAATAGCTACTTCAGGGAGTGACCTCAAATAATAAATTAACACCTCTTTCACAATATTATTGCTTATTACAATCCAATGGCAACCTAACCGGAGATCATACACACAATTGAAGGCATTCAGCTTACATTCGGCGCCGCCATGGAGCACATCCAATTCCCTAAATTCAAGTCCCCTCCCCTCAGAACCTTCATAACCTCTCACAACAAACGGGCTATCACCCCACATTCATGTGGCAACCCACCTACACACCAACGCACCTTCCGTCCCATGCTACACACCTTATTATCCTTCCTCCCCAATTCACTACCCACAAAAACGGCTGTTCCCTGTCATGAGCAACGCCACCTTTCACGCTGCATTCTCCATAACATAATCCTACTACCAATCCTACACTTTCTACATGTGTCCTGACACACCCACATTAAGCACATTAATCTGTACATGCACTTGTACAGTCGACAAATTATGGTTTTTCACTTAATCGACATGAATGTTCTTTCGCCATCCTAGATTTTTTGTTTCCAATTTTCCCTTCCCCTCCTTTTGAAGCACTCCTGATCATCCCCTGTGCTTTGGGTACACACGACCCTTTCTGTGCCACATCCGCCCATGATTTCTTCCCTGATCTTTGGGCTGGCGTTAACACATCATCAGAATCTGAAAGTGTAACAGAGCGCTTTCGTGTTACACTTTCTACCTGCATTTCGTCGTCCACAGTGCAATCCTGGTGAATTTCCACCTCCACCGTTTGTTTCAGCAAGGCGTCAGTGGCGTCCACTACCAGCTGCACGTCGTGATCCACGTCCGCCGTCGCAGCCTGTCCCAAGTCTAGGGATGGTGCCGTCGCAGACTCATGCTGTCCTCCGTAAATAATTCGTCTAACACAGAGACAATGGATGTCTCCACATCATTGGCCTGCTCTTCTCGCAAAGCCGTTTCCACCTCTGGGGCTGCCTCCAAAGGAGGCGACACTTCCGGGAGTGTAGCACACACCGTGTTCAGAGACCTCTCAACCTCTTCGCTCCAAGACAATCTTGAGGGTTGCACAGGCGCTTCAGGCACATCTTGCCTTATACCTTCTCCCCTAAATCCTTGCTCTGTTGTACAACCCTGGCACCTCGTCTCCTTTCACACTGCACCGCCAAATGATCGTATGCTCCACACAACCTACAAGTGCGGCGTTGCCCTGCATAAGTCACAAATACCTGAGTCCTGAAGTCTTGCAGGATCACATATGAAGGGATTGGATGTCGTAATGTCATTTTACCGAAAAAGTTCCCTCAGGTAGTCCTTCATATGGGCCATCAGGCCACCTCCCTGCTGTAGCCATGTGTATGGTGCCGTAATTACTCAGGGCAGCACGTATATCAGTCGCATCAGCCTCAAAGGGTACATTCTCACTTTTACCCATGTATAATGGCGGGACACATCGTGTAGCTTCACAGACACAGCCTGGTTAACCACCAGATTGACCTCTTGATACTTGTCGACGACATTCTCGTAAACTTGAGCTGAGCTAAACTTTACAAAGATTCTTGTCACACCATTCATCGGTACACCGCACAAATCCTCGTTGGCGATACCATAGGTGTCTCGGATTATCGCTGGCAATAATATCGCCATTGATGGTCCAAGCACTGCCCCACGAGTTAATTCCAAACACACAGTGTTGACGCGGCGTCTGGCTGCCTGCGCCATGTTGAGAAAATGAAACTGCCACCGAACAGCTATAGAGGGCAGCAGTGTAGAACACGTCCTCTCTACTCAATGGCTGAGAGACGAATGTGTGAAATAACAATGACCCTAAATGAATAAACGATATCCTAAAATATCTCATAGGTCAAAAGAAAGACATTAACAGGCAAATCAGAAGAGGAGAGAAATTAAAAAAAAAAATTAAGAAAGCCAAAGAGATTACGAAGTCAAAGTCACAATGGATTCGAGAATTAACCCAAAAGATTTCTTTCGGGTATATAGCAAGTTGTTCAGTCAGCTCACTGACAATGGCAAAGAAATGTGCACAGTCTTCAACATTTATTCCCTCTCAGTTGTTTCAAAGAAAGATACTTGAGAAATTCCAGAAATAAAATATTATGTAGAGCAGGACGAAAATAAGTAGTGCATGATCATAGTCACTAGTGGCATCGTTATCAGACAGATAGAATAACAGCTAACATATCTCCGGGTCCTGTTGAACTGTTTTCAAGGGTTATAAAGGAATGTAAGGAGGAACTTAGTAAACCATTAGCCAGATAAGCTAATAGTGCCAGATAAGGAAAGCAAATGACATATACGATACCTGTCTACAAAGTTTGAGACAGGTCCTTAGCTTCGAATTATGTACAGATCATTGAGCCTAACCTCCAGTTTGGGCAAACTGCTTTAATCTATAAATCCTGAGGGTATTCAAAGCCACCTTCAAAGGCATAAATTGATCAATGAATCTCATCATGGTTTTACAAAGGACGTTCCTGCCTTACGAATTTACTAATTTTTTTCACTAAGGCATTGAGGAGGTGGATCATGGTAATGAATATAATATTGTGTATATGGAAATTTTTGAAGAAAGTAGAGGCACGCGGAATAGGAAGGAAATTTTTTATTAGAGGTGTGGTTGACCAATAGGCAACAAGAGAATTTGCATAAATGGGGAGAAATCAGACTTGGAACGTGTTACAAGTGGTGTCCCACAGGGGTCACTGTTGAGCCCTATGTTGTTCACAATATTCGAGTACACTACAGCACTACAGAAAGATCAGAACAAATTGAAGCAGTGATCGGAAAAGTGGCAGATGCAGTTTAATGTAGGCAATTGCAATTTCTAAGCCTTGGAAAAGAAAATAACCATTGCACTTATAAACTAATTAATGTAAATATTAATCACTATGAATACGAGAAAGATTCAAGAGTTCTGGTGAGTAGTAATCTCAAACCAGGGCAAGAGTGCGTAAGTGTTAGCAATAAGGTAAATAGAATTATTGGCGTCATATAAAGAAGTATAAATAATAGGAGCCCTCAGGTTATTCCTTAACTCTACATATCGTCGGTTAGGTCTTATATATGTAGATAAATGGCTCAGAGAACCGAGTGGATGATGAATTAAACACTTGTGCAACTCTTGGGAATCTTTATTATGGAAACGTTACTCCAACCAGTGGCTTCCTCAGTCCAATAATGAGAAGAATGGTTGGAAATCAGAAGGAGATTAAGGAAATCGGTCCTTTAGCCTGGAGTCGATGTGATCAGTCCATTAATCTTGATAAGAGTACAGCAAATGCATGGAGGGCCTTATATACTGTAGACAGGTGAGGTGAAGCAGCTGAAGACAGTGTTACCTTGGACAGATCTATAGATATGACCTACTTTCACAGGTGGAAGAAGGTCATACCAATAGCTTAGGCAAGCATGCAATTCCCTGTATCAAGATTCAACTTATACACTACCTGCTGGACTGTCCTGCCACGACGCCCCTCCGCAACCGCCCCCTCCCACAACAGACTGTCGAACAGACCAGAAGGACAGGGCAGCACACCACACCGTGTGTATCTTGCAGTTCATAACCTGAGGACGTTGCTGCCGTTCATCCTCTGCCACCTACCGCCTCCATGAAATCGTGATGACACTCCCCCAGTGAGGAGTGTCATCACGATTTCATGGAGGCGGGTCTTCTCCATGCACGAGGAAGACCCGGGCCAGACCAGCCCTGGCAAACCTACCCGTACCTGGGCTTCCAAGACATCACTACTAGATACCCAAAACCGTCTGAAGTCTTCAGAGCACAAGCTAGGTTAATAAAAACCCTAGCTTATAATCTACAAAAATTAAACAAGCTGTGAAAGCCACACATGTCCAGAAAATTGCTGGAATTCACTCAAACAGCTAAAACCTAAAAGATTCTAGAACTGGAATAGAAACTGTCAGACTTATAAAAAGTGAGTGAAGACCATCAAGAAGTGCTTTCCAATGTTGTAAAGTATATTGAACAAATAACATCCCTCAACGCTAGGACATGACTGTACAGGACTGGAAACCTAGCAGTGATACAAAGTTTTCTGACTTTCTTCAAAATTAAACAGACTAAATGGAGCAACGGGAACTGTCTGATGCTATAGTTATATATATACTGTAATATAATATCTTTATTTCTACAAGTACAAGGTATACAGTCCTAGCTGACATCAGTGACATACTGCTATATAGAAAGCCGCTTGTTATGCTGAGCATTTAGGGCAAATTAGGTCAATTTTGTCCCAGGATGCGACCCACACCAGTCGACTAACACCCAGGTACCCATATTACTGATTAGCGAACATAAACAACCGGTGAAAGGAAACACGTCCAATGTTTCCAACCCTTCCCCGGGAATCGAACCCAGACACTCACCGTATATAGAGAGAGCTTTGCTACCAGGTCACGGGGCCTGATGACATTAACCCAAGTTCCTACCTTAGAACCACTCTACAACTGCTCAGAGACAGACTACGGGTAAATTTAGAAAACAGTGACAGGAAGGAGGTTTGCTTACTGGGAAAATCGAGATCAAAATCATGTGTAGTGCGAACATTCTTGTTATCCTTGAAGAAAAATCATCGCAGTGAAAGGAATCGTGTACATTAACGAGTATTTAACAAACGAGTGCCAAAATTTTGTATTTAGATTAAGAAAACTCCGCAGAGAACTTGTAGACAACATTCACAGGTGTTTTGTCTGTGAGGGCGCCTGATCAGCCGGGCTGTGGGTCGTACGTTGGACTACGTGCGGTCAGCAGTAACAGCCTGGTTGATCAGGCCCTGATCCACCTGAAGGCCTGGTCTTGGCCCGAGCCACGGAGGCGTTGATCCCCGCAATACCTTCCAGGTAGACTCCAGGTAGGTTAAGATCACAGTTAAGAAATCAACTACAGGCCGCTCGTATGATATAACCAATAAACATAAACTCGCTAAATTCCTTAGCCATGCAGGTCTGTCCGAGACTAAATTATTTACAGTACTTACTAAAATCCACCTACAGTACTATGTCCCTCTACTTAACTTGCTATATTATTAAACTTTGTGCAGTTAGTAACGAAAATCCTTCCCAATTTTTTGTAATATATTTTTTTTCTCTGTAACAACAACCCTACTTATCATTATATTTTTAAGTACTATTTCATTTCTATACTGTCATTCTTTCATATTTTAAAGTACTTTTTTTTAAACTTAATAAAAGCTTACACTAGTTGACATTTAAAGAAATATCCCTTTCAAATTATTGATTTTTTCTTCCTCTTGTCATTTTATTTCCCATAATTTTAATTGGTTTATTATTCAATTGCATTTGTTTAATTAACTTTTATTCAAATATCCATATTCCCTAACTACAATTTATTTTTAGATTGCTCTTCAAAATTAAATTTAAAATTCATATCTTGTCTTTTTTTTTTTACAGCCAGACGACTCATTTAGGTAATCAGAACCCAGAGGTAGATCAAACCTGAGGCCCATGAGGCCATCTTCCCATATTGTCCATTCAGTAGTTTGCAATCAGTGATCTTGTGCAGGGTAGGTAGAGACTTAATATAAGTGAAGCAGTGTTGATTCTAGATTAATGGGAGGCAGTCCCAGAGCTGGTCACGTGTGTCAGCCATTCAAGTGGTCAGTCTTATCCTTTATCAGTGATTAAGTGTATTGGATATCTCTGCCTGGCGATGGAACCAACACCAGGTGTTCTGAAGGACTTCTGATCGGTAAGCAGCCAGTGTCCTGTGTGTTTAGTAATAACAGCTGAGTATGTATTCACATACATGTATATTCATGTATATGCATGTATATTCAGAATGAATATAGTATACTTGAAGAGGGTTTCGGGGGTCAACGCCCCCGCGGCCCGGTCTATGACCAGGCCTCATGGTGGATAGGGACCTGATAAACCAGGTTGTTACTGTTGGCCGCAAGCAACCCGATGTACGAACCACAGCCAGGCTGGTCAGGTACTGACTTTAGGTGCCTGTCCGGCTCCTTCTTGAAAACAGCCAGGGGTCTAATGGTATGTGTATATGTGTACATGTATACACATACATGCACATGTATTATGAACTATATTTAAACAGTATTAGCAAGATGTACCTGTCATCTTACGTGTTTATAAAACAGTGAAGAACAATTACCCAGGGAGGTTCTAACGTCACCCAGGACGGTAGAACCTCCCTGGGTGACTGTTGTCTACTTATTTCCAACCTACTAAATATGTATATAGTTTAAGCGGTGAAGGTTATTAAGATAAGATTTTTTTTTTCGGATTTTTAACCCCGGAAGGTTAGCCACCCAGGATAACCCAAGAAAGTCAGTGCGTCATCGAGGACTGTCTGGCTTATTTCCATTGGGGTCCTCAATCTTGTCCCCCAGGATGCGACCCACACCAGTCGACTAACATCCAGGTACCTACTTACTGCTAGGTGAACAGGACAACAGGTGTAAGGAAACAAGTCAAAATGCTTCTACCCCGCCAGGAATCGAACCCGAGAGCTCCGTGTGTGAAACAAGAACTTTGCCAGTCAGGCCACGGGGGTCAACCCCTTCTTCTCTCCATCTTCAGATATTGTAATTTAAAGTAACAGAAACTCCAGATGAAACTCCCGTAGCTAATTACTGACAGATTTCAATATTATGTACGTAACTCTTCCTGTGTGATGGAATATCACAGGGGAAACACAGCTATCTTTCGTTTACACTTTGTAACTGTCATATAGACTAGGTTAGTAGCACATTGTTAGTGTGTTGTATTTTGTTAAATAAAAAAACACACATTAACCAATCATGTGGTCTGTAGCAATGCTTCTGGCAGAACGATATGTACTGTGAGGATTGATGCTAACTGTTGATATCTGTTTACCACGACCCTTGTGGAGAAAATTCTCCAGTAAAGGGGATATCTCTCAGCCCCCGTCAGCCCTCTGAATGACTTAGCTCTTCCACGAGGGGCTATTGGACCCTTCCTTCCTCACAAACAGTTTTATGGGGAACATATGTATGTACCATCATAGCGTCACGAGGCACTCCTTCGTCTCATTGCTAGAGTTGCTGATCAAGTACATAGGAGCTTAAAACCAACTCAGCTCGGTTTTGGTGTTCAACAAGGCTGTGAAGCAGCTGTCCACGCAGCACTAGTATACATTAACAACATGTCCGATGAAAAAAACTTGATCAAATTGAACTTTGCCAGCGCTTTCAACTTAGTCAGAAGTAATGCTACTCTCCAAGCAGTTTCTAGACTCTTCCTTTCCTTCTATCCCTTCACAGAATCGTGTTTATACTGTAACTTCTAAACTATTGTTTGAAGACCACGAAATTGACTCGTGTGAGGGTGTGCAACAGGGAGACCCTCTCGCCCCCTTTCTATTCTGTTTGGTCATCAAGGAACTCACAGAAGCACTCTCCAGTGAGCTCAATATCTGGTTCTTGGATGATGGTACCCTGGCTGGCACTGCAGAATCTCTCCTAGAGGACATCAGAAAATTAAAGACATGGGAGAACGCCTGGACCTATCTTTAAACCCCACGAAATGTGAAACAGTTTCCACCAATCGACAAATGATCCAGAATATTAGTGCTGTTTTAATAGGAGCACGAGCCATTGATCCAGCCAAGAGCACTCTCTTTCGTGCTCCGCTTGGGTGCAATGCCATCGATCTGATCCTAGAAAAAAAGTCTCAGACCTCAGGACGATGGAAAGCAGGATGAAAGACATCGATACACATGATGCTTTCTACCTACTCACCAGGTGCCTGTCAATCCCAAAACTTACCTACTTTCTGAGATGCTCCCCAGCCTTCAGCAGTCCAAAACTCAAGGAACATGACTCTCTCTCCTTAAGACCATGCTAGAGAGTGTATTGAATTTTTCCCTCGAAGATGGACAGTGGTTGCAAGCCTCACTTCCAGTCAGGCTTGAGGGGCTGGGAGTAGGCAGATCCTCCCAGATTGCCCTACCAGCTTTCCTATCCTCTTCCATAGCATCAGACGGGTTAATAAGACAAATTCTTACGAACAACCTCAGTGACTCAGCAGGAATACAGAACCCTAACTATGTCAGTGCCATCACTGAATGGGAGACTCTTGCTGCTCCATCACCAAACCCTAGTGCAGCACTGGCCTACAAACAGTCAAGCTGGGATGGCCCCATCGCTGAAAAGATGCTTGCCAACATGCTCAGGGCTGTAACATCAGACAGGGAGACTGCCTGTCTCCAAGCTGTGAGTGCACATCACTCCGGGGACTTCCTTCAAACAGTTCCCATTTCTGTAATGGCAATGCGCCTCGACCCTAAGACCCTCTGTATTGCAATGGCTCTGCGGGGATGCGCAAGCCGACCAATATGGTCTACATGGTCTTAACTGTTCCAAAACCAAGGGCTGGCATGCAGGACACAATGAGGTCAACGACATCATAAAGAAAATCCTTGCTACAGCTGGATGCTCAACCGAGAGGGAGCTCCGATCAGTAGCAGCCAACAATACCCACAACCCAACAAACCACCCCGATGGGATCACCATCTACCCTTGGAAGAATGGCAAGCTCTTAGCATGGGACTATACCTGTGTGTCCACACTGGCTGACACCTACCTCCATCACAGTGTTGGTCGACAGGGAGAAGCTGCTGACCACAGGGAGGAGTACAAGATCAGCAAGTACATATATATATATATATGTATATATATTATTATTTTTTTATTAGCACACTGGCCGATTCCCACCAAGGCAGGGTGGTCCGAAAAAGAAAAACTTTCACCATCATTCACTCCATCACTGTCTTGTCAGAAGGGTGCTTTACACTGCAGTTCTTAAACTGCAACATTAACACCCCTCCTTCAGAGTGCAGGCGCTGTACTTACCATCTCCAGGACTCAAGTCCGGCCTGCCGGTTTCCCTGAATCCCTTCATAGATGTTACTTTGCTCACACTCCAACAGCACGTCAAGTATTAAAAACCATTTGTCTCCATTCACTCCTATCAAACACGCTCACGCATGCCCGCTGGAAGTCCAAGCCCCTCGCACACAAAACCTCCTTTACCCCCTTTCCTAGGCCGACCTTTCCTAGGCCGACCCCTACCCCACCTTCCTTCCACTACAGAATGATACACTTTTGAAGTCATTCTGTTTCGCTCCATTCTCTCTACATGTCCGAACCACCTCAACAACCCTTCCTCAGCCCTCTGAACAACAGTTTTGCCAATTCCGCACCTCCTCCTAACTTCCAAACTACGAATTCTCTGCATTATATTCACACCACACATTGCCCTCAGACATGACATCTCCACTGCCTCCAGCCTTCTCCTCGCTGCAGCATTCATCACCCATGCTTCACACCCATATAAGAGCGTTGGTAAAACTATACTCTCATGCATTCCCCTCTTTGCCTCCAAGGACAAAGTTCTTTGTCTCCATAGACTCCTAAGTGCACCGCTCACCCTTTTCCTCTCATCAATTCTATGATTCACCTCATCTTTCATAGACCCATCCGCTGACACGTCCACTCCCAAATATCTGAATACATTCACCTCCTCCATACTCTCTCCCTCCAATCTGATATCCAATCTTTCATCACCTAATCTTTTTGTTATCCTCATAACCTTACTCTTTCCTGTATATATATATATATATATATATATATTTTATATATATATAATATATATATATATATATATATATATATATATATATATATATATATATATAGAGAGAGAGAGAGAGAGAGAGAGAGAGAGAGAGAGCGAGAGAGACAGAGAGAGACAGAGACAGAGAGAGACGTCAGAGCATGACATCCAATCACTCCTGTCTTCCCTAATTCGCAGTTGTCATGTCTGAATGTCATCCAAATCCTTGTGGATAACATTGACTTACACCACGGACGGGTAAGGCCACATGGTCACCTCTGCCACACATTACTGTGAATCCGGCATCGGTCCAGAGATCCATCAATCGATTAAATGAGCCTTGAATGCTCTCTCGCCAAAGCAATATTTTAAAAATCGTATGCCTGTGCCATCCCTGGGCTTAGGTGCCAAGGGCAGCAAAAATGAACTCTGATCAAGTGCTCTGGTCTCACGACTTGACATCCAGTTACTGATGAATTAGATATGTCAAAAAAGAATGTTTTGACATATCACGGCTTCTAAGATGGAGAGTTTGTTAAGCA
This sequence comes from Cherax quadricarinatus, assembly GCF_026875155.1. NCBI lineage: Eukaryota > Metazoa > Arthropoda > Malacostraca > Decapoda > Parastacidae > Cherax > Cherax quadricarinatus. The sequence goes on from NC_069399.1 coordinate 111,744,460, forward strand.
AGATCTCCCCCATTCTCGTCCTCTGGTGGGGAGTCCACGATCACAGTGACCCTGGTTTCAGGCACTCGTTGTGTGAGACAGGTGGAATAAAATATAATTCCACTACATACTTAATAGAGGCCGTCCGAGAATGCTCTATTATACAGTTTGTAACAGAAGACAGTATAAGAGCTTGACATTAAAAAAAAACTTTTTGATAGGTTTATATAAGATAAAACCTGCTTAAAATTTACATTGAAAATAGAATTTAGGTGATCCCACTAAATGAGTTAACTAAATCAGTGGGTGCTGCTTATATTTATATTATTATTATAAAAAAAAGAAGTGCTAAACCACAAAGGGGTTTATGTTTATAATGTACGTAATAATAGGTATTTTGTGCGTCCTTGTTTCTTAAGATCTACCAATACCTATCAATTTCTAACCACCATCACCTGCGTGAAGTGAAGTTCATTCTAAATACTCAAATATTCAACGAAGATCCTCTGTCGTCCATCATTCGCAGTTCCAGAAGAAAATTATACGAAGTCCGCCAATAAGAGAAAGAAAAGGAGAAAAAGTTTCCCTGTTGACAAGCATAACTCGCAAAACGGCCTACAGATGGCGTCCCTCCCTTGTTATTACAAAACCCAGGACGATGGAAACTGATCTCAGAGGTAGAATAGCATAGTGGCGAGAATTGATTATACGTCTCGAAACTTGGTCTTATATTTTTATGTTTGAATTCTCGAGATTTTTTTATTTTATTTTCTCTAGGTGAAGCATTTTTCACCAGAAAGTCTTCGCTTGCAATTTTAAAAATATAGTCCAGACTTTTGTATTTATATTGATGAGAAATGTTAAAGACTGATCCCATTTGTATGTATAAGCATGTGTCTGCACAGTTTGTATGAATAAACATTTGTGTGTATAATTTGTGTTAATGTATGAGTATATAATTTGCATGTACGAGCATGTGAGCGTATAATAATAATAATAATAATAATAATAATAATAATAATAATAATAATAATAATAATAATAATATACAAGGTATACAGTCTTAGCTGACATCAATGACATACTACTATATAGAAAGCCCCTTGTTATGCTGAGCATTTCGGGCAAATTAGGTCAGTTTTATCCCAGGATGCGACCCACACCAGTCCACTAACACCCAGGTACCCATTTTACTGATAGGTGAACATAGACAACCGGTGTAAGAAAACACGTCCAATATTTCTACCCTTCCCCGGGAATCGAACTTGAACATTCACCATGTGAAGCGAGAGTTTATGCCAATAGGCCACGGGGCACCAATCTGAATACGTAATCACATGAGTAGATTGTTTGCATATGTAAATATTTGTGTGCATAATTTGGCTGTGTAAATATATGTGTGGGTAATTTGTATAGGTTAGATTGTGTAAATATGTGTGTATATAATTTGCAAGTGTAAACATTTGTGTGGGCAATTTGTATTTGCAAGAATTGATGTACGTAGTTTGTAGGAGTAAACTTTGCATGATGCAGGTTGATAAATGAGACACTTGTACAGCATCTGGTTGTCTTTATTCTGGAACCGTTCCGCCACACAGTGGTATCTTCAGTCCAGTGCAGAGAAAAGTGGAAGATGAGGAGTAATTTGAGGTAATCTATAACCAAAGGCAGTTAAGGTATTGCGATTATTATAGTCGTAAGATATTTGATGTTAACGGTTTGTGTTTTGGTAGGGGTAGTATTTATGACTCTATGAACGGAAGATTTTAGGGTATATCCAGATTCAAGTGCAACTTGTGTCCTTTTACTTTACATATTGTCGGTAATTCTACCAACATTATTATATCCAGATTCGTAAGGGACCAAATAAATTAGGAATTTTAGGGTTGCTTCAGCCTTTTTCAGACACTGTGAAATTGTTTGTCAAGGAACAAAGCATGCCTCTGATACCTAATTTTTTGTCTTATTATTTATCTCCTGTATTTAGGTTATATATCGCTTTAATTTTATGGAGTGTCATTCCTTATGAGCTAGGGTTGGTTAATTTTGATACGAGTGTATTTTTTTTATGCTGTTTAAGGTTAGGGGCATACCCCTTAATGAGAGCTGGATGGTCTTCCAATTGCAAATATTCTTTATTGGGAAGGTTTTGAGCGGTACCTCAGACAATTTCTTATGAAGTGAGGCTGGCTTTAATTTTATTGTCTTACATTATTTTAACAGGGAGGTTTAGGTTCACAGAACTGGAATTGTATCAAGAGAGCATATGGTTTTTCTGGCTGACATTTCCTCTTTCGCTGAGATGGGGCTTATATACTGATGACAAATGAGGTGGAGCAGTGGTAGGTGGAGCCACCAGCAAACACAGTCACTAGTGGAAGTAGGTCGTGTCTACAGATCAGACAAGTTTTGAAGTAATTCCGGCATCAAGATCCCAAGATGCTGCTGTGTCTGACACCATGTGAATAAATGCTTTGCAAAACCGATGGATTTAAAACCATTCGTTAATATTTTACAGCTAATGAGACGAGACATTCTTTAGCTATTGAATGGAAGCAACATCACTATTTCTTCAATAAAACTAGCAAAATGGGGCGTATGAAGTTAAATAGGAACGCGAACATCGCTCTCTGGCAAATACACAAGGATTAAAACTTTTAAAGCGATCATATGAGGCATTCTCCAGTTATTGCTGGGATCATTTCACTTCAAAGTTTTATTAAATATTTTAGCGCAGTGATATACATCCTTTAACGCAAACTAAACTAAATGGATACTATCTTGACCGTAAGATATATCAACCATCACTATGGAAACCATTCAAAAGATGAAGATACAAATATATTAAACGTGATTAAAGAGGAATCAAAATTTCACAATATTTTACACATAAAATTAGCAGAAATGCTCTTACACACAAGAATTTCAGTCTCCGCCATCGTTAAGATAGGATTTTTTTTTTGAACGTTTGAAGCTATGACACAGAGAATTTTGGAAGTTGGTGGGAATGAGTCCAACAACTTTAATTAGGAGGGCATCTGAACGTGCCATTTGTTACTAGAGTCTCGTCATAGTAACCAAACATCAGCTCTGAAAGTTTGAAACCAATCTGATGAATTATTTTCGTTTAATGAGCGAAATAAAAACGGAAACTTGGAGGAAAAAAGACCTGGCAATCACTTAAATGTCATCCCTCTGGGATACCTAAAAAAAGTCAGGCAACCACTTAAATTTATCCCTACGGGAATACCTAAATACATGACGCTGTATCTCGCGTCATGAGGCACAAATCGATACACAGTGCAAGAAAAATTAACTGGGAAATAATTCAGATCACTTACCATGACGAGCTGAAAATGTGGAAAAACTAAATTTACCTGGATGTATCTCATTAGATACATACCAGTAAATAGTGACAAAGATAATTATTATTTATCAAAGTTACATAGACAAGTAGGAATTTTGAGACACCTAGGTCGCAAAAAATGTCCCCCTTCGATACCTACTACTGTCATATACAAAAGTCACTCTTGACCTATATTAATTTCAAATGAAATATACATTACCAAGAATTATGGTAAATATCATTATAAAGAGAAGTTGCAGAGATTGGTGGATGAATTTGGTAGGGTGTGCAAAAGAAGAAAATTGAAAGTGAATACAGGAAAGAGTAAGGTTATGAGGATAACAAAAAGATTAGGTGATGAAAGATTGGATATCAGATTGGAGGGAGAGAGTATGGAGGAGGTGAATGTATTCAGATATTTGGGAGTGGACGTGTCAGCGGATGGGTCTATGAAAGATGAGGTGAATCATAGAATTGATGAGGGGAAAAGGGTGAGTGGTGCACTTAGGAGTCTGTGGAGACAAAGAACTTTGTCCTTGGAGGCAAAGAGGGGAATGTATGAGAGTATAGTTTTACCAACACTCTTATGTGGGTGTGAAGCATGGGTGATGAATGTTGCAGCGAGGAGAAGGCTGGAGGCAGTGGAGATGTCATGTCTGAGAGCAATGTGTGGTGTGAATATAATGCAGAGAATTCGTAGTTTGGAAGTTAGGAGGAGGTGCAGGATTACCAAAACTGTTGTCCAGAGGGCTGAGGAAGGGTTGTTGAGGTGGTTCGGACATGTGGAGAGAATGGAGCGAAACAGAATAACTTCAAGAGTATATCAGTCTGTAGTGGAAGGAAGGCGGGGTAGGGGTTGGCCTAGGAAAGGTTGGAGGGAGGGGGTAAAGGAGGTTTTGTGTGCGAGGGGCTTGGACTTCCAGCAGGCATGCGTGAGCGTGTTTGATAGGAGTGAATGGAGACAAATGGTTTTTGATACTTGACGTGCTGTTGGAGTGTGAGCAAAGTAACATTTATGAAGGGGTTCAGGGAAACCGGCAGGCCGGACTTGAGTCCTGGAGATGGGAAGTACAGTGCCTGCACTCTGAAGGAGGGGTGTTAATGTTGCAGTTTAAAAACTGTAGTGTAAAGCACCCTTCTGGCAAGACAGTGATGGAGTGAATGATGGTGAAAGTTTTTCTTTTTCGGGCCACCCTGCCTTGGTGGGAATCGGCCAGTGTGATAATAATAAAAAAAATCATTATAAATTTGTGGACTGTATGTTAAAATTAATAAATGATTGCATATACACATTTATGTAACAGAAGGAGAATTTATAATTATAACACTCACCAATTTGTCTGGAGATTACGGTGTGTCATGTACAGAAACCCCCTCTGCCTAAAATTTATGAAGAAAAACTGGCCAGAATTCTAACATAAATTAGACAACGACTTAGCTGAGGCTCGTGGAGCTGTCCTGTCCATCTGCTTAATGCTCACGTTATGCAGGACTGCAAATCCAACAATTTCGGCTCCTATTTGAGAGGTTTTAAGCCCAATATAACCCCTAGAGCGACGAAAATTATGCACATTTTATTAGAGTGCCTGTACCACATTCAAAAACAATGGCGTCTCCTCCCCCAGCTCGTCAGCGCAGGCACAGAGCTTCCCTGTTGGTTCACTTCTTTTTTTTTTATACACTTTAGAGCAATAGTAATGTATTAATCAGGTTTATTTACACAGCATAATTTTGAGAAATTATTTTCCACAGAAAACTTTATCATTAACGATTCTTCAAATGATATATAACATTGTTGAATTCATACACATTTTAGACGCCGAACAAGTTGCATAATGTAAATTCCGCTTATTTCTTCAGTAACTCTGATGTTCTCACAAGGCAATAATTTCCTGCAGTCTTACCCTTATTACAGTACACATAACAGGAAATTAAACCATACCACGGGTGGTATGTGTGAATTTTCCTATTCAGGCGTCCTCTCTCATAATAACTAGGCTATTCTTAATTTTAATGTCATTCCTATCATTATTATCACCTATCATCTGCTAATATAATTATTATCATCATTATAATATTGCCAACAACCTGATTCATTAAACCACTAAACTAGTTGCAATCACCGTGTTGCAACCACCTATGTGTACCTAGTGGACCTTGTACCACTGTACCTAGACGGGCTAGGGCCTCAATAGGTCACTATACATTTCTTTAAGGGACCTATTGAGGTCCTAACCCGTTTAGGTACAGTGGTATAAGGTCCACAAGCTACACATAGGTGGTTGCAACATGGTGACTGCAACTAGTTTAGTGGCTTAATGAATCACGTTGTTGGTAATATTAATGAAGATAATAATAATGATATTAGTGGATGACAGTTAATAATAATATGAATGACATTAAAATTAAGAATAGCCTAGGTATTATGAAAAAGGAAGCCAGAATAGGAGAATTCACACATGTATATTAGCTGACACTGAGAGTATTTCCTGAATATTCTGAAAGGTTCTGTGACACCTGTTAACAAATGAGGGATTTTTTCCCCTCTATTTTATTAGTTAGAAGGCTGTAAATGATGGTATGTAATGTTCCACTATTGTAATGTAACTTTTAACGTTACATGACCTGTTTCCGGCGGTTAGAAGCTTGGGGCTGGGTATTAACTATCTGCTAATATTTTCCTCATGCTACCTGCAAACTGTGAGTCCTACTCTACCAAACCCCATATGGGGTGGGGTGTGGGGGGGGACCGGTGTGTGGGTTGGCATCCTGCTTGCCTGTCCCAGATAGACTGCCGGTGCCTCCACACTACCATTCTCTGAAAACTTACCCTACTTCTCCTGTTGCCTTCGCAACATTGCACAGCTGCTGATGACGCACTGAGAAGTGTGAAAGTACTTGAGCTAAAGCTTGTCTTGCATTGTTAAGATCGCCTATCTGGGATAGGCGATATATATATATATATATGTCGTGCCGAATAGGTAAAACTTATGATTTTGGTTTAAATAGCAACACTTCTTGCAGAATAAGGCAAGCGAAAATTTGTGCATGCAATGTAATAAAATAAATAACATCAACAAACTATATGACTAATGCAAGAGCGAAATATGAGATGGATGAATCCAAAACTACGAAATCCGGAATAAAAGCCCTTCTGTGATTTAGACCCAAGAAATCTGGAACAACCAGCAAGAAAAGAGAAGGTAAAACCAACACGTATACAATGAATGAAGTTAATTATTATCGTCACAGGAAGCGTTAAACTCCTAGGGGTCAAAATCAGGTTTGATCTGGCAGAGTATGTCGCTCCTGTTCCTTAGACCCAGAGGTCTTTACTTACATCAAAAATTCCCAGCCCTCCCCTCACCTCCTCTCGTAAAGGGTATAAATGCAGAAGGAATAAATGTTAAGAATGTGATGAAGAGAGGAGAAATGAAAAAGAGGATAATATGTCTTAAAGACGGCACAGCAATTAGTGGACGGAGGATTGAGCCTCCACCACCCTTAGCTCTGAATGACCCACACGAGTCATGACATACAATCTACGTACCATCTGGAAGGAGTGTGCAATGAAAGACCAAGTAATCCAGACAGAGATCTCAAGAAAGATTTGAAACGGAGTAACTTTTGCTGACTGTGCGCTGGAGAGACGAGCTATCCTGTAGGTCTCTGTAGGGAGATAAGTTATCTTGCTCTGAAGCTTTCCTTTCCTCTTTTTAGGCTGTGTTTTCTTGGTCTGAGGTTGTTATAAAAGATGCCACACAGTGGCTTCGTCAGTTTAGTACGTACAAAGAAGAATGGTGAACATCAGAAGGGGTTTGAGGTAATCAGTCCCTCAATTTCAGATTTTCACCATTCTTGTTGGTATTGCACATGTGTCTAATTTATCAACTTGTCGGTTCTATAAACCATTTACCTACAATCTATCTTGCCCCAAATGTGAATTAGTTTTTCAGGAACCTGTGTTATCTGGCTCTGAGGCTGTGTTATCATGCTCCGAGACTTTAGTGTCTACCTCTGTGGTTGTCTTATCATGCCCTGAGATTGTGCTTCTTGCTCTAAGTCTGCCACTTATTGCACTGTTACTTTGTTATCTTAATCTGTGAAACACTGTTATACTGAATTATGACTCATTCTGCTCGGGGCTGTGTTATCCTGCGTAAGCTTTCCCCGAGGCTGTTATCTAGCTTTGGGCCATTGTTATCTTGACTTCGGGTTTTCCTTGATGTTCTCTTCTACAAATCCAGTCAGGCGCTTGATTTCAAAATTTCAAAATTTCTGCGGGCGGTGGTCAAACATGGTTTTAAAGTCTACCGAAAACTCACCAACCAATACTCTCTGCTCTACTTCCTCTCTCACTCTCACCAAGACTAAATATGGAGTCATCTAGGTTGATCCCTACATGCTCTTCGCATCTTCAGTTGTAAATCCTTTGAAGACTACTCTGAGCAAGTTTTGTATAATCTTCACTTCCCTCAATGATGCTGTGAACGTAACGTAATTAAGTTACCTAGCCGAGACAACACTGAAAGAGTATGCATAGTCCTCCCTGAAAGCTCTTTTGTCAGACATGTTTCCAGTGTTCTCTCCATCACCAAATTTCAAGTGTCCATCACTGCGTTTGTGATCGAGAACATCACTAGTTAGAGACAACTTCAACAAGTATAAACTACTGCAGGTGTAGACACAATCCCTTCCTTCTGACAAAATATACGTGAGCGAAACATCCAAATACCTTTACAAACGCATTTCTGAACACCAATACACCAATAGAACTGACTAATTAGGTAACACAAGGATTTGACGTTGTAACTCACAACCACTTACAATTCGGAGGAACACTGCAACAGAGCTATCGACCTAACCTATACAGACCCCACACCCACCATTTATCTCAAACTTAACCTGACTCTTCATCTCATGAGCTTTCCATGTCTCCGTGCATCATCATGAGCTATGCAGCGTTGCAAGAGTAGGAACAGGTGGAATGAGAGGAAGTTTTCTCAGAGTAAGCGTGGTGACACCAACCAGTTCCTCTCAGAAATGGTCAGGACACAGGCACCGTTCGCCACCCACGCATCCTGTCCCCTCAGCCCCTTATTTGGGGTAGGGTACTTGGACAAGACATCCGACGCTTACAGACAGAGGGAAACAGAGTAATAGGTTATGTAATAGCCAGCCCTAAGCTACATCTCACTGCTGTCAACAAGTCATACCCCAGAAGACATTACCTGGAGTTTACCTGGAGAGAGTTCCGGGGGTCAACGCCCCCGCGGCCGTTGCACTGGTGGAGAGTATATGTACAAAACAATGAAATTATATATAAAGTTTCTAATTAATAAAAGAGTCGAAAGTGTTCATTGTTAGCTTAAACTGCCGTAAGTCCAGGAAAATTCTAGAAAAGTTCTTGGTAGTACTCAGAAGAATCTCTTCGGAAATCCTCAGTATTAATTATTATGACTTCGTTGGTTATTTATGAGTCTTAGTATCCTGATTATTCTTTATGACCTAATAACCTGGCTATTCATGAATTCTATTATTCCTTATCATCTCCTAACCGCCTAATGCTGTTAGGTTGTAATTCCTTAACGGTATTTGCAATCACTATGTTGCAACCACTGACTGCAGTCACCTAACCTTGTGTACCTACATTCGTACAATACCCACATGCAGCTGTACCTTAAGGGAGTTACTACTGTTAGTTATGTATTATACCAACAGGCAGGACGCAGTCCTCGGTCTAACGTCACTAAATCCTCACGAGGTCCTTAGCATAATAATTAATCCTGCTTATGGCTGTGCACAATAGACTCTACTAAATAGCTATCGAGTTTGTACAGTCCATAACTGGAATTGTATATGGCATTCCTATCATGTTTCAAGAACAAGTATTCAGTTATATTTCTTTCCATGGTGAACCTGTTGGATGGGTTGTGTGAGTGACCATTTCTGAGAGGAACTGGATGGTGTCAGCACGCTACCTTACTCTGAGAAAACTTCCTCTCACTCCACCTGGTACTACTCTTGCAACAATGCATAGCTCCTGATGATAAGATGATAAATATATATATATATATATATATATATATATATATATATATATATATATATATATATATATATATATATATATACACTGATCTCTGGCTGAAGGAGACTGACTCGAACCTTAGGACAAGGTACGCAGTGCTTTACCAATCTACCCACACTGGACAATACCTTGGCGTGTAGCTTGCGCTACACGTTTGATCCAAGGCAGCCAGCTTTCAGGGAGAAGGCTTACAGCTTTTCATCTCATCCCCTGCATGCATCAGCCTTACTAGAGATTTTAACAATGCAAGGAATTCGCGAGAGTGAATATATATATATATATATATATATATATATATATATATATATATATGTATATATATATATATATATATATATATATATATATATATATATATATATATATATATATATATATATATATATATCGTGCCGAATATGTAAAACTGGTCAATTAGCAAGAACTCATTTAAAATTAAGTCCTTTCTGAAATTTTCTTTCATACGTTTAAAGATATATTTTTTCATTAATGTTAGTGTAAAATTTTTAATTTTGCAACAAAAGAATCTTAGAAAACTTACCTAGCCTTATTATAACAAGAGTAATTTATTTCAGCCTAACCCAACTAAATATATTTTAGATTTGTTTACAGTAATTTAATACTAAACAAACACAGTGAAATATATTTATTTTCGTTAAGTTCAGAATGATTTTGGCGAAATTACTGCATACACAAATTTTCACTTGTCCTATATGGCAAGGTGAGCGTTGCTATTTAAGCCAAGATCACAAGTTCTGCCTATTCGGCACGACATATATATATATATATATATATATATATATATATATATATATATATATATATATATATATATATATATATATATATATATATATATATAATAATGTGTGTGTGTGTACTCACCTAATTGTAGTTGCAGGGGTCGATACTCAGCTCCTGGACCCGCCTCTTCACTGAACGCTACTAGGTCCTCTCTCTCGCTGCTCCATGAGCTTTATTATACCTCGTCTTAAAGCTATGTATGGTTCCTGCCTCCACTACATCGCCTCGCCAGACTGTTCCACTTCCTGACCAGTCTATGACTGAAGAACTGCTTCCTAACATCCCTGTGACTCATCTCAGTCTTCATCTTCCAAGAGTGACCCCTTGTTTCTGTGTCCCCTCTCTGGAACATCTTGTCTCTGTCCACCATGTCTATTCCACGCAGTATTTTGTATGTCGTTATCATGTCTCCCCTATCCCTCCTGTCCTCCAATGTCGTCAGGCCGATTTCCCTAACCCTTACTTCATAGAATATTCTCCTTAGCTCTGGAACTAACCTTGTCGCAAACCTTTGCACTTTCTCTAATTTCTTAACGTGCTTGACCCGGTGCAGGTTCCAGACTGGTACTGCATACTCCAGTATGGGCCTGACGCACACGGTGTATAGTGTTTTGAACGATTCCTTACTTAGGTATCGGAATGGTAATCTCAGGTTTGCCAGGCGCCCATAATGCTGCAGCAGTTATCTGGTTGATGTGTGCTTCCCGAGACGTGTTCGGTGTTATACTCAAGCCAAGATCTTTCTCCTTGAGCGAGGTTTGCATTCGTTGCCCTTCTCCGATCTTCATGACTTTGTATTTGGCAAGGTTGAATTCGAGAAGCCAGTTGCTGGACCACGTGTCCAGCTTGTCCAGGTCTATTTGAAGGCCTGCCTGATCCTCATCTGATTTAATTCTCCTCATTAACTTCACATCATCTGCGAGCAAGGACACCTCTGAGTCCACCCCTTCCATCATGTCATTCACATATACCAAAAACAGCACTGGTCCTAGGACCGACCCCTGTGGGACCCCGCTCGTCACGGGAGCCCACTGTGATACCTCATCACGTACCATGACTCGTTGTTGCCTCCCTGTCAGGCATTCTCTGATCCATTGAAGTGCCTTTCCTGTTATTACCGCCTAATCCTCTACTTTCTACACTAATCTCTTGTGAGGAACTGTGTCGAAGGCCTTCTTGCAGTCCAAGAAAATGCAATCAACCCACCCCTCTCTCTCTCTCTCTCTCTTACTTCTGTTCCTTTATCATAAAACTCCAGAAGGTTTGTGACACAGGATTTGCCTTCCATGAAACCGTGCTGGTTGTCATTTATACCTTTGTTCCGTTCCAGGTGCTCCACCACTCTCCTGAAAATCTTCTCAATGACTTTGCATACTATACACGTCAGTGACACTGATCTGTAGTTTAGCGCCTCTTTTCTGTCTCCTTTTTTAAAAATGGGAACTACATTTTCCGTCTTCCATACCTCAGGTAGTTGCCCAGGCTCAAGGGATATGTTGAAGATTGTGGTTAATGGAACACACAGCATTTCTGCTCCCTCTCTAAGGACCCACGGGGAGATGTTCCGGTCCCATTGCCTTTCAGGTATCGAGGCCACTTAGCATCTTCTTCACCTCCTCCTCAGTTGTGTGTGTCATCCAGCACTTGTTGGTATATCCCTTGTTGGTGTCCCCGTCTGTCCTGTCTTCCAAGAGTCCTTCCTGTCTCCACTGTAAATACTTCATTAAATCTCTTGTTGAGCTCCTCACATACCTCTTGATCGTTTCGTGTGAGTTCCCCACCTTCTTTCCTCAGCCTGATCACCTGGTCTTTGACTGTTGTCTTTCTCCTAATGTGGCTATACAGCAGTTTCGGGTCAGAGTTGACTTTTGATGCTATGTGTGTGTGTGTGTGTGTGTGTGTGTGTGTGTGTGTGTGTGTGTGTGGTGTGTGTGTGTGTGTGTGTGTGTGTGTGTGTGTGTGTGTGTGTGGTGTGTGCATGTGCGGTGTGTGTGGTGTGTTGTGTGTGTGTGTGTGTAGAGACCAAGTGTTTACATAAAGGTAAAGAAGTTTCCGTTGCTTTCCTGGATTTAGAAATAACATATGATAGGGTGGATAGGGGAGCAATGTGGCAAATGTGTATGAAACAGGTGGTAAGTTTCTAAATGCTGTAAATAGTTTTTATGAGGATAGTGAGGCCTAGGTTACGGTATATAGGACAGAGGGAAATTATTTTCCAGTAAAAGTGGGCTCTGGACAGTGAGTTCGGGAGGGTGTGTAAAGGAAATAAGTTGAAAGCGAATATAAAAGTAAGGTGATGTGGGTATCAAACAAGTTTGGTTATGACTAGAGGGAGGGAGTACGGAGGAAGTGAATATGTCCAGATATTTGGGAATGGACGTGTCGGTGGATGGATACATGAAAGAAGAGGTAGCACAGAATTGATGAAGGGAAAACACGGTGGGTCGTGAATTAAAGAATCTTAATTTTTGGAGGCAAAGATGGTAATGTATGAGTGTATAGTGGTACCAACACTTTTATATAGCTGTTAAACATGGTTTATGAATATTGCAACGAGAAAGAGGTTGGAGGAAGTGGATATGTCGTGTATGAGGAAAAAGTGAGGAATAAATATTATGTAGAGAATTCGTAGTTTGGAAATTATGAATGCAGAGTTACTAAAAGTATTATCCAGAGGAGTGAGGAGGAGTTATTGAAGTGGCACAGTCTTTTTGAGAGGAGAGAGCAAACCAGGATGACTCGGAAGGGAAGGCGGAGTCGCCCTTGGAAAGGATGGAGTGAGGGGGGAAGGGGTAAATGAAGCTTTATGTTCAAGGGGTTTGGACATACAGTAGCCATGTGTGAACATGTTAGATATAAGTGAGTGAAGACTAACGGTTTTCGGGACCTGACGAGCTGTTGGAGTGTGAGCTATGTAATATTTTACGAAGGAAATCAGGGATACTGGTTAGCCGGACCTGAGTCGTGAAGGTGGGGAGTACATTGTCTATATATTCTCTAAAGCAGGAATTTGGGATATTTACAGGGTGTTTAAAAAACAAATGAACCTGGAGTATCAACACACACACACACACACCACACACACACACCCACACACACACACAACACACAATATATATATTATATATATATAAATATAGTATAATATATATATTATATATATATATATATATATATATGTATGTATTATGCTCTCCCTTTCCAGGTTCATTTGTTCTTTACTTGATAAAGGCACTGAGTGTGCAAATACTTCGTCGCTAAAGAAACGCATTAATCTGCGTCTGTGCCCCATTTCCTGAGGCTGAATTATCTTGCCCCGAGGCTGTGTTACCATATTTGAATCTGTTACCTCTCCCTGAGATAAGAATCTATCATTTCATGCATTGATGTTGTGTTTCGTTGCACTTTGTTACCTTATGTGAAGGTATTATTATCTTCCTCCTGATAGCGTATAATTTTCTCCTCATAAATGTCATACTGATTTGAGGTTAGGTACTCTTATTCTGAGGTTCTGTTTCCGCTCCCTCACGTTGTGTCATTTTTTCCCTCTGGCAATGTTTTCTTGTCTCAAAAATGTATTTTCTTGCCAAGAGGCAAGAGAGTGCATGAGAGTGCAATGTAATACAGCTTTTTCCTTTGAGCTATTTTATGCCGTCCCGAGGATGTTTCATCATGTGATTTATCTTGATTTGAAGGTGTTGTCTTGAGTTGTTATTGTTTTCATGACACAAGGCTGCGATAGGCTTAACTGCGGCTGTTACCTTGACACGAGGCTGTGATATATTGGCTTGTGGCTGTTATCTTAATATATGCTGTGTTATCTAGTTTTGTTGGCTTGACGTGATGGTGTGGGTGGAAAGGGAGGGGGCAAGACGTTGGTAAGGAGGGAGGAGAAACTGACGTTTAATCGTGAGACATAATTCTCCACTGCTCATGATTGTCTTGTCAGCACAGTCCTCCGAGATCCTCTTTAGGCAGGTCCTCAAGTTTTGTGTGTTGAGGTGACTCTCTCTCTCTCTCTCTCTCTCTTTTTTTTTTTTTTTTTTTACAAAGGGTTTGACAAGGTTAAGGATCCCTAGCTTTACTGACAAGTTATATACAGGTTAAGGATTCCTAACTTTATTGGCAAGCTAAGAGCTGTTACCTACATCACTTCATTTGAAAGCATTTTTATTGTTATGAGACATACAAGTAGGGAACAGGATGAAGTTGGAGCCATCTGTGGGCCAGTATTTTCATTTGATCAACTGTCTTTATCTCGTTGACATCATTATGCTGTAAAAATGTGTTCCATACTCGAGTCATCCTGGGTATATATGATCTCAGATGGAGTGATGTTCTGGAGAAGGGTACAGCCAGAATGAAGTTGCTGCTTTCTGCCCGTCTTATGGCATAAAAGCTTGTTTCACGCTGTCCTCGAAGTGGATCCAAGTGTGGTACTTTGACAATATTGGCCTTGTACATAACAGTGAGGCCACCCACATCCCTCCCATGTTGAAGGCTCTGCTGAAATGACAGATCTATCCAGGATGGGTCCAGGCGAGAGATGAGACGTCTTGCTCTGTTCTCTACTCTGTCAAGCAGTCGCAGATGAGAGGGGGGGGGGAGGCAAACCAAAAAAGTGGAGCATACTCAAGGTGTGAGCTTACTTGTGCCTCGTACAGAATCTTGCAACCCCTACTGTCAAGCAGATGCGAGATACGGCGAAGTGCTGTAAGCTTCCTGGCTGCCTTGTTCGCAAGATTTACAACATGGTTCTTCATGGTTAATTTGGAGTCAAATTTCACCCCCAGGATATCAACTTTTTCCCCAGGTGCCAACACCCTCCCATTCATCCTTACTACTGCACCAGCATTACCATCATGGTGCCTAGAGACGATCATCATTTGTGTTTTCTCAGATGCAAATGTTACTTGCCATCTATTTCCCCAAGCTGATATAGCTCTCAGCTGGTGATTGATGTAGCTTAGAGCAGCTGGCATTTCTTCTCTTGGATAAGTGAATGTCAGTGTACAGTCATCTGCATATACATGTGATTCTGGGATAAGATGAAGAAGATCGTTGAAGTAGACATTCCATAACAATGGTCCCAGCACGCTTCCTTGTAGAACACTTGCCCCAATAGGATGTCTTGCTGATTCCATTCCATTGAGAACTACACTTAGAGATCTACCATGAAGGTAATCACTGAGGAGACATAGCGTAGAGCCTGCAATTCCCAGTGCTTGAAGTTTAGATAAGAGGTCCTGGTGCCACACCCGGTCGAAAGCACCAGCAGTGTCCAGTGCTACCACACAGCTGACTTTAGATTCATCCAGTGACTGGTGCCACTTAGTGGAGAGGTTTAACAACAGATCAGCAGCAGAGTAACCTTTCCTGAAGCCATATTGACGATCACAAAGTAGTGAGTGGTAGTCAAAAAGCTCTGTCATTTGTCTTGAGATTATTGTCTCAAGGATCTTACCAGTGATTGACAGGAGTGACACTGGTCTGTAGTTGCTGATTTCTGCTCTGCTCTTCTTTTTGTGAACAGGGACTACATTTGCCTCCTTCCACAGAGAGGGTCATTTACACTGTACTAGGCAATGCTGAAAGATGCGAGTTAGAGGTGCTGCTAGCTGGTCTGCACATCTTCTCAGCAATCTAGGGCTCAACTTGTCTGGGCCCACAGCCTTTTCTTGGTCAAGCGATTTAAGAAGGGAATACACCTCCTCCTGCCTTATTGTCACCACTGACAGTTTTGACACAGTTCTCTCTCTCTCCCTTTCTTCCTCATTTCATCTCCTCCTCTCCCTTCCATCTCCTTTCTTGTCTTTATACTCACTCTTTTTCTCCTTTCGTTTTCTTTCCTTCTCTAATTCTCCTCATAGTCTTTCTTTCTCTTCCTTTACCTTTCCACCTCTCAATTTCCAGTACTCTTTGTTTCCCTTCCACCTCTTCCTCATTCTCCTCTCATTTTCTCTTCCTTTCCTGTCCTCTTCTTTCTTTCTCTTCCTTTCCCTTCTCACTCTCAGTTCCCCCTTCCCTTACTTTCTTACTCCTCTCCCTCCTCCATCTTCCCCTTAACCATCATCTCCCTAAACCATCTTCTCCCACCCCTCCTCCCTTTTTGTTTGCATCCCCTTTCTCCGCTTCTCTCTACTCTCCCTTCCTTTTACCCCCTTTACCCTCTCCCACCCTCTGTGGTGTCACTTCTCCAATCCCATTTTCCTCCATCCTTAAAGTTCTTCTCATTATTCCTCCATCCAAGCATTCATCCCTCCTGTCTGTGTCTCCATTTCTTAGGGGATGGTGACTTTGTGTACGTAATTACCTATTTGAGTTTGCTGGGATGAAGTGTGTGTCCTCACCGTCTTGTGCCTAGTGTGTTGTGTTTACTGTGTTATGCTAGTTGTGTTGTGCTTACTGAGTTGTGTTTGCTTGCACCCAGAGTCTGCTCCTAACTCCTCCTAGTAAGTCGGTCAAGAGACCGCCTTAATCGTGTTCTCAGGCGTTGTTGTTTCTAATTCTGGAAGCTGTGTATAGAGTTCGTCTCCAACACTTCTTCATCTTGCACATTTCATTTCTCCATCACCCCTGAGACTGAAACACTTCTCTCTAACGTCCCTGAACCTCAGTTGTTTCTTTAGCGTGTTTATTTCCTCTGTCCATGTCTACAATGTCAATTTCTAGTAATATATACATCATGATTACATCCCCAGAGTCCTTCTCTAATCTGGGATAACCTGGTTCAGTTTCCATATCATTAATCACATCTCTCGGACACACTTATCTTGTTGCAAACTTTTGGATTTTCCATAAATATTTCACCTGTTTGAGAGAGTGAAAGTTTAACACTTTGGTTGCGCACTCTTGTGATAGACCTGACAACTATTACATAACTCCATGAAAAATTTCTTATATAGGCCTTGAATGATGTTTTCTGCTATGGCAATGTCGCATCTCTTGCATTATTAGCAGTATGTCTGGAAGAGCTCTCATGAGCTGATATTTACAGGTTCGCAGATTCCCTTAGTGTGTTTACTCAACTTTACGTACTCACCTCAGTATGATTCTCACCCTGAGGTCCGTTTTTCTTGAGTGAGGTCAGCAGCTTGTAATCACTCACCCCGAGCCAATATTCGTTTGCGGTCTTCTTTGTCTATTTCTAATCGTCTTAACTTTGTACTTGCTTGGATTAAATTCTAGTAGCCACTTGTCAGACCAGATCTGAAGTCTGATCAAGGTAGTCTTTCCTGATCCTCACCTATGTGGAAGCCCACTTGTCACACATGCCCATTTTGACACCTCTTCCTCAACAACTACTCTTTGCTTTCTTCCTGTTATATATTCTTTTATCCCATAGGGTACCTATCCTGTTATTCTTATCTGCTCCTCCAGTTTTTGTTCTCGTGCAGTACTCAGTCAAAAGTCTTCTTACAGAGTAAATTATGCAATCTACACATCCGTCTCTCTCCTGCCTTACTTTTGCTACCTCGTCGATGATTTCAAACAAGACTGTGAGACTAAATTTACCATTTCTGAAACTATGTTGGTTGTTGTTTACGAACCCTTTTATTCTAAGAGCTCCACAACTCTTCCCTTCACGGTTTTCTTCATAATATTACATACCCGTAATGCTATGCATAGTATAAGTGGCTTTGGCATGCTGCTCTTATCTGTATTTTTTTGTACCCTTGTATCTAAAATTTAATAAATAAATATACACATGTCATGACTTGCCTGAGCTAGCGCTACATGTTTTACCCAACAATTGCTTCTGGTAGCTGCACTGTTTACGTTGACTTGCTGGCGATTGTGGCTAGTGGTTCAGACGGTATTTCCGTCTTCTGACTCAGGATCCCCAGAGAGATATTTTCTGTTCCCATTTCCGTCGTCATACTTAGCTCGCACAAAACTACCCTCGCCTCTTCTCCTGTCGAATGTATTGTGTCCAGCACTCGCTGGTGCACTCGACTTGTAATACTCATTGGTATTGTTTCTATTTTCTCCGTGAATACCTCTTTAAATTTCTTGTTGAACTTCTCACAACCTTATTGGTCATTGCTTGTGAGCTTTCCTCCTCTCTTCTTCACCCTGTTTATCTTTACTGTTGTCTTTCTTCCTGATATTATTGTATAACATCTCTGGATCAGCTATGGCTTTCGACGCTACTGCATATCATTTTCAAATTGACAATGACCTTTCTTCGTACCTCCGCTCTTCTGCTCGCATCGATGATTTTCTTCATTCTTAGCCTCATTTTGCTTCTCTGCCCCTCTGGGTGAATTATGGGCTCACTCTTGTTATTGTATCTTTTGCTCCTGGGTTTAAATATTTTTCTGTGGTTCCTGGTACTCAATCATCTCATACCTTGTATTCCTTTCTGGTTCACATTCCCAGTGCACATCATTCAGGTTATTACCTCACAGCTGTGTAGTCTCCTCTGTTGAAGCTGTTTCTTTTATCTTTCTGCTGCTGCCTCTCTCTCAAAGTTTACTTCCACAAGATATCAAAACACAATGTGTGTGTGTGTGTGTGTGTGTGTGTGTGTGTGTGTGTGTGTGTGTGTGTGTGTGTGTGTGTGTGTGTGTGTGTGTGTGTGTGTGTGTGTGTACTCACCCAGTTGTACTCACCCAGTTGAGGTTGCAGGGGTCGAGTCCTAGCTCCTGGCCCCGCCTCTTCACTGGTCACTATGTGTGTGTGTTTGTACTCACCTAAATGTACTCACCTAATTGTGGTTGCAGGGGTTGAGGCTCAGCTCCTGGCCCGTGTGCGTGTGTGTGTATGTGCGTGTGTGTGTGTGTGTACTCACCTACTTGTACTCACCTAATTGTGTAAAGTAAAGTAAACTAATGTGACATTTTACTGTGGCAACGTTTCGCTTGACAAAGCTCCTGGAGAGCGAAACGTTGCCACAATAAAATGCCACATTAGTGGCATTTGTGTCCTTTTACTTTACATATTGTCGTAATTCTACCAGCTTTATCACCTAATTGTGGTTGCAGGGGTCGAGACTCAGCTCCTGACCCCGCCTCTTCACTGAGTGCTACTAGGTCCTCTCTCTCTCTGCTTCCTGAGCTTTGTCATACCTCGTCTTGAAGCTATGTATGGTTCCTGCCTCCACTACATAACTTGCTAGGCTATTCCACTTCCTGACGACTCTGTGACTGAAGAAGTACTTCCTAACATCCCTGTGACTCGTCTAAGTCTTCTGGAACATCCTGTCTCTGTCCACCATGTCTGTTCCACGCAATATGTTGTTATCATGTCTCCCCTGACCCTCCTGTCCTCCAGTGTCGTCAGTCCGATTTCCCTCAACCTTTCTTCGTAGGGCATTCCCTTGAGCTCCGGAGCTAGCCTTGTTGCAAACCTTTGTACTTTCTCTAATTTATTGACTTGCTTGATCAGGTGTGGGTTCCAAACTGGTGCTGCATACTTCAGTATGGGCCTGACGTACACAGTGTACAGTGTCTTGAACGATTCCTATTAAGGTATCGGAAAGCTATTTTCAGGTTTGCCAGGCGCCCGTATGCTGCAGCAGTTATATGGTTGATGTGTGGCTCCGGAGACGTGCTCGGTGTTATGGTCACCCCAAAATCTTTCTCCTTGAGTGAGGTTTGCAGCCTTTGTCCACCTAACCTATACTCTGTCTGCGGTCTTCTTTGCCCTTCCCCAATCTTCCTGACTTTGCATTTGGCAGGGTTGAAATCGAGGATAGGCTGGACCACGTGTCCAGCCTATCCAGGTCTCTTTGTAGTCCAGGCTGATCCTCATCCGATTTAATCCTTCTCAGTAGCTTCACATCACCTGCGAACAGGGACACTTCACAGTCTATCCCTTCCACCATGTCATTCACATATATCAAAAATAGGTCTGGTACTAGAGCTGACCCCTGTGGGTCCCCGCTCGTCACAGGAGCCCACAGTGATACCTCATCACGTACCATGACCCGTTGTTGCCTCCCTGTCAGGTATTTTCTGATCCACTGCAGTGCCCTTCCTGTGATACTTGCCTGATCCTCCAGCTTCTACACTAATCTCCTGTGAGGAACTGTGTCGAAGGCCTTCCTGCAATCTAGGAAAATGCAATCATCCCACCCCTCTCTCTCGTTTCTTACTTCTGTTGTTCTGATGTGCGCCTCGGGGGATGTGCTCGGTATTATACTCACCCCATGAACCTTCTCCACGAGGTCTGTACTCTATGTTTCATAATTTTGTACTTGATAAGGTTAAACTCCAGGAGCCTGACCAGATTCCTTTGTAGCCATTCCTGGCCATCGTCCACTTCACATCGTTCGCGAACAGTTACACCTCTGATTCTATCCTGTCCATCATGTCATTCACATTACAAGAAACAGCAACAGCCATAGAACTGACCCTTATGGAACCCCCACTCGACACTCGCACCCATTCCGACACCTCGCCACCTGTGTGTTTGTGTGCGAGTGTGAGAGTGTGTGTGTGCTCACCGAGTAGTTCTACGTTCTACTGCGTAGTTCTGCTACGTTCTACTGCGTAGTTCTACTACGCGTGGTATACTCTCACTAAAATGTTTGCTGGGATCTAGTCTTAGCTCTTCCCTTTCTTTGTCTTCTTCCTCCTCTTCCTCTTCCACCTCCCTCTGTTCTTCGTCCTCACCTCCTACTACTCTTCCCTCTCCTCCACTTCTTCTTCGTGATAATCCTGCTGTTTCTCCTCTGCTTCCTTCTCCTCATTTTCCTTCTCCTCTTTCTTTTGTTCTTCCTTTCCCTCTTCCTTCTCCTCTTCATTTTTCCTCTTCCTTTTCCACCTCCTCCTGTTTCTCCACCTCCCTCCTACTCTTGTCCCCCATTCTCTTTTCCCTTCTTCCTCCCTCCTCCTCCTCCTCCTCCCCTCCTCCTTCTTGTTTCTCCTCCTCCTTCTTGCTCCTCCTCCTCCTCTGCTCCTCTCTCCTTGCTCCCTCCTCCTCCTCCTCCTCTTTCTTCTCCCTGTTCCTTACCCATTGTCCTCCTTAACCATTTGTAATTACTAACATGAAGCTCAGTAGAGCTTCCATCGTGTTTATTCCCATGATATAATTTTCCTTAAATTTCCATCGGTTATAAGCACCTCCTCGCGCATCCCATTTACAGCAACCGACCGCTATTTGGGACACAACACGTTATGGCATTTTTGCGACATCACAATTTTTTTCTCAGCTTACAATATTATTCTCCTGTTTTCCCTGTTATTGGTGCTAAAACTCATCTGCATAACTGTTCTCTCTGTTCTTTTATGAATACTGTATATAACGTGTTATCAGTTCAGTGTTGTAAGCGGAATTCACACCGCTGCAAATTCCAATTTTGGTTTCAAATACGTCCTAAGAAGATTGTTTAGCATTTTTTATATATTTGCGTGAAAATTATTTTAAAACGTGGCATCAGCACAAAAAAATCCGTAAAATTATGTTTACATGATCTGGTGATATGTTGTGTGTTAAGTTACTCTCTGAGTCTGTTTGATGGTTATCTCATATTAACACTCAAGCTATTATTCCTCCTGTAACCTTTTTTTTTGTCTCCCAAATCCAAAATTTTGTCAGTTATCAACTCTTCTTGGTTGGATCTAATCTGATTATCTCCCAGTCCCCGATAACTATATAAATCCTACGTGTTTAGCTATTCTCCTCTTTAATAATAATAATAATATATTATTATTATTATTAACAACAACAACATAATAATAATAGTAATATATAACAATAATGATAATAATAATAATAATTATCACTTATTCGTATTCAGCTCTGTGAAGGCTTCCTCAGCTCTGTAACAACTTCAGACAGTATTACCAAGGCTGGCTCCTCCTCAGGAAAATTAATGGAAAAAGAAATAATAATTCACAAAGATAAACACTTTATTATTTAGTAATGCAAAGATAAAACATTGAAATATGAAGGTGTATCCTACTTGAAAGAAAAATGAAAAATGAAATTGAAAAATGACATTTGAATTCAACGCTAATATGTACAGTTATACTGGGGTGTCTGGTTGAAGTTGACACCGTCTTGTAGAAATTGTAGCCGTTGCTGATGATGTGGGGGTCACAGGTGTTGAGTGACAACCCAACGACTAGTTCTTCACAGAGTCTATAGCCTTGAATAGTCAGTCCAGATGACAGGAACGCAGGTTCTTTACCACTGCGAAGATGAGGGGTAGTCGTCTGAAGTTGGCTGTAAGTAATCAGGTAGGTAAATTATGAATGACGTCTCATCGGCTGTTTCAGTCCGTCTCCTTCAACACTTCTCGTTGGTTGGCAGGTGACCTGATCTGTCATTCCAAGCTGGAAAGAGAGACAGGTTACCCACTGCTTAAAAAATCACTCTACATGATAAGTGCAAGATACTTAAAAAAGGTGGTGATTATCTAAAAGTCTCATGTGAAGCTTAAAACTGAAAGGACTAAGTTTATTATTGGTCAAAAGTGAAGCTTTCAATCAATATCCACTAGAATAGGAGCAGAGGCTTTTACTTACAGTTGTGCTGGGAGCTGTGAGTCGAGTGATTATGTTTGGCCGGAGCCCACACGTCACCTTTCCGGGTGGGGAAAAAGGGGGGGGGGAAGGGGATAGTGGGAGCGAGACTGACCCTACCTTAACAAGCAGCCGGCAATCAAACTGTCGTTACCATATACTCGCTCGCTACTCCTATCTGTTGAACTTTTCCCTCACAAACTCCATCTTTCACTCCCCATACACAAGTTATTTCAGTATTCTTATAGGACCATCCAATCTCATTTATATATATATATACATACATATATATATTATATATATATATATATATATATATATATATATTTTTTTTTTTTTTTTTTTTTTTTTTTTTTTTTTTTTATATAATGGGGTCCACCTCTGGTGTAAATTGTGGGACCCATAGCCTCGGAGAAGTGGATAAAAAGGCTTCAAGGAAGAATATTTGGATTTCTTCCTGAAGCCATTTGAATATTCCACTTCCCCTACCACCCCATCTTTTAAACTATTTTTTTTTTACCAATAGGAATATTTTATTACATAATATGGCACAGAAGATTTAAGAGATACATTGTTGATATAAAGGTGGCATATACGGTACATGTTGTTACGTGTGTATCACCGATTATAAGGCGAAAATCTCATCCAGCTCCTCAGAGCTGGGGCGTGTGCCCAAAATGCAGCATGCATTACCCCTTTGAACAGCCGCACTGAGCCGCTGGAACAGAAAACTAGCTGCCCTGGGATCCCTAGTTACCCTGATGAGTCTTTTTCCCAGCTCCTTAAGGAAATTAGATGCACTCTTTCCCCATGAGCCAAGGGTCTCTGAGCTATGGGAACAAACATATAATGATGGGCAAGTTCTCCATATTTTCTAGACTTTTGGGACTCCCTAAAGCTGGCAGCTGCCCCTCCTTCCTCCCTGGTGTATTGGAGATAGGTATCAGCCAAGGTAGATGCACATGTATAGTCCCACACCACCTGCTTCCCATCTGTCCAGGCTTGAAGGGTGATACCATCTGGACGCTTCTGGCTGCCATCAGATCTGCATAGTTGGGGTGGCTCCCTTACTGCTGGGCATCCAGCTGTTGTGAGGCTCCTCTTGATAATGTTATTAACCTCCTCATGTCTTGCAATCTTTCCCTCGGATTTACGGCACACAAGACCATGGTACCCGAATCGGTCTGCTGCTTCACTGCCACAAATACACCTGTGTTCGGCGAGAATAGGGGCGGCAAGTCGAAGGGCAACACCGATGCGGATGGTCTGTGGGTCGAGGCGTGTGCCAAGGCTGGAGTTGGGAACAGCCAACAGAAAGTCCCCAGCATGAGGGGCTCTCACTGCCAGCAGGCGGGCTCTATCCTTCCCTGACACACTCTGAAGCATCGTTGAGGCTATATTTTCCACTATTGGACCATCCCAGTGCGATTGTTTGTAGTTGTTGGGGGGAGCAGGTCTGGTTTCTGAGCCCGTTAGATTATCCCAGATCATTGCTCCGTCAATGAATTTTTGGTCCTGGGCTCCAATCTTGTCCCTAAGATGTTCAGGGAGAATCGCTGCTACAAGCTCTCTGGATGCAATACACGAGGACAGAAAAGCAGGTAACGCAATCTGTGATGACTTGCGGACACCAATGCCTCCTAGTCTGACTGGAAGTGTAGCTTGGTTCCACTGCCCGTCTTCTAGAGTAAGGTTAAGTACTTTCGTAAAAATCTGCCTCAGAATACTGTCATATTCGTGCAGTATAGGGTTATCATATGAAGGTGCACATCTTAGGAAATATGTCAACCTGGGCAGACTCAAGCACTTTGTGAGAAGGTACAAGGCATCGTGGGTGTCCAGATTGGCAAATCATTTATATAAATGAGAAACATTGCTGGGACATTCAGTGAGCGATAACTCTGCTAATATTTTGTTATAAAGATATTTTTCCTCTTGATTTTTTATCTTAGACAAAAAATTTCTTAAACATTGCAATAGTTTACACAATATTTCTCAAATATTTTGTAATTTACATATTAGTGTTTATTTTAAGCTACAAAAAGACTTTAAAAACTGTATGTATTCCGGACGCTGCACGCTCAGAGGGTAACCCAGTATTCTCTAGCCCCAGTCCTCTGTGCATCAATGCACGCGGTTGGAATAGTGCAGAGTGCGGCATAAGTAAATTATGAAGTTAAATACTAGTAATGAACATGTAACGGGAATCAGAAAAAAAGTATTCATGAATCATAATAAATAATATTAAAAGTTTTTTATGAAAAAGTATTAAATTAGTTCATATTGAGAGATTATGATTACATTTAATTAGTACAAACTCAGAGATTAAAGTGACCAATATTCTAAAATATATGATGACATTAAACTTGAAGGGATGAAGGTAATCAGTTCCGTGAAGAGTAATAGCACTTCAGTTTCTCCAATTTCTTCCAAAAAGCCAAATTCTGATCTACACAGGACATAATCGACCAAAATGTTTATCTAAGGAATACTTTCAAGCTTCTAAAAAAGTACTGTACGTAAATAAGTATGAAATTAAATAAGCAGGAAAATAAATAAGTAAATTATATATATGCTCAGTGTACATAATATACATTTTTTTTAACAATGTTCTTAAGGGCACACACATGATATAGACACATAAAAGAACATTAGGTTGTTTTCACATAGGATTTATTTCTGAGAAGAAAAGACATTCTCCCATTATTTCACAGGAACCAGTTGGATAAAAAATGGCACCTGGCTCTAAGCGAAACAAAGCTGAAGGGGGTAGGAGAGTTTCAGTGGGGGGAAATAAATGGGATTAAATCTGGAGTATCTGAGAGAGTTAGAGCAAAGGAAGGGGTAGCAGTAATGTTAAATGATCAGTTATGGAAGGAGAAAAGAGAATATGAATGTGTAAATTCAAGAATTATGTGGATTAAAGTAAAGGTTGGATGCGAGAAGTGGGTCATAATAAGCGTGTATGCACCTGGAGAAGAGAGGAATGCAGAGGAGAGAGAGAGATTTTGGGAGATGTTAAGTGAATGTATAGGAGCCTTTGAACCAAGTGAGAGAGTAATTGTGGTAGGGGACCTGAATGCTAAAGTAGGAGAAACTTTTAGAGAGGGTGTGGTAGGTAAGTTTGGGGTGCCAGGTGTAAATGATAATGGGAGCCCTTTGATTGAACTTTGTATAGAAAGGGGTTTAGTTATAGGAAATACATATTTTAAGAAAAAGAGGATAAATAAGTATACACGATATGATGTAGGGCGAAATGACAGTAGTTTGTTGGATTATGTATTGGTAGATAAAAGACTGTTGAGTAGACTTCAGGATGTACATGTTTATAGAGGGGCCACAGATATAGCAGATCACTTTCTAGTTGTAGCTACACTGAGAGTAAAAGGTAGATGGGATACAAGGAGAATAGAAGCATCAGGGAAGAGAGAGGTGAAGGTTTATAAACTAAAAGAGGAGGCAGTTAGGTAAGATATAAACAGCTTTTGGAGGATAGATGGGCTAATGAGAGCATAGGCAATGGGTCGAAGAGGTATGGGGTAGGTTTAAAAATGTAGTGTTAGAGTGTTCAGCAGAAGTTTGTGGTTACAGGAAAGTGGGTGCAGGAGGGAAGAGGAGCGATTGGTGGAATGATGATGTAAAGAGAGTGGTAAGGGAGAAAAAGTTAGCATATGAGAAGTTTTTACAAAGTAGAAGTGATGCAAGGAGGGAAGAGTATATGGAGAAAAAGAGAGAGGTTAAGAGAGTGGTGAAGCAATGTAAAAAGATAGCAAATGAGAGAGTGGGTGAGATGTTATCAACAAATTTTGTTGAAAATAAGAAAAAGTTTTGGAGTGAGATTAACAAGTTAAGAAAGCCTAGAGAACAAATGGATTTGTCAGTTAAAAATAGGAGAGGAGAGTTATTAAATGGAGAGTTAGAGGTATTGGGAAGATGGAGGGAATATTTTGAGGAATTGTTAAATGTTGATGAAGATAGGGAAGCTGTGATTTCGTGTACAGGGCAAGGAGGAATAACATCTTGTAGGAGTGAGGAAGAGCCAGTTGTGAGTGTGGGGGAAGTTCGAGAGGCAGTAGGTAAAATGAAAGGGGGTAAGGCAGCCGGGATTGATGGGATAAAGATAGAAATGTTAAAAGCAGGTGGGGATATAGTTTTGGAGTGGTTGGTGCAATTATTTAATAAATGTATGGAAGAGGGTAAGGTACCTAGTGATTGGCAGAGAGCATGCATAGTTCCTTTGTATAAAGGCAAAGGGGATAAAAGAGAGTGCAAAAATTATAGGGGGATAAGTCTGTTGAGTGTACCTGGTAAAGTGTATGGTAGAGTTATAATTGAAAGAATTAAGAGTAAGACGGAGAATAGGATAGCAGATGAACAAGGAGGCTTTAGGAAAGGTAGGGGGTGTGTGGACCAGGTGTTTACAGTGAAACATATAAGTGAACAGTATTTAGATAAGGCTAAAGAGGTCTTTGTGGCATTTATGGATTTGGAAAAGGCGTATGACAGGGTGGATAGGGGGGCAATGTGGCAGATGTTGCAAGTGTATGGTGTAGGAGGTAGGTTACTGAAAGCAGTGAAGAGTTTTTACGAGGATAGTGAGGCTCAAGTTAGAGTATGTATTAAAGAGGGAAATTTTTTCCCAGTAAAAGTAGGCCTTAGACAAGGATGTGTGATGTCACCGTGGTTGTTTAATATATTTATAGATGGGGTTGTAAGAGAAGTAAATGCGAGGGTCTTGGCAAGAGGCGTGGAGTTAAAAGATAAAGAATCACACACAAAGCGGGAGTTGTCACAGCTGCTCTTTGCTGATGACACTGTGCTTTTGGGAGATTCTGAAGAGAAGCTGCAGAGATTGGTGGATGAATTTGGTAGGGTGTGCAAAAGAAGAAAATTAAAGGTGAATACAGGAAAGAGTAAGGTTATGAGGATAACAAAAAGATTAGGTGATGAAAAATTGAATATCAGATTGGAGGGAGAGAGTATGGAGGAGGTGAACGTATTCAGATATTTGGGAGTGGACGTGTCAGCAGATGGGTCTATGAAAGATGAGGTGAATCATAGAATTGATGAGGGAAAAAGAGTGAGTGGTGCACTTAGGAGTCTGTGGAGACAAAGAACTTTGTCCTTAGAGGCAAAGAGGGGAATGTATGAGAGTATAGTTTTACCAACGCTCTTATATGGGTGTGAAGCGTGGGTGATGAATGTTGCAGCGAGGAGAAGGCTGGAGGCAGTGGAGATGTCATGTCTGAGGGCAATGTGTGGTGTGAATATAATGCAGAGAATTCGTAGTTTGGAAGTTAGGAGGAGGTGCCGGATTACCAAAACTGTTGTCCAGAGGGCTGAGGAAGGGTTGTTGAGGTGGTTCGGACATGTAGAGAGAATGGAGCGAAACAGAATGACTTCAAGAGTGTATCAGTCTGTAGTGGAAGGAAGGCGGGTAGGGGTCGGCCTAGGAAGGGTTGGAGGGAGGGGGTAAAGGAGGTTTGTGTGCGAGGGGCTTGGACTTCCAGCAGGCATGCGTGAGCGTGTTTGATAGGAGTGAATGGAGACAAATGGTTTTTTAATACTTGACGTGCTGTTGGAGTGTGAGCAAAGTAACATTTATGAAGGGATTCAGGGAAACCGGCAGGCCGGACTTGAGTCCTGGAGATGGGAAGTACAGTGCCTGCACTCTGAAGGAGGGGTGTTAATGTTGCAGTTTAAAAACTGTAGTGTAAAGCACCCTTCTGGCAAGACAGTGATGGAGTGAATGATGGTGAAAGTTTTTCTTTTTCGGGCCACCCTGCCTTGGTGGGAATCGGCCAGTGTGATAATAATAAAAAAAATATATATACATATATATATATATATATATATATATATATATATATATATATATATATATATATATATATATATATATATATATAATATATATATAATATATATATATATATATATATATATAGATGGAGATTTAAGAGAAGTGAATGCTCGGGTGTTGGCAAGAGACGTGAGATTAAAAGATGAAGAATCTAACACAAAGTGAGGAGTTGTCACAGCTGCTCTTTGCTGATGACACTGTGCTTTTGGGAGATTCTGAAAAGAAGTTGCAGAGATTGGTGGATGAGTTTCGTAGGGTATGCAAAAGAAGGAAATTAAAAGTGAATATAGGAAAGAGTAAGGTGATAAGGATAACATAAAATTAGGTAACGAAAGATTGATAAGATAAGATAAGATAAGATTTCGTTCGGATTTTTAACCCTGGAGGGTTAGCCACCCAGGATAACCCAAGTCAGTGCGTCATCGAGGACTGTCTAACTTATTCCCATTGGGGTCATTAATCTTGTCCCCCAGAATGCGACCCACACCAGTCAACTAACACCCAGGTACCTATTTGCTGCTAGGTGAACAGGACAACAGGTGTAAGGAAACGTGTCGAAATGTTTCCACCCGCCGGGAATCGAACCCGGGCCTTCCGTGTGTGAAGCGGGAGCTTTAGCCACCAGGCCAGGGAGAAAGTATGGAGGAGATGAATGCATTCAGATATTTAGGAGTGGACGTGTCACCAGATAGGTCTATGAAAGATGAAGTGAATCATAGAATTGACGAGGGGAAAAAGATGAGTGGTACACTGAGGAGTCTGTGGAGACAAAGAACTTTATCCATGGAAGCAAAGAGGGGAATGTATGAGGGTATAGTTATATCAACGCTTTTATATTTGTGTAAAGCATGTGTGGTGAATGTTGCAACAAGGAGAAGGCTACAGGCAATGGAGATGCCATGTCTGAGGGCAGTGTGAATATAATGCAGAGAATCCTTAGTCTGAAGATTAGGAGGATGTGCGGGATCACCAAAGCTATTATTCAGAGGGCTGAGGAAGGGTCATTGAGGTGGTTCGGATATGTAGAGAGGAAGAAGAAAATAGAATGACTTCGAGAGTGCATAAATCTGTGGTGGAAGGAAGGCGGGG
Source organism: Cherax quadricarinatus (assembly GCF_026875155.1). Taxonomy (NCBI): domain Eukaryota; kingdom Metazoa; phylum Arthropoda; class Malacostraca; order Decapoda; family Parastacidae; genus Cherax; species Cherax quadricarinatus. The sequence goes on from NC_069399.1 coordinate 111,774,105, forward strand.
TAGGGATTGGCCTAGGAAAGGTTAGAGAGAGGGGGTAAAGGAGGTTTTTGTGTGCGAGGGGCTTGAACTTCCAGGAAGCATGCGTGAACGTGTTAGAAACGAATGGAGACAAATGATTTTTAGGACTTGCCGTGCTGTTGGTGTGTTAGCAAAGTAACATTTATGAAGGGATTCAGGGAAACCGGCAGGCCGGACATAATTCCTTGAGATGGGAAGTACAGTGCCTGCACTCTGAAGGAGGAGTGTTAATGTTGCAGTTTTATAACTGTAGTGTAAGCGCGCCTCTTGCAAGACAGTGATGGAGTGAATAATGAAAGCTTTTCTTTTTCGTGCCACTCTGCCTTGGTGGGAAACGACCGATAAAAAACTGGTTCTCATTACCGTACACAAGCGTTGAAAATTTAAAGCCTATTGGAGTGAAAAACCTATAATTAGTGAAATTAAATCGAGAGGGCAGGAGGAAGAAGAACAACAGGGTAAGCAGTTCAAGCAACCTCTTGAAGGTACCCTTTTATAGATACCTAATAATGAACGATATTTGTCCAAATATTAGTATTCTCATGTGTTATCACATAGTTGTACTCACCTAGTTGTGCCTGTGGATTTTGATCCCTAGTTCATGGACTCTACACTTCCACTTCGTGTAAATGGTATGACTTACTCCCTTCATTTTTTTTGGATCTTAAATAAATTCTTGAATTAAACTGTCCTCCACTAATACCGTTTCTCGATGCTTTTAATTTTGTTCACTTCCCTCACGCTGATACAATCATTTGTTTAGTCATTTAGATTCACCGATCGTCTGGTGTTCAGAGGTATTCCATTGTCCTGTTTCCTCCTTTCTTAAATACTCTGTCCTTACGAAATTTGTTTCGTGAGTTTTCTTTTTTTATCTGTTGTGATCTCGGATTCTTCGTCTCACTTCCAATTTTTTAATACCTACGTTATTACCTTACATTTCACAGGGTTGAATTTCAGTATTCGTTTGATAATATTTGCCTAAAACTTGTTAATGTCTTCCTGTAACATGTTACAGTTCCCTTCCAGAAGCGACAATCCCTTGATGGCAGTGAAAGACGCTTGATCAAAGGGAATTAAGCTACTCTCTTTTTCCTCGTGCCAGACCTGATTACTTCCAGTTCCTCAAGTTCTGTGTGTGTCCTCTGTGGATACATCATACTGTAGTCTTAGTCTGTAACTTTTTCTCATTTATTTTGCTTCATTCATAGACATTAACATATTTGTATTCATAAACTCAAATTTATCTCCATGGAATCCCAAGTCAATAGATGCTTCTATGTGCTTGTCTAATGATGTTGGTTTGCAACAAGCTTCTCATTTCTCCTTCATTATATATCAAATAAATTTCATAAAGATACCTAATGATCTATGAATAAATTAGCAACTCCAAAGCTCATTAAGACAACACGAGAACACCTTCTCCCTCGCAGTTTATAATAAACACGTTGGCCAATTCCTTTGGATGGTTCAGTGTCATCAGGAGTTTCTGAAAGCCTTTGTTTGTTGGATCCAGCAGTGCTCTGTCCGTATTAATGAAGGAAAAAGAACAGATATGTAGATCAGGCTTTCATAGTGACACTGTTTCATTTTGTGCAAAACAAAACACTGTCACATTGCTATTACACTGTGACAGTTGGGTATATTTTCCTTCTGTGCTGCTTTTGTTATTTTAATAGTTTTTTGTAATTATTTCATCAAATTCTTTTCGTCATCGTTGCTAAATTAATTACATAGGAGTACATGGGAAAAACAGATAGATAATAATTGTTTGTTATTATCTAGATGGCTGAGGTAAGAATAATAAAGCAGAAGACTCTTTGCCCACTCTATACTCTCTCCGGCCACTTGCCGACTTAAAATAGAGTTTAAAAAAAATTCCATCCTGTATTGGATGGAATTTTTTGAATTTATAGGAGGGACTGTAGTGGATGGAATGCATGGGCTACAGACTCTCTGAATTGCAACTACTCATGTTACTCTACTGCCACACACAGTTTTGTGTAACAGGGATTCTATGTCCAGATACTGTTCCACAGGTGGACGTAAATAATCACATAGCCAGAGCAGCTCCGGAATACACACCACAGTGGGGTAACTTATTCCATTGTTCCATTACTGTCTTTAATAAGTGGCTCTTACTCACATTGATGTTAAATCTCATACCTTATACCTTTGATGAGTTTCGAGAGTCTTTCTACTCTCGGATCCCGGCCATGGGCCAGGCTTGTCTGTGCTTGCCTAGTCAACCAAGCTGTTGTTGCTGGAGGTCCACTGCCTCACATATCCGTCACAGCCTGGTTGATCTGGCACTTAGTGAAGATACTTGTCCAGTTTCCTCTTGACGGCCGTGTTCCTGATATCTTCAGGTAAGATGTTGAATAGTCTGAGGCCACGAATGCTGATACAGTGTTCCCTTATTATGCCCGTCGCACCCCTGTTCACTGTGTACATTTTGCACTTCCTCCCATATCTCATACCATGGAATTCCAAACTCCTGTTTCGTAACATTTTATCTAGAAAATATCTTCATGCATGAGGATGTGGAACTTATTTAAAATCATGAAGGTTCATAATGGAGCCCCCTCAAATTCTCCAGTTTCTGAAAGAGAACAGGTTAAATGATTTTCCAGTTTTTCTTCATGTGGCTTCTCTATGCTCTCTTTAAGGTAGACTGCATTTTTATGACAGGATCTGACAAAGATGATTCACCCAACATGTTATTCTTTTTCTTCTTTTTCTTCTTGCTGTTGTTGTTGTTGCTGTTATTATTATTATTATTATTATTATTATTATTATTATTATTATTACTTGACAGTAAAGATACCAAAGTGTTGCACGTGTGTCTTCCTCCTCTACTTGTTGGTATTGCATACTATTTACATAATAATACTCCCTGTTCTTAATGGCACAGTATTTATTATTATATTCATCCTAGATTACATTCTTATTTTCATTCTGATACAGTGCGACCTTACCTACATATAAGGGTCAGACTCACGTCTTCCATTCCCGTGAAGTACTATTGCTACCCGCTGTTCGTCAGCACCATCCTGAGACAGTCTCTTTCTAGGAATCGCCTTGCTAGGGTTTACCGTTTTAGGAATTAGTTTCCTAGAAATCACATTGCTAGGCATCCCTTATTATGAATCACCTTTCCCAGAGCTGTTACCTACATCAGTTCATTTGAAAACATTTTTATTGTTACGAAACATACAAGTAGGGCACAGAATGACGTTGGAGCCATCTGTGGGCCAACATTTTCATTTGATCAACTGACTTTCTCTCGCTGACATCATAATGCTCTACCAACGTGTTGTTCCAGACTCGAGTCATCCTGGGGATACATGATCTCAGATTAAGTGATGTTCTGGAAAATTGTATAGCCAGAGTGAAGTTACCGCTCTCTGCCTGTGAGGGAAAAGTTCAACATATAGGAGTAGCGAGCGAGTATATGGTAACCATAGTTTGATTGCCGGCTGCTTGTTAAGGTAGGGTCAGTCTCGCTCCCACTATTCCCTTCCCCCCCTTTTTTCCCCACCCCGAAAGGTGACGTGTGGGGCTCCGGCGAAACACTAATCACTCGACTCACAGCTCCCAGCACAACTGTAAGTAAAAGCCTCTGCTCCTATTCTAGTGGATATTGATTGAAAGCTTCACTTTTGACCAATAATAAACTTAGTCCTTTCAGTTTTAAGCTCCACATGAGACTTCTAGATAATCACCACCTTTTTTAAATATCTTGCACTTATCATGGAGAGTGATTTCTTAAGCAGCGGGTAACCTGTCTCTCTTTCCAGCTTGGAATGATAGATCGGGTCACCTGCCAACCAACGAGAAGTGTTGAAGGAGACGGACTGAAACAGCCCATGAGACGTCATTCATAATCTACCTACCTGATTACTTACAGCCAACTTCATACGACTACCCCTCATCTTCGCAGTGGTAAAGAACCTACGTTCCTGTCATCTGGACTGACTATTCAAGGCTATAGACTCTGTGAAGAACTAGTCGTTGGGTTGTCACCAACACCTGTGACCCCCCCATATCATCAATGGCTACAATTTCTACAAGACGGTGTCAACATCAACCAGACACCCCAGTTTACTTGTACATATTAGCGTTGAATTCAAATGGCAATTTTTCATTTCATTTTTCATTTTTCTTTCAAGTAGGATACACCTTCATTTTTTAATGTTTTATCTTTGCATTACTAAATAATAAAGTGTTTATCTTTGTGAATTATTATTTCTTTTTCCATTAATTTTCCTGAGGAGGAGCCAGCCTTGGTAATACTGTCTGAAGTTGTTACAGGGGTGAGTAAGCCTTCACAAGTGGCGACCTTGCCAGGATCAACTCGACTGAATCAAGATTCAACTCCATCTCGAATCTACCATTGGAACTTCAACGCCGCATACCACAGACAGTTACCACCAGCCTTAAGTAATTATTCTCTATGGTAGGACTACAGTACAGGTATTTAAAAGATTTGGTGATTGTTATACTCTCAATTTATTGTAAGTCAAGTCAAGGCAGGATTTACTAGTTAATTCTGTCACCTTTATTTTTGAGCTTGAAACGATTTGGAGGAATAGACTCTAGGGACCCAAGATTTTCCAGTGACAAGCTGTTTCATTGAGCTCTTTATTATATCAAGGGAACTGGCTTAGGACACTCTTGATTTGTTGGTGAGAAGATTGGATGGTCAAGGGACCCCATTCTACTTACTGTTTGCTCGGAGCCGGCATAGAACCCTCCGTTTTCATTCACACATACTGTTTAATCGAAGCAGGGATCGAACCCTCCGATTTATTTACAGTTTGAGCAGAGCAGGAATTGAACCCTCGGTTTTCTTTGATATATCCGTTTCATTTTCCCCTGGTAGTTTAAGTTATTCTTGCAAGTATGGAGGAATACGAGTTTTGAATGATCGCTTGGAGTAACTTAGGAATAACGAGGAAGAATTTAGAGCTTTCATTAGCGCTAAGATCCAGGAAAGAGAAAGAAAGGAGAGAGAGAACCTTGAGAGAGAGGAGAAAAAGGAGAGAGAGAGAATCGAGAGGAGAAAAAGGAGAGAGATCAAATTGAAAGAGAGAACCAAGAAATGCAGTTAGAAAGAGAAAGAGAGGATAAAAAGGAGTGAGATCGAATTGAAAGAGAAAATCAAGAAAGAGACAGAGAGGAGAAAAAGGAGCGTGATGGACTTGATCGTGAGGAGAGAGCTAGAGTACGTGAGGAACAAGCTAAAATACGTGAGGAACAAGTTAGGTTAAGAGAACTTGAGGAAAGAGCAAAATATAGAGAACATGAGTTAAGAGAAAGAGAAAAAGATCACGAGGTGGAGAAAACTCGCCTTGAATTAGAGAATAAAAAGTTAACTTTTACACAACAACAATTAGAGGAAGGAGTAATTGAACATCATGCAGCTAGTGCACATATTCCAAAACCTAATTTACCTCCCTTCACAGAGGGTGAAGACATTACTTCATACATTATCAGGTTTGAAAATACCGCTACCCTCTGTGAATGGCCTGCTGACACCTGGGCTACCAGGTTAGGTATGTTATTTTCTGGTACAGCTTTGAGTATCTATGCAACTTTGTCACAGGATATCATATGTAATTATAACCTACTGAAGAAGGCAATCCTTAAAGCATATCAAAAAATCACAAATTCTTATAGGAAAGATTTCAGGTATGCCACCTTTCAGCATGGCCAAAACTTTCAGCAGTTACAGGTAACACTCTTTCGTTTGTTCGACTTTTGGATAGAGAGTTCAGGAATTGATCACAGTTATGAATCTCTTAGAGACTTCATGGTTGCTGACCAGTTCCTGACAGCTCTTCCCCACCAAATACGAACATTCATTAGAGAACGTACCTGATTAAAGCTGATGAAGTTGCTGAGGCCGCTGACTTGTATGCTGAGGCTCACAATTCCTATAAAGACCTAAAGGAATCGAACCCTAAGGGCAATGGTTCACCTGAACCAAAGATTAAGAAGCCTACAGTAGAAACAAAGTCACCAGCTATTATACCAACCTGTCATCGATGTGGTGGTATAGGACATAAACGTCCAGATTGTCCTTCCAAGAAAATAGAGAAAGTTGGTAGATGTTTTGTTGACGGTAATGACCAAGCACCCTTCTGTTCAGGAACAGTTAATGGTATAAAACTCTCAGACATATTACGTGACACTGGATGCACGTGCATCTTAATTTCGGACAAACTGTTCCCTTACTTTAAAACCTCTCGTGTGTCCTCTATTCTTTCAGATTACTTGGGTCGTGAAAATACTTTCCCTTCAATACGTTGTTACTTGAAAACTAAATGGTTCACCGGTTGGACTAATGCGGTACTAGCCCCAATTACTTGTTCTATAATAGTGGGTAACATTAAAGGTGCCGTTCTTCCTTCAGAGGTGGATCTTTCGTCACCACCCGTGGGTCTAAGTTTTCCAGCTCCTCTTCCTTGCAAGTTAAATAAGCCCTTAACAATTTTGCACCGGAAGCTGCATTGTCTCGTACTGTTCATTTGGGGGTGGAAACAGATGATACTGCTCTCGATAGTGAGGTAGCAGGATCACCTGTCCACTCGTCAGGTGAAAGCAAGGGTATTGCCTCCGGCACTCTCAATGTCTTGACTAGGGCTCAGACCATAACCCTGGCTTCTCCTACCTCCTCTTCTCCCACCGTAAGTCCTTTTATTTTCCAATATTTTATGTTCAAGGATGACTTTGTCAATATACACCACGATTGCCATTCAATTCGGGATTGTCATAAACAAGCTTTTAACAACAAAGTTATCCAAGGGAGATACGTATCTCATAAGTTTGAATATATTAATGGTATCTTATATAAATCTGTATTTAAATCTCATTCTTCAGCGATAGATTATTCCCTCCTTGTTGTTCCTAAACCATGTCGAGAGACTGTTCTTCAAATGGCTCATGATTGGCCCATCGTAAGATGTGGCATAAACTCAAGCACACTTATTTCTGGCCAAGCATGTACTTACAGGTTACAAAGAAGTATAGTTCTTGCAATAGGTGTCAGGTGCTTACTGCACAAAATACACACACTCCCAGTTCCTGTGTATTTATTAAATCTAAAACTTCCTTCCTGTAGAAACGAGATACTCCACCATAGAAACGGAATGTTTGGCCCTTGTGTGGGGTATCTCCAAACTTAAATTTTATTTACTGGGAAAAGAATTTATTTTAGAAACGGATCACAAACTATTGATATACCTAGAAACTTTTAAGATGCACATTGGCACTCCAAGCTTTTAAGTTTCATATTGTGTATATCAATGGTTCAGCCAATTATTTCTGACTGGTTAAGTCTGACAGTCAGTAGAAGATTTGTTGTCTTACGCGACTTCCATGTGTTAGAACTTTTTCCTCGCCTATTCTTCTTATACTACTTAACTATAAGTCTAGGTATGGGGGATTGTGAGGGAAAAGCTCAACAGATAGGAGTAGCGAGCGAGTATATGGTAACCATAGTTTGATTGCCGGCTGCTTGTTAAGGTAGGGTCAGTCTCGCTCCCGCTATCGCCTTTCCCCTTTTTTCCCCACCCCGAACGGTGATGTGTGGGGCTCCGGCCAAACATTAATCACTCGACTCACAGCTCCCAGCACAACTGTAAGTAAAAGCCTCTGCTCCTATTCTAGTGGATATTGATTGAAAGCTTGACTTTTGACCAATAATAAACTTAGTCCTTTCAGTTTTAAGCTCCACATGAGACTTCTAGATAATCACCACCTTTTTTAAATATCTTGCACTTATCATGGAGAGTGATTTCTTAAGCAGTGGGTAACCTGTCTCTCTTTCCAGCTTGGAATGATAGATCGGGTCACCTGCCAACCAACGAGAAGTGTTGAAGGAGATGGACTGAAACAGCCCATGAGACGTCATTCATAATCTACCTACCTGATTACTTACAGTCAACCACAGACGATTACCCATCATCTTCGCAGTGGTAAAGAACCTGCGTTTCTGTCATCTGGACTGACTATTCAAGGCTATAGACTCTGTGAAGAACTAGTCGATGGGTTGTCACCAACACCTGTGACCCTCCCCCACATCATCAACGTCTACAATTTCTACAAGACGGTGTCAACATCAACCAGACACCCCAGTTTACTTGTACATATTAGCGTTGAATTCAAATGGCAATTTTTCATTTCATTTTTCATTTTTCTTTCAAGTAGGATACACCTTCATTTTTTAATGTTTTATCTTTGCATTACTAAATAATAAAGTGTTTATTTTTGTGAATTATTATTTCTTTTTCTATTCATTAATTTTCCTGAGGAGGAGCCAGCCTTGGTAATACTGTCTGAAGTTGTTACAGGGCTGAGTAAGCCTTCACACTGCCCATCTTGTGGTATAGAAGCTTGTTTCTCGCTGTCCTCGAAGTGGAACCAAGTGTGGTACTTTGACAATGTTGGCCTTGTACATAATAGTGAGGCCGCCCACATCCCTTCTGTGTTGAAGGCTCTGCTGAAATGACAGATCATTCCAGGAGTGGACCTCTCTCTCTCTCTCTCTCTCTCTCTCTCTCTCTCTCTGTCTCTCTCTCTCTCTCTCTCTCTCTCTCTCTCTCTTGTCTCTCTCTCTCTGTCTGTCTTCTCTCTCTCTCTCTCTCTCTCTCTCTCTCTCTCTCTCTCTCTCTGTCTCTCTGTCTCTCTCTCTCTCTCTCTCTCTCTCTCATCCTCTCTCTCTCTCTCTCTCTCTCTCTCTGGCCCCCTAGACACAGCCGCCATAACAGCTACATAATGCAGGGACGCTCAGCGTCGCTCTTCCTTAACACTGCATCCTTAATGACTCAAATTGTTTTGCATCAGCGTGACCTGACCTCGTTGCCTCCACGGATCACGCTGACCTCGTTGCCTCCATGGATCATGCTGACCTCGTTGCCTCCACGGATCATGCTGACCTCGTTGCCTCCACGGATCACGCTGACCTCGTTGCCTCCACGGATCACGCTGACCTCGTTGCCTCCACGGATCACGCTGACCTCGTTGCCTCCACGGATCATGCTGACCTCGTTGCCTCCACGGATCATGCTGACCTCGTTGCCTCCACGGATCACGCTGACCTCGTTGCCTCCACGGATCACGCTGACCTCGTTGCCTCCACGGATCACGCTGACCTCGTTGCCTCCACGGATCATACTGACCTCGTTGCCTCCACGGATCACGCTGACCTCGTTGCCTCCACGGATCACGCTGATCTCGTTGCCTCCACGGATCACGCTGACCTCGTTGCCTCCACGGATCACGCTGACCTCGTTGCCTCCACGGTCACGCTGACCTCGTTGCCTCCACGGATCATACTGACCACGTTGCCTCCACGGATCACGCTGACCTCGTTGCCTCCACGGATCACGCTGACCTCGTTGACTCCACGGATCACGCTTACCTCGTTGCCTCCACGGATCACGCTGACCTCGTTGCCTCCAGGGATCACGCTGACCTCGTTGCCTCCACGGATCACGTTGACCTCGTTGCCTCCACGGATCACGCTGACCTCGTTGCCTCCACGGATCATGCTGACCTCGTTGCCTTCACGGATCACGCTGACCTCGTTGCCTCCACGGATCACGCTGACCTCGTTGCCTCCATGGATCATGCTGACCTCGTTGCCTCCACGGATCACGCTGACCTCGTTGCCTCCATGGATCACGCTGACCTCGTTGCCTCCACGGATCACGCTGACCTCGTTGCCTCCACGGATCACGCTGACCTCGTTGCCTCCATGGATCATGCTGACCTCGTTGCCTCCACGGATCACGTTGCACCTCGTTGCCTCCATGGATCACGCTGACCTCGTTGCCTCCACGGATCACGCTGACCTCGTTGCCTCCACGGATCACGCTGACCTCGTTGCCTCCACGGATCACGCTGACCTCGTTGCCTCCACGGATCACGCTGACCTCGTTGCCTCCACGGATCACGCTGACCTCGTTGCCTCCACGGATCATGCTGACCTCGTTGCCTCCACGGATCATGCTGACCTCGTTGCCTCCACGGATCATGCTGACCTCGTTGCCTCCACGGATCATGCTGACCTCGTTGCCTCCACGGATCATGCTGACCTCGTTGCCTCACGGATCATGCTGACCTCGTTGCCTCCACGGATCATGCTGACCTCGTTGCCTCCACGGATCACGCTGACCTCGTTGCCTCCATGGATCACGCTGACCTCGTTGCCTCCACGGATCACGCTGACCTCGTTGCCTCCACGGATCACGCTGACCTCGTTGCCTCCATGGATCATGCTGACCTCGTTGCCTCCACGGATCACGTTGACCTCGTTGCCTCCATGGATCACGCTGACCTCGTTGCCTCCACGGATCACGCTGACCTCGTTGCCTCCACGGATCACGCTGACCTCGTTGCCTCCATGGATCACGCTGACCTCGTTGCCTATCCACGGATCACGCTGACCTCGTTGCCTCCACGGATCACGCTGACCTCGTTGCCTCCACGGATCATGCTGACCTCGTTGCCTCCACGATCATGCTGACCTCGTTGCCTCCACGGATCATGCTGACCTCGTTGCCTCCACGGATCATGCTGACCTCGTTGCCTCCACGGATCATGCTGACCTCGTTGCCTCCACGGATCATGCTGACCTCGTTGCCTCCACGGTTCACGCTGACCTCGTTGCCTCCACGGATCACGCTGACCTCGTTGCCTCCACGGATCACGCTGACCTCGTTGCCTCCACGGATCACGCTGACCTCGTTGCCTCCACGGATCATGCTGATCATCTCTATGATAACCATCATCATCGTTGTCATAATCATCATCAGCAGCAGTCACTTATTAGTACCATCATCAGCATCATTATCTTCACGAATATCATCTTCAGTAATATCCTCATCTGTTTCATCATAAGTATTAACTTCATCAATATAATCTTCGTCAGTATCATCTTCATCAGTATCATCTTCATTAGTATCATCTTCATCAGTATCATCTTCACCAGTACCATCTTCACCAGTATCATCTTCACCAGTATCATCTTCACCAGTACCATCTTCACCAGTACCATCTTCACCAGTACCATCTTCACCAGTATCATCTTCACCAGTATCATCTTCATTAGTATCATCTTCACCAGTATCATCTTCACCAGTATCCTTCATCAGTATCATCTTCACAGTATCATCTTCATCAGTATCACTTCCCCCACCAGTATCATCTTCACCAAATCATCTTCATCAGTATCATCTTCACCAGTATCATCTTCATCATTATCATCTTCACCAGTATCATCTTCATCAGTATCATCTTCACCAGTATCATCTTCATCAGTATCATCTTCACCAGTATCATCTTCACCAGTATCATCTTCACCAGTATCATCTTCATTAGTATCATCTTCACCAGTATCATCTTCACCAGTATCATCTTCATTAGTATCATCTTCACCAGTATCATCTTCACCAGTATCATCTCACCAGTATCATCTTCACAGTATCATCTTCACCAGAATCATCTTCACCAGTATCATCTTCACAGTATCATCTTCACAGTATCATCTTCACCAGTATCAATCTTCATCAGTATCATCTTCACCAGTATCATCTTCACCAGTATCATCTTCACCAGTATCATCTTCATTAGTATCATCTTCACCAGTATCATCTTCACCAGTATCATCTTCATTAGTATCATCTTCACCAGTATCATCTTCACCAGTATCATCTTCACCAGTATCATCTTCACCAGTATCATCTTCACCAGAATCATCTTCACCAGTATCATCTTCACCAGTATCATCTTCACCAGTATCATCTTCACCAGTATCATCTTCACCAGTATCATCTTCATTAGTATCGTCTTCACCAGTATCATCTTCACCAGTATCATCTTCACCAGTATCATCTTCATTAGTATCATCTTCACCAGTATCATCTTCACCAGTATCATCTTCACCAGTATCATCTTCACCAGTATCATCTTCACCAGAATCATCTTCACCAGTATCATCTTCACCAGTATCATCTTCACCAGTATCATCTTCACCAGTATCATCTTCACCAGTATCATCTTCACCAGAATCATCTTCCGTCACACAGTCATCTTCACCAGTATCATCTTCATCACCAGTATCATCTTCACCAGTATCATCTTCACCAGTATCATCTTCACCAGTATCATCTTCACAGTATCATCTTCACCAGTATCATCTTCACCAGTATCCAATCTTCACCAGATCATCTTCACCAGTATCATCTTCACCAGTATCATCTTCACCAGTATCATCTTCACAAGTATCATCTTCACCAGTATCATCTTCACCAGTATCATCTTCATCTTCAGTATCATCTTCACCAGTATCATCTTCATTCAGTATCATCTTCACCAGTTATCATCTTATCAGTATCATCTTCACCAGTATCATCTTCACCAGTATCATCTTCACCAGTATCATCTTCATCAGTATCATCTTCACCAGTATCATCTTCATCAGTATCATCTTCACCAGTATCATCTTCATCAGTATCATCTTCACCAGTATCATCTTCATCAGTATCATCTTCATCACCAGATCATCTTCAATCAGTATCATCTTCACCAGTATCATCTTCATCAGTATTTCTTCACCAGTATCATCTTCATCAGTATCATCTTCATCAGTATCATCTTTTCATCAGAAACTCTTCACCAGTATCATCTTCATCAGTATCATCTTCACCAGTATCATCTTCACCAGTATCATCTTCACCATGTATCATCTTCATCAGTATCATCTTCATCAGATATCATCTTCACCAGTATCATCTTCATCAGTATCTCTTCATCAGTATCATCTTCAACAGTATCATCTTCACCAGTATCACCTTCACCAGTATCATCTTCACCAGTATCACTTCACCAGTTATCATCTTCACCAGTATCATCTTCATCAGTATCATCTTCATCAGTTATCATCTTCATCATATCATTTCTTCACCAGTATCATCTTCACCAGTATCACTTCACCAGTATCATCTTCACCATATATCTTCATCAGTATCATCTTCACCAGTATCATCTTCATCAGTATCATCTTCATCAGTATTATCTTCATCAGTATCATCTTCATTCAGTATCATCTTCACCAGTATCATCTTCATCAGTATCCTTCAATTCATCACCGTATCATCTTCACCAGTATCATCTTCACCAGTATCATCTTCACAGTATCATCTTCACCAGTATCACCATCACCAGTATCATCTTCACCAGTATCATCTTCATCAGTATCATCTTCATCAGTATCATCTTCATCAGTATCATCTTCACCAGTATCATCTTCACCAGTATCATCTTCACCAGTATCATCTTCACCAATATCTTCATCAGTATCATCTTCACCAGTATCATCTTCATCAGTATCATCTTCATCAGTATTATCTTCATCAGTATCATCTTCATCAGTATCATCTTCACCAGTATCATCTTCATCAGTATCATCTTCACCAGTATCATCTTCACCAGTATCATCTTCACCAGTATCATCTTCACCAGTATCATCTTCACCAATATCTTCATCAGTATCATCTTCACCAGTATCATCTTCATCAGTATCATCTTCATCAGTATTATCTTCATCAGTATCATCTTCAACAGTATCATCTTCACCAGTATCATCTTCATCAGTATCATCTTCACCAGTATCATCTTCATCAGTATCATCTTCACCAGTATCATCTTCATCAGTATCATCTTCACCAGTATCATCTTCATCAGTATCATCTTCAACAGTATTATCTTCAGCAGTATCATCTTCATCAGTATCATCTTCACCAGTATCATCTTCATTAGTATCATCTCAACCAGTATCATCTTCATCAGTGTCATCTTCACCAGTATCATCTTCATCAGTATCATCTTCACCAGTATCATCTTCATCAGTATCATCTTCATCAGTATATCTTCATCAGTATCATCTTCATCAGTATTTCATCTTCACCAGTATCATCTTCATCAGTATCATCTTCACCAGTATCATCTTCATCAGTATCATCTTCATCAGTATCATCTTCATCAGTATCATCTTCACCAGTATCATCTTCATCAGTATCATCTTCACCAGTATCATCTTCATCAGTATCATCTTCACCAGTATCATCTTCATCAGTATCATCTTCACCAGTATCATCTTCATCAGTATCATCTTCATCAGTATCATCTTCATCAGTATCAACTCCACCAGTATCATCTTCATCAGTGCCATCTTCACCAGTATCATCTTCATCAGTATCATCTTCACCAGTATCATCTTCATCAGTATCATCTTCATCAGTATCATCTTCACCAGTATCATCTTCACCAGTATCATCTTCATCAGTATCATCTTGAAGATTGAGACACTTATGCAACATTTGAGAATCTTTATTGAAGAAACGTTTCGCCACACAGTGGCTTCATCAGTCTAATACAAATCAGAAGGGTGTAAGGAGAGGAGACGAGGAGTTTGAGGTAATCAGTCCCTCGGCCTGGAGTCGATGTGTTCAGTCCATCAATCTTGTCGAATGTATAGCATAAGGCCGTTGATGTGGCTTAAAATACTGTAGTCAGGTGAGGTGAAGCAGGAAGAGGCGGGGTCATAGTGGTACCATCCACTAGTCGAAGTAGGTCTTTGTCCAAAGGTTTGACAAGGTTGAAGAATTCTTTGTATGAAGATCCCATGATGTTGCAGTGTCTGACAGATGTGATAAATGCATTACTCACAAAATCGTAATGACACGATTGCAAACAAACCATACCACTTGCGGGGATAGAACCATGATCAGAGTCATAAACTCAGACGACGCGTTTGGCCCTGGGCTAGCTGGCTCAATAAAATTGATCTAATTCATCCCACCAGCGTTGGTACTGCAACATTGCAACCAATGTAATCAGAATTGCTATGTCTCTTCTTTCTCACATTATCGGATAACAAATCCGTTAAAAATGTTTTCTTGGAAAAGCTATGGTTTCTTTGCATCTTTAAAAGTATAAGAGAAAATATTGGAAAGGACTTAATTTTAAATGAGGTCTTGCAAACTGATCAATTTACCTACTCGGCACTACGAATATATATATTATATATATATATATATAAATTATAAATATATTATTAATATATATATATATATATTTTAATTAATATTTTATATATAATATATTTTATTTCTTTTCAACACGCTGTATTTTCTCACAAGGCAGGGTGACCCAAAAAGAAAGAAAAAACCTTCAGCATCATTCAAAACTTTCACATCACTCATACATAACCACTGTCTTTGCAGAGGCGCCCAGATAAGACAGTTTAGAAGTGCCTCCAAACTGTTAATATCCCAAACCCTTCCTTTAAAGTGCAGGCATTGTACTTCCCATTTCCAAGACTCAAGTCCGTCTAACCGGTTTCCTTGAATCCCTTCGCAAAATATTACCCTGCTCACACTCCAACAGCTCGTCAGGTCCCAAAAACCATTCGTCTCCATTCACTCATATCTAACACGCTCACACATGCCTGCTGGAAGTCCAAGCCCCTCGCCCACAAAACCTCCTTTACCCCTTTCCCCCAACCTCTTCGAGGACGACCCCTACCCCGCCTTCCTTCCCCTACAGATTTATACGCTCTCCAAGTCCCAAATTTACTTTGTTCTATTTCCTAAATGAACAAACACTCTACAAACCCCTCGTCACCCTCCACACCTCCTCCTAATTTCCACCACTCCGAATTCTCTGTTAATATTTACACACACATTGCCCTTAAACAGGACATCTCCATTGCCTCCAGCCGCCTCCTCGCTGCAGCATTTACAACCCAAGCTTCACACCCATATAAGAGTGTTGGTACCATTATAGTTTCGCACATTCCCTTCTTTGCCTCCGCGGATAACGCTTTTTGTCTCCACAGATACCTCAACGCACCAATCTCCTGTTTTTTCTTCATTAATTCTATGGTTAACCTCATCCTTCATGAACACATCTGCTGACAATTCAACTCCCAAATTTCTGAATGCATTCACTTCTTCCATACTCCTTCTCTCCAATGTGATATCCAATTTTTCTTTATCTAAATCGTTTGATACCCTCATCACCCTACTCTTATCTATGTTCACTTTCAACTTTCTACCTTTACACACACTCCCAAACTCGTCCACTAACCTTTGAAACTTTTGTTTAGAATCTCCCTAAAGTACAGTATCATCAGCAAAAAGTAACTGAGTCAAATCCCATTTTGTATTTGATTTCTCATAATTTAATCCCACCCCTCTCCCCAATACCATTTTAAATATATTAAACAACCATGGTGACATTACATTTCCCTGTCTAAGACCTACTTTTACCGGGAAGTACTCTCCCATCTTCTACACACCCTAACCTGAGCCTCACTATCCTCATAAAAACCCTTTATAGATTTTAGTAGCTTACTACCTATTCCGTACACCTGCAGCATCAATTCACCACGCAGAAACAAGCGGGTACATACAGAGAAAGATCGCAGTCAGCAGGACTCGATAATGCTACTGAGAAAGACAAGATTCCAAGCAGTGCTCTTATCCATTCGCCCACAAACGCCGCATAACCTGTGCAATCTGGTTCACAAGCCATGTTTCTTACTCAGCCCGGGGACGTAAGTGATCCTCAAGCATAGATTCAAGCTATTTCAGTATCCTTGTCTGCCTCAGTAGCAGTATCGAGTCCTGCTGACTGCGATCTTTCTCTGTATATACCGGCTTGTTTGCTTGAAAGGTCAGAACATACAGGAGATTGAAATAGCTTGAATCCATGCTTGAGGCTGACTGACGTGCCCGGGCTGGGAAAGAAACATGGCTTGTGAACCAGACTGCCCAGCTATGTGGATAAGAGCCCTGCCTGGGAATTTTGTCCGTCTCAGTAGCAGTATCTAGTCCTGCTGACTGCGATCTTTCTTTTCTTGATATATGTTATATATATTTTATATATATATATATATATATATATTTTATATATATATAAAATATATATATATATATTATATATATATATATATATATATATATTATATGCAATAAGATTACAGTAAACAGGTGATTTCAGAATATGCAAAACAACCACTCTAAAAGAATAGAGAAATTCCAAGCGCTTTCGTGACTACTCACATTATCAAGGAACTATGAAAGCATCCAAGGAAGCTATATAAGGGGTCTGGCCAGCACCTCACTCTCAGATCCCACAGCGGTTAAACACCTGACGCGCGCCGACCCAACTTGGATAGGTCCTTTGCACAACTCACCCACAAACTATTCTACCCAAGAAAATTTAAAAATTATTATTTGTCCAGTGTATTATTAAATTCTTCCCAAATTCTATTAATTATAAATGGATCTAATTTGTATAAACCAAAGGAAATATTCATATTATTGTCAAAACTGCTTTTTATGAAACAAGATTCAATTATATTCCTGTCGACCATGGACTTGCTTGATACTACTTTCTCAACTTTTTGAAAATCAATTGGATGGTTAAAATCTCTTACATGAATAAATAGAGCATTGGAATCTTGTCCAGTTATAATGCTATATTTATGTTGTTTTAATCTTAGTTCGAGATTTTTACCAGTTTGACCGTAATAAACTTTATCGCAAATTTTACAAGGAATCTTATAGACACATCCATCAGCATTTTGGGGGGAATTTTTATCAAAATTTTTTTTACTGTATCAAGATTTTTGAATACAACTTTAATATTAAAAGTCTTAAGAAGAGAAGGCATATCAACCAAGTTTTCATGGTAAGGGAGAACCAACATATTTTTAGTTGAATAAGGCTGGTTGTCCCTTTTTGGATTGTAAAAAGTATTTCTTGGGAACTTTAAAAGATTTATCAATTACATTTCTTGGGTATTTTAAATCATTACCTATTTCATAAATTTTGGATATTTCCTCATCTATGAACTCAGGATTACAAATTCGTAAAGCTCTCAAAAACATTGATGAGAAAACAGACAGTTTGACTCTATCTTGATGCGAGGAATAATAGTGGACATAGGAACAGTTATTTGTAGGTTTTCTGTAAATTTTAAATTTGAATTCATTATTACCCTTAATAATTAAAACATCTAGAAAAGGCAATGAGTTATTTTCTTCAAACTCAGCAGTAAAGTTTATAGAATGGGCTAAGCTATTTAATTTTCCAAGGAAATGGTGTATATCTACATTTTTGGGCATAAGACACAAAATATCATCAACATATCTGAACCCTTTAGCTCTATTAGGGAGGATTGTGTTAAGCAACCTTGTTTCAAAGATTCTTTAAGTCTTATGATACACTTAATAACAATAAAAATTAAAGCAGACAAAATAAATGCAATAGTAATTATGAAAGAAAATGATTACCAAGAAAAAATGAATAATCTCTTAGATGAATACTGAAACCTATTCTAAACTTAGGAAAAATCCCCTAGAAACCGTTAACAGCAATTTCAATAAAGCAATAAAACTTCTACTGAAAGGCAAAGATGAATTAGTCAAACAATTTACTTCCACTAATCCATCTTTGCCTTACATGTATGGACTAATAAAAACACACAAACCAGGGAATCCAGTCAGACCAATTATTAGCTCCATAGGGTCAATTTCAGGGAGAACCAACATATTTTTAGTTGAATAAGGCTGGTTGTCCCTTTTTTGATTATAAAAAGTGTTTCTAGCAACTTTAAAAGATTTATCAATTACATTTCTTGGGTATTTTAAATCATTACCTATTTCATAAATTTTGGATATTTCCTCATCTATGAACTCAGGACTACAAATTCGTAAAGCTCTCAAAAACATTGATGAGAAAACAGACAGTTTGACTCTATCTTGATGCGAGGAATAAGATTCATAGATGAGGAAATATCCAAAATTTATGAAATAGGTAATGATTTAAAATACCCAAGAAATGTAATTGATAAATCTTTTAAAGTTGCTAGAAACACTTTTTATAATCCAAAAAGGGACAACCAGCCTTATTCAACTAAAAATATGTTGGTTCTCCCTTACCATGAAAACTTGGTTGATATGCCTTCTCTTCTTAAGACTTTTAATATTAAAGTTGTATTCAAAAATCTTGATACAGTGAAAAAACTTTTGATAAAGAATTCCCCCCAAAATGCTGATGGATGTGTCTATAAGATTCCTTGTAAAATTTGCGATAAGTTTATTACGGTCAAACTGGTAAAAATCTCGAACTAAGATTAAAACAACATAAATATAGCATTAGAACTGGACAAGATTCCAATGCTCTATTTATTCATGTAAGAGATTTTAACCATCCAATAATTTTCAAAAAGTTGAGAAAGTAGTATCAAGCAAGTCCATGGTCGACAGGAATATAATTGAATCTTGTTTCATAAAAAGCAGTTTTGACAATAATTTGAATATTTCCTTTGGTTTATATAAATTAGATCCATTTATAATTAATAGAATTTGGGAAGAATTTAATAATACACTGGACAAATAATTTTCTTGGGTAGAATAGCTTGGGGGTGAGTTGTGCAAGGGACCTATCCAAGTTGGGTCGCCGCGCGTCACGTGTTTAACCGTTGTGGGATCTGATAGTGAGGTGCTGGCCGAACCCCTTATATAGCTTCCTTGGATGCTTTACTTTCATAGTTCCTTGATAATGTGAGTAGTCACGAAAGCGCTTGGAATTTCTCTATTCTTTCAGAGTGGTTGTTTTGCATATTTTGAAATCACCTGTTTATATATATATATATATATATATATATATATATATATATATATATATATATATATATATATATATATATATATATATATATATATATATATATATATATATATATGCAATAAGATCACAGTAAACAGGTGATTTTAAAACATGCAAAACAACCACTGTGAAAGAGTAGTGAAATTCCAAGCGCTTTCGTGACTACTCACATTGTCAAGGAACTATATAGTTCCTTGACAATGTGAGTAATCACTACTCTTTCACAGTGGTTGTTTTTCATATATGTATATATATGTACATGTACGTATGTTTGCACATGTACATAAAGCTCTTTTATGTGTAAAACACAAATCAGCACCTCCATGTGGCCAAGTGATATACAATACATGTTTTTAAAACGAATTTTCGCGTTCAACGCTGAGTTTCGGACAGGTCAGGAATTACCGCTGGGAGTGAGTGGGTTTCGACCCCAGGCTCTGATTTAATGACTGAGTCGAGTTACGACAAAAATTCATTTTGCAATGCGTTTTTATTGTTTCACTGACTTAAAAGGTTGAGTCCTGATGTCGATACACTTTCTCATTTTCTTTGTATATTTTATTGTTGAATAGGTTTTTTTTTTTATTTTTTTTTTGTATTTTTTTCCTGATTTTAGCGTTAAAGTAATTTGATATCTGGGATGTGTTACCTTACCTATTCTTTTTTTTATATTTTTGCGTGTCACCATTAATATTCTGTTTAATAACCTATATATGATTACAGAGGCAGAGCTATGCTCAGTGTCCAGAATTAGTAGCACCTACTTCCATTACATGGAACCCATTGAAGCAGTTTCCTAGTCAATATGTATCATATCCTATTACTTCCTGGATCCCATTCCAGTAGTGACTCCACACACTACCATATGTTGCTCTGTAACAGTCCTTCACTATTTTCATGGAAATATGTTACCTAGTAGCCAATCAACATCTCTTATTGTTTTGTTTACTACTGTGTGCTTCATTCTGTTAACGCCACTAAGAATCTAACTTCGTCTGTTTTCTCTTATGATGGTATGATTGTATGTAGTTATTATATCTCATGTTTTATAAGCAAAGTTATTTTATTATATTCTCGCAATTCTCATTTATTAACGTTTGGAAAATTTTTACAGAAAGTGTCATATTTATTTGAGGTCAATAAAACACAGTTTCACTTCATGTTTTTATTTAAACACGGTAACTATGTCACTAACATTTCACCATCTACATATTTAAAAACTCTTTCAAGTTTGCTGATGAAGCTTGAGAATCTTTTACCATATTCTTCATTGGACGTGAAAGAAATCTTACTCATTTCTGTAAGTTTCATTTATCTATGTGTACATCGCTCATTCACTTGCCATTGTTCTTGCTAATAAACTGAAATCTTTTCGAAGGACTGTATATTTAATATAACTTTTGCTCTGATGGTAATTTCTCCATCAACCAGAATTATTCACAGAGTTCCAAATTTTTTACTGAGAGTCATTTTCATATATTTAAAACATCACTGGGACAATTTCTGATTCTTTAGCCACCTCGCTAGTTACATTTTCTCATAAAAACATTTTCCACTCCTACCACTGTTTACATTGTTTCCTAAAAAAAATAAGAAATAAAAAAAAATCTTAATAGCACACTGTCTTATTTTTCCATTATTATTATGTAGTTTTCATTAACATCATAACACAGAAATTCCTTCATAAATTTTTGATATCAAAATAAATATAATTTTACGTTTCTCTCTTTTATAACCCGGCAGTATTATAAAAGCTACATAAACGAAATTTTCCATAGTAAATCCCAACTCAATTAGACAAATTATAACTTTTTCTCTCCAGGTGTTGTATCAACTTTCTTGTAATAGAATTCTTTTTATATATACACCAGCCATGTTAGAGAGACACACCCAGTGTAAAATGAATATACATTATATATATATTATATATATATATATATATTATATATATATATATATATATATATATAATATATATATATATATTATATATATATTATATATATATAATATATATATATATATATATATATATATATATATATATATATATATATATATATATATATATATATATATAAGGCCTCAACACTTAAAACAAATACTCAGTCCAGCACTTGGTGAGGTTTCAGAGAGGCTGCTGCCCAACTCACCAATTTCCAAACCTGTGCCTGGCTGGCATTGTCTCAGGGGCCAAATCAGACCCTTTTCTTTGGTGCCTCTTGTGTGCCCTCCGGAAAAAGGATGGCGGAATCAGGCCCATTGCAGTGGGTAACACCCTTCGGCGCCTAGTCGCCAAGGCTGCTGCAGTAAGAAGGGTGAGTCAAGAGGCTGCTGCAGTGCTGAAACCAACTCAGCTCGGTTTCGGCTTTCAACAGGGCTGTGAAGCAGCTGCCAATGCAGCACGAGTATATATCAAAAACATGTCCGATGAAAAAGCCTTGGTCAAATTGGACTTTGCCAATGCTTTCTACTCAGTCAGAAGGGATGCTGCTCTCAAAGCAGTTTATAGAAACTTTCCTTCCCTTTATCCCTTCATAGAATCGTGTTATAGTGTGACTTCCAAACTATCGTTTGGGGACCATGAAATTGACTCATGTGAGGGCGTGCAACAGGGGGACCCTCTCGCCCCCTTTCTATTTTGCTTGGTCATCAAGTAAGTCACGGAAGCACTCTCCAGCGAGCTCAATATCTGGTTCCTGGACGACGGTACCCTAGCTGGCACAACAGAATCTCTCCTAAAAGACATCAGTAAAATTAAAGACATGGGAGAAAGCCTGGGCCTTTCTTTAAACTCCACCAAATGTGAAATAGTTTCCACCAATCAACAGATGATCCAGATATTAGTGCCGTTTTAAACCCGGAGCACGAGGGCCCTTGATCCAGCCAATAGCACTCTCCCCTTTGGGGCTCCTCTTGAGTCCAATGCCATCGATCTGATCCTAGAAAAAAAAGTCTCAGACCTCCGGACGATGGAAAGCAAGATGAAAGACATTGACACACACGATGCCTTCTACCTACTCACCAGGTGCCTGTCAATCCCAAAACTTACCTACTTTCTGAGATGCTCCCCAGCCTTCAGCAGTCCAAAACTCAAGGAATATGACTCTCTCCTGAAGACCATGCTAGAGAGTGTATTGAATCTTTCCCTTGACGATGGACAGTGGTTGCAAGCCTCACTTCCGGTCAGGCTTGGAGGGCTAGGAGTACGCAGATCCTCCCAGATTGCTCTACCAGCTTTCCTATCCTCTTCCATAGCATCAAACGAGTTGATAAGACAAATTCTTCCCGATACCCTCAGTGACTCAGCAGGAATAGAAGACCCTAGCTATGCCAGTGCCATCACCGAATGGGAGACTCTTGCTGCTCCAGCACCAAACCCTAGTGCAGCACTGGCTCACAAACAGTCAAGCTGGGATGGCCCGATTGCTGAAAAGTTGCTTGCCAACATGCTCATTGCTGCAACATCAGATAGGGAGATTGCCCGTCTCCAGGCTGTGAGCGCACCTCACTCCGGGGACTTCCTCCAAACAGTCCCCATGTCGGCAATGGGAACGCGACTCGACCCTAAGACCCTCCGTATTGCAGTGGCTCTGTGCCTTGCTGCCCCAATTCACACAGAATATACGTGTATTTGCGGCGAAGTGCAAGCAGACCAATACGGTCTACATGGTGTTAAGTTCCAAAACCAAGGGCTGGCATGCAAGACACAATGAGGTCAACGACTTCATTAAGAGAACCCTTGCTACAGCTGGATGCCCTGCCGAGAGGGAGCCCCCGATCACTAGCAGCCAACAATACCCACAACCCAGCAAACCGCCCAGACGGGATCACCATCAATCCTTGGAAGAATGGCAAGATCTTAGCATGGGACTATACCTGTGTGTCCACACTGGCTGACACCTATATCCATCACAGTGTGGGGCGACAGGGAGGAGCTGCTGACCACAGGGAGGAGTACAAGATCAGCAAGTACAGGGACATTAGCCAACAGTGTCAATTTGTCCCAGTGGGATCAAAGACCTTGGGATCATGGGGAAAAAATGCCACACGTTTCCTTAAAGAATTGGGTTCCAGACTCATCGACACCACCAGGGACTCAAGGGCAGCCACTTTCATGTTCCAGCGCCTCAGCATAGCCATCCAGAGGGGAAATGCTTGCTGCATACTTGGCTTGCGTCCAGCCTCGGAGGAGCTGGAGGAAATTCATAATCTTTGATACAGTGTGCCATTGTATTCATGTTTATGTTTTTTTTCTGTAAATGTATTCTGTAAATGTATTATGTTTATTGATAAATGTTCACATAGAATATAAAATATATAGGGGGTGGTAGGAGAAGAAAATATTCAAACAGCTCCGGGGAGAATTTTGAGTTTTTCCTGAGGTACGTTCATTGTCTTCTCTGAGGATGAGGGTCCCCAGTCCAGCTATAGAGGTGGTACTTCCCTATATATTTTGTTGGAATATATATATATATATATATATATATATATATATATATATATATATATATATATAAAATATATATATATATAAATATATATGCAATAAGATCACAGTAAACAGGTGATTTCAGAATATGCAAAACAACCACTCTGAAAAAATAGAGAAATTCCAAGCGCTTTCGTGACTACTCACATTATCAAGGAACTATGGGAACATAGTTCCTTGATAATGTGAGTAGTCACGAAAGCGCTTGGAATTTCTCTATTTTTTCAGAGTGGTTGTTTTGCATATATATATATATATATAATATATATATATATATATATATATATATATATATATATATATATATATATATATATATATATATATAATAAGATCACAGGAAACAGGTGATTTTAAAATATGAAAAACAACCATTGTGAAAGAGTAGTGAAATTCCAAGCGCTTTCGTGACTGCTCACATTGTTAAGGAACTATATGAGTAGTCACGAAAGCGCTTGGAGTTTCACTACTCTTTCACAGTGGTTGTTTTGCATATATATATATATATATATATATATATATATATATATATATATATATATATATATATATATATATATATATATATATATATTATATGTATATTATATATATATATTTATATATATTTATATATATTTATATATATTTATATATATATATATGTATGTATGTATGTATGTATATATATTTCAATACCGCGACTGGCTGGGAACTGAAATCTCGATGCTTTAACACGCCTCGTGAGAAACCCTCCAAAATTCCGAGACTCCTTAGTCGACTAGGTCATCAATGCTTTAAGTATCAAGTTCCCAGTACCACTGGACATGTCACGACTGATGCGAGCACATACATAACCATGGAACCTACGGGACTAATTTCATTCTTTTGCCATTTGTTTTATTCTTAAAACTACTCGCTCGTGGATGCATTAATACGTGTACTGATCGTGAAGACTGGAGTTCCAAATGGGAGGACAATGAAATTAGTCCTGTAGCTTCCACGGCCACGTATCTGCTGGCATCAGCGGTGACATGACCAGTGGTACTGGGTACCTAATGTGAGAAACACTGATGGCCGAGTGGACTAGGGCGTCTCGGAATTATGGTTTAATCAACAGGTTAGGACAATAATTACATTTACTCCCCCCCCCCATCGTTTTATGGCAAACATTTGAGATGGTTTCGTACAACACGGTCTTACAACATATATACGTAGATTAACTGTCCTGTGCAACTGAAGAATAATCTGAGCAGTAATCTGAAAATGTTAAATATCTTTTTAGAGTTATACTACAGTTTTAGAGAGTAATTCCCCACCCTAACCTCGGTGGCAGCGAATCGAAAGTTCTCATTTGCATACCAGCTGCTTAATTACAGGCGGCTTGTGTGGAACGTGACAATTGGCAGGCAGGGAAGCACGATGAACCAGTCATTCGTGGCTCCTATGTGACGAAAGCAGGAGAAAGGAAAAATAAAAATGGTAGTAGTACAAACTGAACTATTTGCCATACTTATTACCTGGCAAACATAAATAAATTATTAAAGTTAAATTAGAATTAGATTACTGTGAACTGAATGAAGCCTTGAGACTTCAGAGACGTTTCACAACTCTTCCCTATTTCAGAAAAAACATGGACAACATTAGAATTAAAAAAATTAAAAATGGAAAAAAATGTTGATGATAACCTAGCTGAATTAAACAATGAAATAATTAAAACTGAAAGCTAATCACAGTTAAAGACCTAACCCATTGAAAATATCTGCTCCTCCAGCTTGTGCTTTGCTGAAGACAGTAACACTGAGTTAAAGATATGATCTACTATGGCCTTAGAATGGCTTAGGTGACATAGGCACTTAGAGAAATGCGAGAATAGAAGCAGTAGTCGGTCACAGAGTATAAGACTGAGGTAGTTACATGCGTGGAAAGATAGGAATGAACTTTAGTAAAGAATGCATGTCTGTACAAGATGTGGTGCAGCAACGTTCTCATTCATACCTTAGTGAACCATTAATGAGACAGTGAACCAGAAGACGGAAGCTTCGAAGACTCGGGGAGGTGACGAGTTGACAAAGTAGTATCAATGAACCTACTACAAAGAAATAACAAGTAGATGTAGAGGTAATTTCTATGGTTTAACAAAGGCGGACCACTGTTCGAGTCCCTGTCAGGTACTGTTTATTCAGACTGGCTATCTGGCTTAGAGGGATATGGGAACAGATGTGCCACAAATGTTTCTCTGGTTGTGGGATGACAGAGTAAGGTTACAACTGATGCCGCTGATGCAACAAAGTCACAGTTGTACTGGTTGTAAAATCATTCTCTTGTAAGCTCCTTGGCTAACTGATTAAATACAGCGTTAGGCCTTGTATGTACAAGGACCACGGTTCAAGTCCCCGCCTAGTATTCTGTTTATTAATTGACAGTAGTGTACTACGACTTATCTTGGGCTTTAAGTTAACCTGTGTGCTTACTGGCTGTTATTGGTCTTATTCTGGGAGAGGTAGCTTACCTTAGAAATTGTGATGAAATGAGCAGAGCTAATAATAACTCCTAGCCTGTAGCGTGAAGACTCGGTAGATTAGTTCAGCAAAATTATAAACACCCATACTGTGTTGCTACGTTATTCTCTATGAGAGTTGCTCTTTAGAAACTAAAGTTAATTTTACTTCTGTCGTCAATATTCCGTCACACAAGATGGATTGTATACATAATATAGTGAAATTTGT
Source organism: Cherax quadricarinatus (assembly GCF_026875155.1). Lineage (NCBI taxonomy): Eukaryota > Metazoa > Arthropoda > Malacostraca > Decapoda > Parastacidae > Cherax > Cherax quadricarinatus. The sequence continues at coordinate 111,801,071 of NC_069399.1, forward strand.
CAACTTGGGGGCATGAATTGGATTTAAAAAAAAAAAAAAACTACGTGTATAAAGTGACTTAAAGTATGGGACCAGGGGGCTAGTAACCCCTATTTCTGCATTAGCTACAAAAACGAAAAAAAAAGAAAAACTCTTAAGCTAGGTTGTTTAAATATACGTGGATGTAGTACAGATAAGAAATAATTTAATATTAATGTTTTGAATGAAAAGAAACTGGATGTAATTCAAAGCTAAGAGGGCAGAAGAATTTTAATGAGTAGTAAATGGGGTTAAAGCAAGTGTATCCGAGAGAACTGTAGGTAAAGATGGAGTAGGAATAATATTTAATGATCAAATACGGAATGAAGAATGAAGATGTAATTGTTTAATGCAATGAATTATGGACATAATAACAAAGGTGGGATGTGAGAAGTGAGTTATTATTTTGTGCTTATTCACTTGAAAAAGACAGTAGTGTAGAGGAGAGAGAGTGAGAGAGAGAGAGAGAGAGAGCGAGAGAGAAAGAGAGATTTTGGGAGGTGCTAAGATAATGTTTATTATGAGTTGTGTACCATGCTGTTAAAATAATTGTTGTGGGACAACCTAAATGCAAAAGTGTGAGCTGTTGTAGATGTCAGTAAAAATATTAGGAGTACCTACTGCAAACTAATGAGGGAACGTTTCTAACTAAATTATGTCTAAAAAAACGTTTGGTAATAGTCAATATTTATTAAAAAAAAAGAGAGAGAATAAAGCCATGAGATATGATACGGGCACGATGACAGCGGTTTGCTAGACTATATATTATATTTTTGAATGTTAATAGGCAAACTTCCAGATGTTCTTGTTTGTGGAGGTGTGACAGATTTGCCAGACCATTATTTATTGGTATTTACAAGAAGAGGACGGGGTGGATGAAGTATATAAAAAAAATGTCAACCATGACATTTACGTGAAAGTGTAAGATATAGGAAGGTGGGTGTGGGTGGGTAGTGAGGTGATCAGTGAGATGATGAGATGAAGTTAGCATATGCGAGGCTTTCGTAATGCTGAGATGATATGCGGAGGATACAGTATATGGAGAGAAAATGAGTGGTACAGGAATGAAAAGGGAGAAACAATGAGAAAATGGTTGATTCTTTATCAGTAAATTTTTCTGAGAATATAAAAAATTTGGTGCTAGACTAATAAGATGAGAAAGCCTGGGAAACGAATGCACATGGCAGTTAGAAACAAAAGAGGTGAAATGTAAAATGTTGAGGTGGAGGTACTGGAAAGTGGAGGAAATATTTTAAGGAGCTATTGAAAGCTGATAAAGAATGAGAGGCAGTTATTCCAGGCAGTGGTCAAGAAGGTATAACATCGTCTAGGAGTACAGAATAGCCAGATATGTGTGAAAAAAGCACTAGAAGCGGTGGAAAGAATAAAAGAGGGTAAAGGAGATGGGATTAATTAAGACAGAGATATTAAAAACAGGTTAGTATATAGTTTTGCAGTCATTGGTGAATTAATTCTAAATATGAATGAAAGAAGGGAGGGCACCTATTACTTTGTAAATAGCATGCTTAAGTATAAGGAATTATTTTATTGAGCATACTGGGTAAACTGTATGTTAGATGGATTTAGGAAGGGTATGGGGTGTGTAGACCAAGTTTTTACGTTGAAACTTATGAGTGAATAATATTTAAATAAAGGTAAATGACTTTCTGTCGCATTTATGGATTAATTAAGAGACGGTATATGATTGAGTGGATATGGGAGTAATGTGGCAGATGCTGCAAATGTATAGAATCGGTAATTGGTTACTAAAAGCGATAAAGTATTCTTTTTTGGATAATAACGCTCAGGTTAGTAAGAGAAAGGTGAGGATTATATTTCGGTAAAAGTAGGTCCTACAGAGGTATGTGTGAAGTCATCCTGGTTAACATATTTGTATATGGACTTGTAAAAGATATAAAGTGAGAATTACTGGAGTTGCTCTTTGCCGATGACACTGTTGTTTTAGAAAATTCTGAAGAAAGGTTACAAATTATTTGAGCGAATTTTGGAAAGTATGTAAATGAAGGAAACTTAAAATGAATAAAAAGAGAGGAAAGTGACGAGAGAAAGAAAAAATCTCGATAATATGGAGGAAGTAATTGCTCTCAGATATATGGGAGTGAGATTGTTGGCAGATGGGTTTGTGAAAGTGAAGGGACCCATAGAAAGGACGGGCATTTGTGGAGACAGAAATTTATCCATGGAAGCAGAAGGGATACTGTACCAGAGTACAGTATTATATACGCAGTTATATTTGGTGTGAAGCATGGAGGAGGTTGAAGGCCATATGGGGGGTTATTACAACCCAGGAGTCCCAAAGGCCTGTTATCCTGGGTGTAAAGGGAACAAAATAAACACAGCAGAAAAACTTTTGACTTGTATTATCCTTCACCAATTTAGAACAGAAGTAAGTACACTATATACACTATGTACAGCGATAGGTATTAGTGCACTCCACGGTAAGTAAGGCAGAATAGAAGCCACTAGAGAGCAGACCGTGCTTCAACCAGCTCTAGAATGGGAATGTCAAGGGAAGACAGGAGGGTGGTACCCACATAACCTCAGCGATTGCCAAAACCATCTTCTCATTGGCTGGAACCTGGGTACTGGTTGAACGACGGGGCCCCATCGCCAACCCTTAGTTTCCTGGTTCGCTGGTTGAGGGAGATAGCCTGTAAATGAGGGTGTGTACATGCGCCGAATAAAGGTTACGTACTCTTTGCATGCCACAGGGGTGAATATCATGCAGAAAAATCGGAGTGTGAAAATCAGAAGACGATGTAGGGTAACAAGCATAATTCATATGAGTTAGGAAGGATTATTGAGGGGGCTTTTGGCATGTAGAGAGGATGAGGCAAAATAGGATGCCTATGGGTATATAAATCTGGGGATGAAGGAAGGATAGTGGTCATCTCAGGTATGGCTGGAGTAGGCTTGTGTGGGCGCGTTAGATTGGGGTGGATATAGTTTTTTTTTATGATTGACGTGCTGTTGGAGTGTGAGCAAATTAACACTTATCAAGAGGTTCTAAGAAAACCGGTTGGCTGAATTTCAGTACTGGATATGGGCCGTGCAGTGCCTGCACACTAAAGGAGGGGTGAAAATTCTACAGTTCGCAGGATCATCTGAATTGCATTGTCAGCACACTTCTGGCAAGACAGCGATTGAATGAATGACCGTGAATGTGTTTCATCTTGTTTAGGTTAACCTACTTCGGTGAGAGAAGGCCGGCGTGTTAAAAATTATGTATTTCTTATGTATTTTCTCTTTTTTTTTTTTTTTTTTTTTTTTTTTACACAGGGTTTGACAAGGTTAAGGATCCCTAGCTTTATTGACAGCTATTTACAGGTTAAGGATTCCTAGCTTTATTGGCAAGCTAAGAGCTGTTACCTACATCAGCTCATTTGAAAGCATTTTTATTGTTATGTGATATACAAGTAGGAAACAGGATGAAGTTGGAGCCATCTGTGGGCCAGCATTTTCATCTGATCAACTGACTTTATCTCGTTGACATCATTATCCTGTACGAATGTGTTCCATACTCGAGTCCATCCTGGGTATGTATTTCTCAGAGGGAGTGATGTTCTGGAGAAGGACAGCCAAGTGAAGTTGCTGCTTTCTGCCCGTCTTGGGGCATAAAAGCTTGCTTCACGCTGTCCCTCGAAGTGGATCCAAGTGTGGTATTTTGACATATTGGCCTTGTACATACAGTAAGGCCAACCCACAACCCTCCTATGTTGATGGCTCTGCTGAAATGACAGATCTATCCAGGATTTCCCAGGCGAGAGATGAGACGTCTTGCCTGTTCTCGTACTACTCTGTCAAAGCAGTCGCGCAGATGAGAGGGGGGGCAGGCAAACCAAGAAGTGGGACCATACTCAACGGTGCGAACGGAACTTGTGCCTCGTAACAGGATCTTGCAACCCCTACTGCAACAGATGGAGATACGGCGAGTGCTGTAAGCTTCCTGCTGCCTGGTTTGCAAGATTTACAACATGGTTCTCAATGGTTTAGTTTGGAGTCAAATTTCACCCCAAGGAATATCACTTCTCTCCAGGTGGCCAACAACCTCCCATTCATCCTAATACTGCCCACATTGCCATCATGGTGCCTAGAGAACATCATCATTTGCGTTTTCCCTCAGTGCTAATGTTACTTGCCATCTATTTCCCCAAGCTGATATAGCTTCTCAGCTGGTTATTGATGAGCTAGAGCACTGGCATTTTTCTCTCTTGGATAAGTGAATGTCAGTGTTACAGTCGTCTGCATATCAGGGATTCTGGGATGAGATGAAAAGTCGTGTGAAGTAGACATTCCATAGACAATGGACCAGCACGCTTTCCTTTGGAAACACTTTGCCCAAAGGATGTCTTGCTGATTCAGTTCCAGTGAGAACTACCTTAGAGATCTACCATGAAGGTATCACTGAGAGACATAGCGTAGAGCCTGCATCCCAGTGCTTGAAGTTTTTGCAAGAGGCCCCAGTGCCACACCCGTCGAAAGCGCCAGCAATGTCCATGTTACCACACAGCTGTCTTGAATTTCATCCAGTGACTGGTGCCACTTAGTGAAGAGGTTAAACAACAGAATCAGCAGCAAGTAACCTTTCCGAAGCATATTAACGATCACAAAAGTATGAGTGTTAGTCAAAAAACTCTGTCATTTGCTTGAGATTATTGGTCTCAAGGATCTTACCAGTGATTGACTGGAGTGACACTGGTTGTAGTTGCTGATTTCTGCTTCTGCTCTTCTTTTTTGGAACAGGGACTACATTAGCCTCTTCCATAGAGAGGCCATTTAACCCTGTACTAAGGCATTGCTGAAAGATGCGAGTTAGAGGTGCTGCTAGCTGGTCTGCACATCTTTCTCCAACACGCTTGGGCTCAACTTGTCTGGCTGGGCCCAACAGCCTTTTTCTTGGTCTAGCAATTTAAGTAGGAAATGCACCTCCGCCTGCCTTATTGTCACCACTGCAGTTTTGACACAGTTCTGGCAGCTAGCCAAGGAGGGTCCCTTGCTGGATCAGAACGTGCCATTTTGGTAGCAAAGAGTTCACCTCAAAGGAGGTCCGCCATCTCTTGACTACTATGTAGAAGGTGGTCCCATCACTGTCGATTTAGGAGTGAATAAGTTCATCAGGCAGATAACCGTGTCGTCCTTGACCAGGGAACCACCAGGTTTTGGAGCCTACCCTAACCTGACTAACTTTCTTTTAGTGCCACCTCCCATTTTGCAATGGCTCACTTTTGAACACACCCATATGCCTACAGGCTTGCATGTGCAAGTTCCTGTTATAGGTGTAGGAGGTCTCGCAACCTTTCGCCATGCTTTGTACTTAGCAGTACAGCCTCTCTACAACGAAAGCCAAACCTAGGTGAGCTGTAGGCTTCGTCACATATTGCCAGTGAGGAATGTGTTTCCTTGTTGTAGATTAAGATGTGTCCAGTGAAGGCTTTCACTTGGTTGTCAAACCCCCTTGGGAGAAGGCATTCCAATCGGGGGTGGCGAGCTCAGAGAAAAGGGGGTGGCCATTCCCTCTTTCCCTACCAGGTTGTGCGGTGGACCCTCCCCTCGTTCTTTTGGGATTTAATGTGAAAAAAAACACCTTGTGGTCAGACGATCCAACGAAACGGGGGGTTTTGACAAGGACTATGCCTTCTCCCAGATCACTAAATACGGGTCAAGGGAGGAGCCAAGATATGAGTAGGGAAATCAAATAGTTTCATGCAAACCTGAAGAAGGTCCAAAGCCCCCTCTGTATAAGGTTGGTTGGGTCACCAAAATTTAAAAATATGTTGACATTGTGTTGTAGCAGAAGGGATCAATATTTTCCTTTAAAAAGTTGTTAGGGTCTGCATGTTGCATGAGGTCGTACATTGCACATGCTGTACAGAGGTCTAGTGTTTTAAAGAGCTTGAAGAAATCATTTCAAGTTTGTTGGGGGGGTGGCAACTTAAATTTTGGTGCTGGGGAAAATAAACATTTTTGGGAAAAGACACAGAACACCTCCTTTGCCCTTGCCTGTCTCTTCTCATCCATGGGTGTAGCCAGCTTCTTGCAAAATTTTCTGGAGTCTGTACCCAAAAAAATGTTTCAACAACAGCTATCATGCGGAGGGGCGAGGTTCAAAAAGCTAGTGTGAGCTCCCCAAATTAGAAATGAACCTCTTTTGTTGGGCCCCGCGGGATGCTGATAGACTGGTCCTCATGATGAAGTGGTCACTTGGGGGTGGTGGGTGGTGGGAATTAAGGTGCTGCCCTTGAGGAGGTAGGGTAATGGGCAGCTGAGGGATGTGGGTTTGTGGTTTGTAAAAGCACAATCCCCCCTGCTGGCTGGGATAGGAGTAGCTAAGGGGGGTGGCTTTGGAGAGGTTCCCTTTTCAAGATCGGGTTTGTTCTGAGAAAAGGTTCTAAACAGGTGGCCCTGTTGTCAATTTCCTTTTTCTTCCGACATGGTCCTCCATGCCCCTTTCTTGTTTGCAGAAAAATTACACCGGGGTATCTCGCGGGCGTTGTTGGCGGTCCCCCCTTCCGGTACGCGAGAGCACAGCCTAGGGCCTGGGGGGGTTTTTTTAAACTAGGTTTGTTTTTGCACCTCCTTATTTTGCAGATTTGTCCTAGATTCCTGGGAATTGTTTTTGGGGGGGGTGAGACGGCTGTAGTGTTTCCCTCCTCCACGTCCCCTCCACGTCCTCTGCCCCGTCTCTACCCAGTTCTGACAGTGTTTTCCCTGCTGTTGTACTTCGGCGCAGTGGGGTGATTTCAGGTCAGTAAGTTCCCTGTCATTAATGCACCGTTTTTGGTGGAAAAAACCCTGGCTAAAACTTGTTTGGCAAAGAAACCTACCAGATTCTAGAATAATCGGCGGTGTCTGACAGGGGTTTTTGGATCAAGAGGGAAAGTGCACTGTCAATAGACTGGCAGTGGCTGAAGCAGGATGTTTGGGGTAGGAGAATTAACGATCCACTTCCCCCGTTGTGGGAAGGATTTGTTCCCTCTTGGGGGTCAAGGAATTGTGTTAGAATTCCAAAGGTAGTGTTTTGAACTTGTCAGTTGTGGGCCTTTGCCCATCAGAATTCCCCCATTTTTTACCTTGGTTAAGCTCAGTGTGGGACTTCCCCGTCTTTGTCAATGTGTCCCATCACTGAGCAGCTTACGTCACTTGATGTAGGCTTGCCTGCCTTTTCAATAGTTGTAGGTTATCTAATGATTTGAGGGGGCTCTGAATGTTCCCCTTTATGGATTATCTTTTCTTTAACTTTACCAAAAAGCCAAGAGGGCAGTTTGATTTTGGACAGGGTCCCCCAGGGAGGACTTCTGAACCTTCCTCCTGTAGCTCCGGCTTGTATCCACATATACACAGGTTTTTGGATATCCTTAAAATTTTCTGAAATTTTTTAACCTGGGTGCAACAAAATTCTTCTTTTGGGAATGCAATTGTGTGGCAGTAGTTGGAAAAAAGTAGGCTCCTTACTCTAAGAAGAATTTTGTCCCCTTTTGGTATACCCCAAAAGCAGTAACTACTGGGGCAATACCCAAAAGCGTAGTATTCTTTCTATTTTGCGGTGTGAAGTCATCCCCGAGGGGGCTTGTAAGTTTGAAGTTCACAGGAGAGAGAGGGGGGTGGTGATGTCGTGGGTGGGGTGGTGTATCGTGGGTGGGGGTGTTTATAGCCGGGTGGGTAGTGAGAGCGGGCGGCAGTGGGCCGACTAGCTGGAAGTGTTGCCTTCTCACTATCACTTAATAAACACTGTTTATGCTATCCACTTTTCCACTAAAGGAAGATGTTACACAAATCACTGTGTTGCATTGTACCAGCCACGTTGTTATAAAGCACCAGATGCTAGTACATAGCACAAAACACATATAATATTAGATGCTCACTCTGCAGGCAATAGTGATGTCACTCCTAAGGCCTGCCGCTGTCCCCTCACTCACACCATGTCTTCACCATACCACACTTAATATCACTGATATTGCTTATATTCACTTCAGTTGAGGAGTTGGCTTACTTGTACTAATGTGTTGTAAGTAGTACTACGTCACTGAACAGTTTTTATCCACACCAACCCTCGTATTTAAGTAATATTAAGAAAGTTTGTGGAGCACACTGTGACACGTCTTCACCCACTCTCTCTCTCTCTCTCTCTCTCTCTCTCTCTCTCTCTCTCTAAGCACAAAATACTTACATAAGAAGGAGCACTGATGCTTGCTAGGCAGGATGAAACATTACTAAAAATTGTAATAATCTTGAATAATGAATATTTTACAAAAACGTAAGTATAGAGTATCATTTTATACAGCACTTTGGACACAAGAAACTGGAAGAAACGATCGATGCTTGGAAACACACGGTAGAGACACGGAGCTAAACAATAATATCTCACATTTTTTATGAAACTAGAGATGTAGCGTTACTAGAAAATCAATTAATATTTCTCGTCTCATAATATCGACAGACAAAATTTTGGATTAATAGTACATTTCAAACTTCTTATACAGATGTCAACATCCACATGTCAACATACGACCTATACTGTATAAATTCGTTAATGCAAAAACATGTGATAAATACTTTCGGTAATACAAATATCTATTGAACATAGTCAAACGGGTTACCCTTTCGAAATAAGCTATTTCGAATTCGCATATATGGACAGGATTAAATGGTAATTACAGAATAATGGCTTAACATCCACATGTCAACATACGACCTATCCAGCTTATCATCCTTATGTCAATAGGCCTCAAGTCTACCTTATCATCTACATGTCAAAGTCCACTTGTCAACATTATCATTAACATCCAAGAGTTGAAATGTTCCACTCAACCTTTGCATCACGTTATACAAAAATAATTTAACAATATGAGGCTATAAACAGCAGAAGTCATCAATGGCAGTTGTACGTAAATTGATTTATTTTAGATATTGTTTAGAACACATCTAAAAAACATTGAAATTCTCTCCGGAATTAAGAAGTGGGATTAACAGCAACTGAGTTTTTTCGTGAGATGAGGTCGACAAGCATGGTTTACGAAAATCTCAACTTTTCTCGAAATCTGTGGAGGTGGAAGGTTTTGTCTTCTCCAAGGATGAGCACCAGGATGGGCGAGTGAGCTGGTGTTCCTGCATTTGCAATTAGAGGACATCTGGTAGATCCCCGGGTGTAGGATAGAATTTTGATTAAGGTTCCTGTGCATTGTGTGTGTGTGTGTGTGTGTGTGTGTGTGTGTGTGTGTGTGTGTGTGTGTGTGTGTGTATCCTCACCTAATTGTACTCACCTAATTGTGGTTGCAGGGGTCGAGACTCAGCTCCTGGCCCCGCCTCTTCACTGATCGCTACTAGGTCCTCTCTCTCTCTGCTTCCTGAGCTGTATCATACCTCTTCTTAAAACTATGTATGGTTCCTGCCTCCACTACTTCACTCGCTAGGCTATTCCACTTCCTGACAACTCTATGACTGAAGAAATACTTCCTAACGTCCCTGTGACTCGTCTGAGTCTTCAGCTTCCAATTGTGACCCCTTGTCCCTGTGTCCCCTCTCTGGAACATCCTATCTCTGTCCACCTTGTCTATTCCCCGCAGTATCTTGTATGTCGTTATCATGTCTCCCCTGACCCTTCTGTCCTCCAGTGTCGTCAGTCCGATCTCCCTCAACCTTTCCTCGTACGACATTCCCCTGAGCTCTGGGACTAGCCTTGTTGCAAACCTTTGTACTTTCTCTAACTTCTCGACGTGCTTGACCAGGTGTGGGTTCCAGACTGGTGCTGCATACTCCAGTATGGGCCTAACATACACAGTGTACAGTGTCTTGAACGATTCCTTATTAAGGTATCGGAACGCTATTCTCAGGTTTGCCAGGCGCCCGTATGCTGCAGCAGTTATTTGGTTGATGTGTGCCTCCGGTGATGTGCTCGGTGTTACGGTCACCCCAAGATCTTTCTCCCTGAGTGAGGTCTGTAGTCTTTGTCCACCTAGCCTATACTCTGTCTGCGGTCTTCTTTGCCCCTCCCCAATCTGGATTGAATTGTGTGTGTGTGTGTGTGTGTGTATGTGTGTGTGTGTGTGTGTGTGTGTGTGTGTGTGTGTGTGTGTGTGTGTGTGTGTGTATGTGTGTGTGTGTGTGTGTGTGTGTGTGTGTGTGTGTGTGTGCGTATGTGTGTGCTCACCTATATGTAGATAGAGCTCCTGGCCTCGCCCCTTCGCTGGTCGCTACTAGGTCCACTCTCTCTCGGCTGTAAGAGCCCTGTCGTACCTTTTCTTCAACCAGGAGCTGGTGTTGATGACATAGCCAACAGGTTGGATAATATCATGTCAGATAAAGGTAAAAGCTCATTATCTGCCTCAATGCTGGTGGAAACGATACTGGGTAGAGCAGGAGGCAGGAGCTGCTAGATAAGTACAGGTCAGCTCTAGATTTAATTAGGTTTAAGGGAGAGATCTTGATCATATGCAGCATTTTGCCTAGAAGAGGAGTGGGCAATTAGTGTAAATTGCTGGCTAGACAGATATTGCAAATAACTTGTAATCCTATTCATTGACAGCTGAAATATTTCTGTGGCAAACATGATGTGTATACAAGAAATGGAGTACTTCTCTCTGTGGCAGGAGTGTAGCATTAGCAAACTTTGTAAAGGGTGGCCGTTGCTGAGTTGTCTAGGAATTTAAACTGATAGAAGATAAAGGTATGGGTGCATATGGGAAACAAATGGGTTACAGCTCGAGAGATGAAAGTGGCAAAAAAGTCAGGATACCTCAGGGATATGTTCAAAATATAGTTACTAACTAATGCAATGGAAATAGTCAACAAATAAAGGGAGACAGTAGAGGACACCGAGTGAAAAGCTGCCTTAAGGTTTACTGTACTAATAGTAGGAGCTTAATAAGTAAGATAGATGAGTTAAGATTAATTGCATGTGCAGGAAGCATAGATATTATTGTTGTAACAAAGAACTGGTTCAACCTGAAAGATAGAGAAATGTCTTCTGAATGCCACAGACAAGGCTATAAATTATTCCACATCGATAGGGCCAATAAGAAGGGTGGTGGAGTGATGATGCATTAGAGAAAATATAAAAGTGGAAGCGACTGACAATCTGTTTGACCAGTTTCTTGAGGAACGCGAAAAAGTAATTTCTGGTGTGACTTACAGGCCCCCAGACATTGACAGGGAACGTGGTAAACTTCTATGAAACGAAGTTCATATGGCATCTAGATACGAAAATATTGTGTTAATGGGAGATTTTAACTTTAGACAAACTGGTTCGAGTAATTTGACAGGAAATCTTTAGTCTAGCGACTCTCTTGATACGATCCAGGATCGTTTTTTTTTTAAACAGTTTGTGGCAGTACTGACCAGAAGAAATATTCTGCTTGACTTGGTTTTTGCTATCAAGGAATTACTAATTAATAATCTTGAAGTTAATGATGACATTGGAGAAAGGGAACATAAATCAAATAGTTTCAAATGTATCATTGAAATACTTTAATAACTACAACCAAGTCAATGTCACTGACTCTCGCCTGGCCGATTTCAAAGGACTGAGAAATTACCTGGGTGGGATGAACTGGAAAGATCTGACTAGTCATTATCATGTGGATCAGGTGGGCGGTGAAGGTTGCCAATATCACATTTCCCAAAACATAGTTCAAGCTGCCCAGGCAACTTATGCTCCAAATAGGTCAAAGAAGAGTCATTTACAGGTGAATCAAAAGAGTAGAGGGGCACTTAAGAAATCATTATATTCAGTTAAAAAGAAAGATGAGAGATAAGAAGAGGAATAAAAAAAGCCAAAGGAGATGATGAAGTTTAAGTCACAAGGGATTCAAGCATTAACCCAAAAAGTTTCTTTAAGATAGGAGAAAAATTAAGGACAAAATATTCACACTTAAAAGTTACTCAGATCAGCTTACCGTCAGTGACAAAGAAATGTGTATAATCTTCAACACTTGTTTCCTATCAGTTTTTGCATATAATGACGCTAATATCAATAACTAACATCAGTAAGTAACAAAAAGCCTGCCCCTATCCACCAACTAATCCCCCCTAAGTAATTATTATAATAATGTCCTCCCTTATCCAACTCTCTTCTTGTGTTGTTAGTTTGAGCCTCTGATGTGTCTCTTCGTCGTAAAGATTATTCTAGGCTTTGTTTGGACCTTTTAGAATTTCTAAACATGTTTTATTAGGTTTTCCAAATGTCGAATTATTGCATATCCTTGTTCAGTTGTAGTGCTGAGTATTTGAAGAATAGCCTAAACGTACGTAGTGTATAAAGTCATAAATTATTAAGTGTTAATGTTTCTGAAGTAGCCCGTAAGCTAATCATCGCACATGCCGCCAAAGTTATGCATTTGACATACATTTTTCGGTGATAGAAACGTTCTGAAACTTTTATTGATTTCCGTTGTTTGCTTTTCTTTTTTCTCGTTACTTTGCATATATCCAGACTGAGCCTAATTAGCTGCTTGTTTGTCCAAGCTTGCAGTCTTTGTCTTGAAGTCTCTTCCTCGTCTCTCCAGTTACTCTTTTCATTATAGATAAATGGTTCATTATAGACAAGTTGATAAATTAGGCACAAGTACAACACTTGGGTATCTTTATAAAGGATATCCAAGTGTATCTGTTACCTACAGGAGCTCTTCCACTTGCAGCAGTGGCACCATATGGCACTATGTCTTTGCTATTCTCCTTTTACCTCTTTCTTCATGTTAACTCCTTTCATATCTTTTTCTCCTCAGTTCTTTATTCTTTATTAGTTTTCCCTCCTACATCAGTTTTAGTTCTGTTCTGGCTTTTGCAGCATTGTAATCTCCTACGTTTTTTCTAGCTCTTCTGTCCAGTTCTTTGTTGCCTTTTGGCTTCTTGGTTCAGTATGTCTTTTATGAATTTTAATAATTTCCTTTCTTGACACAACCCATAAGCCATGGGTCCATGTGTTTATTAATCTCTTTCCTCTTGGCGGGCTTAATTCTGTCGATGGCTTAATCACATCTCTTGATCATTGGGCCATGGTAGTCAGTTTCTTCTGTTTCTGCTGAGAGTGAAGGGAAGAGTCGGTCTTCATGGGTCAATTCTTGCTTATGTCATTGTGGTATTTGACATGGTAATTCATGGACTCAAAGAGTATAATTCCGATTATAGAGAGGCAAAGACGCACACTCTGTGTTGATCTACGTATACAAAGAGCGAAAATTTGTCCCACTGAAATCTTGATCTGGAAAGTGTGTCTTTTCTTCAAGTTGGCTAATGAAATGTCCGATTAGTGGCTCCACTCTCTCCATTTTTCTTGCCCTCCTTGTGATCCCGAGTTTCACAGTCTGTTCTCTCATGATTAAATTCATTCTTAATAGTACTATTTTTATTTATTCCATTCGCTCTTGTGCTCCTTCTCTTCCAGAATTTGTACCACTGCAATTAGGTATCGAAGGGAGGGCGGAGGTATCGCACGGGGAGCAGGAAGCATCGTACCGAAGGTGCAGATATCATAGGAAGGGCACAGGTATTGTAGAGTGGGGAAATAATATTGCAGGTAACTAGCAGGAATCGTATCATAGGAAGGGCTGGGGTATCGTGAGGAGGACGTATGCATTTCAGGGAGGGTAGAAATCATATGGAGGGAGTAGGAATCATAGCAAGGGAAGAGATAACTAAGTGAGGGAGCAGGCATCGTTTTGAGATCCAGATATCGTAAGGAAAGCGTGAGTATCGCAGGGAGGGAGGAAGATATCGGTTCAATTATACATATCGGATGAATCTTACGAGAGAGAGAGAGAGAGAGAGAGAGAGAAAGAAAGAGAGAGAGAGAGAGATCAAGAAATGGGTGAGCGAGCAGCTGGGAATCCCCGAGGCGTGGAATAATGGTCCAGGGATTGACTCGTGAAAGCTGAGTGAGTTAAATGTGCAATTTTCTTAATATGTTGCGGCGTGTGACTTAACGTACAATGAATGGTGGAGAGAGAGAGAGAGAGAGAGAGAGAGAGAGAGAGAGAGAGAGAGAGAGAGAGAGATCCTTGAGACAATAATCTCAAGACAAATGACAGAGTTTTTTGACTATCACTCATTACTTTGTGATCGTCAATATGGCTTCAGGAAAGGTTACTCTGCTGCTGATCTGTTGTTAAATCTCTCTACTAAGTGGCACCAGTCACTGGATGAATCCAAAGTCAGCTGTGTGGTAGCACTGGACATTGCTGGCGCTTTCGACCGGGTGTGGCACCAGGACCTCTTATCAAAACTTCAAGCACTGGGAACTGCAGGCTCTACGTTATGTCTCCTCAGTGATTACCTTCATGGTAGATCTCTAAGTGTAGTTCTCAATGGAACGGAATCAGCAAGACATCCTATTGGGGCAAGTGTTCCACAAGGAAGCGTGCTGGGACCATTGTTATGGAATGTCTACTTCAACGACCTTCTTCATCTCATCCCAGAATCACATGCATATGCAGACGACTGTATACTGATATTCACTTATCCAAGAGAAGAAATACCAGCTGCTCTAAGCTACATCAATTACCAGCTGAGAGCTATATCAGCTTGGGGAAATAGATAGCAAGTAACATTTGCACCTGAGAAAATGCAAATGATGATCGTCTCTAGGCACCATGATGGTGCAGTAGTAAGGATGAATGGGAGGGTGTTGGCACCTGGAAAAGAAGTTGATATCTTTGGGGTGAAATTTGACTCCAAACTAACCATGAAGAACCATGTTGTAAATCTTGCAAACAAGGCAGCCAGGAAGCTTACAGCACTTCGCCGTATCTCACATCTGCTTGACAGTAGGGGTTGCAAGATTCTGTACGAGGCACAAGTACGCTCACACCTTGAGTATGCTCCACTTTCTTGGTTTGCCTGCCCCCCTCTCATCTGCGACTGTTTGACAGAGTGGAGAATAGAGCAAGACGTCTCATCTCTCGCCTGGGCCCATCCTGGATAGATCTGTCATTTCAGCAGAGCCTTCAACATAGGAGGGATGTGGGTGGCCTTACTGTTATGTACAAGGACAATATTGACAAAGTACCACACTTGGATCCACTTCGAGGACAGCGTAAAACAAGCTTTTATGCCAAAAGACGGGCAGAAAGCAGCAACTTCACTCTGGCTGTACCCTTCTCCAGAACATCACTCCATCTGAGATCATATATACCCAGGATGACTCGAGTATGGAACACATTCGTACAGCATAATGATGTCAACGAGATAAAGTCAGTTGATCAAATGAAAATGCTGGCCCACAGATGGCTCCAACTTCATCCTGTTCCCTACTTGTATGTCTCATAACAATAAAAATGCTTTCAAATGAGCTGATGTAGGTAACAGCTCTTAGCTTGCCAATAAAGTTAGGAATCCTTAACCTGTAAATAGCTTGTCAATAAAGCTAGGGATCCTTAACCTTGTCAAACCCTGTGTAAAGAGAGAGAGAGAGAGAGAGAGAGAGAGAGAGAGAGAGAGAGAGAGAGAGAGAGAGAGAGAGAGAGAGAGAGAGAGAGAGAGAGAGAGAGAGAGAAAGAGTGAGAGAGAGATGTTTTCCCTGAAACCTCTGAAGTGTCTCACTCGAGGGAGGTTTCTTGATTAAAGAAACTGGAGCTGCCTTTCCCTCTCCTTGGATCAGATCCTATGATCTACTGCGCAAATCGGTGTATGGCCCCTTTGGGTTTAGCTCTTTCCCACGAATATAATAATAATTAAGAAATATCTGTGGAGTCATCCTGACAACAGGATGCAAATTTGTCAAACCCTGTGTAAAAAAAAAAAAAACCAAGATGGTATTTCAGCGACTCTGTCCCAGTTTCTACCACTGAGTGAGGTCTCATTAACAAATCTGCCGATGTGTTAGTTACTGACTTGATCAATGCAGTGTTTTTTTCTTTATTTCTTAATTACTTGCTAGCAGTGTATGACTGACGAATAATGATTATAAATCTTGCCTTCGCCAGCTATTTCGAGAATCCTTTACTACTTTTGCAGCGACTCAAAGAATCTTTGCAGGAGTTATACTATCTCTGCAGTGTCTTCAAGGTGCTCACACAAACTCCATCCTGGCCTCACTTCTCACCTTTGCAATTTTCATACTTCTTCCTGCCTGCTATTTCCTTATTCTCGCCACACTGTCTTTATGTCATTTCTTCCTCCTTGCTCTTTTCTCTCTTTTTTCTCCATGCCATTCCCTAACTTTTTCTTTGTGCCTTGACGAAGATGACAACCTTTTGAGCCATGGAATTGGAGCTAACCTTCCGTTCTTTGGATCAAACTTGAGCGCCTCCATTCACAATTTGCAGTAAAACTTCTACGGATTTAATACTTGTTCTTACCCATAGATTTCTCTATAACCTAATACCGTTGATCTCTGCTCATGAAGAGTCCACAACACTCACGGTGTGACCATTGGATCTTAATTAAGGATGCCTTACATCGTTTCCTATACTTCTGATTCATTCAGGGCGAATACTGGATGAGGTGTCTGGTACTTGGTGAGGTGGCTGGTACTGGGTGAGGTGAGTGGTGCTTGGTGAGGTGGGTGACGCTAGGTGAGGTGGGTGGTGAAGGGTGAGTTGTCTGGTACTGTGCCAGGTGGGTGGTTCTGGGTGAGGTAAGTGGTGATGGGTGAGGTGGGTGGTGCTGGGTGAATTGAAGGGTGAGTTGTCTGGTACTAGGTGAGGCATCACCCACCTCACCCAGTACCAGACACCTCACCCAGCACCACCCACCTCACCCAGTGCCACCCAACTCACACGGTACCACCCACCTCACCCAGTATCACCCACCTCACCCAGTATCAGACACCTCATCCAGCACACACCTACCTCACCCAGTACCAGACACCTCACGCAGCACCGCCTACATCACCCAGTACCACCCACCTCACCCTTCACCACCCACATCACCTAGTACCACCCACCTCACCCTGCACTACCCAACTCACCCTGCACCACCCACCTCACCTTGCACCACCCATCTCACTCTGCACCACCCACCTCACCCTGCACCACCCACCTCACCCTGCACCACCTCCCACATCCAGCACCACCCCACCTCACCCTGCACCACCTACCACACCCAGCACCATTCACCTCACCAAGCATCACCAACCTCACCCAGCACCACCCACCTTACCCTGCACAACCCAACTCACCCTGCACCATCCACCTTTCTCTGCACCACCCACCTCATCTGCACCTCCCACCTCATCCTGCACCACAAACCTACAATACCCATCTCCGGGCACACTACGCGCACTAATGCCCTCCAACAACACCAACTACAGTACCCACCTTCGCCTACACCCACCTCTGCCCTTACTACCCAACTCTGCACACATCACCCATAAGTCCCCACACTAACCCACTAGGCCCACACCACCCACATCCTCCCACATTAAACACCTCCACCCTCACCCACCACCGCCCTCACCCACCACCGCCCACACCCACCACCGCCCACACCCACCACCGCCTTCACCCACCACCGCCCACACCCATCACCGCCCACACCCACCACCGCCTTCACCCACCACCGCCCACACCCAAAACCGTCCACACCCACCACCGCCCACACCCAAAACCGTCCACACACACCACCGCCCACACCCAAAACCGTCCACACACACCACCGCCCACACCCACCTCCGCCCAACACGTAACAACAATAACAAACTTTAATATCGAGCTGATACTCCTTCACCTAATTGGTTTGTGCTCCATTCTGTGACGGATATTGAGGAAGACCATGGTGCCAGGGAGACCATGGTGCCAGGGAGACCATGGTGTCAGGGAGATCATGGTGCCATGGAGACCATGGTGCCAGGGAGACCATGGTGCCAGGGAGAACAAGGTGCCAGGGAGACCATGGTGCCAGGGAGACCATGGTGCCAGGGAGACCATGGTGCCAGGGAGACCAAGGTGCCAGGGAGACCCTGGTGCCAGGGAGACCATGGTGCCAGGGAGACCATGGTGCCAGGGAGACCATGGTGCCTGGAAGACCATGGTGTCAGGGAGACCATGGTGTCAGGGAGACCATGGTGCCAGAGAGACCATGGTGCCAATGAGACCATGATGCCAGGGAGACCATGGTGCCAAGGAGACCGCGGTGCTAGGGAGACCGCGGTGCCAGGGAGACCATGGTACCAGGGAGACCATGATGCCAGGAAGACCATGGTGCCAGGGAGACCATGGTGACAGGGAGACCATGGTACCAGGGAGACCATGGTGCCAGGGAAACCATGGTGCCAGGGAGACCATGGTGCCAGGGAGACCATGGTGCCTGGAAGACCATGGTGCCAGGGAGACCATAGTGCCAGGGAGACCAAGGTGCCAGGGAGACCATGGTGCCAGGGAGACCATGGTGCCAGGGAGACCAAGGTGCCAGGGAGATCATGGTGCCAGGGAGACCATGGTGCCAGGGAGACCATGGTGATAGGGAGAGCAAGGTGCCAGGGAGACCATGGTGCCAGGGAGACCATGGTGCCAGGGAGACCATGGTGCTAGGGAGACCATGGTGCCAGGGAGACCATGGTGCCAGGGAGACCATGGTGCCAGGGAGACCAAGGTGCCAGGGAGACCATGGTGCCAGGGAGACCATGGTGCCAGGGAGACCAAGGTGCCAGGGAGATCATGGTGCCAGGGAGACCATGGTGCCAGGGAGACCATGGTGCCAGGGGGACCAAGGTGCCAGGGAGACCATGGTGCCAGGGAGACCATGGTGCCAGGGAGACCATGGTGTCAGGGAGACCATGGTGCCAGGGAGACCATGTTGCCAGGGAGACCATGGTGCCAGGGAGACCATGGTGCCAGGGAGACCATGGTGCCTGGAAGACCATGGTGCCAGGGAGACCATGGTGCCAGGGAGACCAAGGTGCCAGGGTGACCATGGTGCCAGGGAGACCATGGTGCCAGGGAAACCATGGTGCCAGGGAGACCATGGTGCCTGGAAGACCATGGTGCCAGGGAGACCATGGTGTCAGGAAGACCATGGTGCCAGAGAGACCATGGTGCCAATGAGACCATGATGCCAGGGAGACCATGGTGCCAAGGAGACCGCGGTGCTAGGGAGACCGCGGTGCCAGGGAGACCATGGTGCCAGGGAGACCATGATGCCAGGAAGACCATGGTACCAGGGAGACCATGGTGACAGGGAGACCATGGTGCCAGGGAGACCATGGTGCCAGGGAAACCATGGTGCCAGGGAGACCATGGTGCCAGGGAGACCATGGTGCCAGGGAGTCCATGGTGCCAGGGAGACCATGGTGCCAAGTAGACCATGGTGCCAGGGAGACCACGGTGCCAGGGAGACCATGGTGCCAGCTAGACCGTGGTGCCAGGGAGACCATGCTGCCTGGAAGACCATGGTGCAAGGCACATCATGTTCCAGGGAAACCATGGTGCTAGGGAGACCATAGTGATAGGTATACCATGGTGCCAGGGAGGCTATGGTGTCAAGGAGAATATGGTGCCAGGGAGATCATGGTGCCAGGGAGTGATGATCCCAGCAAGTGATTATGCCTGGGAGAGATGGTGCCAGGGAGTAATGGTGTCGGAGAAACCATGTTCTTAGGGAGTGGTGGTGCCACAGAGACCATGGTACCAGGGGATGATGGTGCGAGAGAGACTAAGATGCCAGGTAGTGATGGTGGCAGGGAGTGATGGTGCCAAGGAGACTTTCCTCCCAGGGAGATCATGGTGCGAGGGAGACCATTGTACCAGGTAATGATGGAGCCTTTGAAGGATTGTAGATGAATGGCTCAGAGAACCGACACGTTGATAAACCAGACACATGTGCAACTCTTGGGTATCTTTATTGAGGAAAAGTTTCGCCACACAGTGGCTTCATCAGTCCATACAAAGGTGAAACGTGAAGAATAGGAGGAGAATGAAGTAATCAGTCCCTCAACCAACCAGTGTGGAAGTAGGTCGTGCCCAAGGGTTAGGAAAGCGAAGATTTCCCAAGTATTAATAACAAAAAAAGGCACAATACCGTGACTGGAACGATACACAAATAACCCGCACATGAAAGAGAGAAGCTTACGACGACGTTTCGGTCCGACTTGGACCATTTACAAAGTCACACTCTGTGACTTTGTAAATGGTCCAAGTCGGACCGAAACGTCGTCGTAAGCTTCTCTCTTTCATGTTTCCCATGTATTCCTGGGAATTCTTCGCTTGCCTAACCCTCGGGCACGACCTACTTCCACATTGGACAAATGTGACACCACCTACGACTGCTGCACCTCTCCTGCCTGTGGTATATAAGCTACTTCTCCGCACATATGCTGTATTCTATTCAAGATTGACGGACTGACCACATCGACTCAAGGTTGAGGGACTGATTACTTCACTCTTCTCCTGTTCTTCACGTTTCACCTTTGTATTGACTGATGAAGTTACTGTGTGGCGAAACGTTTCCTCAATAAAGATACCCAGGAGTTGCATGTGTCTAATTTATCGCCTTTGAAGGATGGTGTTGTCAAGCAATGATGGTGGAGTTAAGCAGTGAGGGAGGAATGGTGGAGTGAGGGAGCAATGATGGAGAAACGGAGTGCTGTTGGAGTGAAGGATTGATGATGGAGTGAAGAACAGGGAAGACAGAGTAAAATACCAAATGGTGGAATACTGAATGTCTAGCAGAATGAGGGAGCGATGGAGTGAGGAAGCGATAGTGGAGTGAAGGAGTGATGAGAGAGTGAAGAAGCTAGAGAGCGACGGTGTTGATGGTGTAGGAATGATGGTATAGGGAAGGAGTGAGGGAGGGATAGTGGAATAAGGCGCCAGTGGTGGAATGAGGGAGTGCAGGTGGAGTGAAAGAATAATGGAGGTGCAAAGGAGTGAGGGAGTTACGGTTTAGTAGTGGGGGAATGCTGGTGTTGTTTATCAGTGATGGTGGAGTGAAGGAGTGTTGGTGGAGTGAAGGAGTGAGAGAGGGATGGAGTTATTACTGAGCAATGGAGAGACAGAGATTAATGATATAGGAAGCGATGGAGTAGAGGAGTGTCAGTGGAGTGAAGCAGTGCTGGTGGAGTGAAGAAGTACTGGTGGAGTGAAGCAGTGCTGGTGGAGTGAAGAAGTACTGGTGGAGTGAAGGAGTTCTGGTAGAGTGAAGGAGTGCTGGTGGAGTGAAGGAGTGCTGGTGGAGTGAAGGAGTACTGGTGGAGTTAAGGAGTACTGGTGGAGTGAGGGAGTGCTGCTGGAGTGAAGGAGTGCTGGTGGAGCGAAGGATTGCTGGTGGAATGAAGGAGTGCTGGTGGAGTGAAGGAGTGCTGGTGGAGTGAAGGAGTACTGGTGAAGTGAAGGAGTACTGGTGGAGTGAAGGAGTGCTGGTGGAGTGAAGGAGTGTTGGTGGAGTGAAGGAGTACTGGTGAAGTGAAGGAGTACTGGTGGAGTGAAGGAGTGCTGGTGGAGTGAAGGAGTGCTGGTGGAGTGAAGGAGTACTGGTGGAGTGAAGGAGTGCTGGTGGAGTGAAGGAGTGCTGGTGGAGTGAAGGAGTGCTGGTAGAGTGAAGGAATGCTGTTGGAGTGAAGGAGTGCTGGTGGAGCGAAGGATTGCTGGTGGAATGAAGGAGTGCTGGTGGAGTGAAGGAGTGCTGGTAGAGTGAAGGAGTGCTGTTGGAGTGAAGGAGTACTGGTAGAGTGAAGGAGTGCTCGTGGAGTGAAGGAGTGCTGGTGGAGTGAAGGAGTTCTGGTGAAGTGAAGGAGTGCTGGTGGAGTGAAGGAGTGCTGGTGGAGTGAAAGAAGAATGGAGGTGTAAAGGAGTGAGGGAGTTATGGTTTAGTAGTGGGGGATTGCTGGTGCAGTTTATCAGTGATGGTGGAGTGAAGGAGTGTTGGTGGAGTGAAGGAGTAAGAGAGGGATGGAGTTATTACTGAGCAATGGAGAGACAGAGATTAATGATATAGGAAGCGATGGAGTAGAGGAGTGTCAACGGAGTTAAGCAGGGCTGGTGGAGTGAAGGACTGCTGGTGGAGTTAAGGAGTGCTAGTGGAGTGAAGGACTGCTGGTGGAGAGAAGGAGTGCTGGTAAAGTGAAGGAGTGATGGTGGAGTGAAGGAGTGATGGTGGAGTGAATGAGTGATGGTGGAGTGAAGGAGTGCTGGTGGAGTGAAGGAGTTCTGGTAGAGAGAAGGAGTGCTGGTGGAGTGAAGGAGTGCTGGTGGAGTGAAGAAGTGATGGTGGAGTGAAGGAGTGCTGGTGGAGTGAAGGAGTTCTGGTAGAGAGAAGGAGTGCTGGTGGAGTGAAGGAGTGCTGGTAGAGTGACGGAGTGCTGGTGGAGTGAAGAAGTGATGGTGGAGTGAAGGAGTGCTGGTGGAGTGAAGGAGTGCTAGTGGAGTGAAGGAGTTCTGGTGGAGTGAAGGAGTGCTGGTGGAGTGAAGGAGTGATGGTGGAGTGAAGGATTGATGGTGGAGTGACGGAGTGCTGGTGGAGTGAAGGAGTGCTGGTGGAGTGAAGGAGTGATGGTGGAGTGAAGGAGTGATGGTGGAGTGAAGAATTGCTGGTGGAGTGAAGGAGTGCTGGAGGAGTGAAAGAGTGCTGGTGGAGTGAAGCAGTGATGGTGGAGTGAATGAGTGCTGGTGGGGTGAATGAGTGCTGGTTGAGTGAAGGAGTTCTGGTAGAGTAAAAGAGTGCTGGTGGAGTGAAGGAGTGCTGTTGGAGCGAAGGAGTGCTGGTTGAGTGATGGAGTGATGGTGGAGTGAAGGAGTGCTGGTGGAGTGAAGAAGTGCTGGTGGAGTGAAGGAGTGCTGGTGGAGGTGGAGGAGTGCTGGTGGAGTGAAGGAGTGATGGTGGAGTGAATGAGTGCTTGTGGAGTGAAGGAGTGATAGTGGAGTTAAGGAGTCCTGGTGGAGCGAAGGAGTGCTGGTGGAGTGAAGGAGTTCTGGTGGAGTGAAGGAGTGCTGGTGGAGTGAAGGAGTGCTGGTGGAGTGAAGGAGTGCTGTTGGAGCGAAGGAGTGCTGGTTGAGTGATGGAGTGATGGTGGAGTGAAGGAGTGCTGGTGGAGTGAAGAAGTGCTGGTGGAGTGAAGGAGTGCTTGAGGAGTGAAGGAGTGCTCGTTGAGTGAAGGAGTGATGGTGGAGTGAATGAGTGCTGGTGGAGTGAATGAGTTCTGATGGAGTGAAGGAGTTCTGGTTGAGTGAAGGAGTGCTGGTTGAATGAAGGAATGATGGTGGAGTGAAGGAGTGATGGTGGAGTGAAGGAGTGAAGGAGTGCTGGTGGAGTGAAGGAGTGATGGTGGAGCGAATGAGTGCTGGTGGAGTGAATGAGTGCTGGAGTTCTGTTGGAGTGAAGGAGTGCTGGTGGAGTGAAGGAGTGCTGGTGGAGTGAAGGAGTGATGGAGGAGTGAATGAGTGCTGGTGGAGTGAATGAGTGCTGGTGGAGTGAAGGAGTTCTGGTA